>CM031858.1:25098727-25243966 GCA_018697195.1 Certhia americana
CGTTTTGTTTCTTCACATCAGGTACACCCCCCCCCCCCCCCCCCCTGACACCCCCCTTTCGCCGCCCCCCCCGCCGTCTGCGGCTAAAACAACATGGCAGGGGAGGTGCTGTATCAAAAATAGTGAAATAATACTGGTTGGGTCATGACTGGACCTCAAAATCTAGAAAAGAAGCCAAGCATGTTAAGGCCACTTGGGCCCAACGCTGTAATAAAGTACTTTATATGAGCTCTGAGGAAAAATAAAGATCTTCCAACGTGGGCCTAGAAACCAAGAAGGCAGAGACCAACTGTCCTGGAAGGATTTAAAGCTTTTCAATATGTATTATGACCATTATGTTATGTGCTGATTGGTTACTGAAAGCAGATGATTGAGAATATGTTATATGGACAATTTAAGATGGCTTCTTCAAAATACAGTCCTGAACAAACCAATATAACTTTGGAAGAAGGTTTAAGCCTTATGTGAAACAGGGCTTACATGAGTGGAGGAGCAGGATATGTTCTGAGCAAAGAAGTCTGACGAGATTGTTGCTTGCATTTAAAACGAACAAATGCACTACAGTTCCTTATTGAGATCTGGCACTAGGAAAATGCCATGGAGATCATCCTGTGGAAGCAGGAGATTCTAGGGATACCAAGTGAGTAAAGAAACTTTCATCCATTTGTTTCCACGAAATCACTTAACAGAGGATACCTACCAAACACATTCTGGTACTTGAACTTACAATACTATCCGTGTAGGAGCGTGAAGTTCCTGAGACACCTGATATGTCATCTTGTCACGTGATCTTTTGTGTGTGTGAGGACAAATATGTCATATGTGAATTAGCATTAGGTGGAAGAATTCAAGAACAGATTTGGGAGTTTTTACATAGTTAAAGTGAGAAAAAGCGGCCTGGCCTTCTTCAGTGCACTTGATTTCATTTAAAGAAGCAATCCTTTTTTTTTTATTTTTCATACTTGTATTCGTCGCTAAAGCATTATGTCAGCTTAAAACCAGCTGTATATTACTGCCTATTTAGGGTCAGGAGCGCAGCAGCTTTAGATAAGGCTGCAGTGCATGGGTGGCTGAGCTGTGGACAGTTCCATCTGTCAATAGTAATGAACAATTGCCTATGGGATCCCCAGTCCTGCAATCGTGCTTGGATAGGACTACTTATCTGGTATCAACATCACAACTATATGACAAACTTAGTAAGTACTGATCAGGAATCAACAGTTATAACAACAATTTTATGGCTGTGGTTCTTTAAATATTGCATCTTCGTTCAGTGTGGATTCGAAATATTAGCTTCTTAGCTCTGCAATCAAAGCTGCTCTGAAAAAGAAACCCCATGAAACTATGCTTGCAGAAAGTGTTTCAAAGCTGAATTTGAGCTATAAATATTTATAAGTTGTGGCAAATGTGTTAACACACGATCCTATAGCTCTATAAGGTCAATTGAAATCAAGACATTTACAAACAAAATGCTGCAATAACTTGTTTGCAACTTTTATCAGTAGGAAGTTAGATTTTGACACTATGCCAAACTGTATATGCACCACACACATTTTGCTCGTACATCTGTCTGGATGCTGACTAAGTTACAGTGTGTTAGTTTACATATAAATGTAACTGTTAGGGCCTGCTTCCTGCTTTTGGTAGCTGTTTAAATGCCTGCATCACAAAATTATGGATGGAAAATGCATTGAAATACTCTACATTAATGAGGACAGCTAGTTTTTCCCCTAATTGATCACAGAAGCAAATGACTTGGTCAGCTTATTTTGAAAGATGCCTTGACAGATATGGCCTGGTCCATTTTGCTTGCCATAACATGAACTTACTGAAGTATATGTATGATAGATGGTAGTGAATTTCTGCTATTAAATCAAGTATTTCGTTGACATTCTCACTGGCTCTTGAATCCAGGGTCCTTATGCTTTGCAATTCGTGCTGCTTATTTGTGCTTGTTTTGGTTTCACGGGTCTGGATGCTGCGTCTGATTAGCAGGGTGTGGTTCATTCCACTATGTTGACTCTGTGACTATGTATCATTTGGAATATTTGATTTATCATCTTCGTCCATATGGGTATTTGTATAGGTACAATCCTGATTTGTCCAAGAATCCAGAAGAGCAGAGCAAAAATGAAGCACTGGAGGATAATCAAAAGCTAAAGAAAAAAATTTCTGAGAGCTAATTGGAGTTTGAAAAAAACCAAAAAGAAGCCAGTACACTGAGTAAGAGTCTCCTCAGACCTGTGCACGAAGCTTGTGGACTGAAATTGCTCCTGGCGATTCTTATTTCAAAAATGAAGTTGGCAGCACTTCTTGTCACCCTGTGTACCACAGAGTCTGGTGCTGGCTCTGCTTGGGATACAGGCACCTTGCAGCCCTGCTCACAAAGATTTGGGGCCCTGAAGCTGTGAAATTGGTGGTTGCTCTGGTAAAATAATCTCTGGAAGAATTTGTATAAAAACCATAGTGGACAGGTTCACAGATGATTGGACCGTATTTCCGTTCCTTTTTCTCCTCTGTTTCCTTTCCATTAAGTCAGTTCTAATATTAGAAATTGGATGCTGCCCAGTTAAGCACTTCACCACGGCTTTCTGAAGTATTCTCAACATCTTGAAGTTACTTTGTACCTTTGTTACCTTGCCCTAAAAGTAAGACAGAGACACAGAGTCTGCAATCTGCTTTGCCATTGTAGCAACAGAGTGGCGGAATTTCACCCACAAGATTAATATGAATTTTTTTAGAAACAGAATTCACTGCTGTGAATTACTTATAAAGTTTTAAATTCTGTTGTGCATAACAGTATGAAGTTTTTGGGGAGGAAAAGTCTTCTGGAGAGAAACCAGAAGCAGTTACTGTTTAAATTGTTTAATTGAGGTGATTCAAGCTGCTTACATATTTGCCTGTGGCTTTTTTTTTTTTTTTTTTTTTTTCCCTTATATTAATTTATCCTTTTGGTTGAATGGACACAAAAATTTCTCTTAGCATTTTTCAGCATAAGGTACATGCTTTTGAAAATAGAAGTCTGTCTTCCATCCCACCTGCCACATAAACCAGGAAGAATAGTATCTTAGTGAAGTTGCATTGAAACAACTTGGTTTCAGCCACTAGTATAATTAGTTACTTTCCATTTTAATTTTTACTAGAGATTAGTATTTTTAGATACAGAAATGTCCTATTTTAAAACTGCACCAAAGCCAGTTTATTTGGTTGAAGTACTTAATCTCACTTTTCTGAACTTTTTTTATTTCCGCTTTAAAAAAAAATTTCTGTATCTGCTTCTTGCTTGCTTTTTCAGTACAAAGTGTTAAATGATCCTTTTTTTTCACTGTTTTTGAAGCTGAAGTACTTAGTTATTCAGGTAAGCAAGCCTGAATGCAGGAATCTTTCAAAGTGCATTAACTTTCTCCACTACTTCATAAGTATCTCTGCCTTTTAACTGGAAACATTTTCTTGGTGTGGGACAAAATAGGTGTTTTAATTACTGATTTTTTTGCAGAGGCCAAATGTATGTTTTATGGAGTTAATATAGAACTTTCTGGTTTTCTCCTTTTCAAATTGAGTGAATAGCAGTATGGGGAATGGGATTAAGTGTGACTTACAGTGGTTTTATTCCACACTTGAACAAAAGTTTCTTCATCTTTTTGTTGTTTTTCACCTTCATCATATTGATGAATTTGGACATAACCTAATTACCTCCAGTCATTGTTTTGAAAAGGGCACATAGTGGTAGCAGACAGCCTTATTTACTACTGCTGGTCCTTCAGGATGTTCCTGGAAGATGATGTTACCATAAAGTACTGGAATTTTGTTTTTCCAAAGATAGTTCTAATATAGATTGGAGTTCTTTCTGTTGTCCACTGGTAAAGTCATGACTTTCTTTCTGACCATTGCTCTGCAGCATGATGGTAATTACTGACACAGCTCATGGTGTTGAAATGCTGCATGCATCATCTCTGCCTGAATGTAGGCTGAGTTCATCTATCAAGTATTGGTTAAATAGTTCCTGAGGGGTTAAATCTGTTGGTCTTTATGAGCAGCACTGCTCCTGAATTACTGATGGGGACACGAGCTTTATTTTATGTTAATTGACTTCAGTAGAACATTATAACTGCATTGGTTTAAGAAAGGAAAAAAATCTCCAGTTTGCTGTAGCCAGAGGGATGCTTGTCCAGAGGGCAGTGGATGTTAACATGCTGAAAGGTGCTTCCTATTGTGAGCTAAATGTTTATCCCACATGCAGCACAAACCATACGTATTGTGAAACCCATATGGAATTGATAACTCCAATGGCATTGGTCAAACAAGCAGTTAAAATATTCAGAAATACTTAAGGAAGTTATAAAATGAATTTGAATTCCCAACCTAATCTCTTTGTAAATTCAGCCCATGTAGAAGATCTGTTGAACTACTGTACATTTCTTTTATTTCTGCTTTCTTCTGTTCGTCCATGGGGATTTAAAGATTTTCTACCACAACAGGCAGAACTGATCCTGCATCTTTTCTGCAGATTTGTGTCATATGTTTGCCTTGTACTGTCTTGTGAAGCAAAATCATTTCCTCTTCATGTTCCTTACTGTCCTGACTATCCTGTCTCTGGCTTTCCAGTTTCATCCAGCATAAGTCTCTGGTGGACAGGAGGAAGCAGGATGTTTGAGCTCCACACAGGTTGTTTGCTGGGGTAACAAGATAAACCAGCCACTGCTGAGCTCAGGATGAAGTATTTTCTCAGCAGCAAATAGTTCTTATGTGCTGCCCAGCTGAGGCTTCTGTGTTTAGCAGAGCAGAGCAGGAATATCCCTTTCCACAAAATGTGCAGGACCTCAGAGAGACTGGAAAACTAAAGGAGCAAGTTTATGAGATGAGAATAAGGCTAAGGACATACTCCCTTGTGATAAGTGGGTGGCCTATCCAGGGAAATAAGTAGCCTTTTCTTCAAATGTCCGTTCTTTGTTTTAAAGTGTCCTTGTGCATAGGCCTCTGAATCTGTTTCTTTTGCCTTTATAACAGCACTTCAAAGAAATTTTATTTTTGTTTCCAAACAAGCTAGAAAAGTATCAGGTTTTACATTCTGTGATTATAACAGAGACCTGTTGTTCTCTGTTGAATTGTATTGCCATAACCATGAGCTGATATCTCTGAAATAATTGGTTTCTATCTCAATGCCTTCAGAAGCCTCAATGGACAAGGTTGGAATGTGAACAGTTAGTATAATTTTCACGTACAATATTACACTAATATTAGTAGTCTGCTATTTCACTCTCAGGTCTTTGTGCTTTGAGAAAGTATTTATTGAGTTTGAGAATTTTTGCAGCCCAAGGAGACTGTATTTCAGACTTCCTGAAGCACAGCAACATGGGCTTATTTAGGCCATACAGATTATTGCTCTGTGGTTTGGTTTCTACAAGAGGTTTCTTAATTTTATAAAACCTAAAAGCTTTCATTGGCACCATAGTGATTTAAATTACCCATCTAAAACTTTTGAACTATTGAAATTACTAGACAGTGGATGTGGGAATGTCCCCTAGTGTGACAGAGTAACATTTTAACTTTGTATTAAGTGGTTTCACTTCAAAAAGACTGAGAATGGCAAGAAGTTACTTTCTGATCACTGGTGGTAATCAGACGAGAGTATTGGTGTTTGTTTGCAGAGGAGAGTATTAATCTTTCTTTGCAGAAAAAGACCAGTTTAAATCTTCTTTCATGCCCAATTCATTTTTTAGTCTGTGTTATTTAAGAGGTTACATACTGGTGATGTTTATACCATCTCTCATTTTGTGGAAGCTCTTTTCACAGTACTTTTGCCTTTAAGGACATTTGCTTTGCTTTGCTTTGGTGGGGGTGTATGTTAAATATCACCTTTTCTTCAGTTGTTGCCATTTGTTCTGTTATGCTTGCAGAAGAATAAATTTCAGTGAGTAGCTGATAGACCTCTTATAAATGCTTTGTTATCTGAGCAGGGTGTTTTTTCTTTGTATGGCAGAAAAGTGTGGGTTATTTCTCTGCTGTACCTGCTACTGATGCTGATAGTGCACGCACAGATAAAAATAGACCCCTCAATATAGGACCACTGGGAAAGGCAGTTTTGTCCTTTTTCTGTCAAGAAATCTTCTGTGGAACTCCAAAAGTGTAATTCGCTTTGTTTTACCATATTGTATTTAAAGTACTCCACAAATGTTATTGATAGTCAAAAAGAATTGAATATTGCTGCTGGACAGTATGCTCCACTTAAAACCTGTGAATGTTTCACTGCAATTATAGGTAGTTTTGTTCCTAATGGCAGATACAAGTTGGTGATTTGTCTGGAATGGTCACTATAAAGATTTGTTTCTTAAATACCTTCTTTGAAGTGCCTTTGACCAATTTTTAGCATCAAAATTAAGTTGAGAATTGAATAAATAAAATAAGTTATCTCATACACAGTTCATGTCTGTCTTCATTTACCCTTCCTGCGTGCTAGTGGCGTTGCATAGCAGAACAGCTTAGTCTCATAAAAATGTTCTTACTTTTTCTCTAGGGTGGATACAGGAAATCCAAAAAGCTTTTCTCACTTGTTATGACTCTATGATTCTATATTTATGCTATTAGCAAAATAGCAAGCTACCCTGAAAAAAAGGTAGTAGATTTTTAAAGTGTAAAATGAGTAAGTGCTAGTAGCAGATTCACATAAACAGGCAGCTGTTTCTGCATTGTCCTGATTCTTCAGTGTCTCCATATTATTACAGATTTCTGAGGGAACTGAATACAACTGATACCTCAGAAATTAACCAAAACTGTCCAAAATTAACCACGATTTTTTTTTAAAAAGTAATTATTCTTTCAGTGAACCCCTTCTTTCTGGAAAAAAAAAAAAAAGAAAAAAAGACATAAGATTTAAAAGTTGTGCTTTCTAACCTAAATGTTTGTGCACAACAGCATTCAGCAGTAAAAGTGCTGGCACTTAGGCAGCTGGGGGGTGTCTTTACATCTGGAACTCTGGTTGTTGGACATGCGTTGGCACAAGCACAGTACAGCTGTGTGTCATTACCTTAAGTACTGTAATAGACCCTGCTAATACTATTAACCCGGATTAATTAACTGTTTCATTTCAAAGTGCAGGAAACGGGTGACAACCTGTTTAACTGAGCTCAAAAGCTGGGATATTTAAGGGAACAAGAGCCAATTGAACAGACCATAAAAGCCCCTCTCAAGTTTCAGGTGAAGGTTATGCTTTTATGTGGTGGTGCTGCTGTAACTTTAAAATTGTCAAGATCAGACTACATCCAGCACATTGCAGGGCAATGCAAGTGCTGGAGCAAAGCAAAAGCTACAGCTGCTACTCTGGAGAAAAACTGTTTCATAAGTGTGGGTTTGCTTTGCTTGCTTTTTGGTTTTTTTGGGGGTTTTTTTGACATTAATATATAACAGACTCACCCATTTGTTTACCAGAAGTTGCAGGCACAGTGAAATGTCCATAAATGACGGTAAGCTCTCATAGCCAGCTCACAGAAAGCTTCACTGGCTCAAGGGAATTTTCCTAGAGCTCTTCCCTGTGAACTAGTGCCAACTCAAAAACTAAGTAAACATTTTACACCCAGGAACTGCTAAGTTTGTTCTAAGCTGCATGGAAGATAAGCCTCGGTGTTGCTCATTCTAGCTCTTGTTCCTGAATGTTTAGCAGCCTTTCTTCCTTTCTGACAAAGTTTCACCTTAATGAAGCCCTGCCATGGGTTCCTGAAATTTGGTGGGGAGGAGCTTTTTCTGACAATATGAGGAGTGAGAAAACCAGAGCTTTGCAGTGAATGTTTTCATTGTTCCACATGTAAAGAAATTTAACACAGACTTGGGAAAACAGATGGATCGTGGGATCTCACTTCTAGGTTAGGGTGATATTTGGCATTTTTAAAGGGAAAGTGGTTATTTCAGTCAGAAATGTAGCCTGAGGTCTTCATTTTTTTTCAGCTTTCTAAATTATAGTCCTTCAAGACTTCTTAAAATGCCAATAAAAATAAACTGTAAAGATGTTCTTGTCACTGGTTAGTAAAAAGAATGTTGCAGGGAAGCTAATTCTGTGTTTTTGTTAACACTGGAATTTGGACCTGAATGATGTGGCTTTGAGCTGTGCTCCACACACTCTCATTTTAACTCTTCAGACTTCTTCAGCCCTCTGTTGTGTTGTGTATAATGCTCCTCCTTTGTTACAATGCTACAAGACAAGTACAGTCCCTTCCTTACGCACCTTTCGCACCTTCTTTACGCAACTTACGCATCTTATGCAACTTACGCACCTTCCCTTAGGCAACTTACGTAACTTACGCAACTTAATAACCTGTTTTGGGGGAGGGGGAAAGGAAGGTGCGTAAGTTGCGTAAGATGCGTAAATTGCTTAAAGGTGCGAAAGGTGCGTAAGGAAGGGACTGTACTTGTCTTGTAGCACTTTCTACTGGCCACTGTAGCTGCTCCTTGGTCTCCCTGGTAAATTCATAAATTGTCTCACAACTGGCTTAACCTGAACATTGTGTAAACAGGATGTTCCACAAACCAGATTCTGAGCATTGCAGGATCAAGGTATTTACACCAAGCAGGAACACAGCTGTGAAAAAGGCTTGTATGCACTGTACCATAGTATGAAAGCCAAAGAGCAATATACCCCATAATCACATTGTAAATCCCCTTGCAGAACCCAACTTCATCTGTAACCATTGCAATACTGCTAAATCTAGCAAATCAAGAAAAAAAAATCTATCAATCAACCAACCAGTCAATACAAAATGAAGGTCTCCAGAGTTCATGAGCTGGTGTCCAAGGTGGCGCAGGAGGTCTGAAACAGGAGAAAAGATTTCAGTCTCTGCTTTTAGATTGTGCCTCTATACACCCAGCATGACCCTTCCTGGATACAACCTGGGGCACAGGCTGAACCTGCCCCTCCAGTCAGCTCAAACTAGCCATGGCCTGACACACCCATTCTCTGCAAAGCTTTCTGACGTTGCAGCCCTGAGAACAAGGCTTCATTCAGAACATCATTTCACTAAACTCCTCTTTTTTCTTTTTAATTGATATATTTTGCACAGGGAAATATTTTAACTTTTATTTATCTTAGAGTCTTTTCTGTAGCATCCTGTTCTGTAACGGGAGCCTACTCCAGCACTGTCACTTTACCACACAGCTACAATGGGAGAGGGCAGTAGTAACATCAGATCTAGAAGTTATTTGTGATATAAAATTCATTCAAACAGTCATATCAGGTCATTCTCACCCTCAGGTGTGTGTTGATTTTTCACAGCTGTGACTTGCTAGTAGCACTCCTTGGTCTCCAACTTCTTGATGAGGTGCAAAGAAGGGGTAGACACTGATCTTCTCTGTGGTATCCAGAGACAGGACCCAAGGGAATGGCCTGAAGTTGTGTCAGGGGAGGTTTAGGTTGGATAATAGCAAAAGGTTCTTCACTCAGAGGGTGGTTGGGCACGGGAACAGGCTCCCCAGGGAAATGGTCACAGCCCCAAGCCTGACAGAGTTCAAGAAGTGTTTGGACAATGTTTTCAGGCACACAGTGGTGTGACTCCCCTCTGTGCAGGACCAGGAGTTGAACTTTGATCCTTGTGGATCCCTGCCAACTCAGGATTTTCTATGAATTCATGATTTCCACCTCCTCTCAGGCAGTCTACTTGCCAGCTGGTTACCAAAGGGTAGCAAGCATTTGTTTGGACATTTCCTCGTGTGTGTCTCAACACACAGTTTTTGGATACTGGCTGTGTGTCTTTAACTATGCTTTCTTTAACCAGCTTGCCTCCTGCTCTAATATTGAGCAGATGTATTTGTGAAACAGCAGCGAAATAAATGCTTTATATCAGCATAATGCTGAACTGAACATCAAGGGAAAATGTTTCCTGCCTGTTTGTCCCAACCCCCAACACTGTTGCATTTGTTTCCTGTTCTTTATGCATGTGCTTTTTAAGAATTACAAGTAATTCATAAGCACTGAGCTTAAGTTATGCATGGGTGCTACAAGCAGCACAGGCCCCACTTTACTACTTCCAAGTAGGAAAAAACATTTTGGATGCTGTTCTCACATTGCCTATAACTGCCATTTTTAACAGCAGCTACCTGCTGGCTGTCAGAGATTAGAAGCTTTTGTAACAGAAAAAGGAACTGTGTCATTAACAGGGTTAACCAAGGAAACACAACCTCATCTCTCAGCAAGCAATAGGCATGGTGATTGTACAGGGACAAAGAGAGGGACCTTTAGACCCATAAACCCCAGTGTGTATTAACCAGGACACAACACTGGAAGGAGTGTAGTTTGTCATGCAATCATGTCATCCTGTAGTTAGTCATGTAATCTAACAGAACAATTCCTTTCCCACATGATGGAAATGGCACAGACACAAAAGATAGCTTAACCACCCTTCCATAATATGGGACTATAAAGAGATGCTTTGTGTAGTGCTACTCAGAATGATAAGCAGAACTTCCACAGTGCCACTGTTCTTCTGGAAGGAAAGCGAGAACGTGGAGGCTCATCAAGGGCGAGATGGGCACAATCCAGCACTGCTGATGGTCAGGCAGGGGCTCTCTGGACTGCAGAAGGGAGCTGAATGCAAAGCAGCAGCAGGGACTAACAGGAAAAGACATGGAAGAGCTAAAGGTATAACACGGAGGTGCAAAACATGTGCAAAGCTGACAAGACATTTATAGGATTGTAGGATAATTCAGGTAGGAAAAGACCACAGAAATCATCCAGTCCATTCAGGATTTCCTATCAAAGAAGAGTCAACTATAAGGTCAGGTTGCATTACTCAAGCTTCTATACTCCTGAATAAAGGCAAATACCCCAGGGAAGTGAGTCTCATTCTCAAACCTGACCCTTTTGTGCAGTCAAAAGCTCCCGAGGGCAGTCAGGGGGGAGGTCAGGAAGGTATTAAATACAGAATGTGCTGACTGGCAGCAGGAAGTAAGAAGCACTGCAGCTGTACAGAAAACCCACTGTGAAGGTGTTCCTTGATGAAGTGCTCCTGCTGAAATGTTATGGAGTTCAACCACCCAGCCATACTACAGAAGTGTAAAATCAAAAGAGATTGTCCGCTCTTCAGTTGTTTTAGAATCTCTTCACTACTGACTGATTACTAGCATGGGACATGCACATTCCTCACACCAGTGTTTTCTTACCTTTTGCTCATCTTAGAAACAATACTTCTACATACACAATTAAATATTTAAAAGTCAAAGGACTAGGTGGTCCAGCTGTATATCTGTAATCAACCTTTGTTTAACTGAAAAAGCCATAGGAAATTTGCTAATGCTTTTGGTTCATTTATATGCTGCAACAGCTTTCTCAGTCTCTCCTGGGCTCAGACATCTATCCCACAAATATGTGTGGCTAATACGACATAGCAAATCTTTTCCAACCATTCTTTCATGTTGGTTTTTTGTTGTTTTTTTTTTTCATACTGTTAAACATATGTAATAGTTTCCTCATTTTTCCCTAATGTGAGGAATAAAATTCCTAGATGCTACATGTAAAAGAAACTCATGCTCCCTCCACTTCTTTGAGGCTCACAAGGACTGAGAGTTTAGGGTGGCAGCTCACCACCAGTACCTATGGATCTTTTTGAAAGCTTTTGCTTTTATAGTACGTATATAGTATAAATCTACAACTCTGACTCACTAAACAAAACAAACAAACAAAAAAATAATTCAACAACACTGAAACTGTTTGATGCAAAGACCAGATCAAACCAGAGAGCCACCACACATCTGCAAGGCTCTGGTTCTCAGCTGGTATTGCTGATGCTCCTTGAACCAGAAGTGCTGGAAAACACATGGGCTGGCACAACTGGGAATTTTGTGCAATTACAATAGGCTCTTTGAATCTAACTTATTCTCCTGGAGAAAGTACTAGTAGTTGTGCAATTACTAATGAGACTCAAATGCCACTTTTGTATAGTTTTAAAGCAAAAAGATGGAGCCAATGCATGAGATTTCCCCCACTGGGAACAGTACAAATTTGAGAATATTCAGATCTACATTTGGTAAGACAACTTCTGTGTTTGATAAGACAGTTTCTGCATTTAGACATCATGAAGCTTACCCAAAAAGAAAACATGAAAAATATTTGGAAATATTTTTGGAAATATTTCCTTGAATGAGTCTGAGCTAGGTATATGAAATGCAGGTTTGGAAGCTGGCAAAGATAAAGTACATAGAGACCAAGCTGGCTGACAGGGAAATAGTTTAAAAGCAGGATGCTGTTAATTAGACTGAAAAATGATGTTTTAATCTGGGTAAACAGAGACTGCCTATTCTCTACAAAAAAAGCCCTTAGTAACATTGAACAGGAATAGGAACAAAGGCTTCATCGTCCCCAGAGAAGAATTGCCAGCTTCTGAACAGCAGTTTCTTTTCTAAATGATGTTTGAAAATTTGGTTTAGACATGATTACCCTACCTGTCCTTGATACACTAACCATATTTCAGCTATGATTTCAACAGAGCCTACAGCTGAATACGTGAAACCTGCTGTTTTCAATGGTAAATGGCCAAATGCTGGTGAAGCACTCTCCTGTGCTGGGAAAAAATTCAGACACTCAGGTATGATTTTCATTTGATTTAGGATTAATCCCTGCAGAGTGCTCATCTGGATTACAAATCTAGGAAGGATATATGCTCCAGTTTACAGCCACATCCTCCACTTGAGAAACAGCCAGAGAACAGACATTTAACAGTACTCACACATTTACAGTAACTAGGTTGAATAAAACGTTCATTTAAAAAAACAATTAGAGACATATCTATTTGTTTTGATTTCTGCCAAGTACTTGCTTGGCCTTAAGTTAACATTTATGTTAAATCTTCTGCTCTCCATCTCCAGGGGCAGGAAGCAGAAAGTCAGCATTTACTTAATAGAAGACATTTGAGTGATTCCCAGTTAAGAACTTAACTTAAGAACTTAAGGAGGGTGTGTAAGTTACGTAAGGAATGTGCGTAAGTTGTGTAAGATGCGTAAGGTGCGTAAGGAAGGAACTGTACTTGTCTTGTAGCATTGTTACAAAGGAGGAGCATTATACACAACACAACAGAGGGCTGAAGAAGTCTGAAGAGTTAAAATGAGAGTGTGTGGAGCACAGCTCAAAGCCACATCAATCAGGTCCAAATTCCAGTGTTAACAAAAACAAACACAGAATTAGCCTCCCTGCAACATTCTTTTTACTAACCAGTGACAAGAACATCTTTACAGTTTATTTTTATTGGCATTTTAAGAAGTCTTGAAGGACTATAATTTAGAAAGCTGAAAAAAATGAAGACTTCAGGCTACATTTCTGACTGAAATAACCACTTTCCCTTTAAAACACAATTCCCTGACATTCTGTCAAACAAAGGCATGTTTCTAATGTAAGGATGTAGAATTAAGGGATGTTGGAAAGTAATGTGTCCTGGTTGGTTATGGATTGTCTTTGGGTTTGAAAACAAGACTGTAGTGATATGGTGGATCAAACTCAGTTGCTGCTGTTTCTGTAGCATTCTGTGAGCTGTGTAGGTACAATCAGTCTTGCCGCTTCTAATTTTTTCCTTAATGATTGCTTTTAAAATTATGATTATTTTTATATAATTCTTAGGAGCAGCTTATTTCTGAGCAACTTTTGCAACTGTCTTGCTCTGGTAGTGCCAGTTTCCTTCACACATGAATGCTTGTTGATCTTCTGTCTGTCTGTTTTGTCCTTCTATCTCTTCACACATAAAACTTCATTCTTTTTGGCCACTTTCCATCAGATTGAAGCTACTCTACTCCTGCATTTGCACTATCAATATCACTCCAAGTATTTTTTTATGTAGAGAGAGAAATCACGGTCTGCATATGGTAAGAATGGAATGCCAAAAATGAGTTTGTTTTCAAGTTACTTTATGTTGATAGCTATATCCACAGATCCTCTTTTTTTATTTTTTTAAACTCAGTTCTTTTTCAAAATCACAGTCTAGGCTTTCTCAGATCTGCAGTCGGTTGGCTTTGTAATACTGGTAGTCAGGTTTGAATTTAATTACATACACGGATTGAACTGTCAAAGCCATAAATATTTTTAAATTAATACAGCACATTTCTTGGGTTTTACTAAATGTACTGTCATGGAATCTATGATAAACCCTTCTAATGTTGATTGATACTTATTGCAGCAGTAGAGGAAGCAGGATTTGGTTCTGCAGTTAATGTTTTAAAGGATGAAACTCACAGGTGAGAAATATCAGCTATATGGCTATGAATTTACTTAGAACAGTAGATCCTATTCAGTTTTCATTGCCTGAACACCATAACCATGTCAAATGGGCAGTAACAAATGGCAGCAATAAATCTATGGTTTTGTTGGGTCTGACATTTATTACTAGTGAAGGACCACTGGAATACACAGCATATCCTGATTTTGGTTCCTCTGTATGTGCTCTGCAGACCTGCAGAGGTGTTTACCAGGAAAATGTGTGATGACCCGATGTAGAAAGGAGAGTCCATCCCAGTGCTGAACAGCAAGACTTGAAACAAATTGGCACATTGTTTCACTGTGTTTAAAGGCCATTTGTATTCAAACTGAAATGAGGGCCCCGAGAAGCATAATCCTGCTTAAAAACTGACTTAAAGGAAATAAGATTAAATAGCCACTGTGAGTTCCTGTAACAGTGCAAAATAAATTGCCTGATGCATCCCATCACCTTAGGAGTATTTCCTATTTACAGGAAGTCCCCCTAGTGGGTCAGCTATGGAATTTGATACATACACTGCTTTTCAGTCTCCAGAGAATTCAGTCTACATTCTCCAGAATTCAGTCTACATAATAGTGTCTGAATTACTTCTGCCATAAGAAACTGGGGAGAGAGGAAGTTCTGCTTACAGAGACAAGAGGCTACTGGTTAGCAGGTCAGGGATAGGTAGCTCTGGTGGCAAGCAGAGCATTTAATCCCCCAAGTTGGAGCTAGTGGACCAAGAGGTACTCACAGGGCAGTGAAAGCAGTGCTCCAGTGGAGATGTGAGTGGTGGAGTGCCTTGGATACCTTACCCTAGCACGGGGCAAGACCACAACGCACCCATGAGCAAGCAGAAGCTGTCATCTCAGCAGGATCTCAGTCAGATCTAGAATTTGGACAGAGAAAACCATCCATTGACATGACTTGTCGTACACTGTGTCTTCGAGGAGCTGCAGCTCATTACCTAACTCCTGGTGAATTCCCAACTCATGGGAGTAAGAAGCCCTTTGTACAAGAAAGAGAAGGTTGGCTTGGGTGTGCAGTGTGCAGCTGTTTCTTTGCCTGCAGAAATCCATAAACCCCTATCCAGCACAGCAGGATTAGTCAGTGATCAGTCCTGCTGCACTGGTACACCTTAGGTAAAGGCTGGATAAACTTGGAAACACTTTTTGTATTTCTTCTGTCCATTATGAGAAATATGATCACTTTAGACTCATTTGTGGACACCAATACAAGCATTAAAAAAAGATGATTTAGAATGACAGTGACAGCTCTTGACTGAAAAATAGAACTGACTAATCCTGTACTTGCACCTCATAGTTAGGTTTGATACGTGTGGTAACTGCTCCTGATCTCATTGACATTCTCTGGAGTTGGTTTTGGTATCTGCATCAAGCGCTGCTGCTATGTGAATTATGTATGTAATGTGAATTTTGGTGAAGCATTTATGTACCAGGAAATAGAATAACTTCTAGCTGCATTTAAAATGCATACAGCAGTTGATCTGTAAAAAATATTTTTGTTACTCTGTTAAATAAAGCAAGAAAGTTTCTGGAAGCCAGAAGCTATGAAGAATTTTCAGTGTCTATAACAGCTGTGTTTTATAATCTTGTGGGCCCACACTGCTAGCATGGATGTGCTTTTTAAGTCTAAGTACATGCAGCAAGGCATATGCAGCAATCCTATTAAATAATTTTGAGCTTTGCAACTGGACTGATATTGTCAGTCAGAACAAAGGTGTTCTGCTTTCCACACCATGAAGAGTAGAGATGTCTTCTTATTAAGATCAGAAAAAAAGTCTGCCCTGGAGAGGTCATGAATTTCTAGAGAAACTTTGGTTGGACCTCATTTTACTGCTGTAGACAGGATGAATAGACTTTTGTCTTTTATCTCTTTCAATGGAATGGCAAATTTACGTTTAATTAATCAGGAATAGATTCTTCATTCTATACTGTATAGGTTCTCATGTATGTTCTGAATAATAGCCAACTGCTTATGTCTCCAACCTTAGACCACTTTTGTCTTGAAAATTGTGTGCTTCATCCCATAGTACAAATATCTGGCTTTCTCTAAGATGCAGAGTGCTCTAAAATAAATAGAGACAGCACAGATTATACATTAATTTTCAGTTAAACTTAAGTTTCATATTCTGTTCAGGGAGAAAAAGGAAATAAAGGTTTTCCTGGACCAAAGGGATCAATAGGAACTGGCCTTCCTGGACAAAAAGTAACTCCTAGGTTTGAAGTAAGGAAAAGGAGTGGAGGGGGGGTTCTTCCTTTATTGGTCATTTGGTGTGACAGGTCTTTGAAGAGAAACAGAGGTAAAGTCATTACCTTACATAGCTAGCAAGGTAAGTACCTACTACTCATTGTCAGCTTTGAAGTCTGTGAAAATCCTAATCGTCATTAAGGATCAGATGACAAAGTAGGATCTAGAATGAGGTCATACCTTTTAGGAGGAAAATAATTCTAAGTGATTAAAATTGTATATTAATTTATTTTTTATATTTTTCAGGTATTACAAAATGTCCTTTTATCTGTCAGGCTTTGACAAAAAAAGGAATTGCTTTAGGATTAAAGTAATTTAAGGGCTTTGCTTTACTTGACTTGTTTTTTTCTACAGTGATTGAAGCCCAGGCTTGAATCTTTCCTTACCGAATATCTTCCTGGTTGTTATAAAACTTGTGAGGATTTCTTACACTTGGCTATTCACATCTAACAGCTTGGGAGCTTTTATGTGAATATCAAACTCTTTCATACAGATTCAAATTTCTACCTCCTAGTTCTGTTTTCACTCACATTCCAAATGCCATAATACTATAATAATAACTGCAGTTATAATATATAATTAATATATATAATTTTCACTGAGAATCATATTCATCTTGTATATTGACTAATCTTTGTGAAGTAATGTAAATCTCTCCAAATACTCACTTTTCTGTTTGCTATTAATATAGCAGACTTGTCACATATGAAAAGGAATTGTTTAGTTCAGCAGGAATTTCATGTATGTACCAAAAATATCAGGTTTTAGTATATTTAAATGTAAGAAAGTAGCAACACCACCACAGTCAGCAAATCGTATTTGCTTTCCCATTATTTTTAATGCTGACATTAACTTTGGTGATGTTAGATTCAATTCATGGACAGGTAATGGAAAGTAATACACTTTCCTGGATATTATGATTTTGTGAAATAGAATAAGAACTGTCTTCCAAGACTTTACTTAGCTGAAACTGGTTTTCTTAATGCCATGGAGAAGCTATGTACAATTTTCTGATTTACACCAGTTTGAATAAGATCAGAATCAGATTGATAAAGTCAAAATGGTTCTTTAATCTTGGGTTTTTATGCGATGTTGTTCTTCCCGAGAGTGTAAAAGTCTTTTGCCCAGCATCGAGATCGAAGGAAAAAACTGAGAGCCGTCTCCTCTGCTTCTTCAAGGCTGTTTATTTTTCCCTTATCAGTACAATTTCTTCTCTGACCCACAGAGATCTGTTCAGCAGGTCAGCTCACGGGGAATGACCCAGCCCCAAAGGTGATGATTATCTTTATACTACAAACTACATAATCAGTATTTATAATTCTTCACCAATAACTATTATCTATGTTAGAAGATTAGATTCTATTCTAAGCCAACTATAATGTGCCACCTCACTGCAGAACATGGAGGCAAGGAAGAAGAAGGAAGAAACCCAAAAGCCATGTGCTTCCTCCATCTCGTCATCACTTGCTTACCATCCTAAAATCCACATATATCTAAAATTCTCACCCTGTGATAAAACTATGCACTATTCTACTATTTAATACACACTCTTAAATACCCTTCTTCATTCCAGAGCCTAAAAGCCCTTTTTCCATGAACAAAGGTTAAAAACGCTGTTTGTCAAAGATTCTAAAATCTCTCAAACATGCAAAGAGAAATTCCTTATATTTCCAGACTCCAACAATTCCCCCTTCTCTTTCACCCAAAAATCTCTTTTTTAACAGCTCTGTTCATGGTTTGTTTGACATTCTGAAGCAGACATAAAACATCAAAGAATTACAATATCCGTTAATACAGATAAACCTAATTTCAAAAACTTTTTCCATGTGTATGAAAAACCCTAAACTGACACATCATCCAATTGTTTCAACATTGCTCTTGCCATTGCATTTGTAAGAAAAACAATTTTGTATTTTTTCTTTTTTTTTTTTTTATGCGATAAAATTATCACCCCAATTTTGAGTATGCCAATCAACAGATTTTTTTTTTTTTCCTTTATGTTTTCATTCCCAATATTGCATTGGGTCACCCTCAGCATCTGAGGAATTACAAACCATATCTGTCTCTACAAATTAAATGAGCAACACCTTTTTTTCTTTTTTTGGCAATTACAATGAAACCCGTTTAGATGTTGTGATCAGTAGAGTAATCTCTGTTAGTTTGCTCCCATCCTGTTTCGACTCAAGAGAAATAAACCTTATGCTGAATTTTCATTTTCATTGAATAACGAGTTGCCAATTCCTGAGGTTCCTAAGAAGCCTTAGGAATGGGAATGGATTTTATTCCAAACATCCTGAACTTCCACTGAATTCCCAGTGAAGTTCTGGAAGAATTTTTCTTGAAATCTGCCATTTATCTGCTGATAGACCCACCAAACACGTTTTAAAATTATCCGGACATGTCTTAAAATTATTTCTCTGATTTTGAATGAATCAATCAATGATGTCCAGGCCTGATGTATTAGCCAAAATTTTTCCACCTGAAATGATGAAATACAAACTCCACATCTGATTGAATTTTATGCCTCACTGACTTTGTCTCATGTGAGAATTTTTGTGATTTATAAAACAACCTGTATAACTTTGTTATAGAATTCAGTCCACAGTCTTTCATGTAGAAGATGACCAAAGTCTGTGATGCAGCAGCAGTTCGGTTCACATCTGCATGCTCTTGTCTTCGTTCCTTTTGGGGCTGTTTCTTGTTTGTTTCTTTTTCAGCAAAGCTCCATGCTTCTTGCTTAAGTCCATTTTCTGTTCTGTACCTGTTAAGATACAAAAACTCTCTTCTCCAGGTTATTTCCTGAAATGAGCTTTGCCAAAACCTAAAGGATTTTTTTTTTTTTTCTCTCGTGTAAAACCGACAAAATGCTGCAATGTTGCAGTTCCACCACTGGTGGCGCTGCTGTGCAACGCTGTGGTTTCCATGGTAACCGTGACTCCTTGGTGTTCCCAGTCCTGGACACTCCCTGTCCCCGTCCCTTTGGAGACGTGAAAAAAAAACTTCTGCTCCAGCAACGGCCCGCCCCCGGCTCCTGCTCTGGGACGGCCCTGCCAATGTTTGCACCCGAGACAAGCACTTTCTCGCTCCCCCCGAGCCCCGCCGTGTCCGCGGACGGGAGAGACCCGTGCCCCCGCGGTCACCGCGTCTCTCCATGCTCTCTCTCCTTTTCTCCCCGCACGGCTGGCTCTGCAGCCGCCGCACTGCCTGTGTTTGACTGTGCCGGACGCACTCTCCGCCCGCCCCGCTCACTCGCTGCCCGTGCCGCTCTCACCGCCGCTGCCGGCCCGGCCGCACCGCACTCTGCTGTTCTCTACCCTGTTCCCGCAGACACTGCTGCCATACTCCTGGGTCCCCCGGTTTTCCCCCGAGATCCCCAGACCTCCCTGGTCGCCGCCGGCTGATCACGGCCGCTTTTGAAGGTCTATTGTTGTACATTTCCCGCGCGGTTCGCGCGTCCCCGGCCCCGCGCTTGCCGCGTTTAGCGGGTCCCCCGCTGCAGCCCCATGGCCCACCACGGTTTACCACACTGTGCGCCCCTGTCCCCACGGTTTTTTTTTTCACCCCGTCAGCCCATTGGCCCCGCGTTCAACCCCGGTCCCCCATGGCCCCCGCGTTTCACACCCCGGTCCGCCCCATGGCCCACGGTTTCACCCGGTCAGCCCGCCCCTGTGGCCCCCGCGGTGCTCCCCCCGGGTTAGCAACGTATCCCCTGCACCCCCCGGGATGAAGCTTTTTCCATCCGTCCTAACTTTTGGAGTGATTTTTCCCCTCCCCCCTGCTCTGGTGGGAGTTCTGCTGCCGGCTGTAAGACAGTGGTTTCAAGGTCGCTTTATCTTATGTTCCTACTAAACAACTCACTGAGATTTTTTTCCTGGAATTCTCTATGAAACAAACCTTGCTGCACTTTACAGTGCGAGCAGAATGTCCAGCTGTTCTGTGAGAACGAGCTTTTTGTGTAATCTTATTTCTGAACAGTCTCACCCACAGATGTGTCTGCAAAATTGCTCCTGTAGCTTTCCTGGTCCTGTCCTGCAGGTCCAAGCGGAGGAGTTCCCGAGGTACCTTCGGTTTCCTCCTCTCTGGGTCGAGATTGCAGCATCTTCCTATGCAGAGTTTCAAAGTCCTTTCCTATTTTTTCAGAGTCCTTTCCTTTGGAGTTGTGCATGGTTTTTTTCTTCTTTTTTCTTCTATTTCTTCTTTTTTCCATCTCCAGGGGCAGGAAGCAGGAAGTCAGCATTTACTTAATAGAAGACATTTGAGTGATTACCTGTTAAGAACTTAAGAACTTAAGGAAGGTGCGTAAGTTGCGTAAGGAAGGTGCGTAAATTGCGTAAGGAATGTGCGTAAGTTGCATAAGTCGCGCAAGATGCGCAAATTGCGTAAGGAGAGTGCGTAAGTTGCGCAAGATGCAAAAGTTGCGTAAGGAAGGTGCCTAAGTTGCTCAAGGTGCGTAAATTGCGTAAATGCATGGAGATCATCAATGTGGAAGCAGGAGATTCTAGGGATACAAGTGGTAAAGAAACTTTTCATCCATTTGTTCCAGAACATCACTTAATCAGAGGATACCTACCAAAAACATTCTGGTACTGGAATTACAATTACTATCCTGCTGTAGAGGTAAGTCCTGAGAAACCTGGTATTCATCTTGTCACGTGCATCTTTTGATGTGTGTGAGCATGTCATATGTGAATTAGCATTAGGTGGAAGAATTCAAGAACAGGATTTGGGATGTTTTTTACATATTAAAGCTGAGAAAAAGAGTCTGGTTCTTCAGGGCATTTTTTTCATTGTAAAGCAGCAATTTATTTTTATACTTGTATTCAGTAGCTAAAGCATTTCTGTAGCTTAAACCAGCTGTATGATACTGTATTTAGTGTGTCAGGAGGCAGCAGCTTTAGCTAAGGCTGCAGTGCATGGGTGGCTGAGCTGTGGACAGTTCCATCTGTCAACTTATAATGAAAATTGCCTATGTGATCCCATCCTGTCATATCTGTGCTTGGATAGAGACTACTTCATCTGGTATCAACATCAAACTGTATTGATCAAACTTAGTAAGTACTGAAAGAATAACAGTTATACAACAATTGTTCTCTTTGGTATCTTTAAATATTTAATCTTAGTTCCAGTTGGATTCGAAATATTAGCAGCTCTGCAATCAAAGCTGCTGAAAAAAGAAACCCCAAAACTATGCTGCAGAAAAGTGTTCTCAAAGCTGAATTTGAGCTATAAAATATAAGTTGTGACAAATGTGTTAACAACGATCCTATAGCTCTTAATAATGTCAATGAAATCAAGACATTTAAAACAAAATGCTGCAATTACTTGTTGCAACTTTCTATCAGTAGGAAGTTAGATTTTGACAATACTGCCAAACTGTATATGCCCACACACATTTTGCTTGTACATTCTGTCTGGATGCTGACATAAGTTACAGGTGTGTAATGTTTCACATATAAATGTAACTTGTTTAGGCCTGCTTCCTGCTTTTTGGTGCTGTTTAAATGCCAGCATCAAAAATTAAGTATGGAAATGCAGAAAACCTCTGATGTTAATGAGGACAGCTAGTTTTTTCACTCACTTGATCACAGAAGCAAATGACTTTGTCAGCTTTATTTTGAAAAGATGCTAAAAAAGGAAGCTAAAAAGAAGGAAGAAAGATGGGAATGTTTAAAAGACAAATCACACCTGCAAAGAAGGTGTGGTACCTTAGCTATGGCAAAGGAATTGACACTTTCTTATCCCCGCAGGTGTGGTTAACACAGAGCTGGATGAGTTTTGGTCAGTACAGTGCAGACTCCAGAACTCAAGGCTTCAGCCTCCCTAAATGAAAGAAAGGTTATAGAATAACCTTTTTTGGGAGGGAGGGGGAAGGGAAGGTGTGTAAGTTGCGTAAGGAATGTGCGTAAGTTGCCCTAACACCTCAACTATACCATGGCACCAAGTGCCACATCCAGTCCTTTATTAAGTACATCCAGGGATGGTGACTCCACCATCTTGCCAGGCAAAGCATTCCAGTACTTTTTTACTCTTTCCATGAAAAACTTCTTAAATCCAGCCTATATTTCCCTTGGCACAGCTTGAGACTGTGCCCTCTGGTTCTGTCAGTTGCTGCCTAGAGAAAGAGATCAGCCCCCACCTGACTACAGCCACCTTTCAGGGAGTTTTAGAGAGTGATGTGGAGTGATGTGGTCACACCTGAGTCTCCTTTTCTCCAGGCTAAACAAACCCAGCTCCCTCAGTCGTTCCTCATAGGGCTTGTGTTCCCAGCCCCTCACCAGCCTCGTTGTCTCCTCTGGATGTGCTCAATTAAGAGGCCGTTTAAGCAGCTTCTGCTGCTGAGCTGAGTTTTGGAAGCTGTTACTTTGATATTCCTTCTAAAAACCTGTTGATGTCTCACTGTTTGTTTTACAGAGGCATTTTGTTGTTTTCCTCCTGGTGGCACTGCAGGATAATGCTGTGGTCCTTGGGGCCCTGTACTGCAGCTGCATCATTTAAGATGCTGGGATATCCTCTTGCTGACACAACAAGTTCTGTTATGCTTGACTTGAGGACAGTACAATACCCTTACTCCATGATAACCTATAACTTATTTGGTGGAACTTATGTTGGATGATTTTCTCCTCTTATAAAGGAAAGTTCACCTTATGAACTTTAAACAAATCAGATACATCACTGAGAATGTAAAAAAATCTCAGAAAAGCCTGACATATGACTGCTAAATTCTCAACAACTCTGCTCAGAGGTTGGTTTTTGCTCATTTGTATCATCTAGAATGTCCGGCAAGTACTGGACTTTTGATTTGCTATATTTTATGGTTCATATGAAAAAAGAATTGAAGATTTCTACTTGGAAACATGATTGTTCCCTTCAGGCAGAACATGATGCGGCCTCCAGCACTGCCCTCATCAGTACACTTTCCAGTTATTACAGATACTGTGTATTTTGGCAGCCTTTGCCTCGAGTCACTTATGATCTATTCAGTTACGTGGTGTGCAAACTAACAACATCCAATCGTAGTTCTCTGAAGGACCTTGAAATGAAAATATTAATCTTCAAACCCAGATTTTATATGTGAATCTCATTATGTGTTAAGTAATTTGAAAATACCGCCTCTCTGGTCAGCAGAAATGTATCTTACTTATTAATTTACAATGTAGTTAAGACTGATAGAAACTATCCTTTGAGAAAACATGATGCACTAGGGAGTTGCCCTGAATTAAGTAAGAAGTAGCTGAAATTGCCAATTATGTCATGAATGTAATTCATAAGAATTACTAGCTATTTGCTTCCCATGGAAAAATCTGTCCCCAGCCTCAATCCCCACACCCATGCCTGTGTGCTCAGCCAGACCAAGGCACCCCAGGGGCAGCAGGCAGCAACCAGGCCACAGAATCCCTAAAAATCCTTCTTGGAATTCATGCTCTCCAGTGCTGAGCATCTCTCTCCCCAGCATCCCCTCTTCCCAACCCCTGCTACTGAAGGGGCATTCTGGGGGCCTTTTTGAGTTGCTCATCATTTATTTACTGCTTTGGCAGGTTTTTTCAAGTATCCTGAAAGCTTTAAGCTGCTGAGACAGGAGCACCAGTCAAAACAATTTCAGAAGCATTTGGGATTAGTTGAGTTATTTTAAAGCTAATCCAAAACTCTTTGGGGGTTTTACTCACATGTTGAGCTTGTGCTTGCCAGATTTATTCTTGTCAAAGCACTTATTGACCACTGTTTTTATAATAAGAAATGGTTTCTTTGTGTCCCAGGGTTAACCACCCTAGATGCTGGTGATCCCTTTTGCCAAACGAATGAAATGCAAAAAATCTCCCTTCTTCCTCCCTGTCTGCATGTAGGGAGGTTACAGTTGCTAAAAGCAGGGATTGTGGGGACAATGGGCTCTCCTTCTTTTGCCTTACAAATTGCTCTAAAATAGGTCTTACATACGTTAGATTGCCAAAATAAAAAATCTTTATGGATTACATTTTAGAGCCTTACCCATTTGGCTGAATTCCTACATATGCCTGGTTAGGAAAAAAAGTCACACTTCAGTAGCTTTTGGCTCAAAATTTGAGTTTCACTTATCCCTGAAGCTTAGAACTGATTTTATCTCATGAAAAGATAAAATAATACTCCTAGAAGTAAAGACCCTTAAATTTAAGGCAGTCTCAAGCAAAAAAATCTAGTAAATCAATATAATTTATAATTCATATTTCGTTGTCTGTCTACCAAGTAGGGTAGCTTATATATCTGCTTGTGTTTGTGGAATTTCAAAACCTTGGTCTACAGCAGATTGGCTTCAGCAGCACCTGGAAGAGTTCTACAACTGGGAAGGTAAAAGGTCAGCCTAGGGGAACAAAAATGATTCTAAAGAATGATTGATAAGAAGCTGCAGGAGGAATAACAGTAATACCTAAGATCTCAGTGCTCAACCTACACTTTCTCATGTGTCAGCAAAAAAATTGCTCTGCATGCCAGGAGAGCTGGGGTGTCCCAGGCCACACACCTGCCCAGGAATGCTTTGGCCCTTTCACTGAGGGGTGAAGGAGGAGGAGGAGGAGGAGTTGTTATTTGTTTTGTTAATACAAAAGAATCATCAGGTTACCTCTGGGAACATGCTTGTGACTCTGTGCTGTGATGCCCTTGCAAGCTTTGGGAAGGATGTTCTGTATGTACAGATGATACCAAGAGAGTTCAGGAAGAAGCCAAGGAAAAGAAGTGTGGGAATGTGGCACTAAATCTATAATGTCCATAAAATGTTTCTTTATAAATGTGGATATTGGTCTCAGCCATGCTATCAACACCATAATTTTTAATTAATCTTTCTTTTTTTTTTTTCTTTCTTTTTCTTTTTTCTTTCCATTTTTCCCTCCAAGGAATGTCTTTGATGGCAGCTTCCAAATGAGGAAACGTGTTAATCAGTTTTCCAAGGATGTTCAAAACTGCAGTGCAGGAAATGTTGCCTATCTTCAGTCAATTTAGGTTAATGGAGAGGAAATTTGAACACATAAAAGACACAGGAGTGCAGACAGCCAAACAGTCAATGCAGGGGCAGTGTTACCAATGTCTGAATGAGTGCTAGGGACAGACAGTGAGTGAACTGGGTTTAGACAAAAGATGAATTCCATTTGATAGTTGTGAACAAGAGACTGGTAGAGCTTCTCAAAGTGAAAAGCTGCTGCTGTTCCATGCTGAGCAAATGGAGCACTATTTTCCTGTTAATTTTCTGAGTCTTTATCTGAACTCTTAGAATCAAGGATGTCAGAAAAAGAATTTCTCTTAGAGTGATCAGTTCTGTAGAAAAGTCTTTGTTATTCATTACTCTTAGCTTTTATGGTTTACAGCATTTGGCCTGGTCTAGCAGAAGATTTGATTTAAGGATTAAACTATTCTTGCTTTTAAAATTTGCCTGTGACAAAAATAAAGGGTTTGTTTGCCAGTGAAAACTGTAATGCTCTCAGCAATGAGCTTGCATGATTTTACATACAAATCGGGAATAAAACAGTGGATGTTTGGCAAGCAGGGCCCTCTCCTGGTTTACTGTCCCATGACACCCTCGAGAAGGCAGAGCTGGTGAGGAGGTGTGGGAGCCAATGCTGTCAGTCACTGCTGATGCAGATTTAGAGAAGAGTCCTTTTAGGAGGGACTTATGTGCTTTCCCATGGTTTACTAAATATCAGAGCATACACTCAGAGTTTGCAGCCTGGAGATACACAGAAAGACCTGAGCAGAAAAGGATGCTCATTTCAGGATAATCTGACTTGAACTGTGTACAACTTCTAAAACAACCTTATAGGCTTCAGTTTTCCCTCTTTGCTACAAAAGGTTTAGTCAACTCTACATGAAAGTGGAGAAAAAAGCAGTGGTCTATTGTATAACACTGGTTTAACTGCATTAAAATGAGACCTTGTATTCATGTTAAAGAGTAACTGCTTGTTTTATAACCATGCTAAGTAAGAAATTATGTTATTATTTGTACTTATGAAAGCTTCTCAGCTTTACCAGAAAGGTTTTCACTAGACAAAAAGGAACATATTTCAAACTCATAACCTACAACTTCACATTTCTTCCCAAACTCATCGTCCTCAGTGTTTCCTAGACAGATGTATCTCTTTGTCTGGAGATTTGGAGCTGAACACACAGCTAATCCCATCCCTGAAGCAACTGCCCAAGCACACAAGATTAGAACAGATTTGAAAGCTCTTGCAGATTCCTAGTCTATCTTGCAATTCCAGTGGGCTTTGCTGCTGTGAGTTTCCAGGTGCAGCTAAATGTAAAATGTCCCTGGTAGGATTAAGGGGATCTTCATAGTACACATAGCACAAGGTAATACCTTTCAGTTTTACTGTTCCATGTTGCACAGAAATTAATTGTGCCCTCTGAGGCTTTTTGAGTGATCATCATGTTATTATGAGTATATTAACATAATTTTAGTTCTGAGTGTAATAACAGGATGTTTTCTGGGGCTGCTCTCAGTTTTTTAATTTCTAACTTGAAATTTATTTTAAAAGCCCAGATTTTTGGGAAAAACATAAAAAACCTTAAACTCTACTTCAAGCACAGCTTTCCACAGAATTAGGCTTGCATCCTATTTTTTTGGAAAGTAAGTCCTGTCATTTATTTACAAATTGTGCAGAGAATTGTTTGAACATATCAAGAGTTGTCCTGTGGACAACTCTTGATTGAGTTGATTCTATTCTTTTGTTTACAAAGAAATAATGATGCTTGACTCTTTATCAGGTATTGCTTCCCATTTTAATCATGTTTGTCATTTTCAGTTTTAACAATGTGCTCATATAGGGTTATGGCTAAAAGTAGAAAGGATATAAGCAAACATTAATATATATCTTTCAGTATATATGTGTTTCCAACTTTACCCTTTTTTAGTTTAGTAGTATATATTAGAGTATTAGAGTGAAATAACTCTTTTTTTTTTAACCCAGAAGCCCTGAGAAATTGAAATATACTGACTAGCCTAAAGCATATGAAGAAACCTGTTTTTAATGTAAATGTAAATCTTTCTAAATAAAAGTCCAACCTTTATAACTGAAACGATTATACTGATGTTAATCCAAGTGTGCTTCAATAATGGACAAACCCCCTCTCTAATTACCTATAGCTGTTATACTTAATTATCTCTAATCTGTATTCAATCAATATTTAAATACCAGTATCATGGTCTGCTATATCCACTTCATGCAGCTACAGAGGTTTGTACATCATATATTTCAACCAGTTTACCCATGTGATTATAAGGGCAAGCAAAGCTCATTTTGTAAAGCTCAAAGTTTCCGTCATTGACTATTTTAGGCAAAGCAATAAAAATGCCCTAAAGAGTTGACAAATATCCTAATCTGATGTTCTGACAGTGCCTGAAAAATACTGGAGAGCTAGTAAGGGAGCTAAGGTGATACACACCTGCAGAAAATATTATCTATCCTATTAAAGCTCTCCCTGATCTGTGCAGCAGCACTGTTATGGAGGGCAGAACCTCAGTGCAGGTGAGGAGAAATTTAAAGCTGGAGAATGAAGAGTAGCAAATAAGGAGTCCTAGAAGTACAGCCCAATGTGGAAAGTGAAACAACACCAAAGGTTTAATAACTCAGAAATACATGGCTGGGAACAACCTGGAAAGTGCACGACCACGACAAGAAGCATTGTACTAACAATCAGCTTGCACATAAATAAATGTCTTACCCACTGTGCACCTGCCACAGTAGAAATGTAAGAGTTTTAACTCACTTCTAAGATGAATAAGACCTACAAAAAACTTGAGGACTGTTAGCATTTACTGCAACCAAGAGGCAATACTGCTCTAGTTCTTTTGTAAATGTTTGTTCTCAACAAATAAGTTCACTGTAACTGTAAAAGTTTTTTTCAAACACTTCGGTGTTGTATAATTTACACTTCGGTCTAGTCAAATGACATGTTATTTGCAGATTAATATCTGGACCAACACTTTCTGAACTGTCAATGACGAATACTAGTTCCAGTGGTGTTACTCTACATTTGATACCACAGCCTAGAAGAATAACCATTTCAGTCATGAGAAACCACCTTCAAAAAATGAATTGAACTCAGATTTATAGTCAGTTAAAACTCAGTTAATGAATTAATTTCTAGTTAATGGTAGTGATCACAGAAACAGAGCTGGACTGAATTATTTAGGTATAGCTCTGGTAACACAGTGAGCATTGTTTTCATATCAATGGCATCCTAACACAAAATCATGCAGAGGAAAAATCCACTCGGTCAATACAGATTCACTGTGTTTTATCAGAACTACTTTTATTCTATACTGGAATGCTTGCCACATATTTCATTGATAAGTCTGATAACGTCTTCTCTCTGAAAAAGAGTATTCATTTACTGTGTGTTCTAGTGTTAAGAATGCTGAAATATTTATTTACTTACAAAAAAGCAGGCAATAAAATATCTCATAAACAGTCTTATGTAAGATCACGTAACCTTTAAATATTTTCCCCAAATAAACTGCTATTGCTTCAAATATTTTATTTACCTACTTACCGAAAGACCAGGTTTACCTTTTCTTCCCCCAGTTCCCTGAAAACATGTAGAGTGAGATAATTAACAAAAGCCACATTTTTCTAGTTTCCACAGTGTAAATTTAAGTAACATTAAAACATGTTTTACCTTTGGCCCTGGAGGTCCTGGCTCTCCAATCTCTCCTTTTGCACCTTTGCTCCCTGGATCACCTTTATCTCCACAGTCTCCCTAATTTAAAACAACTGTATTAAATACAGTCATAGCTTCAGTTTTGTTGATTTTCAGAGCTGAAAATAAGTTTCACTGAGCTTTAAAGATAAATTTTCTGGCTTTTTTGGATTTCTTTATTAATGGTTTCTCTTGTATGTATTACAAGGAGACTATCTGAAAGCAGGCTCTCAGAGAAAACAAATTGGGCAGTAAAAGCATCTTTAAAAAAAATTCTATGAAAAATTACATTAGTTCCAGAGGGGAAGTAAAGACTGTATGCAAATGGCAAGAATATATAATATTTTCTGTTCTTTGATTTTCTTGAACTCTAAAACAATGTTTATACTGGACGTATGCTAATTTAGATTTACAGAGAGATACAATTGCATCAGATCAGCCACTGTGCTGAAACTCATACCAGCTCTTCATAAAAGCCAAATGAAAACCTATGAGCTTTCAAATGACAAATGAAGAGGCATGCTTGGAGTGTTAAATCCATTGGAAAATACAATGTCTCACAGAAGCAATTTTGCACTTTGTCCCTCAACTGATTAGACCTTTTGACTTCCAAAATGTGAGAGGGTTCAACATTATGAGACAGCTTTTACATAATGCAGGTATAAAACATTGCAAATAAGATTCAGGTTCTAAATTAGACAATTTTTTTTAAACGCAACTTACGCACCATCGTTACGCAATTTACGTAACTTACGCAATTTGCGTAACTTACTCAATTCACGCAACGTCGTTACGTAATTTACGTAACGTACGCAACGTACGCAGCTTCCTTACACAATTTAGACACCGCACCTTCGTTACGCAATTTACGTAACTTACGCACCTTTCGTACCTTCCTTACGCAAAAGAGAGGCGCAACAGCAGAGGCACAAGGGACCAGGGCTATAAAACATAGTGTAAGTAAATCTGCCTGGCATTTTAGCTCGTTCTTGGGCACATGCCAAGCCCCTGTGATGCCACAGTCTCTGGGAGCACCGGTCATTCAGAAATTCCTGTGGGAAGGGAGAAGAGAGAAGCCAAAGCAGCATGTGCTGATTTGTATCCATACAAAGTCAGGTAGAGCCCTTGTGTTTGCAGACAGGCTAATCTAACACCCCAAAGTGACTAAGTGAAATATATATGTCTGATTACATCAAAACTAAATGACTGATTTTCCTTTTTTAAATTGAAAAAGTTTTCAAAAATTTGATCAAGCTTCATAAAAGTTTCTGTCAATTTCAGGTTGCACCTTTGGTTATTGTCTCACAATAAATAATCACCGTGCTCCAGTACAGTAAGTGGAAATCATTCAGTGGTATGTATATTACCCAGATTTTTATATATGTTGAATATTTACGCAGAAGAACAAGAAAATTCAATCATCATGAAATACAAATTTATAGTTTTAAATATTTAACTTCTAGATATTAGTGATGTTTGAAAAGTCATCATTATCATCTCTTCAGACAAAAAATTTGTCACAAGTGTTCACAAAATCTCTTGTGAAAAATACTGTTTACACACACACACACACACACACACAAATACATATACATAACCATATACATGTACATATACATATACATATATATATATATATATATACATATAAGGTGGGTCATCTCAACCATGAAGTCTTCTCTTTGCCAGGATGCACAATCCCAGTTCTCTCAGCCTTTCCTCATAAGAAAGGGACTACATACACATCCTTGCCCTTGAAAATAGAATATTTTTTCCCCACAGAAAACACATTTTTCATTCTCAAAGGCTTTGTGGGAAGAGCACATAGCGTCACACGGTTGTAGGATTTTGACACTCAGTCCAGACTCACTCTTTTCAAACAGGCTGTGTCAGTATGATTTATCAAAGTATTGAAATTGTTGCAGCTTTCAGAAAGTAAGGTAAAATCAGACACATCCTGAAAATGCTCTGTCCTTTATTGCATATGTGGAGTTGGTAAAAGCAATGTTTCTTCATTCAGATACTAATTTATACAAAATGGCACTGGAGGGTTTTGTTACTCTCTGCTATTATGCAATAAGTTACAAAGGTGTATCTATCTTTAAACTAACAGAAAGGGGAGGAATATACACAATGTTTCTCCTCATCACTTTTGTGAAAATAATTGATGGATAAAGAAATCCAGGCAAGAGAAAGAGAAAAAATTGTCCAGATGTTGTATGCTGGTTGCTTATAGAATTAACTTTTTGTTTTCATATTTATTTCCTAATGGTTTTAATAACAAAATCAATTGGATTTAATTTGATTGGGCAATAATTGCAAACATAAAATTCACATTTAACATATTTCCCAGCACAAAATGATATCTTGGAAACAGGATAGTTACAAGCAGAAGAAATTATTCATTTAAGTCATTTACCAGCCTGATAGCTCTGTTCAATCCCCAGATGTAATCTCATCAAGTTTAGCTGCAAATGCAATTTTCATCCCATTAGTATTCTTCCTAATCCAGTTGGTAGAAGTGTATGGTTAGCGACCACGTTTACATGCTTGATTTCTCCTGAAGCTGCACCAATGTATATCGATAACTGATAAAGACAGTTTGGCACCTGAGAGATCAGGGTCTGGCTGCCAGCATGACAAAAGAGCACACCAAACCTCAACATGGCATCATACCAACCTTGGGACCCATGCTTCCCCACCCTGGAGGCCCCGGTGGCCCAGGATGCTCTCTAATTCCACGGTCTCCCTGAAAATAGTCACAGAAATGTCAGTCATCACCTAGCAAATGTCACATCTGCCATCCAATTATGAAGCAGTCAAACTATTGAGTTTAAAAAACAAGCCAAAAAATGCTACATAAATAAACAGCTGCTTTATAGACAGGTATAAAAAAAAAAAGCCCACAATACAGGCACTCACATCACGTAAGCTCTAGGTGAAGAACATTATTTCCCTAGCAAAGGTCCATGTGATCAAAATCACCGACAGAGTTAGGACTCTACTTGGCAGTCTTACCAGCTACAAACAAAAACAACCCCAAACCAAACCAAACCAAAATGCAAACTCATTTCCCATTTGGAAACAGCACGGTTTCCCCATCACATTTTGCAAGGGCTTACCAGGATGGACAGGGAGCTTACTAGTGGAACTGTGATCATGACCTTTACTGATACCATGATTATTCTGACACTAGAGATATTTAATTTCCAGAACTGTCAAATTGAGGTGTCTATGTCAACTAAATGAATTTTAATAGCATCAATATAGATGAATAAAATGAACAGTGCTCTTTTTTTTTTTAAAAAAAAAGCCCTAATTCACATACATTTAGCTTGATTTCCGAAGGAAATGAGGCTTTAGTGATACACTCTGCCTGTGCTTCTGCTTGTCTGTGTTCGTGCTTTTTGTCTTCCAGTATATTTCGAACTCATCAGTAAATTTCAGCCAAATTGATCAGAAATGTACAGGCCTTGACTGTATTAGTTTTCAACAGTTTTGGTGATAGTTGGAGCTTGGGTAATGGAGAGACATTCAATTTATGCTTTCACTGAAGAACAAAGAAAATCCAGAGGGGACTCATCCCTCAACCATCAGGCAGAGAAAAGGCAGCAGCTGTCTGGTGAGGGGAAAATGTGTGTAACAGAGCCTGGTGCTGCTCCTCGTGCTGCAGACAAACCCAGCAAAGGAGATGGGGAGTCAGGGGACATTATTGATAGGGGGAATGCACAGGGATAGATGAGGCAGTTTTGTTTTCCTCAGACTGTGATTGTACAAGTGGGGAAATAGGCACACATTCAGCATATGATTACTAGACTCCCATCCATTCCTTGAAAAGAAAAAAGAAGTCTATAATTGATAAGTTGGAGTTGCTGAATATTCTGGTTTGTGTCTAGATTGATATTCCTAAACCTATTCTGTGCAGGCAAATAAAGAAATGCACTGAGAAGCTGTTGATCATCCAGTATATTAAAAACAGAGCAGAAGAAATTGCATTTCTTGACAAAATTAAAAATAAATCATTATAATAACCTCTAAATTGTACTTATTTTTGCACTTGGAAAAGCTGTAGAAAGGGCTGTGCCGGCAGAGGGAGCATTCGATCTAGGACAGAGGTGCAAGTGCAAATCACATATCACAGATGTCCCTTGAGTTGTGGTTAGGTGAAATGAAACAACATATCAAACAGGTTAAAAAGGAAAGGACAAATAGAATCTTCTACTGATTTTCTTTACATTCTGGGAAGAATGTGTGCAGTCATTATAATGACTGCATTTAGGTGAAACTCCCAAGGTTCAGTCTCTAGCACGACAACACTCCAATCTGTGTGTTTTAATCTATGGCTATGATATTCTCATGCTATGTCTTAACATATGTGCTAGTTATGCAAACATACTAGGGCCCAAACTATGTTCAGGTTTGAGGGTTTTGGAGAGGTGGGATTCTTGTTACAAAGGCTGAGGCTTAGACTAAGTTTTTAATATTCTCCTTCCTGATGTAACGTAGCTTTCGAATTTCTTTCCTGTTTCATCCAAAGCACTAGAGACTGGCCAGTTTGAGTCAGGACATAGGCACGGTATATGGATGCTCTTAGTTTTATATTGCTGTGTCAGGGTGATTGAGTAAAACTAAGTGCCATGTTCAGTCAGGAGGAAATTTTTCCCTCAGATAACCTACGGCTTTTTTATCAGACCTTCCTTGCCAATGCAAAGAGCCAGGACATCAGCAATGTATCCACCTTCCGATCTAGCACCTTCTGTTATCAAAGGAACATTTATTTGTTCTCAATGTCCCCACAACCTCAATACATTCATAAAGCTGTTTGTAGGACAACTCTTCTTGAACAGAAGTTATGCAGAGCAGCCAAAGGTTTCCCTGTCCAAGCCTCCTTCTGAAATCTGTCAGATATGCCAGAGCTGAGAGATACAGGTATTGCATTAAAAAGGTTTTTTAGATCTTGGAATGTTGTGGCCTATGAGACAGCCTGGGAGCTGCTGTGATGGAAACTGAATGGGAGGCTACCAAACATAAATGATTCCTTATGGCCCAGTACCCAGTACACCTACAACCTGCTCTTAGACCTGCCCTGACCAAAAACAGCCTAAGGGTGACCTGAAGTCATCTGCCTCTTCCTCCCATGGGTAACACAGTCTTCCACAGGGTCGTTGCAGGTGAAGGATTGAATTTTAGCCTCACATGCTTAGTTAATACCAGATGTCTCATTGAAAAGCTCTTTTGTAGAGCTTTATAGTAATCCTCACAGTTTCTGTATTTCTTGGTTTAAAGAAAAAGACTTTTATTTTGCTTTATGAGTTGTGAAGTGGAGCAGTTCTTTTTTCTAAGGCGTCATACTAAACTGTCCTTCAGGGAATTAATTTCAAAAATGATTAATACTGTTCTTTGATGAGGTCTAATTTATTTGCTGTATTGTGCTTGTAGACAAGCTTGATACCATCAGCAAAACAGGGAACTAGAAAAACACCACTGAAGCAAGAAATAAAGAGCTGAGTCAAGACATGGTAAAGTGTGGGATTCCAAAGTCTATTCTGTACCTTTTATTCAAGAAAAAAACCCCATTAAATGACATAATGGCCAACTGAAAAGTAAATCTTGGACTTCCCAATATATATGCCTCATTTACCATGAAGTATGTTATTTGATACTGAAACATACAGCAGACACTGCAATATTCTCTTTAGTGAGAGTTAATGCACATAACAGTATTTGTAAGAACAACATATTATTAAAAAAAGGTATTACATATCTACTTTCCACATTTTAGTTCAAATAGGCAAGCCCCAAGCTGCAAAAGTTGTTTATATTGCAACTGGATCCAGCCCAAATGTTCATGCACTAGGGACTGTGCTTGGGATTTTAATAATCTTTCTGCTATCCAGTTACTTGCTTTATTTCTAGTGCTGGGCTCTTGCTGCCCAGCAACCTAGTTGGCAACAGTGCTTTTAAATCAAATTTTTATTATATTCTGACATTATGTGCTTCTGTTTTAATGCTACAGAAAATAGGGTTCTGCCAGGACTGAATGCATCCCACATGTTCCAATTTTGTTTTCATGTGAATTTGACCTCTGATACATAAAATTCCTGTCTAGCAGTGTGCACATATGTGAGCCATTTCTGAAAGGAGAGAGAACAGAGATTTGATTCAGATGAGTGGAACATTCCTATATAATGATCCTCAAAGGAATTTCAAATTAACTAGTGTGTAAATTTATGAGCCTCTTTTATCAAATAAATGTTTTTAACTCTCAAATTTTTTATTATCCTGACAGAGTGTTACATAAGCATTACTCTGAGCAGGCAGGTTTGGTGGGCAATAACACACTGTAACACAAATAAAACATGTAGATCTATGAAAACTTTTCATTCAAAATTCGGTGTAAGCATGATTTGCCCTAATTGTGTTGTGATACTCGCAAAGACATCTACTCTGCAGGGTTCTGTTTATCAACAATTTGGACTTTAGATTCAAACTACCTAACTCTGACTATTTTTGTGACAATAGAGATGACTTGATGAAAATAAAATGCTTCTAACTTGCATGGCAACCCTGACCTGACCTGGAATTGTCAGGAAATATAAGAATAGCGAGAACTATTTATCAGCTTGGTTTTACCTAAGGTAAAGATAAGAGAATCTATTACTACACATTCCATTGTACTATTAGTAATATTAAATATAATGAAATTATATCACATCCTGGTCTCAGCTATTTCACATTTGCTTAGTCAAATCTGGGTCACAGCAACAGGCTTTTTTGCCAAATTTATTATAAATTGATAATTTCCACTAAGACAACACAAATCATATCCCCTCACAAAAAGACGCTACCAATAAACCCCCTTTATTAGCACAATGAATATAATTCACTGCACACATCTTGAGGAATGATGATACTTTTTATGTTGTTAATGGGCAGAGAAGGGACCAACAAACAAGGATTTGATGTCTTTATAAAGGAATACAAACAACTTCAACTGGCAATGATTAACATTACTTAGAGCCAAAAGTGGAAACTCTATAGAATCATAGAATCACCAAGGTTGGAAGAGAACTTTAAGTTAATCAAGTCCAAATGTCAACCTGGTTGTGCTACAGTAACCCCTAAACTACTGAACAACATCACCCAGAGCCACATCCAGACACCACTTAAACACTCTAGGAATGGTGACTCCACCACCTCCCAATGTTTGGCCAGTGAAAAAACATTTTCTAATATCTAATCTGAATCTCCCTGTCTCAGCTTAAGTCCATATAACAGCTAACTTATGATTTAATTAATTATATATGCTATTTTATCACAAGAAATACATTGATTTAAGAATAACTGTGATAAAAATATTAGATGCCATGCTCACCACTGCAAAAAAAATTGGCATATTTACTATTGCTTTACACCTTTTACCCCTTCATCCCCAATGCATTTTATGATTCCATATTGTACTTCCATCATTCATGATCTGGGCTGGAACTTTTCTGATAATTATACAGCTGAAGGGTTGCTTGCCCAGCAATTACATGAATTCATGGCTGTAAGAACAGAATGGACTTGTGACCCACTTCTGAATCTCCGATATAAAACAGGCACTATGATTTTCCTAAGTTATACATTTCTGCATAGTTGTATATTTGTGATACTTTTCTGAAACACAGCCACAAATACTGATTTTAAAATTTCCAGTTGTGAGAAATTTCACTGCAATTATTCTAGTGGTTTCCTTTGACTTAAAATAAGAAATTATTTCTTTCCATTTTGGATTCAACTAAAAATGATTTATATTACTCTCCTCTATTCCCACTGAAGTAGTGATGTATATTTCTGGACTTCATAATCCTTCAACCATGGCATCATAGTTTTTTGATAATGTGACTTTCCAATTCCTTTTCTTTAGGAAGCACTACTTTCCAGAATTATGCATTTAGGAAGCAGGAACAATTCAGACATAACAATACCCCTAGACATCCTGTAGTCATAAGTTAAACATTTATCAATGTCTGCCTTGATAATTTCATACAAGATTATAGGATTTTAATGAAATGTTCTTCTGTAGTATCAACAAACATGCATTATAAGACTACATTATATCAAGCCTGATAGCTCTATTTGGAAAGATACAGTCTCATACATAAAAATCTAATTAGTTTAGCCATATGTATTTTTTAAAAACTTATACTGAATAACATAATTGAAATTACTTTTAGTTCTTGCATTACTTGATGTGAAATGCCTTGTATTGAAAGGCAGTAATTCAGAATAGAAGCATAAAGTCAGGTTTCCCAGATCCCAATGACATCGGGACCACACTGTGGTAATTCTAAAGCCAAGTCATTCTAGGAATGAATGTCCTTCAATTTTCCTTTATTGTGGATGTTTTTCAGAGGTCTTTGCAGTTTATTTTAAACGTGAATTCTCCTTTTCAGAGAACTGAAGTTGAAAGTTCTTTCTGTTTGGGAAAAAACTTTTTTTGGACAATATTTCTTTTGCTTCTTCCTGCAATAGGCTGCCTGTTTCTTATTTCACATATGTAATGAGGGAATCATTAATAAAACAACTCTGGGATATTTTAAAGCAATTTGTTTGTTGTATGATTCTAGTCTTAAGTCTCTTTTTCCGACTTTTTACAACATAACAATTCCTATGTGACTTTTAGATGAGTTATATACTGCTTATAGTTTCATAAGACTTCAGCTATTCTGTATTTTATGAAAAAACCTTGGAAGTGTTTCAGTGTTGTGTTTCTAATCCCTTTATAATTTTTTTTTTGTTTGTTTGGGGTTCTTTGTGAGTTTTGCCTCTAAAACAAATGCTAATTTTAGATAAACGTTTATACTCTCAGGAATCAAAAGATACCTCAGTAGTTCCATGTAACCCTTAACTCATTTTTTATCCTCATCTCTCACACTTCTACCAGAAAAAGGAAGGGCATAATTATTAGGCAATACTGTGCTTGTGCTGGATCCTGACTTCCACCAGCATCTAGAAACGTCCTGGGCTTTGAATGTATGGAAAACCTGCAGATTTGCATCTAGTCTGAGGATAAAGTGAGAACTCACATAAGAGAAGTTTATCACAAGCTTTTCTTCTCACATATATGAAAAGTGGGAGATGAGAATGCAGCATTTTATCATATGTTTGTCATCTTTTCCAATGCATTTTTTGGAAGATGTCTACCTTGTTTACAAGTCAGGTGCATTGGTCTACCATTGGATAAATACTTTTGGTCCAGCATCTCCCACACCTTTTGGTCCTGCTGGTCCTTCAGGGCCTGCTGGTCCTGGAGGTCCCTGGTACAGCAGAGGAATAAAGCATGACAGTAGTTGTCCTAAGGTACTTGTGTTCTTCAACAAAGAAGAAAATTTCTTCACATTTCTGATGTGTACTGAACAACAGCCATCCTCAGTCCCAGGTGGAAATCTAGAAAGACTCAGATTGGTGCAAAAAAGTACAACTTTTGACTTAAGAACATTGTTTTCAGCTCAGAGAAAACAGTGAGAAAGCAGACCTTGCTCCATGAGTCATCAGACAACTGAAATACCAGAGCTAAGCCATCTAAATTTGGGGGTTGCATACTTGTGTATGTTTGTGTTTGGTAGTCTGTTCTCCTGAAATCTCTGCTCAATTCATCCACCCTTCAGCTGCTGTTCATACTGTTAGAGGCATTCCCAGGCTCCCTTTCAGCATTCATGGCTTTGAATCCTACATCCTGCCATCTACTCAGCCACATAAATCTTTTCCATATCTGACAGTGTTTTATTTAGTTGGTCTTTCCAGCTCACGGGGCATGGAATGGCAGGGGAAAGATGTTACCACGAGACAGCACAACAGAACCTTTGCACATTACACAACATGAAGTGTGTACATGGCATTACACCAGGAATTCTGAATGCCTTGTGGAATAATTCCAATCCCAAAGGATCTTCTTAGCAGTTTGAAGGGTAGGAAATTGGCACTGAGTAGGAATTTGGAAACACTCAGGTCCCACCTCAGTGCATTTGGGAATGCTTGCAGCTTCGTAGTTCAAAATAAAGCTGGATTAGATACATAAACAAAATAGTGGAAGTTTGACATATGGTGGTTGAAGGACAGCAACAGTATTTCCACTTTCTGGTGGAAAAGAGAGAGGCTGGTCAAACATGTCTGTGTGTCTTTGGGTGACTGAAATTTAGAGTGATAAGTCCTTGTAATGGAGTGTGCCAGCTGGAACACTCAGGTATTAATTCCCTCTGAAGCCAATCATCAGAAAAGCAAGAGGTGGAAAATCTTCAAATAAGAGGATTTAACTGCCCAGTATGAAAACAAGCTGAAACATGAAATCCAAGGAACTGAAACAGCAAAATTTGGTCAAGCAGATGGTATTAGAAATCTTGATCAGAGAAAGTAAAGGAAAGGGAGGGAGAAAAAATAATTCAAAGCAGTAATTATATTTAAACATGTATGAGCAGCCATAAAGATTTTTATGGAATTACATGGTATCCCTCTCATGACAATGAAATGAGAACCATTTATATCCAGTTCAAACTGCTTGTACAACTGGTGCTGTATGTAGGAAAGGGCTTAAAAACATCCATGAAAAATCAGCTAAAGGGTGATTAACTGCACTTAGTTAAGTAACTAAATCTAAGCAAATAAATATCAAGTTATCACATAGTAATTTTTGTTGGTTTTTTTTGTTTGGTTGGTTTGGTTTTTTTGAACACAAAGTACAGAATTAAAATTGTACTTACAGCTTCCCCTTTGTCACCTTTGTCACCTTTTGCTCCATAGGGTCCAGGTGGTCCAGGTGGTCCTCGGTCCCCCTAAACACAAAATAGGAAATCAGAAAACATGCCACTACCTGGACTATCACAGTGTAAAGAATATTAACAAATATGTAAGGAAGCTGTTTAAAATCTTTTTGGAAATAAAGAATAGCAGTTACCAGTTCTTGAAATTCATTCACAAAATTCAGGAATTTCTGTGCTTTTTAAAATTGTGGTTGCAATTGAATTAATTAAGATTTTAGAAGAATAAGAATTCTTATTAAGAAAATGTTAATTTCTGGATTTGTAGTTACAGAGAGAAATTTTCAGAGCATTGACTTTGTATTCAGCCCATACAAAATTAAATGTATTTTCAAAAAAACTTTTGTCAGTTTGGGGGTAAGTTTGAGCAATGAGAACTGAATTCAGAATACTGAAACATAATATGCCAGCCTTAAATAATATGTTGTACACTTGGCGCTTCCAGGTAATCAGATTTTTCTCTCATACAATAAAACAAAACTTCATTCTACAAGGGGAAGTAGGAAAAGAAAGAAATACAAGAGTTATAAGAAAAAGATCAGCCTAAAATGCTCTCTTATCAAGAGACAATCACTCCTTCTGTTGACCCTTCCACTGACTCCCATTAAAGGTTGGTGCATCTGCAAAACCTCAATGCTTCCTTTCATGGCCAGACAAGAAGCAAATAGCAAACTTTTCCCCTTTCTTCACTCCAGCGAGAGTTTTCCTGACTTTTTATGAGAAAATTAGCTGAGCTTGACTGTTCACAGAACCCAGAAAGAAAACATATTGCTTTGAGGCATCTCTGAGGGCACGCTGTACTGTACATCTGAGTCTGTACTGCAGATGCTCCCATGACAGCACCAGCAATGGGAAATCCTCATTGATGCTTGCAGGTCACACCCCCACCTCCCTCCCGAGCATGGGGTGGATATCGTGGCTGAACAGAGAGAACTGCACCCCCCTCACTCCCTCCAACAGAACCAAGAAATGTAAATACATGCTACGAAAGAGTGCTGCAGAGTGCTGTCAACAACTCCTTGAGTGTTGCTAATGTACTTGTTACTTGTCGGTATAACATATCCTTAAGAATAATTACATGCAAATATACAAACATTTCCCTGTCTACTCCAGTAAGAGGAAATGACAAGGAAAATGAAACTACAAGAGACTGAAAAGTGCTGTTTCATTGTGCATTGTGCCTGCAAATTCCTACAATAATATAATACCTCAAGAAATCAAGAAGAGAGTCCAGTTAGCAGCTCAGACCTCAGCAGCTGATCTGTCTGAATACAATGTCCATGTCTGGACAACAAATCATCCTGTACTCTAGTTGGATATACAACTAAAATAAACTTTTGGTCAAAAATCTCCTGTCCCATGAATGTCTCTACCATAGACACAAATAATCTATTCTTACTAACCAATTTAGTTCTATTAGAAAAATGGAAGAGATGATTTGGGTCTTCTAAAGATATTCATCATAAGTTTAGGCTGGTAGGTTGGTAAATGAAGAATGACAAGGTAGACTCAATGTTCTGGTTAAGATGAAACCCTGAAATTACTTCAGATGAAATGTGGATAGAAATGCAAGCATGCCTTATGCCTAAGTAAATTTCATATAGTAGGTCATTCCTGTATGAATTGCATCCATTCTTGAATCCAATGGGACAGTTCTACTGACTGACTTTAACCAGAGCCTGACCACCAGCTTCAAACTGTGTCAGCTCTCAAAGATGTCTCTTCATTTCTCCTAATTTTCAAATAATGGAATTCTGATGCACCTGTGTAAAAATTTAAACAACCAGCATGCTTCTAAATCATAAATAGCTTTATATTGGAAAGTCAATTTCACCTCTTCCTGATTCTTAATATCCATAGTTCTTAAACTGTAGACAAAATGGGAAATGCTTTAGAAATGTTTAATAACATTTTATTTTAAGAAGAAAGGAAAATATGGATCATGGGTTCATATCTGGTTTTAGTTCTAATCTTACTATGGTAAAAACCAGCCAAACAGATGCATTCATTTAATCCTAGTAGGCTGCTGTAAATACCAAATACATGTTAACACATTCTTTTCTGTGAGAATTGGGATTTTGTGAAGTGTCTGGGTTCGCTATTAGTAGCATAACTATAAATGCTATAAATCTATTTAGTTTAAATCCACAGCCAAATCTTATATAAGGAACAGTTCTCTAGTCCAGATTATTTTCTTGGAGCTTTTTAAACTGTCACACAAGAGATGGCCCAGGAGCACTTCTGTGATTGCTGCTTCCCACAGTTTTGTGGTGTCTGGAAGAGAAAATCACAGTGACTCACTCCACGTCAGTGCACTGGTAAGAAAGCAAATGTCCGTCATGCCACAGCTAGTCTGCTAAATGAATTAATCTGCTTTTTCATCCTTTCCAGGGCAGGTTCTAAAGTAGTTTTCCAAAGCAGTAATATAAAGATAGTTGTTTCTACATGCTTTCAAAACAACAACAAAAAAATGTATATAAACATAAGTCTTGCATCCCTGCTCATGGTAAAGAAAATAGAACAATTATCATAACCAAAACCTAACTGATTAAGGATATGATTAGACAATTAAGTCATGTTCATCTCTTCTTTATATAAGAATAATAGTGTGAAGTAATTTCTAGATTGCAGACAAAGGAAATTTAGAGTCTTCAAAAATCAGAAATAAAAGTTACTGAATGGTTCAACGTGCTATCCAGCATCCTCTGGTACTGGTGGAACTGTGTCAAGCCAGGAGTAAATACCATTACTGGTATTCCTAAAATGTTATCAGGCAAAAACTATTGAATAAGTGGCTATATTTTGAGCTACACTGTGTTAGGTAGACATAAACTAATTGGTTTCTGAATTTTGGTCTATTGTCTATATTTCCACAAAGTGAAGCGATGGAATTGAGTGGAATATTTTATGTGTGGACACGGTAAAGTGAAAAGGAAAAAAAGATGTTTCTGAAGAAGGTTCCCAATTTCAGCTTATAAAGGAGATCACAAGAATGGTACCTCTCCCTGAAATACTCCGTTATCAGAAGTAGCAGAAGTCTTAAAGAAAGTTGCAACCCAGATCACAAGTGACAGAAGTATGATATGATATGAGGTGTGTTAGAAGGGAAGAGGTGAATTTGAAGAAGTGCCTTCCTAATGAAGCCTTCCTATGGAAAGTTTGCAGGGTGAGGTACACTGGACTAGTTATTTATACAATTTTGTGATTCTTCTTTGTAAACATTATAAGTTTATTTTAAAGAATAGACATAATCTGGAATGATGGGAAAGTTGAAGAATTGGTGAGTTCCTTTACTTAAAAGGTTGAAGAGGTGTCTATATTTTCACAGGAGTTTTGAATATGTTTCATGCTTATTTACTTTCTCTCTTTTGTCTAACAACTCCTACCGTTGGTCCCATTATTGAATTTCCAGGAAGTCCATCATCTCCCGGTGGTCCCTTGTCTCCTGGATCTCCCTATCCAAAAAGAAACAGATTCAGAATTATATTAACTATATTCAGTTTTAACTTTGAAAGTTTTACTGAAAAGAGTAAGTATTCAATTCTTTCTTGCAGTGACAATTTTTGAGCTAGGTAACATGAAATCAGGATTTCTAGAGGAAGATTTTATTGCCTTTATTCTGACCTCTCTTATACTTCGGCTTCTCCCCAGCTGTATAAAAGAGTTTGTTCTACTTTGACAAATAACTTGATGGCTTTAGTTTTCAGATGAAGGTTGAATGTCATAATTCACTTTGAGAGGCAAGATGCACTTGCGGCTCCTGCTTGCTTTTGCCTACAAGCAGGCTGCATAACCTTGTTTCTGCCAGAGCACGAAGAGAACAGCAAGGAAATTCAACGACAAGAGCTGAGACAGAGTATGTTCAGAAAGCCTATAGATGCAATGGGACAGCACTAAAAAATCACTAATTCCACTTTCTGAAGTCTCAGGGAGAAACTCGAGTTTTCCACAAATATTACACAGCACAACTCTTTGGTAACAGCTCTGTCAGTGGCTTTCCTGGAAAGCAGTCAGGCTTAGAATTCATGTTCTTTGTATAAACCCTTCACGGAGCAAAATTTGGCTCCTTCTAGTGTTTAAACTTTGGCAACAGATGCTTCACTTCAAGAAAATTACAAAGAAAATCTAAATTTGCAATGAAACAGTTGCACTTTCTCAGTGAGAAGGACATGCAGTATTTCAGGGAAATGCAATTAAATGCCCTAGGAAATGCAATTAAATGCAATAGGGAATGCAGTTAAATGCTCTATCAAAACCACTGAGCAGCTGTAACCATGACAAAGAAATATTAGAAAAAACAACTTTCTAATGTTACTGTCTCCATATTAGTAACAGCATAATGATTATTAAGGGAAATAAAACTCCAGTCCCCAAACGGGGGTGTAGCTTAAAATAAATAAATTCCCAATGGAAACAACCATGGGTGCCCAGTCGTTGACCTCTAGCAATCACTCATCACCATTTCAGATACTTAGATATGTCCCCAAAAGACCTCAGACTCCCAGAAATAAGTCCAAACTTTGAGAAACATTCTCTGCATTAGAAATTTATCATGTCTGTCTTCTCAACTGCAGACACCAGGATGTTTTAGGAACAAAATTAGTAATCATTGTACTCTCCAAGCTGATAGAGAAAACCAGACCTGTGTAGCCTGTTACATTATTTTCAACTGTCCAAAATAGTAGATATTTGTTTAAATAAAGAAGTTATGATGGAGCTGAAGACACAAAGTTTGTATATTTTCTAAAAATCAACTTGCATTTCATAATTACCCCAAATACTTGGGCTTTTTTTCATCAGCTACTGCCCATATAATTACTGCTCTAAAATTTAGTAAAGAATTTCAAAAGACTCCTACAGACTTCACTGGCTTTTGGATAATGGCACATCTGCTATGAAGGTTGTATGAACTGTACCGAACAGAATAAAATCACAGTGAAAAAGGCAAGGAAGGCTATGAAGTTATTTTTCAGCATGAATTTAATAATGAACAATTAATACTGTCTACCTGTCTATTTAAAAATGTCACAGTTACTAGAAAAATGTGAAGAAGGGAGACTGATTTAATGAAACATGTTCTCATACAATTTGTGTCTTTTAGCATGTCACCTGTATTCTTCTCACATAAAGTTTTGTCATGTCATTCTTGTTTGAAACCAATATAAGAGATATAAGGATGTCACAATCTTCTTTCTTCGGTGTCATTACATTTTTACTCCAGGTTTACCCTGAGCATTTTGCATTTTTGTCTTTCTTTCTTCTCCATGCACAAGCAAGTCCAAAATGCATCATATCCCTCTGTAATATCCTATTGCCAGACTGATGAGTATATTGTATATGTAATACTCTCCTGTACTTGTGGGGCAGGACACAGATATTTTTAAGGAAGAAGAAAAATGGGTATGAAATTGCTTCAGAATGACACAATACACATCAGTGATTCCCTCACTCTAAAAACTAACACCAAAAGTGAAAAGTGTCAATTTAAGTTGAAGTTACCTGACGTATTATAAAAAAAATAGTTTAAGTAACAAGAGTTCTTTATTATTTTAATAGCAGTGAATTTTCAAATATTTTTAAAATCTTCAATGTCAGCTTTATTTTTGCTGAATTCTATTTTACTCAGTAGGACAAGTCCCACTTATTTCAGGTACATTTTTCCCATAGAGAAGATGAGATGGAGGTAGCCCTAGCTATCTTATATATGAATTTTCATTTCAAGTAGTACCTACAAGCCAGATGTTCATTTGGAAGTGACATACAAACACTCATCTAAAAAAAAAAAAAAAAATCAGCATATAACACCCTAGAATTATACATAAACATAGTTTTGCAGGGGTTTAATTTTGAGAAGAAAAAAGCATAGCAAATTTGGAAAAAAAACCACCCAACTTCAAACTGATTAATTTCACAGGAGGGACCAAACCAAAACAGAAATCTAGTAAATTTTGGGTTTTTTTTTAACAAATGGCTTCAGGAGGAAGTAACTCTGTACCAAATTCAGCATGTTATTAGAGGCCCTGGCCTCCAACATTGTCTGCTAATTTTTAATACTTTTAATCCTTATTTCTGAAATTCAGTATTTCTGTTCCTACAATAAGGAATTTTAAGTTCTTTAGAAAAGGTTCTTTTAATTTTGACAGAAATGTACACTAGAAATTTCCAGTCTCTGGTCTCTAGGAAATATATATCAGATAGTCACCTTTGGTCCAGGAGGTCCCCAAACAGATGATCCAGCCTCACCAGGGAATCCTCTCTCTCCAGGATCACCCTGTTACAGAATGGTAGAATCTAGACTTAAACAGGCAGTTTGACTTTCTGAACTAAAAATATCTTCAATATAGATCTACCTGCAAAACAAGCAATACTATGAAAAATACTTAAATCAACATGTTGCTCTTATGAAAGCTGGTCTAAGTTTCATGTTTTTAATAACTTTGGTTGAACTGCATATTTGACTTTTTTAGCTTTAATTAATTTTTAAATTAAATCTATTAAATTTAAATGAATAATTTTTTTTGTGTCTGGCTTACAATCCAATGGAATAACAAGAACACTTATATGATTTAGTTTTCCTCATAATTTATTCAGAGCAACACTTACAAAATATTATAACAGAAAGTCAATGATTCAAAGTAAAAATCTGCACAATACTCATGGTTAGAATCACTTGGACAACTTTAGTTTAGCTTATCAGTGCTCATGCATATCTATAACATATGTGTATATAACATATATGTTATATCTTTATTATAAAATTATATCTTTAACTATTCATTTACTCCTTGAGACTTCTGTGTCATTTAGGACAGATGATGGAAATATTTCTTCTTTCTCTTTGTTCTGCTAAGTCCGTAAGCATCAGATACTTCAGAAATTTTTACACTGCATAAACTTCATACATTTTTAAATAAAATATGAAGAGAAGGTTTACCATGGAAGAACAAGCTTACTTTTGGTCCAGCTGGGCCTTTTGGTCCTGTAAGACCAATTGCTCCTTTGGATCCTTTTTCTCCAGGGTCACCCTGAAGAAAACAAACTTTTTTTTTTTTCAATCACAGCAAAGATTCATTCACAGCTGCAGCTACACAAATAGCCAAAACCCCAACAATAATTATTAAACTATAATTAGAGAGATATTTAGATGCTCCATTCCAACTGAGATCCTGCTCATTTCTAGAATGTGCCCCAAATGTCCTAAATTATATGAAATGGGAGATAAAAGTTATCTGTCTACTAATACATCTTCCCAGGCTTTTAGTTTCATATTAAGGTATCTAAACTTTCTCCTAATTTTGCTTAGCTTCTTTCTCTCTATCAACATATTAATCTGATCTATCACTGAGCTAATCTGTCACTTCTGAACTTAAATGAAAATTCTGTACTGAATTTTTAGGAAATCTCTACTGCCCAATTAACTTTAGACTCTGTGTTTAGAGTCTGATTTTGCTGCACTTGTTCAGGCTACAGAACACATTGCTTTCTCTCTTAAATCCTTCTAAATCATCAGCTAAAATAGAGTTGATACCTACGATATAATGAATTAAAAAGTAAGTCTCTTATAAAAGCCTGTAGTATTTCCCCAGCATGTATGTCAACTCATTACCTTTTGACCTACATCTCCTTTTCCAGGGGGTCCTTCTGGGCCTCTTGGGCCTTGATCTCCCTTTTCCCCCTAACAGAGATTAAATGATTACTTTTCATGTAGTTAATTTTACTGATAGACTTATGAGAAACAATTCTTGCATAAATACTTTTCCTAGAAATGTCAGTAAGTATCTGGTTAATTTTTTTTCCTGCAAAAATATTCTGCTCTTAAAGCCCTTGAAATCTCCTACATTCATATTCTTTATTTTCACAGACATTTGTAATAGTGCCATTTGTAACTGCATCAATCCTTTGTAGAAAGGATTCCATGCATATACTTATAAAAGGAAGAGAAATACTCGCAAAGTTATCAGAAAATGTCTTGATGGGCCAATTCTGAGAAGTAATTTTAGACAAATCTGTAGCCAATGGCCAATCCAGGCTGAAAATATTTGCCAGGAACACTATATTAAATAACTCACAAATAGCCCACACAAAATATTCCATTAAGGAACATTACCTACAAAATACTTATGCATAATACAAGTCAGATTAGCCTATCAGGATATCTGTAAGTAATTTAGAGAGTGAAAAGTAGATTAAAATAAGGTTAAAATCCATTTCTGATTTGAACTGCTGATAAAAGTGATGCTACAGGGCCTGTTGTTGATAGGCATCTGTCTGGATCCCACTTTGATGAGACATTGTCACACCTGCAAGTAACAGCAGTAATATCATCACGCCACTCACTGCAGGCATCCAGGTCTTTTTTGCACTGCCCTGAATACCCAGGGTGGCTGCTCAGTACTACTATTTTTACCCTCAGTGGGTTACAACAGGGAAGGTGACAGCACAGAATAAATCATCAGAGTAAAGGCAATACACAAGAGAAAAACCCCAAAACCCAGCATGACCATCTGTAACTTTAACCCAACATTTACTCTTAATTTACTCCTAATTCTGATGCACTTCTAATACACAGGAATCCTACTTTTTTAGCAGTGGATGATACAAATTTTTAAAATATAATTAAGTGGCAACAGAAATGCTACATATTTTCTCACAGTGGAAGGCTTACTGCTTCAGGCTGGAGCTTAATCGACTGGTGTTCGCACTTTTAGGTGACAAAAATATGAAGTTGCATTCCTAATAGATATTTATTACTATTCAAATATTTTCTGATTTAAAGCCTGCAAAATCAAAAAGTCAAAAATGCTGATTAAACCACTGTTAGTAGAGTTTGTGGGACACACTTACCAAGTCCTCCACCCCTGGCAAAAGTATTGGCATATGCTTTCCTCAAGGGTGAACTCCTTCCCACTGCTAGCCTGCAAGTAGTCCGTTCTTCCTTCATCACTGTTTTTTTGTACGCCTTTTACGTGTGGTAAAATATATTTCCTTACCTTTTTCCCTGTCAACCCCTTCTCTCCCTTCACCCCCTTCTCTCCTGGAGTTCCTGGTAGACCTGTCTCTCCCTTAAAGAAGAATAACTATTATATCTGAATATTTCAATAAATCATTTATTCTGTAAAATGGATCCAACAGTTTGTGAAAATATTAATTAAGGAAAAACAATATTTTTCCTCAAATAAAGGTTATTTCCAGTAAGTTAAGTATCCTATAGAGACAGTATTTTTTAATACTCATAAGTATTTGAAATTTCTCCCCAAGTTCCCCACCCACTTCTTAAATCTTGGCTTGTATTAAATAAATTTATATTTATTCAGTGAATAAAACCATGACTGAATGCTGTTTGTTATTCTGTGCACAAGAACAATATTATATGAATGTGATTTATTTGCTAAGTCAAACATCTGTGACTAAAAGGATGGTCAGCCAAAAATGTCCAAATGGTGCTATTGACTGGACTAATCCTTCACCATTTGTACAAACTGACCAAGGCATTACTTCTAGAATAGAAAGAATTGAAAGAAATCATAGGAAGCAGTCATGCCAAGTGCTTCGTTCATGATCCTAGAAAAAAATCATTAAAAACAAGACATCTGTGCCACCTTATCTGATTTTGGAAGCCCTAAAATCTTTAAAGATATGGTTCACAGTCTTCAAAATGGCATCTGAAGCCAAAACTTCGAATGTTTAACGTCCCTTCCAACACATAGGCAGTATGACCACCATTGTCACACAGACTGGCACTTTTTTCCATTAAGAAAAAACAGAGGGACAGAGTTAGCAACCTTTCTAACAGCCACGGGAAAGACCTCACTAGTTTAGAAAAGATTAGGGGAAAACTTTGTTCCAATTATGGTAGTGGCAATGCTTTTATGACTGTCACTGAAATTACTTCTTATTTTGACCACAGTCAATTTATATCAAAAAATCCTCTACTTGGTTTTTCAGCAATTAGTGGAAAAATTAAAAGATCAGGTAAAGAACAGTTAAAAATAAAAGCAGGCTCACTTTAAGTCCTGATGTGTTAGTTCCTGGAAGTCCTGCTTCTCCTTTCTGTCCAGGTTCACCTGGTTCACCCTAGCAACAAAAAGTCTTTAGTTTAATAGAGAAACACAATTCAGCTTCATTCACTACTTGCACTATTTAATTAGCTGCTTACACGTAGAGGTGGATGGGATGGTATTCTACTAATTCTATGATCCTAAGTGGTCAAGTTTTCAGACAAGCAGTTTTCAACTGGAAAACTGTATTCTTTAAAACCCTCTGTAATTTGTAGGACAGCATCTATTTTATTTAACCTTGAAGTGGGCAGAAAGTCAAAGTGAATCTCTCCAACTTTCTTCCTTATGCTTTAATGCTTTTTATTTTTTACTTTACAGGACTATATCAAAAACTCTTTGGTCCCTGAATGAAAAATGAGTCTAAATAAAGAAAGATCAGACATCCTGCTTAAGAAAAGGTTTTGGCCTCATAATTCTTTCTTCCTGTAGTTCTAAAAAGAACTAGAAAAGAGATAGAAAGAGATAGAAAAGATAGACAAAGAGATAGAAATTCCATTTTTCAATTTTGCTTTATCACCTTAAGAAAACTGGCCTACCACATAGCATGTTTCAAGGGTACCTATTTTTCTCTACATTAGTATTAAATACGGCTGCTTTAACTGCTGCTTACATGCCAAAGTTATACCCAGAAGAAAATCACTGGTTTTCTTGTGCTATTTCTACAGTGACTAATATCTTTCTTTCATAAATCAAGGTGATTAATAAGCACACTTCTGATTTACAGTTCATCAGTTAATTCCACTTGCTGTCTATATTTCAGCAATTCCCCTTTCCCCCTGCCTGACAGTGCTCACCTGACACTGTATCACTAGAGGCCTGGGCTTTGACAGCAGTGATTATTTTCTTCACTTCTGTGTTCTCTTCCTACTTTCCCTCCTTCTGCAGAGCAGGGTCAGCTAAGTACACTTCAGCTCTCATTCCTAGTCTTTCTAACTTTGGTTTTGGTTCCTATGATGACCACCAAAGGCTGAAGGCCAGGCTGAAGGTGTGGAGGGATTAGGTTGAAGTGTCAAAACCATCACTGAACCAAAGCTAAACTGTTTGGTAAAATGATATAGTTGAACACAGCATACATGTGGCACCAAACTCATTGGACACAAAGATGTCTGAAACATTCTCTGTTTATAAATATGTGTTCCTTTAGAACCAGAAGTTCATATTCACAAAGGTCAAGTCATGATGCTGATGCTAAGCAGGCAGAAGCCATATGTTCCATTTGGGGAAGATCTTGAAAACAGATGGCTTTCTCTCTAAGATTAAAAAGGAATTGTTATCTCCAATGAAGTTACATTTTCATCTCATCAAACACACTTTTGAAAAGCCTGGCTAAGACACTTATTTTTTTGTGACAGGGCTGCTTTTAAAAAACAATGTCTGAACCATTACCTTTGGTCCAGGCCGACCATAGCCTTGAGAGCCTTTTGCTCCAGGGATTCCTTGTGGGCCCTGTATACCCTACAAAGCAAAATAAATTATTTTTAGAGCATTACACTCTTCTACAACTGAAAATCACCACATGTCCATCTTTCAGTTAATAATGATTTTATCCTACCTTTATAAAAAATCTTCTTTTCAAAAATTAACAGAACCCATAAGGTCTTTTAGAATGTTTCAGTTTTTCTTTATCCAAATGCTAAAGGGTGTGTTCAAGTTTCAAAGGGCTTGACATTCAGAATTAGTAGGTACTTAGCCTTGTAAAATTCTCATGTATAATATAAGAGCAAAGCAAAGCTATACGAATTTACATCCTATGCAAATTATTATGCAGATTAGACCAAATTTACATTTGCTTGATTCTAAGACCATTCAAATCAGTCAAAATCAGTTGTATAGACAAGCTTTTCTTAAAAACTAGTTTGATACTTTTAAAAACAAAAAATCACTATGAGATTTTAAATGTCTTTAGGACAAAATTACAGCTCTAATAAAATATAAAATGAAAACTGTATGCAAATTCTCATTACATGTCCAAAATGTAGACTTACTCGGCTTCCTGGATTGCCTGTTCCTGGTGGTCCTGGTGGGCCCTGTGGCCCTACTTGGCCTTGTTCACCCTACAGAAAAAGTACTCCCAAGAACTAAATTGCAACAGTCCACGCTATCAGATTAACATATTTAAACTAAATGCAGAGTAGCAGTTCTCAAGCTGTATTATCTTGAAATCTGCTGCTTCTATTTGAATTAAAAGTGTCTGGAATACCTGGAAGTCTGCCCATGACAGCCTGTGTAATAAAAATAATACCCCTTCTTCCCTGCAAATTCTCTCTTGTTTATAACATTAGATGATCACACCTGTAACCTTATTATTAGAAGGATCCATAGCTCATCTTTACATACTAAGATTAATTTAAAAGATTTTCTTGTACAGAAATATAGACAGTTTCTTGCACAATATTCAGAACAAAAACTCGCAAGTGTAAACACAGCAGCTGCCAAGTATATATAAAACCTAAAAATATCAGAGTGCTCCTTTTCCTGTTTCAGGTCCATTAGATTAGATGACTCAGGGACTTTTAAATTTTACTATTTATTTAAAAATTAAAATATTTTAAATAGAATATTTCTGAAATTATTTTAAGAGGAAAAAAAAAGTACGTTTCATCCCTCGTACTCCAGCTGGATAGAATGCAGTCCTTAGTGCTCTAAGTTAACACTAATAAACTCAGCTGCTTGTATGGATGAATGCAACCCATGGAGCTGCATGGAACAGTGTAACATATCTCCTCATATACAGGTAAAATATACCTTTCTATAGCTGTGATACAGTGTAAAAAAATAATCTTCATTTAACTATTAATATAATGGATTATAGATACAATTATAAAGATACTCTGTGCCTCACCTTGTCACCTTTGACTTGTTCACCTTTTGGTCCACGAGGACCAGCTACACCTTCAGAGCCTTTTTCACCCGAGAAACAGATGGCAGTTTTGAAACATATTTAGGAACTTATAAAGAATATCATCTTAGATAAACTGGTCATTACAATGTGGATAATGAGGAAAAAAATTCCTTAATAAACAAACTAGAAAAATAATCAATGAAATTACCAATATTAGAGAAAAGAAATTGGTTACAATTCATAACATACTTCATCTGCATTCATTGTGTTTTTGAACATAGGACTTCAAAAGGAGAAAATTAAATACTAGGAGAAAGGAAGTAAGTTACATTTTGCAAATGTGACAATATGTTCACAATATGTTCTCAAAGAGATCAGTTCAGAACTCAGCGCAAGGCCATGACATTCCTTTTCCAAAAAAGGAAGAAAAATATTTGCTCAGTAGTTCAAAGCTCCAGAGAATCTTGAAGCCACTAAAACAGATATATTTTGATGGGAAACCCATTTATGATTTATTCATAAATCTTTGATTTTTTTATACTTATTTTTTAAAAAGTTGACATGTATTAACCTAGCAAATGGTCTAAATGAGATAACTGTCCACAGAGACTCATAGAACTCATCTTTCAGTTTCCCAAATTGGTGAGGCAAAATGAAAACATTTGCTGGATATCGTCTTCCAATACAGAACCTAAATAGCTCAGTAGTTTTTTGGAAGACAATTTATCTCACTAATGCTATCAAAAGAAGTTATTTTATTAGATGCATAAATAAGAGAATCATTAACTTACTACTGGTAGAGGGCCTGTACAAATTTTTTTGTAATTACCTGGATAGAGTTTCTGAAATCAGTGGGACATTCAGAGAGCACAGTGATTCAGAAATCCAAGATTTATCATCCAGCATTTTATACCAGTGGAATTATCAGTGGCCTTAAATAACTTAGCCACTACTGCAAATTTGGTCCACAAAGTCAAAGAAAGTAGTTTCCATAAAACTACCTTTTGGCCTTGAATGCCCTCTCCTGCCAGACCTCTCTCACCTGGTGAACCAGCAGGGCCAGGTGGTCCCTGAAAGAAAAAGAAATATATATTCAAGCTACACCAGCAATTCAAAATTGTATAGAAATTTTGTTTAATTTGCTAGTACAGGATTTTGCAACACTTATGACACCAGTAAGTGAAAATGTTTCCACAATATCTGACTGAGCCCAGGCAATTAAAATGAACAGTAGCAGCCATTAGTTGGGTCATTTAGAATAGAATAAGCCAATGCTGAATTGATGTGAATTACATAATTAATGTCTAAAGACTGTACACTTAAAACTCATAAGAATCTGCAGATTTATTTACTAAAGAATTAGTATTACAGTGAAATACATTCCCTACAATTAAATATAATTTCATGATTTTCATAATAAAAATCATCAATTTGAACATAATTTTATACATAATGACAGGTTAAATATACAACACTAGAGAATGTTAATTTTTTTTAAACAAGTACAGAAATAAGTATTTTCCAACACTTTCTGTCTTGCAAAACTCAGCTAACTTTCAATTTTTAAAGCTAACAAGTACTTTTTAAGGATGATCTTAAACAAAAGTTTAATGATTAAACAAAACAAAAATTTTCCATGTATTTTTGTGAAAAACTGGTCCTTCACAAGTGCAAAGTAACTTTCAAAAATACTAGAATTAATCTAGCACCCAACTACATTTGTGGCTTCATATGTATGGTCAAGAAAACCATACATTTTATACATTTCAGGAAGAAAAAGCAGCCAGTGAGCATTAAATCAAGAGCTTGCCAAAGTCTGTAATTCAGAGCATAAAGATGTAAGTACAAGCATGTAATTTTGGTTCTTGTTCTTGATGCGATCCAAATTACTCACAGGAATTGAGGGATGTTTTATCTCTGATTTACATCTTCTCAAAATTTTATTGTAGACAATTTTTAAAGACTATCCTCAACTTGAACAAGTAGGAGTACATCTCTTTATGCATACATGAAAAATTTATACATTCATACATAAAATGTATACATACATACATACACACACACATATTCATATGTTTATAAACGTATGTATGTATGTATGTATGTATGTATTTATATATATATAATTTTTTAAAAATTATTTTCTCCAAATTGACTTGGATGTGGTTTTTGTTCTCCTGCTTGGACAATTCACATGCAACTACTGATATATTGAGCTGGAATAGCTTGTGCTGCTCCAGACTAGGAACAAGGTGGTTATAGAATCAGTAGCCAGTACAGCTACTGACAATCAATTACACTCACTAAGACTTATTTTGTTGCATTTAAATTCCCAATGCACATGTCACTGACTTACAGGTAGTCCTGGCTCACCAATTCCAGGAGGTCCTGGCAATCCAATTTTACCTTCTTGACCTTCAGCACCCTTGTGAAAAAGGAAATTAGAAAGTTCAGTCCTAATTCAACTTGGTATTTTTGAAAAGCAAAATATTAACATATAGATGATTTAATAGTGTCGTCACAAAGGCTTGAAATCTAATGTGTAACTTCTCGTAAAGGAAAAAAAAAAAAACCCATACATGACATTTTAGAAACATTTGAAAGTGCCTTTCTATTAATACTTGAAACACTGAACTGCATTCCAGCCCTCAGAACATAGGGGTAACTGCTTTAAATTGCAAAGCCTAAGAGATGAGAGGGATGAGGGAGCTAACTCAGACTAAATTTGGCTGCAGTACCAAAGCAGGAATGCTCAGGTGTGAGGGATGCTCATTGTAGCCTCTATCTAGGTACTTGAAATGAAGCCTGATTCAGTAGAATATGGGATTGCATGGGAACTCCAGGACCTGTATAGTTTCTGCATGTTCTATTTACAAGGTTCATAATCTTCATGATTTGTCCAGTTTACTGAGGACTTACTGTGTGCTTCAAGGATAAGAGCACAGAGGATTTTTATCTTTCTACAGAGTAGTAAAGAGACGGGCTGACATTTCTTCTCTATGAACTATCTTCCCTTCTAGAAGGAACAAGTGTTTTTTTCTTTTTACATGGCAAAACACTGGTTTCTGAGCTCACAAATCCTCTCTGTGTTCTGGGATCTATGCCACTGCAAAGGAAATATGCAGGAATTCAATGAATGTACAAATCAGAGCGCTAAAAGCAAAAAAGTGTAATTATATTAGACAGTGATATTTGGCTCCAAAACATAGGGAAAAGATGGCATGAAGCTACACCAGAGACTCAGCACCAGAACTAGAGGTCTAGTTCTGCCCAATTTACATTTCTTGTCTGACTCTGAGATGCAGGTCTCTGACAAAACCCTCGTAAACTAAGGAGTCATGTTTCCCATGCAGATGATTTTGTAGTTTTCCATGAGAAGATCTGGCTGGCCAGCAGAGGCAGACATGGCTTTTCCAAGACTGGATTCCACCTTCTAGTCTTTTGCAATAAAATGAGATGGAGGAATTAAATGCTGCATGAGAGAATCTTATAAGAATATCTGTTCCCTGGTGAATGACAAGGCAAACCTCTCACTTGACTATATATCACAGTAACTGAGATGTACTTCTATACCTTGAAGTGTAGTTTACTCATCAGTGGAAGCATCTGATAGTGCTTGAAAATTACCTCATACAGGCAACCCCCATTTACATGGCATGATTTCTGACTTCTAGAAATAGGACCATCATAAAAATTCAAGAGTAGCTGGAAAAGTAGGTCTTTTACCTCTATCTTATATGAGTACAAAACCCCATCAATCAGCTCCATATTTAGGTAATAAGAGTTTGATTTTTGATAAAACCATAGGTGAGAAATTTCATTTAAAAAAATGACTGCTCACAGCTATCACTTTAACAAATATATTTATGAGAGTTACCTTGCGTCCTGGCTCTCCAATGCCAGAGGGTCCTGCAGGACTATAGGGACCTGGAGGGCCTTGTTCTCCCTAAAGAGTAAAAATGGAAAGAAACTATCAATTTGAATAGAAGTTTAACCAAATCCTGACAGAGTGTCTTTCCAAAGCCTCATCTAGGGCTAGAGAAATAAATTAGTAAAGTAAAAAACAAATAAAACAAAACAATCTAAACCTGTCTTGAAGAAACATGTTTAGATTAGAAGAAGGGCCAATATCCTGGCCATACAAGATATAATAATTTTATAAAACCACTCTTTCATATGCATCATGAAAGATTAAAAAAATAATAATTTTTTGTCCTATCTTTGGCCCTGACTTCATCTGATATTTTGGTTCTTCCACAGACTTTTCTTGATAGAAAGATGAGTATTTGGAAATGAAGCTGTTCTTAAGCTTCCAACATGACACTCAAGGTTCTTGCCATAAAAACAAATGCACACATAGCATGACTGTTATTCCTACTGCTATCTTTGACTGCAGCTCCTTATTCTCATCCTCTCTTCTGTATACTGTGTTTCTAACAAAGCAAACACAGCCACAGAGTTACTAATTTTTTTTTAAATCAAAATGTGTCTATTTCGTGGGAAGTTGTTAATTTTTTAGGGATTGAAAGTTTTATTTACTTAGAAATTTTATATGCTGAGTTCTGCAATTTTTCAATGAGAATTTTGCACTTGAGAAGTTAAAAGAAGTGTAAAAAAATTACATTTCTTCACAAAATCAATCAGCTTTTAATTAGCCAAAGAATGAAGCTAAGATGCAGAAATGGAAAGATACAGCAGAGGTAAATAAGCAGACTATTCTTGAAGCTTAATTTCTGATAACTATGCACTTGCAGTGCTACTGCTGCAGGCTTAAGTCTAGAAGAACATGGAACTTGATGCCCAGACTTAAATTTGTTCCACTACAGAACAGTATAATAATTTGGAAATAGCTATGAAATTTAAAACTTATTCAAAATGCAAGATTTGCTGGCACAACTTCATAATCTAATAAATCAATACATTAGCAGGACAAGTTATGTCTAAAAAGGCAGAAATAAAACTGCTGTCACTCAGCGGAATAGCATATCTCCACACAGGACACTGATAGGGTATGAACAACATTTATGTTGTGATAATGTGGATTCTGTGCATGCAACTACTGCAAAAATACAGAACATACCTAAAAGGTTGACTGCCTTCCTAGGTAGAATTTATTGTTTGGGTTTCCTAACAGTATTTTCATGGACCGGAGTCACAATTCAGTTCATCTGCATACAGATTATCATAAATAATGGAATTCTGACTGATTTTTTTGGTTTTTTTACTGATATAAAGCCAATTGCAAATTTACCAGTTTTCCTCACACCAGTGTTTTTCCTAGTGTGTTTATTTGAAACTGATCAAACAACAACAGCAACAAAATTTCCTCAAACAACCCATCTTCTAAGCTTCCTACAGCCTGGTGCCCGTGAAGCTTTGCCTTTCAGCCCATAGGCTCCCTTGCCTCAGCACCAACTCTGGCTTCAGTATCTTTCTACTTGACAAGTCACATTAAGAGGTTCAGCCCTGTGCAGTTTCAGGGCCTGAAGGGTCTAGGATGGACAGGGATAGATATACCCACTGCAAGTCGTAAAAGGAATAGGCACAAGCTGCTGTAAGGCAAAGCAGTATGCTAATTATTAGCTGCTCCAATTCACAAGCCTTGTTTCTTTAATAGAGAAGGCAGACTGGGACTTCTGTCGTGCCAGGATGTATGAGCATGCTCCACAGAATGAACCCAAAAACCATGCAAAGTTGAAAAGATATTAAAAAAAAATATTTATCAGGTAAAAAAATAATATTTCCTCTGTATATTGCACCACTATGCCCAGGGCATGGCAAATGGCACTCAGCACATTGCCTTCAGCTGATAAAACTAAACCTCTGAAATAGTGTAGGAATTTGTTGCATGCTGAAAAATGGTATTTGATAAATACAGGCTCAGCTCTCAGCTGAAACAATAAGCCAACCCCCTTTATTGTGCTTGGAAAGTGCTCTGCAATTTTTTTTCCTGTCACCCAAATGGACATTGTTTTCCTGTCTATGTGGACAGTCCCTGACAGAATTTCCCAAGGAAAATAACTCTGAGGGATGCTTCCTATCTCAAATAATTCACTTTGCAAAATCACCCACGGAACAGCCACGCCTTGAATGCAGTTAATGCTGAAGTTAGTATTTTTCCAAAAGCTCTATTTTTAACTGTGATAAAAACATTACAGAGTTTTCCTTCCAATAACTGGTGTCATGCGCTTTGCAAGAGCTGTTGCTGTAAGTAAGGTACTGGTAGGTGCTGCGGTAGGGAGTGTAGGTAGCCCTTGTGATAAAAATCTTGTAGGGTATTACAGTATGAAACTGTTGTTCTGTGAAATTTTTTTTATGGATAGAAGAGGATGATTGAATATCAATGGAGAAAGAAAGCCAACCTTCTACCAGACAACATGCAAAACTTGGAAACTTTAATTATTTGGTCTATTTTAAAGACTGAATGTTTCAAACTTCAAATGGCTATTAATAAATCTGGGTTTTATCTTCTGTGGTCTTGGCGCTACAGGAAATGTAGAATTTATGAAAACCACAAAGTTCTGGCAATAATGTCATGTTATGTGTACATGTAAAGAGAAAAGTCTGATTTTCCAAAAAGCTTTTTTGGTAATAATTTTCTTCATTTAATGCTCACATTCTTTTTTTCTCTCCTTATTGGGATTTTCCTTCAGGTGGCATGTAATATCATCTGGAGCAATGGGAAGGAAAACTATACTTGATCTGAGCTTAAAGTTTTTACATATTGAAATTCCACCATTTTAAGACTGGAACCCAAAAAAATTCTCATCTCCCCTCCCTCCCAAATTTTTTATTATGTTAGGATGAGTTCCAGTTAGTGCAAATATAAAAAATTTCTTTCCTTTTCAGAAAGCCCATATGTACTGTAAGGAACACAAACACTCTGTATTTCAGTCTACAATGTGATAATGATTAAGCTACAGTAAAGAAAATCTCTCAAAATTAATGATATTATTTTTAAAGTAAACATCGGCATCAACCATGCAAATAGATTTAGATATTTTAACAGATATTATTGATATTTTGTATTTCTAAGTTAGTTAAGATATTTAGGAATTAAACTTGTTCATAGGAAAATTGGACTTTTTCAGTGTCCTGGGAAAGTTGTAACTTGCCACATAAGTGAGGAAAGAATTCATATGTCATCAGAGAAAAAGCAGATCCCTTAGCAGTTTGTTCTGGGAAATGTATTCAGGAAAATATGCAATGATAGAATTTTTACAGAATTGTCCCAGGATGATTTTATGGGAATAACTGCTTTGAATATCCACATTCAAACATAACCTTTTCCTTAGAAGTTTGAAAACATGTCTGTTCATAAAATTTCAGCCTTTAATTGAAAATCTTACCATGCAAATCAAATTTTCCAGAGAGGCTCCTTACTACAGCAGTAGATTTTAAGGACATTATTCTCAGCCTTTCCATGAATATATTGTGATTTCTAGAAACATGCACTTTATCTAGAAGATGGTTCAAGAGTTTAAATAAAACCCAATGTTAGTTCTGACAACCATAAGTACTCCCTGCTCATCACTTTTTTATGAGTGGAACACAGGTCATACCCGGATTTCATGCCCCAGCTGTATCATCTGTAACCATATAATTTGGTTTGTAAATTATTCACTGAAATTTGCAAATAGTCACTAGTCCTCACTAAAAAACACATTTTCAAAAATTACCTTGAATTTACTCTCATGGAACCTTAGTGGTGCTATAGCATAGAATACATTGTTGGTTTGGGTTTTTTAAAATTTTTAAATATTAGTTAAGCATCAGAAAATAAATTAAAACCAGACAAAATAATGCCAACTAGTCTGAGTAAATTAATAGATATATGCATGTCTAAAATAGTTTTTATTATCCAACATTAAGAGTACTAGGGAACCCCAATTTAACTTTGCAAAAATGCTATATTCATTACTAGAAATCTGTTTTCCAGAAAAATCATGGTGATTCTGTTTCCTTCCTGGAGAGGAAACCAAGATGAATTAAGTCCTTTTGTGTTAGAATGTTAGATTTTTCCAGGGTTGTATTGATATTGAAGGGCAAAGCTGTCTTCTGATGAAAACACAACAACATAATATGTTGGTAAGTCCAGCAAAAGACATGAAGTAACCAGTTCAGATGCTTTTTAATTGTATTAACCAACTGAATTAAGAGATATGTAGAAGCTAACTAGGAAAATGACACAAATCAGGTTACTGGGAAAGTCAGACAATAGATGGGATTCTCACTGGATATTGTTTATGGTCTTTATTGCTTATGATAGACTATATTATATTTACAGAGCTGAACTAAGTGTGGCATGACTGTTCTCTTTGCCAGCTTTCTGTTTCTTTTACTTTTAGTACTTTACTAAGTGAGATAATGTCTTCTGTATTTCAGAAATTGTTGAATCATCCAGTAAAATCGTATCATGGTCCACCCTTGAATTAGTCAGACAAGGAACACAAAATCTGAGTTCTTTGCTCCTATAAGCTGCAGTATGACAAGAGTTGAGTATCTCTGTCTTAGGCCCAGGGTTATAAATTGCTGTTCTGCAAATTCAATTAATTAAATCTGTGTGAATTTTTTTTTTCTATTGATTTTCTTTTCATTTTCTTTAAGTTTTATAGCTGAATGAGGTACACTTTGATCCAAGTTTTTAATTTATGTCACAATAGAGATAATACATGATAGCTGATGGGGTTGAAGAGTGCCTTAAAGTGAAGCAAATGTCTAAGAAAATAAAAAGCACAGATGTGAATAGTATTTCTTTTGGTATTTCAAGTTAGTGAAACAGACAAAACAGCATAGAATTTGGCTTTAAAAATAGTTTTCTTTGATAAATTTAACGTCTTTGTATGAAACTTGTCAAGGGGCAGTAGAAACACAGTAAACCAGGAAACAAGCAGAAGAATCTTTGTTCTTTGCTCAGGATATGCTTTGTAAACAGGACCGAGTTGTCTGTTTCAGAAGACAGGAGATACACAGTGGAAATTGCCAGTTCCCAACTCCTGTGTTTGAGTGAATTGCCCTGTAACCCTCTAATGTTTTTCTCTTAAAGGCATTGAATACTGGGCTGTAAGTTTACTGTTAACACATTAACTGTGAACAGTTCAGTGTTTGGTTAAATGCAAATATATTTAGTCATGTAAAATCAACAACAACAGCAACAACAACAACAATAATAATAATAGTAACAACAACAATAATAAACATGCTTTTGTGGTTTTTCAAATAAAAATGGAGATCAAATTTAAATGCCTTGGCCTCTTTATGGAGAAGGTTTATATATATGGTAATAAGATTATTTAGATGTTTTTGAGATGTTAGAACTTAGCAGAATTGCAAATAAGAGAAAAAATTTTTTAAATCTGCATAATGGCAAAACCTGGTCCTGGTTAATGCCACACTGAACTGCCTTCTGGGCAGGATACAGCTTGTTCAACATATTCACACATGGTTTGAAAAGAGGGTAGAAGGGTCACATCTTCTAGCCACCTCTCTGGCTGGTGGCTTTTTGTGGAAATTAGAAATTCTGAGAAATATTTCTTTGCATGTTTAAGGGATGAAAAATCACTGACAAACAATGTTTTTAACCTTTGCTCAGGGAAAAGGCTTTTTAAGGTCTGGGATGCAGCAAGAGCATTCAAGAATGTGTATTAGATAGTAGCATAGTGTGTAGTTTATCACAGGGTGAGAATTTTAGATTTCTGGGGTTATTAGAACGGCAAGCAGGGAAGACAAGATGGAGGAGTCTCATGGTTTCTAGGCTTCTTCCTTCTTTTTAATCTGCTCCATCTTCTGCAGTGATGGTGGCACGTTCTAATTGGCTTGGAGTGGTGACTGACTTTCTAGCAAAGGTGATGTGTATTGGAGATTTTTTATAAATACTGATTACATGGGTTTTACTAAAAAAAGTCCACACCACCCTGAAGTCAGGGAGTGTGCCTGGGACTGATCTGCAGAGCAGAATTCTACTGGTCAGGAAAAAGAATGTTATAGATAAGAAAGAATAAACAATCATGAAAAAACAGAAGAGACGGCTCACGACCAGTTCTATCTCTGGCTGGGGAGGAAAAAGTCTTGCACATTCTTGTGTTTCTCAGTGCACCATGAAAAAACAATCAGCAAAAAAATATTTTTATAAAACCTGAGAGCTTTCAGAGCCAGTGGCACCCAGATGACACTGACCCCACCTGTGTCTGCCACCTGGCACTGCAGAGTGAGGGATGCATCCGTACCCATAACCCATGTTATAGAGGTGTGGGATGCACTGAGCCAGCCAGACATGTGAGTGGACTGTACACTCCAAAACTGAGACCCAAACTATCTGTGGGCTGAGCTTGACCTGTAGCTTGTATTTTGAGGAACTGAATCTCCTCTTTCAAACCTCAACATGTCCCAGTAACAAAGAATAAAAGTTCAGCAGCGGTGTTCTGTGTTATGTCACACTGGCACCAATGCCACCAAGATGAAGTCACCAGTTCAATTCAAAAAGCAGAAAGTATTAGAATGGAAAGGTCAAGGAACTGCACTAAGAATAGACTTATTTATTTTATCCAAAGCTATTCTAAATAACTGCCACTTTTCAGAGATATTGTATTATGTGTCATGAAAACTAATTTTAAAAGCGCAATTTAATAATCCTTCTGTGAGGACAAAAGATATTGGAAAGACAGCTATGTGTCTGAACCAAAAAAGGCCTTGACCTTTACTAGCTGAATGGCTGTTTATTAATCTGAAAACAACCACTGATTATCTGCACTGATATTTAAAAAAATTTTCACTTATCTCAAATAAGCTCCAAAATGACCAAGGTTAGCTTTGGAATTAGGTATGGACAAGAGGTAACCCTTACACATACATACGTTTCTTCTGTACTCTGTAAGTAATTATCTAAGTTATTAGCTAAACTTGTCTGGCAGTATTTTTATTATTATAGATGTTTGACTACAGAAAAATCTTGATTATAGACTTTAAAAATCAGGCTGGGGAGTTGAAAGCAGATAAAAGAGGGAAGTTTCTTATTCTTACTGAAAATTTGCAGCTAAAGTCTAACAACAGACCATAAATATTGAAACCATGTAGAAGGATTCTAGAGAAAGATGTATGTATTTTACAGCCATGAAAATATGTGAAGAGGCTGACAGGAGGATATACAAGATTCAACAAATATGGTTTTGTATATAATAGAAGTATCTGGTTCTACTGTCTTGGACTCATCAGTGTGAAATGACAGATAAAAAAATTACTGTCATTTGCTGTGATGAAGTTAAAGAGAGACACGATTTTTCCACCACATGTATGAATAGCTTCTTTCAAACTCATCATCCTATTCCTTTTTCCTTCTGAAATACTCTACAGCAGCTTTTCCAATCAAGCATTTTGTTGAGAAGATGAAAAAATGAGAAGTATGAAAAAGCATTTGTCAGGAGGAGGAAAATTATGATGGATGGCAATATTCCAAACTTTTTATAATAAACATTTCCCATATCTAAATTTATTTCTGTGAATTTTCTAATTAAATTGTTGCCTAAGAAACAAAACATGAGTGTTTATATAGTGCATCGTTTACAAAGCAGCTTTGTATGAATTAATTTGTCCTGTATAACTTAGATTGTTAGCCAGTCTACCAATGATCCTGTTGTAGAGAGTCCTTGCATCAAACTGATAAATGAAAGAGCATTCTGTACCAAACATTGATGTTAATAACTCTCTCACGGGCAAGACAACCATATTCACATACAGAAATTTCCCAAAGTTTTGAAAACCAGAAGACTTGCTAAATTAATCCCATGCTTTATCCAACTTATTTTTCTTGACAAAGCGTAGTCATTAAATTATATATTTTAAATATCACTACAGCATTAATTGTCATAAAATCTCACACCTCAACCAATTTCAAAGTTATCTTGAGTTTTTACAGTACACAATTTTTTTTACGAATACTCAGTATGAATGTTTAAACTTCATCTAGAAATACTTAAAATCTTTAAATACAGGATTGTAGGCAAAAATATTCTAGAAAAAAAAAGCTTCCCAAGTGATAGCAAAAGTCAAGACACATATTCAAGTGATTGAAATTCTGACATAAGTGCTGTGGCTCTAGGGAGATCCTTGGTTGCATCCTATTGTGGCCCTACAAAATGTTCTTGGAGACCCAGATGAGAAAGTGGGTGCATGTGCCAACAATAGCAAGCCCTCATCACATGATGGTGCGCCTCCCAGGTGGGGACATTATTGCTGTGCAAATAACACCACTAATGAAAAAACTACTGACAAAAAAGGATGGTAGAGTATAAAGGTTCTACAGAGCTTCTGCATCCTCTCTCCCTATATAAATAACATATCCAACAACACATATCCAACGACTTCTTACCTTGTTTCCTTGAATGCCTTTCGGGCCTTGCTGACCTGGATCTCCCCTGATACCCTACAAAAAAGTCAATGCAAAGAATGAGCTGCTTTTGAAGACACGTATAAATTTTTGGGTTTTATTTCCCCTGAATGGGGTGCAGTATAGTACAGCACAATTCTTGGCTCTAAAGGACAAGATTTTTCTGCATCATACCCTATGAAGTGCCCAACACATTGAATATTGTTAATATTCAAAAAACAGTGCCAGCAGAAAAACATGGCTGTTCTTCACAAAATTGACAGGTTGTATGCAGAAGAAACTTACAGAATATAATCTTTCCTTTTTATTTGGTAGCTTTTAGTTCCCTTACCTGAGGTCCCCGAGGTCCCATAGGGCCCACAGAGCCTTGCAAACCCTGAGGAAAAATTAGATTCAATTATCAGATTAAAAGGAAATTACAATCTGCTTTCAAATGTCAAGCACTTGACATGCACATGCTCAAGTTTCTGATCAAGCATTTTCTAGAGGTTTTATTCTCTCACCAAAGTACTGCTGCTCTCATGCTGTACTCAGTAATTGCACCCCTAATATTTGGTTAAAACACTTCTCATATACACAAGCATAGTGAATGTCTACTTAACATCTTAGCTATTTGATTAAGAAGCTTTTATTTGCTACAGGTTTTTAAATTTAATTCCTAGATACAGAATTCTAGATAAAAATGCTGCAGTGTCTATACCAGAATAACTACTGATCTATACCAGGTAAGTACTGATCAGTAGCCTGACAGAATCACACTAAGTTCACAAAATCCGTAAAAAAGGCATCCAAAAACTTCAAAATGCCATGCTTTTTTATTCCACTAGCTGTGATTTCTCCATTTAATGAGTTCTTGCCAGTCACCATCACTGAAGATTATTCAAAAATCTTTCTGCTTCACTGTTTCTTTTTTTAGTCACCATAATGCATATTCTACAGAATCTCATTTCCACTTGAGTCAATAGTCAGTTATAATTTATTTCTAAGGAAAAACCAGTTCTGAGCAAATTTATTAGTTTTTTTATTTCTCTACTTCTCTTTTAATTAGTAAGACCTCTACAGGCAGAGCACTAGCAGACTGCTGCATTTTTCAAGATACATGTCACATTTTGAACTTCTAATTGACAAATTTAGCAGTGATACCTATGCAGACACTTCACTGACTGCCCCCCCTAGAGATTCAGAGGCAGAAATTTTAAACAATTCTCTGCTCCCTGGCATTTGCTCCCAGGCCAAGCATCAGCCACTAGAGACAGGGACAACCCCACTCAGTTCCAGCCCATTTCCAGCCCAAATACACAAGCAATGGATGGTACAAACAGTGATATGCTGATGCAATGATGGCTACTTTTGGTAGCATACAAATATATGACTTGAGTCAGTTCTGATTTCAAAGTCAAACAAAAACTGTCTGAATTTCAAGCCTGAACAGAATTTGAAAAAGCTCTGATATACAGCACCAAAACTACTGGATTCAGTCTGATTAGTGAGATGAGAAAATGGTAGTGCAACATTTGCATAAATGCAACATTTTCAAATTGAACTCCCAATCATTCTTCAATATCCATCACCCCAGTTAAAGATTGACCTCAGAATACTGAATTTGCTTCTCACACATTTGGCTATATGTGTTCTGTGTCTGATATTGTCTAGCCTAGAATGCTTTCTTTAAAAATAGAGCCATAATTTTGTTCTGTCTTCAGGATTTGTGAAGTGAAGGTGGGAGTTCTGGAACTGACTGATTCCCAGCAGGGGACAAAGATTTTTTCATCACTGTCCTCAACAGAAATGAAGCAAGCAGATTTCTGGCAGCCCTGGCATGTTTTCTAAATCCAGATTTCTTGGCTGCTTTGATTGTGTTCTTTGCCAGCTTCTGAACAGTTTTCTTTTAGCCTAGTAGACATTTCTCACAACGTCAAGCTACTTCTCAGATGCCTGGATAAAGAACGTATGATCTTTCTTTATCCCTCTAAGAGATGTAGCTCTCTCCTTTTTCACTGATACTTCAGACTTTTTTGATTCACTAAAGTTGGAAATTTGCTGCCATTTTGAACCACAATATCCCACAAGACAGTCTCAGCCTTTAGATTTTCATTATTGTATAATGCCCTTTTTCTTTGCTATAAATACTCCTGGAATTAATATTTATTAATTCCTACCTGAAATTAATCATAAAATAGCAGCTTCCAGGAAAACAAAAACTTTTCAAGGTGATCTTTGATAAAGGTAAGCATAATATGGATTGCAAAACTGAAGAAATGTGCTTAAATAGAATGACAAGTGCAATCTAATCAGCAGTTCTTAGCAATTCTAACTATAAAGCAGTGGTTTGCATGAATCATAAAAACCTGCTTGTATGTACTCAAGATACATGATTATATCACTTAGCAGTACTTATCCTTCCATCTTTCAGAATGTAAATAAACCAGTAAAAATCTGTATTCACTTGCAACACTACTTCACTCCAGGGGGAAAGGGAAAGGGGAAGGGGAAGGGGAAGGGGAAGGTTTGGCAAGACAAGGCAAGGCAAGGCAAGGCAAGGAAAGGCAAGGCAAGGAAAGGAAAGGAAAGGAAAGGAAAGGAAAGGAAAGGAAAGGAAAGACTGGAGAGAAGCGTGAATTCATATCAGCACAGAAGGGCTTGTAGACCTAAAAATTGTTCATGTAGGGTAAGAACCTGCTTTTATTGCAAATAACTATGTATTCAAATTGAAATTAAACTTTTAAGGAAATAAATTGGGTGCTCTCTAAGATGCTCAGTCCTGTGCAAGGCTTGGCATTGGTCAGGGCAGCTTTTGTTTTAGGTAAGGAGCTGCATTTCTTATGCAAAACGGAAGAAAAGAATGTGGTGAACTGTGGGTTCAGTTTCTACAAATCATACTTCTACTATGAATGTATCTCTTCCACCAGGGAATTTTAAGGTATGCCAAATTTACAATAATCTTTTCAAGCTGTGTTTATGAATATGTTACATGATTTTCTCTAGTATCTTCATCAACATGAAACAGTTCAAACAAAAATTATACTTACTATTTCTCCTTTTGTTCCTGGGGGTCCACATTCCCCTCTTTCGCTCTTTATAAGAAATCAAAGGGTTCACAGCTTAACAAGATGATTTGATTACACTACATACACTAAGACTCTGCAAGCAGTAGCACAAGAGATTTAGTTGATTCTGAGGACCTGGAAGTGGCATCATTATATATGGTCTGTGGAAGATAAGATCTGCTCTACTCAAGATAGGTTATTTCTGAAAATGCCTGCAAAACATCCAGCTTATATCAGAGGATAATACATTTAATATCTAATAAGTTTTGCTGTAGTTTTCCATCTCACTGCACTGTCTCCAGAGATCTTTTCCATGCTCTGATTTCATTACTGTGATGTCTGAGATTTTCCTGAGTAAGATTTGTGAGATTGAACATATGGAATGAAGAAAGAATTAAACATTTCACCGATGATTTAAAGTATTGATAGACACATGAAAAGTAGACCTATGAGTCTACTGTTCCTATTTTCATGAAATCTTACCAGAACTGACTAAAGCATTTTATTAATGAATACAAGGATTCATAGAGGCACTGCTTTTGTTAACAATGTAGAGAGATAAGTGTCAAACCAAGAAAAGTCAAAATGGGATTATCTCTGTTTCATTTCTGACTATGATGATCCACTTTGCAAATCATCTCTAGAATCCTGTGAGTCATTGATATGCATTGTTTTTTTATCTTCTTGGAGAGACTATGTTGAAAATTTTTCTGATTAAGCATTAGCCCTTGCAAGTTATAGATAGGTTAAAAGTAAACTTCCTTGTGATAAGTTTTTCAAAAGCTAATGGTTGTCTCATTGTGTTCATAGTAAACATTTTCTCTTTCTTTCCACTTAACCTCTTGTTCAACTCCCAACATTCTTTTCCTTCCAAAAACAGTATTTCTCAGTATCGAAATGTTTCTTTTTTTATATTTAGATTACATTCTTCGATTTTGTGGGGATTTTTGTTTTATTTACAGCAATCCAGTCTGTAAGCATTTACATAAATTTTGAATTTACATCTAGGGATTGCATTAAGAGCTTTCATGACAAAAAGACAAGTCAAGTTCTTTTTTCCATTCTTTCGCATACACTGTCAGCAAGTGACAATTTATTTTCAGGTCATAGTCTACTTCTATTCTACAAAAAACCTTACCTTGTCTCCCTTGTAGCCAGGAGCTCCCTGTTCAAAAATTGAGAAAAAGGAAAAAATCATAAAAGAGAAAGCAAAGGCCTAACATACTGCTAATTTAAGTGGAAAAGTAAAAAGTCCCAACCCCACCAGTAAGGAACTATTTTTCAGAAGTTTAACTATTCACAACAATAAAATATCTCCCTGAAGTTGTTTAACATATAATTTTCTGCAAATCTAGATGTATATTTTTTACTCATATGTTAGCTGTAAATATGCCACTCAGATTATCAGCCTCCTAGTAGATACATGCTGCCATTTATGGGACTTTTAAACTGAGTTACTTTTTATAGGGAGTAGTGTTAATCTTTCTCCAGTGAATCAACAACAACTCTGAAAATTGTCAGTTCTTAGAAGTTACCAAACGACTATGTAGTGTTTTTATCAGGTCTGTATTTGGGATAAGTCTAATACAAGTCAATTCAAAAATCACACAGCTTCAGAAGTTCCTTCTCCCAGTAACATCTCATCTCGACATTTAAGCAAATAGTTAGACTGTTTCTCTCCTTATACATACTTCGGTAAACCAGGCCTTAGTGTAGGCGATTTAAATAATTGAATCAAGTAGACACATAAAAAATGAAAATAACATTTTTAGTACAGAAAATGCAAAAGGACAAAAATATGAGTTAGCACTGTAGTAGTCACATACCTCTTCGCCTTTCTCTCCACGATCTCCTTTCTGAGCATCACCCTATTGGAAGCAAAGGAATATAAGGAATATAACATAAATATGTATTGCCCTTTCATTTATCCCTATTGCACTAAACCCAAGAACACTAATAAACAAGCAGAATAGGTTTTTCCTATTTACTAACGTTCATACTTCCTCCTTCCATGATCAAGAATACACATTTCCTGATCATTAACATAGAAAACTCAACTATTGTCATTAGATGACTGAAATCTTGGTTATTAGAGTGAAGCACTCTGATCGGAGGATCTGTGCACTGTTAGAAAGCTCTGTGGAACCTAAAGAGCCTTCAGCTATATTCAGAGACTTCTGCTGTCAGAAAAAAACTGGAGTGATAAGCAGTGTTAACTTCATAGCAGTTTAGTTCTAAATTTTCATCTCACACTTCTAAAACAGCTAACTATAAACTAGCAAACCTCAACATTTATAATTTATTTTAACATATTTTTTGTCTGCTATATTTGCATCTATGAATAACTGGATAGAAATTTGCTTTGCTTCTTTTAAATTCACATTACCTTGTTTCCTTTTGGTCCTGGGTCACCTTTCTCCCCTTTGCTGCCAGCACTGCCCTGAAACAAAGCAGGAAAATGTTACTAACATTGTGAGGATAAAATTCTCCAGCTTGTCTAAGACTATATTTTAGTCCAAAATCATTCTGGAATAAGCTTTGTTAGAAGTCCCCACTGATTCAAGTATGGTACATGTGACACAATACTCATTTAGCAAAACCCACTCTGGTGTTATAAGGTAACTACAATTTGTTTATTCAACAATAAATAAATTTTATACAGAGCATCTGAAAAACCTAATCAGGAAGGCATTACAGAAAAAACCCCACAGTTCTTCCTTCCCATTTCTCAATTAGCCACCACAATCTCATCTTCTCTGCTTAGAAGAAAACTCAACAGAACAGTTTAGGGTCAATATTCAACAGCCCTAAGGAAAAAATGACTGCACCATTTTTTATTACTCTTTGGAAGATCATGATGGTGGGGACTAGAAAGTTTGGTGTATAAACATCTATGTAACAGGCTACATCAAATAATTCTGGATAAAATAACTTAAAAATTCTTGGATCTAAAATTTTAAATTGCAAACTGAGGTTCTGGTGCACATTATCCAGACACACATTATCCACAAGGATTGAATGACAGCCTGGTGTCATAACCTGCTAATGGTATGCTTGACCCATCAGAGTCCAGAGAGAAAGACAAAAACCTCTGAATGTATCTTGCTTATCTCCGGGGGAACTATTAGACAGAAAAATGATCAGAGAGGTCACCCACTGTCTGAACTCACACTTTTCTGTTCCTTACTAGAGCCAAGAAATATGTGCTGAAGTGCCACAAGAGAAAAGAGAGTGTTGGAGGCAGAGTTTTAGACCTTTCCTCATTACCCTCCATTACCCTCAGACTTTTGAACCTTTATCCCTTACAAAAGTAGAAGTAGGTGGTGGGTTTTTTATTTGGGCTCCAAAATCACCTATTTATCCAGATTGTTTTATTAGCCAATAATAGAAATATATTTTCAGTATAGTATCTGACTATGGATAGATATTTTTTCTGAGCTCTTTTAACAGTGGCCTTTCACTACCAACATGATATGCTACACTAAATCAATCTTTTTGCAGTACATGCACAGCTAATGTCTCGGGTTTTATATAGTTCACATAGTAGCTAACTAAAGCACTATGCAGTATTGGTCTCGAGTAAAATTCAGATTTTTGAGCCTACTCAAATAAATGCATACTTACTGAATCACCTTTGTCTCCTTTCACTCCCTTTTCACACTCACAGATCTTTTGCACACACTACAAAGTTAATAAAAAGATAAAGGAAAATGTTTTTGAAACATATTATTTCAAATTTTTAAAGCAAAAAATTTTGGTTTTGCCTAGCCACAGATTAAATAACATAATAGTGAAATATGAATATGAAATAAATTATGTCCTAATATATTTATTTCTCATATAATCAACATTAAGCTTCCATATAGAGCAACCAAAATCCATTACTTGATTTATTTATAACAAAAATAAATCTCTACTGCAGTGACTGTAGTCACTGTAATAATTACAAATGTTTAAGATGGTATATACGTAGTACACAGTACTGTGAAACCTTACATAAATTTTGAACAATTTTAGCATTCTTATTGTTTTCTGACGAGACCACAAATGAATTTGTGTATCTTGCACTAGACCTATACCACTCTTGTGGGAAGAATTCTCTATGTCTTACTGTTGATACTACTCACTAATGAGCTAACATCATAGATTTCTCAGAAGAAAGGACAAAAGAAATGCAGAAAAGTTAAAATAAAAGTAATCATGGTCAGAAAATTTAACCAGAGATGGAAGGTTGACTAATCCTCAAGTATTGTTACATTATAGAAGAAGCAGACTTTGGGAAGTATAGTGTCAATAAGAGCAATCAAACCCAAAGCTCAAAACCCCTACCTGCTTCTGTAGCAAGGTTTCCTGAAAATAAAATAAAATAAAAATACTACTTTCATATAGACATGATTTAATTTAACAGAGTACTAATTTTTCTTCTCTAGTTTATAGAATCTCCAAAGTAAATAGTAGAGATGGTAAATACCTTCGTCCTTCATTCCTTCTTCAAAGAGGCAAGAACCTGTGGAACTATGCATACAGAAAAGAGTTCTTGGTAGGAAGAGAGGGTTATTCCATGTGACACGCAGTGATCAGACAACACATGAGAATTAATGGGATAGCTAAACAGTATTAATAGACAGTATTAAGGCACAATCCTAACAACAGGGACTGTGAAAAGACCTTCCTTTGGAAGGCCCTACAAACAGAATATATAGGGGAAGGACACAGTGATTATGCATGAGTTCAAGCTACCTTCTAAAGTATTTTAATTTGCTCAGAGACACACTCTATGTGCTGGGAAATGTGATCAGGACAGCTGAGCTATTATTGTCTGAGCACACAACTCCTTGGAGAGTGGCTGGCAGCAGGAAGCTCCATCTGCCCTGACTCCTGCTGTATCAGAGAAGGCACCACAAAACCCTCTGCACTGTCTTCAGGGCTTACCTAATCAAAGTTAAGTGAAATCTGACAAGAATAGACACATGACAAGATTAACATCAGAATAACTTACCAGTTCCAATGCTACATCAACTACCAGGTTTTGATCGTCCAGGCATAGGATATGTTTAGAGGATGAATCACCAGATATCATGCGCAATTTTTCTTCTTGGACTGTTTTCTTAGAAAGGCCAATGATAATAAAATGTATTCCAATACTTCTAGCTGTTGTGGCTATACCTTGGACATTAGGGCTGTTTGGATGATCCACGCCATCAGTCATCAAAAAAGCCACTTTCACACTTCTCTTATGACTTTCAGTTCTAAACAGCTGAGTGGCATTTGAAACTGCATAATAGGAATAAGTGCCGTGGCCAATAAAGCCCAAAGAATTAATTTTCTCCTTAAAATTCTGGACATTTTTCCAGGCTTTAAAGGGATGATCAATGCTGACTGTGCTGCTGAATTGCATACTTGCTAGTTTGACACTATACATGTTGGACTTCACTGGCTTCATCTGGAAAATGCTGTCAGTTATGTTTTGAACAAAATTCTTCCGTAAATCAAACAACCAATTTTTGGCACTTTCTGAACTGTCCAAGATAAAGGCTATATCAATGAGACACATATCACCTGTAAGGGAACAAGAGAGTTAGATCTGTGAATGATGGGAATACCTGCACAACAGATTTCAGATAATTCTCTGCAAAAATAATTTTCCCAAAGATTCCTCTGTCTTCCCAGTAAAAAATTCTAAGGATAAATTTCACTGTAAAAATCCAAGAAATTCAAATGAAAACTGTCAAGTTAGGGTCTTGATGGGATTGTTTCAGTGTTTCAGTTGATTTTGTATAGAAAATTTACAACATGACATTTCAAACAAAAAATCAGGTTTCTTATAATTTCTCTTAAGAGACATGGATGCCCATGAAAATCATTGATCAAACTGGAATCCATGTCCAAGTAGTCAAAAAATACTTTCCAGCCCTCATAATCAAAATAAATCACATTTTACATATTCACTTGAAAGTTTTCAATTACTAAATAATTATGCTAAAATGCATGGATACATGCAACACATTTAATCAGAAATTTTAAGAAAACGGTTTTACCTTCATTTTTTGGCATAGGAGAGTAAATATTCTTTCCTTTCTTTCTGTTTTGTCCATGTACTATCTGGTTTGTTATCACAGCCAGAAGTGTAAAGCAAAAGAAAAAACATTTTTCCCTTGTAGTGACTTTCATCCCGAATAGACAACTTTTCCTTCCTGTTAAAAGTAAAAAGCCACCTGTGAGTATCTCATTAATAGAAGCAAATAAATAAATACAGATACTTTAAATATATATTTGTGGGAAGTATGGTTCTAGAGAAATTATATCAAAAACAATTATAAAAAGTCACTGTGTAGGTAATTGAATCACACACACAGTAACCAGCACTACCTCAACTGTAGCTCACATGGATGGTAGAACCTGTTTATTACAGAAGAAATATGGGTATAACACTGCCTTTTCTTTCTTAACAAAAAGTCTGGAGCATCAGTATGAACAACTTAATCTTCTAAGAAACAGTGGCTTACTAATGAAATTCAATACATGAATATATTATTAATATTACATGGGCGTTACAGAATATGTGCAGTATTTTTCATAAAAATAGTATTCTATTATAATGACAATATACCGATAAAATGAAAATGAGAATGTTTAAATAAGAAATTCAGCATATTTTAGATAAAACTGAAGTAAATTAAATAGTGAATTAAAACTGATTTACACAAAAAGCCTGCGATTTACAAAAATTAATTTTAAATGTCATTAATAACAAAAACAATATGTTCAATGCAAAAATCCTTCCTAAATCTTCTTTTCAAGTCCATCAAGCAGTTAAATATACAGAAAACATAGTGCAGTCCTCTAAAACTAGAGGAAATAACTAAGTCTCTTACCTTTGAAGGCATCCAGAAAGCAAATTGTGGATTAAAAAAGTTTTCGGTGTAGAAAATATGTTCTGTAGGTCATACTGGAAAATATGTTTTGTTTACCAAAATAAAGCAATCTACAAATAAATAGCCTAGCCTATCCACTTGAAAATGGCTCTACCTTGCATATAGATATTTTATCTTTTTTAGCTGCTGTTTAGTTGGCCAAAGTATAAATGAAGATACTAGGGCACTTGGCCAGGGCTGAGTGTGAGACCAAACCATTTTATTAAAGGGACAGTGTCAGTCTGGGAGCACAAGTGTTTTCCCACTTTAAGTAACTGTACTTTTACATTAAAAACCCACACTTTTAAACTACCTACATCTTTATCCTTCACTCTGCCAGTCACAGCTGTCTTCTTCACAGCTTCACAGCTGCCTGTCTTCAGCTTCTCTGTGTTAATATTGCAGCACTGGCTAGATCAGAAATGTGAGAGCAGTACAATATCACTTGCAGGCTAGAACTGAAGTCTCAGCTGATGGTTTGAGAGTCTGCCAGGACTGCAGGACTCAAAGGTGGTAACTGCATTAGCAATTACCATAAAAAGAGACAACTTATAAAAAAAAGGAAAAGAAAATTTCTTCTTGAGCTGGTTTCCTCAGAAATTCTTCCTGCTTTTTAAATCCTCTGAGGGATCAGATACAGACAGGATATCTAAAAGGTGGTCATGCAGGCAGCTTTCAGAATGTTGCATGAAATTATATTTGCTCTATTTACTGTCAGGCTTCAGAGTTAGATTGTGTTCTCATAGTGTTAAGTAAAAAAGTGGGGTGAGAGAAAGCATGCCAATGATAAGTCTCGAGGAATCATAACAAGCCCTGACGGAGTTAAGTGCAAATGCCCAGCAGAAGGTAGCAGACATCCTCTAGACAGGCTCTGCCTAGCAGGCAAGACATCCCTCAGCACCTTGGTTACAGAGCAGTATCACAAAACATCCTGAGTTGTTAGGGACCCAGAAGAATGTAGTAATCCAACTCCCAGCCCTGCATACGCCAACATCAAAAATCGTACCATGTGCTGAAGGAGCAGTCCACATGTTTCTTGAACTCTTACAGGCTTGGGTGTGACCACTTTCCTGGGGAGCCTGTTCCAGTGCCTGTTCCTGGCTGCCAGGACACACTGTCAACTCATGTTCACCTTGCCATCAACCAGGACCTCTAGAGCCCTTTCCAGCCTCTTGTTCCCCAGCCTGTCCTTACATTCACAGTTATCCTGTCCCAGGTGCTGAATCTGGGACTTACCCATGTTAAACTTCATACAAATGGTGACTTTGTCAAGATCTCTCTGCAGGGCTTCACTGATGGAGTCAACAGCTCCTCCCAATTTAGTATCATCAGTAAATTTACTTAGTATACCCTACAGATCTGTGTCCCAATCATTTATGATGACATTGAAGAGCACAGGGCTGAAGATAGAGCCTGCAGAACCCCGTGAGTGACAGGTCACAAGTTTGATGTCACCCCATTCACTATAACCCTGTGCCTGGACCCCTGAGCTCATGGCTCACCCATCACATGTGATGTGTTTATCCAGCTGTGTGAATGACATTTTGTCCAAAAGGGTCCTGTGAGACACAGTATAAAAAACTTCACTGAAATCCAAAAGACTGTATCAACTGGCTTCTTTTGATCAACTAGGTGGATTACCTTGTCATAAAAGGAAATTAACTTTACAAGCTGGATTTTTCCCCCATGAAGGCATACTGCCTGTTACTGATGATGACTGTATTGTCCTTCAGGAGTTTTTCACTACTTCCCAGAATAATCTTATCCATAATTTTGTGAGGGACTGATGTGAGACTGACAGACCTGTAGTTACCAGTCATCATCTAGCTCTTCTTGAAAATTTGGGCAACACTTGCCAGCTTCCAGATAACTGAAACCTCTCCAAATTCCCAAGACCATTGAAAAATCATTGAGTGAGGTCTCACAATGACATCATCCCTTTGAGTACCCTGGGATGAATCCCACCAGGCTCTATAGACTTAGCAGAATCTAGCTGCAGCAGGAAATACCACACTAGTTCAGGGTTGCCTAGGATATGCTGACTAGGAGATTATAAGTAAGGCAAGCACTTTAAGCTTTTAAGTAAACAGAGAACATTTCCTGCTGATTTCATTAAAATGTTGGTGAAAGGGAAAGAATAGGGAGGGAAAAGAATAAGGCATAACTAACCAATGAACTTAAAGAAAGTATCTGTCTTCATTAAGGTCAGTAGAAACATCCTTCATATTGCCTGGGTGCAAGGTCTCTCTATTGATAGATTAAATACCTCCTTAAGCAGTCACTTTCTGCTTCTCCAGGGGTATATCCCTTTATAAAGAGACTTTCAGCTAGAAATACACCTTTGCAGACACTACTATCTATTCGTGTGTGCGGTGAGCAGTAAGTCTGATACCATATGTAACTTTAAATTAAAGGGTAAGACAAATACTAAGGAAGTCAAAGAGATCTCAGCTCTCAGCAAAAATGAAGACAACACTAATCTGTTTCTGTTGCTGGTTTTGGCTGGGATAGAGTTGATTTTCTCCACAGCTGGTATGGGGCTGTTTTGGATTTGTGCTGGAAACAGCGCTGAGAATTCAGGGATATTTCAGCTCTTGCTGAGTAGTGCTTACACAGGGTCAAGGCCTTTTCTGCTCCTCATCTCACTCCATCAGGAGGTGGATGCACAAGGAGTTGGTAGGGGACACAGCCAGGACCCAAGGGATATCCCAGACCATATGCTATCACGATCAGGATATAAAGCTGGAGGAAGCTTACCTGGGGGACCACAACTCAGGGACTGGCTGGGCATGTGCCAGCTGGTGGTGAGCAATTGTTTACATTCTCTTTTTTTGAGTTTTATCTCTCTTTGTTGTTTTCCTTTTCATTACAATATTATTATTGTTATTGGTTTAAAAAAATTAATATGTTAATTGGTTAAAAAAATTAATAAACTGATCTTCTCTCAAGCCATGTGTTTTCTTGTTTTTACCCTTCCAGTTCCATTCCTCCCATCCTGGTGATGGTGGAGAGTAAGCAAGAGACTGTGCAGTGCTTAGTTGCTGTCTGGGGTTAAGGCATGACAGGTTGCATGTGATGTACGTTTGCCCTATGACTATACACAGTGCCATTCCTACACAGATTTGTCAGTCTGGCTGTGCTCTGTTAACATGAAACCTTCTGATGGAACATGATACTAACAGAAAAAAATCCTACCCACCAACACTGCTTACCCTCTTCGCCCAGTTCAAGTGAGGAAGGATTTGCTGGCCCAGCAGCTGCAGCCTCATCCTACAAGGCTTCCTTCCTAGAAACCTCTGCATCATCTCCTGTCAAGTATGTATCATCTTTATTGAGGCTAATTGTCTTCATAAAGTAAATTTTGCCTTCATTACACACATGGTAAAAAAAGAATTTCAATGGAATACAGTACTTTACACTAAATATCTGTTAGTGCTACAAATTATAATTACTGCTATCACCCAGCATGTGTTGTATTAGAGACACTGTATTAGAGACATTTCATTAGCAACAAATTAGTCAAACAGATCACTCATACTGTTTACATACTTGTTCTTACCCTTATGCATGCTTAGATCAAGACTGCAGACAACCTATTGCATCAACAGCTATGGGAAAAAAATGTGTTTTCCAGAAGTTGGCAAGTTTTATCTGCACTATGGGCCAAAACAGAATTGAATTAATGGATTCCAGATGTATTCAAAGATTTCTCACTTTTTGGGGGGGACCTGCAAACATGACTCATCTGGCAGAGATCAGAAAATGTTAGTACTTACGATTTTTAGACATAACAATTTGACTAGTCAAATATACATGTACCCTGGTAGTTCTGACACACATGCTATATTTGGACAGTAATATTAGGAGTCAAGTTTGATTGTAATTCTCTGGCTAGAACATCCATAAATCTGTTACATGTTGGTGTGTAACTGGTCTCTGGGAACAACCTAAGCTCTTCTTCACTTCTTCCTGTGTTTTGGAAGTACAGCAAGAATCTTGACAGTTCCACAACAGGATTTTTGATTTACAATTCAGAGCTTTTTGGATTTTTTAACTAGTCTTTTTAGTATATATTTTCATAGCTTTGTATTCACTTAGAAATCAAATTTGATGGAAGTAATGGATCCAGATTTACAGCACTGTTTTAACATTAATACTTCCTGCAAAGCTTTTCAATACAGCAGTGTTCCAACTGAACCACATGTTCCAATTGCCCTGAACCACATGCTCTGAACCAGATGCTCAACATATTCAGCTGCCAGGACTACTGAATCTAAATGCACCCACTACATGTCCATACTAAAGCTCTAGTCTGCAATACACTGTTTTATCTGTACAATTCATTTTTTGTTGCTAGTGAATTTCAAGTTAAAAAGCCTTTAGTTCCTGAATACATGCTAAGTAATCTCTTTTACTGGAAAAAATAATGTATAGCTTTTGTTCCTGGTACATACCTGCCATCCTTGAGTACTTCCTGCTATTCTCATTACTGAAGCTCAAAGATAATAAAGAAGAAATAAAAAGAGAGAGTGGACAAAGATAAGAGATAGCTTCTGTATGAAGACAGACAAAGTAAATTATGATTCTGTCACTTGAAAAACCACAACTGAATGCCAATGTGATGAAGTCTATACAAGCATGAAAGAAGGTGAGTATTCTAGAGTACATGAATGTAAAATGTCAGAGGACTTACACTATAGGTCATTTTGTTTGATGATATCAATCACTTAAATTTATATTTTTTGCCCTGGTGTGCTCTTCACTCAATAAAAATGAAAAATGACAATAATTACTATAAAGAATAGTAGATATTTTGTTCTCTGGCTAGGAGACATCATTAGTAAATGCAATTTGAAATATTTTAAAGAGTTTTTTTAAAATCACTCTTCCTAGTACTAGATATATCTTGACCCAGTGCCATTGTTACTCATATACTGTGCAAGCAAAGTTGTGGTTACTTGCCTTCTTAAAACCAGATTGCAATAAGTGTATCAAAAGGGTCACTTAGTTGCTGAATATTTAAGCTATGAAGACATTTATGCTATTTAAATCCTGCCCTCTGGTGTATCTACATGATAATGCATATTAAGAGTAATGACAGTACTTCATACCGGGTGATTCATCAAGCATTTAATCATTTATACACACCTAGTAAAGGAGGCTACTGCTTGGGCAAAACATTTGTGCCCTTGTATTAGAAGGTGGAAGCTAGAGACCAAGATATTAAAAAACAAAGATACAACACTTTGAGGAGGGAGGATATGGCCTGGAAGAACTGGTTTCATTTCTTAGTTCCTACCTGATCCTGAGACTCTAAATACTCATTTCACACATTCCTCTATTTCAGATACCCAGATTAAGGGCACAAGTACATCACATGAATCTTCTGAGTACTGCAAAGTTAATGAAAACTAGAAGTGAATGTATTGGCAAAGCAGTATCAACTGCTGAAGTACAGTTCTAAGTTGTCAGAGAAGTGAAATGACAGCCTTGTTGTGTCACCTATGTCGCACTGACCTGAGAAGTGTTTTGCATTAGTAATAAGGTAAATTATTACTTGTATCTGTAAGAAAACAGTGCATGGATTAAAATGGTAACTGTTCAAAACAGATTCCCTTTACTTCTGGCAGTCCTGTTCTAGAAATTTCATAGTTTCCATTTGGACCAGGCTCACTTAGTTGTCCCTAAAAAAAAAAGACAAACACATAACCCCCACCCCCCAAAAACGGGAAAAAAACCCCAAAACCAAAACCAACCCAAACCCCACAAAAACCACAACACAAAAAAACCCCATCCAAAATACCAATTAAGAATTATTTGTGTAAATGTTTTATTTCACTAACAGCTTAAAGCAAAGATGGCCAAACGTGTAGCCCTTACAGTATCCATTGTGTAGTCATTGTGTGGCTAAAAAAATTTGTCAGTTTGAATAAGGGCTTTGGTCAGGCTCAGCAACATGGGATTTTGTTAAAAACCAGCATATTTAATTTTCAAATTCTTTAAACAACCCTTTGTAAACCCTCTGTATTTCTGCTTATAATAACATATGATAGAGCTCAAGAGGAATTCTCTAACAGCCTACAGTGATCAAAACTGAAGAGTTACCTTTTATTTCATGAATTTTCCTGGAAGAATATGAGCTCTAATACATAAAAGCCTTGTCCTCTGTCACATATATCCCCTGCTCTATCCTTCTAAAATCGGGATTTTTTTCATGGGTTACCTTCAGACTTTGAACACTTAAACTTAGTGATCCCTTTGGTCCAGGTACTCTTTCAGGAGCCTGGATACCCTAAAAAATTAGCTAGGACACTAAATTCTAATTACAGATCAGTTTTTCAATTACTAAAATGCAGTAGCTATCTTCAAAAGAAAACAAATGTACCTGTGATATTCTTGCTGTATTTATTTCAATTCTTCTTGCTCACACTTCTATGCATCCCACTGAATAATAAATACAGCAACCACCACTAACATTAATGGAGTAAGTGAAGACAAGAGTTTTTTAACTCTTATCCAAGCCTGTGCAGTTGACAAAGGCCATTCTGCCATTAAAAGAAGAGCCACCCTCCTTCATTAAAGACTTTTTATTTTGAATTCCTCAATTAATGAATGACCACGGTGAAAGACCTACTGGATCCTCTGAACCTTTTTCACCCTGAAAATATATAGCATTTGGATACAGTAACTTGCATTATGTTTTTAACATGGAATTGTATAAAATTAAGTTATAACCCCAACATATACAAAGAACAAAAGCATGATCTGTGCAAACAAAAGAATTTTCAGTAGAATACTAAAGCCTGGAGGAAACAATCTTGCAACCTGCACACACAACTTTGGGAATCAAGCTGCTGAATCTCTATAATTTGGTGTCTTTATAAAGAGACATACATTTTACATAGACTGAGAGGTTTGAACTCCAGCTTCAAACTCCCTATGTAATGAATACTTCCTACTCTTACCAAAAATCAGCTAAAACAATGCTACCAGTTATGCATCATGGCATGGAGAAGTACAACACTCCATCTGAAACAGTCTGCTAGGCTCTATCAAGCTTCTGCAAGTTTAAGTAATCATAACCCAAACCAGCAATGTCAAAATATGCAATAAGAAATAAGAAATATCAGTAGTAATGTCAAATATAGCAATGACAGTATACTTTTTCTGTAAAGGGAAGAGTAGCAGGACATTTAGATAACTAAAGTAATAATTGACATGTCTTTAAACCCAGTGTTAACATTGCATTGAAATATGCAAAACTCCAGCAGTTTTTCTGTACTCCTGAAAAGATTTAGCTATTTTGGCTAGCTCCCCTTGGCCAGACATGACACAAACAAAACAAATCTCAGAGATTAACATAAACTAAACAAAAAAACCAGCCTTCCAGGAATCAGATATGAAAAAGCATAACAAAGTTGTAGGGTAAAGAGAGCTGCCAGTTAATAACTAAAAAAATATTAACTAACCTTGGTATACCTTGATCTCTTATGAATTTTAATGTATCTTTAAAGAAGAGAATAAGTTCAAATTGGAGCTTTTACTGTACGAAGTCCCCACATGATTAAAAATTCTTTAAGAACTCAGAGACTTGTACATAGATCAAACTTGGAATACTCTGCAGTCAGAACAAAGGAAAAAAAAAAAAGACATCATCCACGAAGAGAAATTGCTGAAAATAATTTCAGAGATACAATGGCATGAAAGCAATTATTACATATAAATTCACATTAGAAATAAGAAGATCTTAAAAGGAATTATCACAAGTGCAGGCAGTGTCTGAGAGGCCAAAAAATGTAGGATTAAAATGAGACTTGAAAGTAAAGCTGAATTAGATCCTTAACGATTTGGGGGTTTAATGTGCAAGTTTATTTAACCATATCAATTACAAGAAACAATGAAATATAAAAATCACTTGTTACACAATGGTGATGAAGAGATTAATAATTACCCAGGTACAACCTCAAAACTAAACAAATATTCTGCATTATTTACAAATAAACATGCTGCTGTTGGACAAAGATGCAAATGGAGAGACAGCTACACGCCAACTAAAAGGGTAAATCAGGTCATGGAAAACAGAAGCAAAGATCCAAGAGTTTAAAAGGCTCAGAAACATTACAGTAATTCACAACCTCACAAATGAAATACTGCTGTAGTATTTATTTTGAGACCAACATAGGAAATATAATTTCTGTGTGTGGTAGAATGATCAAATATAAAACATCTATGTCCCAACAGTTCATGTAACAGTTCTAATAACTGACATAGTGGTTTCTTGGGTGGTAACCTTCTTTTGCATTCTGAAATAGCTCTTATGTTTGTATTAACTTACTTTGTACCTGTCATTGCAGTAACAGCACCTATTGCTTCAAAATACCTTGTTAATATTGCTTTCATTTTTGAATTTCTCTGAATCCCTCTTGTGCCAAAGAAACAGGAAACAGCTCTTCTGCAGCTTGTGCATTTGTTAGCAGTGTTTTCAGACCGTCATCAGGACTCAAGAAATGAGTAAGATGTCAGATAGTTAAGCTGCTGATTCCCTAGTACCTGAAAAACTTACTCTTAGAATCAAAGTTAGATGATGTGATTATTGCTAGTATTACCTACATTTATAAACTGAACTCCCATACTTCCCTATGGAAAAATGTTAGGAATATACAAACCAAATTTCATCTTTGTTATAAAAAGAACCACCAGGTGATTATTTGGAACAGATGTGAAAAAGTCACGGTGTTCCACTTCAACAGCAGCAGAGGAAATGGAATGATGAAAATGAAAAAGATAAGCATGAAAATCCAGGCCACCAATTTTGCCTTTGCTAGATGATAGACTACTTAATCTGAACTACTTTTCAAGTTTTGCACACGCTTTGGTGTGCAAAATTTTTATTTTTTATTTTATTTATTAAAACAACTGCTGAGCTCTTAAAGATTTCTGTCATTAAGGAAAAAAACCAGCTGGTTTTATGAGGAAAAGTGCTTTTTAAATGGAAGGAATATTACAATGAAATCTAAGACTAGTTGCTGCAGCACTAAATGATACTTGTGACTTTAATTAATAAGCCCTGTGAAAATTTAACACATAAAATATAGTTGGTAATACAAATTCCCACTATGCTTAGAGATAAGAAAAAAGAAAACAGATATTAATACAAATGATGTTCAAAGCCACTCCATACACAGTTTTAAACTAAAGGCACTGAATACATGCAGAGTATTGAAAAGATGGATGAACAACAATTTATCATATATTTTCTCTAACACGTTTTGCTAATTTATAAAAACATTGGAAAGGCTATTAAAAATTGTATACTGTAATTCAAAAGAGAAAGTAGGAAAATATTTAATAAGGAAGCTACAGTACATGCATTTCCTTTCTTTTATGAGAGAGAAAAGAATGAAAAGAGATTCAGCTAAGGTAAGGAACTAATGTCCTGACTCTAACAGAGCGGATGAAATGTTAAAAAATGTGATATTTAAGTATTTCCAGGCCAAATATCACTGTTTCTATATGAAGGAAATTATTCTGAGAGAATCTGAAATTGTCCAATTAGTACTTCAGTTTAAAATTTTTATTACCGACAATTTTAAAGAGCACTGAAAACAAAAGGATAAAGGTAAAAATTTCACATCTGCATGGCTTGCAGAAAAAGGGGTTGTAAAATCCTAATCACATAGGAGTGAAGAAATAGGCATATTTTTTCCAGGTGATTTATATGTAAGAAAACTTCATCACTGTGTCATCAAATAATAGGAAAAGTTGCCCAGAGATGGCATGTTGTCCCAAAACCTCGTGCTTTGGCTGTTGGAGTAGGTCCTCAGAAAGAGGGGGTAGAGTTAGACTGGATATGAGGGAGAAATTCTTTACTGTGAGGGTGGTGAGGCACTGGCACAGGTTGCCCAGAGAAGCTGTGATGTCCCATCCCTGGAGGTGCTCAAAGTCAGGCTGGACAGGGCTCTGAGCAATGTGGTACTCTGGCAGGTGTCCTTGGCAGGGGCGTTGGAATTGATACCTTAGGGCTTTAACTTTTCTAATTTTCATAGATTTGTAATCCTGCAACTGTTTAATGTATAACTCCAAAGTCCATACAGAGTGTGAGCTACAGCTTTCCCGTTTTGGTCAGACAAAACAATTCTTCTCCAAGTCTGGGAATCAAGAACTGTTTCAGGCCCTGAGAAATGTAAACAAAAGTGAGTTGGGGGAGCGAAGCGAACTTTATTATAATAAAGTTCATAAATATTTCATAACCTGAAGCTGTAATTGGAAGATTAACCCCCAACATGCAAAGTGACCAAACTTATTAAAGCACGAAAACCTGAACCCGTGGTCCATTTTTGGGTGTAGCCCCTGGGGGGCTTTGTCTGCCCTAAATGTACCTGGAGCCCCTTCAGTAAATATAACTGATTTTTATTCCCTTATGTCTGGCCTCTCATTTTGTGTAGTACCAAAATGCCTCAGAATGAGATGATCTCTGTGGTCACAGAATGCTCCGGGCTGGAAAGGGCCGCAGCGGGTGCTCTGGTTCAACCCTGTGCTGCAGCAGGGCCACCCTGGAGCCCACTGCCAGGAGTGCGTTCTGGGGGCTCCCGGCTCTCTGCAGCCGGGGATCTCTCCCTCCCCAACCGGGGCTGGCTCTCTCTCTGTCTCTCTCTCTCTGTCTCTCTCTCTCTCTCTCCCCCTCTCTCTCTATCTATCCCTCTCTGTCTCTGATCTCTGTCTCTCTCCCTCCCCCTCCCCCTCCCCCTCTCTCTCTCTCTATCCCTCTCTGTCTCTCTCTCTCTCTATCCCTCTCTGTCTCTCTCTCTCTCTATCCCTCTCTGTCTCTCTCTCTCTCTCTGTCCCTCTCCCCCTCTCTCTCTCTCTGTCTCTCTCTATCCCTCTCTGTCTCTCTCCCTCTATCCCTCCTGTCTCTGTCTCTCTATATCCCTCTCTCTCTATACCCTTATCTGGGTCTACTATCTCTATACCTCTCTCTTCTATCCCTCTCTGTTCTCTATCCCTCTGTCTCGTCTCTATCCCTATGTTCTCTCTCTACTCTATCACCTCTCTCTCCCCTCTGTCTCGTTTATGTCTCTCTCTCCTCCCTCTCTCGTCTCTTCTCTGTCTCTCCCTCTGTCTATGTCTCTCTCACCCTCGTCTCTCTCATCCCTCTGTCTTCTCTATCCCTCTGCTCTCTCTCTATCCCTCTGTCTCTCTCCTAATCCTCCTGTCTCTGTCCTGTCTCTATCCCTCTCTCTCTGTCTCTATCCTTCCCACCCACTATGGCTCTGTCTCTCTCTCAGGGATCTCTCTTCCCTAGCCGGGGCTCTCTCTCTCTCTCCCCGCTCCCTGCCCTGCCCTGCCAGCCCGGCGCCGCTGAGGCAGCCCCGCCCGTGACCGTCCCTCACGCCCATGGGCGGGAGTAGTGCGGACCGGGACCGGAAGCGCGGGGCGGTGTTTCCGCTTTCCCGGCGGTCCGGCAGCCGTGGTGCGTTTCCCGTTCCCGTGGCCGGGCGGCGGGGCCGCTGGCGGCTGGAGCCTCCCGGGGCTGGGTGAGGGCTGCCGCGCCCGGGAACGGAGGGGCGGAGGGAGGCTGGCAGGGTGGCAGTCTCGTAGCTCTGGTCCGCTCTTGCGGCCGCCTCCGCGCTCAGCGTCTCCTGCCGGGAGCGCGCTGCGGCCGGGGGCCCTGCGCCCCCCGGGAGGCGGGCGGCGGTGTGACCTGCAGGTACGCAGAAGCGGCCCAAGTCGAGTAAATAATGCTGTTTTTCAGGCTTCCCGATTTTGCGTGTCTCTTTCCACGATGATATAGCAGAGGTGTATAGGATCTGTAGGGTCTGTTTACACGTAGGCACGTGTAGTGATTCTGGGCGTGCAGCTGCCGAAAGTGTAAAGGAGTTTTGACGGTAATGTGGCTATTTGAATGTTACTGGACCAGATACGAACGGAGAGAAGGTAGCACTGGGGCAGGTGGTGGGTTTAGGAGTTCTACAATAAGATGACAATTTGAATTTCTTTTGAATCTTCCAAGAGAGGAAGCCTTTCTAGCCTATGGAGCGGGCTTTAGACAAAACTGTCAGACTCTAATTTTTGTCACTTAATGTTTTTTAATTAGGCTGGGAAATTCTCTTCTCCATGTTTGAGGGAGTGGCTCTTTCCCAGTGGCACACCCACGTATCCTGCCAGAGCGCATCTTGGGTAATGTCTTCTTGCTTAATGCTGGTGTGAAGTTAGTAAACACAGCAAATCCTGTTGTCATCAGTTTGTAGGTGGCTGTGTTGGTTCTGTCTCAGTATGTACATATCAGAGAAAACAACATGTGCTGTGAGGAGAATGCTTAATGATTTGGCCTGAAATGCGTTATGAGTTAAACTCTTGGGCTAAAAGTAATTTGGTTTTGTTTGTTTAATGATGATTTCAGATTGAAAAAGCACTTGGGTTTTGATAACATTCCTACCAATTATTTTCTCAACAGTTTCCGTATGCATGGATATCACCTGAATCTTCTTAGCAGAGCTTAAATTGTGTGTCAGCTCACCCTAGCCATGAGTGGCTCCAAACCTGATATCCTGTGGGCCCCACACCATGTTGACAGATTTGTCGTGTGCGATTCGGAGCTGAGCCTTTATCACATTGACTCTGCTGTAAGTTCAGAACTCAAGGCAGGGTCCTTGCGTTTGTCGGAGGAAACTACGGCGACGCTGCTGTCAATAAATTCGGATACACCGTACATGAAATGTGTGGCTTGGTATCCCAAGTATGATCCTGAATGTCTCCTTGCTGTCGGACAGGCCAACGGCCGAGTGGTGCTTACCAGCCTTGGGCAAGATCACAATTCAAAATCTAAAGATTTGATAGGCAAAGAGTTTGTTCCCAAACACGCTCGGCAATGCAATACCCTGGCGTGGAACCCCCTGGATAGCAATTGGCTTGCTGCTGGGTTAGATAAACATCGGGCTGACTTTTCAGTACTGATCTGGGATATCAGCAGCAAATATGCCCCAGAGACTGCAGTTGCTACAGAGAAAGTAAGGCTTTCAGCAGGAGATGCAGAAGCAGGCCTGGTAGTAACAAAACCACTGTATGAGTTAGGACAGAATGATGCTTGTCTCTCTCTCTGTTGGCTTCCACGGGATCAGAAGCTGCTTTTAGCTGGAATGCATCGAAATCTGGCTATCTTTGATCTTAGGAACACAAGCCAAAAAATATTTGTAAACACCAAGGCTGTCCAAGGAGTGACTGTTGATCCCTTCTTCCATGATCGTGTTGCTTCCTTCTATGAAGGTCAGGTTGCCATATGGGATTTAAGAAAGTTTGAAAAGCCTGTTTTGACCCTGACAGAGCAACCAAAACCCTTAACAAAAGTTGCATGGTGTCCAACAAGGACTGGACTGTTAGCTACTTTAACAAGGGATAGTAACATCATTAGACTGTATGACATGCAGCATACTCCCACCCCTATTGGAGATGAAACTGAGCCGACAATAATTGAAAGAAGTGTCCAACCATGTGAAAATTACATTGCTTCATTTGCCTGGCATCCCACAAGTCAAAATCGAATGGTAGTAGTGACTCCCAACAGGACTATGTCTGACTTCACAGTTTTTGAAAGAATTTCTCTTGCATGGAGCCCGGTGACATCTTTAATGTGGGCTTGTGGTCGACATTTGTATGAATGTACAGAAGAAGGAAAGGCTAGCTCCTTGGAAAAAGACATAGCAACCAAAATGCGCCTCAGAGCTCTGTCAAGGTATGGTCTTGATACTGAACAAGTTTGGAGGAATCACCTCCTAGCTGGAAATGAAGATCCTCAGCTGAAATCGCTTTGGTACACTCTGCATTATATCCTTTTTTTAATTGTTGTTTTTTGTCCTAAGGAAGTAATATACCTTTTTATGTAAACCACTTACATAAAATGCATTAAAATCTTTAAATGCAATGCAACATCCTGTAAATACTTTGTATATATTAACAGGATGTGACTTCAAATTTTTGAAAACTTTTTTTTTTTTGAAAAACTAAGCTTCCTATACATGAAAATACTTATGAAGCAGTATACTGAAGATATGGATCAAAAACTTACAGGAAACAAAGGCCCCTTAGTTTACGCTGGCATTAAATCAATTGTGAAGTCATCTTTGGGTAAGAATGTTCCAACTTTGCTAAGTATTGTTGTAGTATGTTTGCAGAATGATGGGTTTGTCTTTGGCAATTGTTCAAAGAGGCTATTTTAAAATATCAAAACAAAATATTTCTGTTTGTGTTTTAATAATGTAAGTTAACAGTAATTTCCAGAGTTTTCAGTGTTCTTGGAAAGTCAGTAATTGTAGAAGCATAAGTATCCTCAGAAGTAAATCTTTGAACTATTTCCAGCATTTGAGTTTTGACCGTGGCACTAAGACTTCTTGCTCCCTGTATAACTATTGTATTTTTCAAAGCTCCACATCACGGTGTAGTTCTGGAAAGGTGACTTTGCTGTAGTCACTGCTAATGTATTAAGTACATTTGTACAAATCCCTTTAAATAAGCTGACCTCTTCTGAAATGGTCATCCCTGGTTCATCACACTCTGCCTCTCATGCTCACTGAAACTTTTCTTGGTATAATTTATTATTTAAATATTTCTTTCTCTGTTCAATATGTATCTTATTAATAACTATGCTTCTGGGAGCAAAAAATGAGTCTTCAGTGGTGGGAAAGCTTCTACCACACTGATACTGGCTGAGAACAGATAAAACAGGTGCTTGACCATGTGTTTGAACATACTGAGAACTCCTGTCAAATATAACAAGTGGTAGAAGAAAGCAAAAAGACTGAGGAATATGTGTCAAGTTTAGGTGCATAATTTTGAGTAGATCAAAATAGTTTTTTGCATGCTGCTCCTTACCATGGAGTTGTAAGCAATGTTAAAATACTAAAATGCAATACTCAGTTTTTGTACCCTGCTTTATGATTAAAATCAAAGGCTTTTGTTGTGATTGCAATTGAAACTGATTTAAGCATAATTTAACTTATTTCCCTTTTCTAGGAACAACAGAGAATCTCAGGCACAGCAGGAGTGGATCTGATAGACAGGCAGATATTATTCAGTATCTGAGTGAGGAGAGATCTTTGGCTTTGCAACTCTGCGGGTGGATAAAGAAGGGAACAGACTTAGATGTGGAACCTTTCCTAAATTCATTGGAACAGGAAGGAGACTGGGAGCGAGCTGCTGCTGTAGCACTTTTCAATTTGGACATACGGCGAGCAATACAAATTCTGAATAAAGGGGCTTCCTCAGGAAAAGGTCTGTATTGTGTTTAGTCTTCTATTTTGGCACTGTATCATGTTAGTAGATTTTTTTTCTGTTAACAGAATTATGGAAGATAGTATGGAAGAGATGACTGTATTGTAAAATTGTTACTTGAAACACTTGTATTGGAGCTTGACAAATCCTGATGTTTCATTCATCAGACTACCATATGCCATACTATCTATTTAAAATAGATCATATGTTTCAAAATTTCCTACTGGTAAAAGCCCCAGAAAGACATATGTTCAGAACTAGTGGGATTCTTTTTACTTTAATGGAATTGCTGGGGGAAAGAATGTCTGTCTGTGCTTACCATAGGGAGGGTTCAGAGTGAAGATGTGCTATTTTCAAATTCAAGAATAATATTGAACTTTCTGACAGAATAAATATTTAGATTACGTTGTTTTTGTGTTTTTAGGAAACTTTGTAGCTTGAACCTTCTGTGTAAAACTGCCAGCCTCTGGCTAGGTCTGTTAAACAATGGCTGGATAGACAGTTCTGTACTTTCACTTCTTGTGGATATGAACTGTGATCATGACAATCTTTTATGATAGCTGTGTCAAATACCACAAGTAGTGTGATGTTGTTTAAAGAGGCTGTCATGCATGTAGATGCTAACTTACCTGAACAGATGCATTTAAAGCAAAATGTATTATCCATGATTGTGTATGCACATTAATTTAAGTGGTGTTAAATCTACTGAATTTTGTGTTGCATCCTGACAAATCATTGTGTTTCAAATGGATGCTTTCATTTACAGTTTTAACTGGAATTCTTTTTAAGTCCTTAACTTGAATAATCTTGTTTCACTGATTGATTTTCATAAATCAGGTGATCTGAACCTTAATGTAGTAGCAATGGCTCTGTCAGGCTACACAGATGAGAAGAACTCACTTTGGAGAGAAATGTGCAGTACACTAAGACTGCAGTTGAACAATCCCTACTTGTGTGCTATGTTTGCTTTCCTGACGAGTGAGTCTGGTTCATATGATGGTGTTTTGGTGAGTAAATTTCTGTGTTAGGTTAAAATTTCCTTATGAAATAGGAGTGTATAGATACATGCACATATGTAGGGGGAGTCCAATATACTCCAAGAATTAATCAAATTAAAACCTATTCTTTTATCCTGGTGCTGGCAAATAGCAATTTTTTCTGCAAAAGAGACATCTCATATTAGTGAATGTTAGTGAGTAAGTCATGTGTGAACAGCCAAAATATTGATTAGGGTTAACACATTTTTTTAGAAGAATTTTATTTTTAGCATGCAGTTATTAAGCCTCTAGAAATACATTATCAAAATAATGTAAGCAGAATGAAGAAACAGAAGAGAGATTAATAATGGAATTGCAAAAAGCAGATTAAATTCAGGGGAGTTTTTAGGACTGCCATTAAGATACATTTGCATTGAATTGTATTTTATTTTCCCTTGCTTACTTGTTAAAATAATTTCACATTGTTGAAAGAGTAAATAAAGTAGTTCCAGAGCTTCTGAAACTGATACAGAAGTCCCATTTAAAGGGCAAACAAAATCTTTAATTATGAGTTGCTTTGAGCCTTTGGAGGAGTTAACAGACTTGATTTCTGGTTAAAGAACAGTAGAAATACTTGATTCAGTAGGAATTATTTAGCCTAGGAGAGGAGTCCTGTAATGCAGCAGAGTAATTGTCCCAAAGCTGTTGAAAGTGAAATTGTCATAATTTGGTGTTCTCAGGATAACGAAAAATAAAAAAGGTTAGAAGTCCAGAGGAGAGAAACCTGAATAACCTGAATTTTTAATCTGAGAATATCCGAGGGAAAAACATGAACATAGCTTAGTATGAGAATTAATATAGAGAATTTTTTTTCTTCAGTGTCACATCTAGTACAATGGTTAAAAAGCAGAAAGTAAATATTGATACACTGCTAGATCTCAAGTGTTAATATACTTCTGAGAAATTCATTCTGGTTGTTTAGTTTTTGTTCACTTGGGGTGTTTTGTTCTCTTTGTTAACTTTTGTTTGCAATTTAAGGAAGGAATGGAGTGGTTAGGCTAGTTATTTTGTAAATACAGTAAACAGAACTTGGTTTGGTTTTCTTCTGCCTGTGACTTGGTGAGACTCCTGGCTATGCATGCTGGAAGCACTAAGTCCTCTACAGGACTTGCAAAGTTTATTTTTGTAGAGTTCCGTAAACTGTGTAGGATGTGTTGTACCAGGCATTCTTGGTAGATTGTTCCCATATCTGCAATCTTCCTCTGATACCTGTATCTGAGTACAAACAAGTAAGCTGTTATTTAGAATTAGCCTTCTCCAGATGTCACATTTTCTTTGTACATGATCAATTTCACTGTATTAGTTAGACAGTAACACATCTTCTGATTTTTACAATGTGTTGGAAAAATGGAAACATGTATCTGATGTTAGTATTCCCATTTTTCTCTCTAAAGTATGAAAATAACGTAGCTGTACGAGACAGAGTGGCATTTGCTTGCAAATTCCTCAATGATGCTCAGGTAAGTTTGTGGTTGCACATTTCAGCAAACTTTTAAACTGGACTTTATTCAGAGGCAGAAGAAACTCTGGGGTAGAGGGGTGAACAGTGGAAGTATTGAGTCATGGTTTGTTTTTTCTTATCACAGTAGTACATAAGGTATAGGATAATCTGGTTTGTAGTTTGTACTTTCAGCTTAATTTTTGATTCCATTTTTAGTTGGTTGGTTTGGGGGCTTTATTGGGTTTGTTGTGGTTTTGGAGGTTTTTGTGGGAATTCATTACATGATAGTTCAAATGCAGTTGCATTAAGTTTACACCTATTTTACTGGAGAGTATTTCTATTTATTCAGTATTTATTTCCAGGTACTAATGTTCTCTCAAATTATGGTTTGGTTTTGCAGCAGAAAAATTCTATTTTAAATTTACCAAAGTATTCTAAGAGTACATAAGCCCTCTCCTAGCATTTTCTATCAGGAAGCTTAAAGTTTGTTTATAAACACTTGATTTCATGCAGTGTCATACGACATAGTAATTTAACTTTTTCTGCATAACATCCAGCAAGCAATGCATTCTGTTAGCAGCACATGCTGGGTTTACATGTATTTATATATTTCTTCATATATATATTTTTATAGCTCAACAGGTTTATTGAAAAGCTGACAAATGAAATGAAAGAGGCTGGGAATTTGGAGGGAATACTGTTAACAGGGCTGACAAAAGATGGAGTTGACTTGATGGAAAGTTATGTTGACAGAACTGGAGATGTCCAGACAGCAAGCTATTGCATGCTACAGGTAAGTGTTTCACTCCAAAATAATTTTTATGTAGGAAAACTAAAGGTAGTTTCTTTATCAGAGTAGTGTTGAATCTTGGTGAACTAAAAAGCATTTTCAATATTAAACTGGGACAATTGGTTGTTTTTTGGTGGTTTTTTTGTGGAGTCACCTGAAACTCAGTGTTAACTGGTAAATATGTGTCTTCACACTCTCTGATTGAGGCAGCTTGAGGAGACAGTAGGGGAAAGAGACAAAAGACAATCATAGTCCTTTTTACTAGCTGAACTGGGAATGCCCATTTATCTGCTTATTGCTGGTGTGTTTCCTGACATTTTCATTAATTTTCTTGCTCTCAGGATTTTGGTAGAGAACAAAAGCGAGATTTCTTGTTTGTAGGCTTTAGGTTTGGCTTTTTTTTAATAATGGACTTACCTTGGCCCTTACACAGTAGCAGCTATTGCCAGTGGTGTATTTAACTGCATATGCAATCACAGATTGTGGTATGTGACAGAACTTCCAAATCCTTCATCTCACAGGCATGAGTTCTTAGGAGGACATGGCAGCACAAGTATTTTCAACCAGAGAGAAACTGAAGAAAACATTTCTCGAACTCACATTACAATTTAACAGAAAATTCATCTTCTGCAGGATAAATGACACTGTATTATTTCTTATATCTCATAGTACACTTTGTAAAACCGTTTGAAAAAGTGAGTAGTATGTATTTTGTGTCTTTAATGTTTGTCTGACATTTTTTCTCGCCTACTTTAGGGTTCTCCATCAGATGTACTTAAGGATGAAAGAGTTCAGTACTGGATTGAGAACTACAGGAATCTTTTAGATGCTTGGAGGTTTTGGCATAAACGTGCAGAATTTGATATCCATAGGAGTAAGCTGGATCCCAGTTCAAAGCCTTTAGCCCAGGTAAATATAAATCTTATATGACCAGTCCAGAAAGGAATGTGGCACGGTGCTTCTGTAAAAAAAAGCCTTGCTGGCACTGTCTTGGTCTTCATGAGGATTTAAAATGTGCAAAAGAAAGATTTCAACTTAGCCTGCCCTAAAAAAAAAAAAAAAGGTGTCACTTTTTTTTTTTTTTCCCAAGTAACAGGTTTTTCAGAAACTGTAACCTATCAACACTTTCCTTCCCGGAAAACTGGAAACTCATTTGATTTTTTTTTTTCTTTCTAAAATATGAAATCAGAGATGTATCATCCAGCTGAATTCAGTGTCAGTGTGAGACATGGAACCATGAACTAGTTCCAAACCATGGAACTAGTTCAAATTGCTTTTGTTTTAATTGCAAAAAACCTCAAAGCTGTTTTGAAGCCCTTGAACCTGAAACTAAAGTGAACAGCAGTAACTTTCATTATCAGTTCTGAACATACACTGACCCAAAAAGTAATGCCTTGCCCAAATACTATCTTCATAATATCTGGTGGCAGTTTCACCCAGCATGGTCTTAGCATGGCACCTTTTACTCTCTCATGTCTGCTAAGTATGTTCATTATGAGCTTTAGGGCCTGAGAGTTTCTGAGGAAAACTGGTTTTGAATTAATTTATCAGATATAGCTGTTTAAGCAGAGTTGTTCCAAGTGTGAGGGAGTTGAATTTACTGCTCCCTCTTTATGTTGTTCACATAAATAGCCCTGAAGAACTTAAAATACGTGCTCCTTGGTATCAAGTCACAACTTGTGACATGAGGGATACAGATAAATAATATTAGGACAATCCTTATGTTGGGGACTGTAGTGTGAGTCATCTGACTATAAGGGGGGGAGACACCAGACTTTATACAGTAAATAGAATAAACCTAATTTCTTCTATTACTGAAGATATAGCTCTTACTATCTTAAATAATATCTTTCAAAGTTTTGGTTGTTGTGCATGTTTTTATGTGCTTTTGAAGTTAGTGAGCATCATTAGACCTTCTCAGTGACTCATCTACAAGCCAGAACATTAAGAACTCCTTCACAAGTAGCCTTGGCTTTCCAGGGCACTCTCTAGAATATCTGGTAAATAAATGTTAATTAGTTTGAATGGATTCACACACAGGTGTAGCAAAAGTGGAACCAAACCAAAAAAATTAATGGGCATTTGTTCTCTTTAGGTGTTTGTGAGTTGCAATTTCTGTGGAAAATCAATCTCTTACAGCTGTTCAGCTATTCCTCATCAGGGGCGAGGTTTTAGCCAATATGGAGTCAGTGGTTCACCAACCAAGTCAAAAGTTACGAGCTGTCCTGGTTGCCGTAAGCCCCTTCCCCGCTGTGCACTTTGCTTGATAAATATGGGAACACCAGTTTCCAGCTGTCCAGGTATGACACAGAGGGTTTTAGTTATTCAGTTACAGTACTAGTTAGAGGCCAAATTAGCAGTTCCTATTGAAAGATCTTCTGTTGCACTTTTTTTTTTCTATTTCTGCTTATACTGTAAATATTCATACTCATCATTTTGAAGGGAGAAGGACTGTAATTGACAACTTGTTTACATTCCACCTATCCTGTGATGAAACCTTTGTTTCAATTCCTAAGGGTCAGATAGTATGCACAGTTACTTGGTTCTGGCAGTTATCCCTGAGATTGTCAGTCAAATTCCATGGTTAGACTGATGTAAAGATCCAAGTATTGTGAGGATCAGTATTGTGAGCTTTATGACTGAAAGAAATGGGGAGTGTGTTTTTTTGAGATCAATTGTAGGCATGCTACACAAATCTTTGAATGTAAATGAATAAATTTTTCATTTAAGAAGAAGAGAGTTGTGGTGTGCTTTCTGTTACTACATATGAAAGAAAGCATGGGTCCTGCTGTCACAGCTAAGAGATATTATGACTAGAATTGTTTGGTTCTAAATGCCTTTGGCTCAGCATTATATAATGTCTAAATTAAAAGGATTTTGACCATATTTTTAAGTCAGTCTTATCACAGTGGTCATGTTTATTTACCTCAGCTTATTCTTTCACTGATCTTCGTTATGACTTCTATATTGTACATGTTCCAATTCATAACTTAGATTTTGTTCATTTTTTTTTTCTAAAGCAGATTTTATGTGCAGCAGAACAGGCTCATAATTCACTAGAATATGAATCAATCAATAAGGCATGAATCAACATTGAAGGAGATTCTGTAAAACTTGTTTCATAGGCAAATTTAGCATATCCATAAAATGTGAAGCAACAGCTTAGCAGTCTAATTCTTTTTTGGCATTCTTCCAGTTCTTAATATTTTTTTACTGACTTCTATTTTAGAATCAGGATTCTTTTTCACATAATATTCTTTATTTCAAAATTATTTTAATGGTGTTGCTGGGATGGAAATACAAATGAAGTGTAATGATTAACAGCCATATTTTTGGGGGTGGGTTTGCCTCTGGACAGGAGGATCCAAGTCAGATGAAAAAGTGGATCTTAGCAAAGACAAGAAGTTAGCCCAGTTCAACAACTGGTTTACTTGGTGTCACAACTGTAGGCATGGTGGACATGCTGGTCATATGCTGAGCTGGTTCAGGTAAGTTGATATTAAATTTTTGTTATTTCACATGTGTGTTCTGCACTGAGTAGGACATGTCTCCTTCCCTGTATCTGTCATTATAAAGTTTAAATAGTAAAACTGAGTGATGATGCAGAGTTTTTCTGACATATTACATGCAATTGTATAATTACAAAATTATTTTACCTGGTTTTCTCTTTTTTCGGCTATTTAGGGACCATACTGAGTGCCCAGTTTCTGCCTGCTCTTGTAAGTGTATGCAGCTGGATACAACAGGGAATCTCGTTCCAGCAGAGACTGTCCAGGCATAAATGCTGTTAAAAATGTGTGGCTCTCTAATGGATGTCCATCATAGTCCAAGCAGATATTTTAGACAAAGGTAATTTGTGACTTACTGTGAAAAAATAAATTGCTCTCTATGTAGTAAAACGATGTGTGTATGACTGTGCTTGGTAGAAACAGGTATTCCTGAAGTGAGCCTCTAGGTACAGTGTGTGGCCTGTATTCAAGTGAACAGAAGAAAAGCATTCCTGGAATTGTGGACTCTATGGATTGCTAAAATCCCAAGAAGAGCTTTATTAAAAAAAATTTCAGGATAATGCTGATTGGTCCCAAAGCTGAGTTTATATGCTGTGAAAGTAGACCTTCAAAACACTTGAAAAGAAAATGGCAAAGTGATGCTGTTGGATTCCTTTGTTCACTGTTTGATCACTCTTGTATGCAAATGATTGTTGTTTCCTTGTAAGTTTATTCAAAGTGCCACTGCTAACTGTCCTCTGAAGATTTTTATTTTAAAGAAAAACCCATTTCTTTCTGCTCCCAGGTTTTGTTGATAGTAAAGCAATGTCTTTGCAATTGAAGTTCTTACTTAACTAGGCTACATATCTAGCTGATGCAAATTTTAATGCAAAAGAGTTTGGGGGTTTTCTCTCCTAGCGATGACTGTATCCTAGAGAAGAGTTCCCCGAGAAGTCACGTGACTGTTTCAGTGCAGAGTGCAGGTAAACTATAGGAGGTTGTATCTGATAAATTTCTAACCTAGTACTGTGAAGATCTGAAATCTCAAAGACTGGAGAGTTGTAAATAAGTCAGTTTCAAACTATGTGCAGAGTTTTGACTACAAAAATATTTGAAGATTGAGATAATCAGCATTTCCCTGTACTTCTGAAATATACTGGGAAGTATGTAATCAACCTGTATAAATCCTGCTTCTGGTTGCTAGTGGACACCCATCTGCTCCCAATTTTAAATAATTGATCAGAGTACTTCTAGATGTGTTACCAGCTGGAATTAAGATTATTTATTAACTCGAGAGAGCATCAATGATATTTTGCTAATGCTGTGCTAGGAGCTAATTGGTATTGTTGTCCTTGACTTTGTAGGCAACAAAATTCACACAAATTAGGGAAAAAAACCCAAACCTGTTTTAAGGTATGTGATAATAACATCAGTTTACTTGGTGTGTGTTTATTTACAGTATATGAGTTACTCAACACTTGTGTGCTATGAAATACTAAATGGAATGCTAGCAATAAACTGGTACTGTTTGCCAGGACTGTGAAAATTGGTGTTTTAAAGAGAATATATTGTAACATACCACTAGTTCTATGTGCTGTAGTTTAGTTTGAAGAATACAAAATGTGGAAATGTTTTCTGAGGATGTACAAGATTACATTCAGGACTTTGGGTTGTATTTTCTGAGTTAGCATTAATGCTGTAATACATCTGCTGCCTTTATTTTGATCTAAAATCGGTGAAGATCTTTTTTTAAGTTAAAAATCTAAGAGGTACTTAATATTTCTAGGCATGGGAGAGCAGTTCCTTTTTTTTTTTTTTTTTCTTTTTAGAATATTTATTTCTCTTTCCAGTATTTTTGCACACTTCACATTGCTGTTGAAGAGCTCTTCAAAATGTTCTCCATTTATAAATGTAAACTGGGGCTTACTGTATGATACCCTATTTATATAAATACAGGTAATAAAGGTTTTGGTTTATGTAAATAAGGATTGGTAAGTGTCAAGTGTTTGTTTTTTTATTCTTATGTACATTTAGTACACTTTCCTGATAATTTCCATGTTGAGGTGAAGGCAACTGCCAATATACAGTGTCTCATTTTCTCATGTAAAGGAAATTCATCTCTAACATTTTCACCTCAATGTAACTGTGTATGTCAAATTCTATCACTGAGTTAAATTACATGCTCACTTTCGTACTCATATCTTTGCAGTGTTTTGGATTATGAATGTGCATATTCTGGTGCTTTGAGTTTTGGCTCTTGCAATTATTAATCAGGTTTTCAGGTCAGTAGTTGCGCTATTTGCAAAATTTACAAAGCAAGAGCTGTATGTTTTTTAATTGCCAGATTTTTTCCCCTTGTTTTGTTTTTAAATTAATAAAACTGTCATTTTTGGGGTGATTTCTTGTTTTCTAACAAAAAGTATAGCTACACCCATTTTATTAGCTGCAGTTATTTTTTTTTTGGTTACTGTTGTGTGGTAGATCTCAGCTCCACTCTGCTGAAGTTGTCCTTGCATGCTAACATGTTTTGATCCTGTGGCCGATGATGATTATATTTCATTGCTGTCATTTTGTTGGATGCTCCTTGCAGCCCTTTCTCAATTAAGCAAAAGCACTTCATCATCACACACACAGACTCCTTGCTCATGAGCATCACACGAGTTGTGCACATGTCCATGCCCAAGCCAGGACAGCAGAGCAGGCAAGCAAGGTCAGCCAAGAGCCCAGCAAAAAGGTAACAAGTCTCAGAAGCAGAAGGAGCAGACCTCTTCCCAAATACCATGAACTTCTAGAAGTCTGCTTCAATGACAGCATTCACTTCATATGCCCCTTCTCCTCTCCAAGGTTCCCACCATTCACCAGCCTCCTGTCCTCCAAAGAAGCCACCAGCTTCGTGCCTTCCATTACTGGTCCATTCCTGGCTTTGGTGACATCCCTCTCTTTTATGATTCAGTTGCCCTGGTGCCCTCTTTGGTCAGTGTCCCTCGAAGCCCCTACTTCCTATTTTATTATCTATAAAGTCTGGCAGTTTCTCACCTTTCATTGTGTGTGTGGTGCCTGGGGCCCTGCTAACCATCAGGCCTAGCTGACAGCAGGCCCCACGGTTGTGTCTTTCCCTTGGTATCTGTAAAGGCTGGCAGTTTTCACATGGTAATGTAGGAAATTACGCTGATAAATGCATATATGACCTGAGCATTACTCTAATACCAAGAACCTTTTACAGTTCCTTGCATTGCTGTCTGGTTTGTACAGCCATGTAGCCAGGGTGGCCATTTATTCACACAGCCCGATAGTCTGTAGAGCAGCAGATGAATGAAAAGCACATAAAGAAAACTTTTAGTTGTGTACAGCTTGTCCAGCCACCTTTCACTGCTGCAGGACTGTATGAACAAGAAGAGCCTTGACTGCCAAAAGGAAACCAGCATTTCCCACTTGGTGCGTTCAAACTTTTCCTGACAAGACCTCATACCCCAGGCTGGTCTCTGAAATGCTGAAGCCATCTAGTGGCTGCTCCACTGGTTAGAGTGGTCTGGGTAATTACATAACATTTTACAAAGTATACATACACACACAAAATACCGATCTTCTAAAGCAAAATAGAACAAAATAGTTTTAAATGCTAGGAAAACATGCATGCAGTTATTAAGGAAATTTGATTCCACTGAAATAGAGTGGTGATAGACAGGGCATGGTATTGTGCCACATGGACCTTGTGTTCTGTTTGCTGTATGAGACTGCTTCCCACTTCAGATGATCTCCTTCCCAGTGAGAATAACTGTGTCTGTCTTCTAGGTGGGGAAGGAGAAAAAAATTGATCCTCTGTTAACTTGATTATCCCTCCAGTTTGTAGTGAGTTCAAAGTATAGGTGTTTGAAATGTATTCCTTGGCTGAAAAAAGAGATGTCTATTAATATGCACAAAGCTAGCAGTCTTATTAAGGCACTAAATCTAACTACTGAATGTGTTTGTACTTGAAATACTTTCTTAATTCCCAAAGAATATTTCCAAAGTTCAATTTTACTTCAAATGTGCTACCTCAAGTGATGCAAAAATTTTGCTAAGTTTTAAGTAGCCTGGATAGTAACAAAATTGGGGACTGTTGCAAGTTCCTATGGTTAGCCACTATGACAAGGTGGCTGAATCCTGGTACTGCTACTTAGACTCCAACCAAGAACGAAGGCTGTGATGGGACTTCAACTGTGCTTGTAGTCCCCAAGCCTAATCAGATATCTTCCAAGTGCTTAGCATCAGTGCAAAGGCAAGAACCTTGTACTCCACTTTTTAAAATGGAACAGTGTTGCCCTGATAGTTGAAAGCTTTTCTTAGCCTGATGTGCACATTCTTGTAATGGAGTTTCTCACACTTTCATGTAAATAATGATTGTTTTGCATTCCTTTCTGAAGGAGGAGAAATTTGATAGACTCTTAGTTTGACCAGTGTGGTTGGAGAGGTGGCAACTTCACCTTCCAATCCCTGGTCACTGTTGGAACTCTGTAACAAATAAACTTCCTCTTTTCCTTGCCATGAATTTTGCAGTGAGCACGTGTTAATTTTGTGTCATAGTGTGACAGAAAAGGAGACACCACGTATCACTGAAAATAGCGCTCTAACATTTAATGCTGACATGAATGGTAAAATGCAATGAATGTTTTTTATTGAAGATACCAGTTTCAAGACACAAAATACCCTCCCCCATTCAATAAATTTATATCAAAGCAAATGAAATCAAAAATCTTTATATTGAAACCCCACCAAATATTTTCCATACAAGTTTCCTGTAACATATCCTAGAACTTCTATCAACTAGAAAAGAATGCTTACAAAATTTCAGTTTCTGACAAGTCTGGTCTTGGAGGAGAACAATTCTCCTAGATGCCAAAGGATTAAATATATATAGTGAGTGAGACATTTGCATTTGTTCTCCTTGCTGAATACATACATTTTCAAAGAAAATGCTCTTCACAGGCAGTACTTAGCACGTGTAACAGTGTTTTTCCAGTATACATGTTGAAAACAAATGCAACTGTTACTAGGCTGTCAGGCAAGAAACCACAGTGCAGTTGTCCCTTCTGAAGCTCTAAATACATGCTAATAAAAATCAAACATTCCTTCCAGTACCAAACGGGAAGTATTCAGGGAATTCATGAATTATTTTTAGTGCTTCATTGTAGAGTTCCAGATCTGAAGAAGGGTAAAGAAAATGGTTATAATACATAAGTTCAACTTCCCACAAGTCATTGACAACATTTACGTACTGCTTATTTTAACACAGTACTGATGAGTGATCCCAGTCTCCCTCAAGCTCCCATTTTCCCACAGGAGGAATACTCATTGCTTGTTTTCTGGAGGGTTACTTTGAGGCCTGCTAGCTGTACAACCACACAAGGTATGTCCAGGGCAAGGTGAGAACCACGTGGGAGAACAATCAGGCCACAGTAGTGATCTAGATTGGCTCCAGCATTGAGTCATTCCCTACAGTTTAGCCTTAAACCACTGTATTTGGTACAGAACTTTTCCCAGGACACTATTCTTTTCTACACCCTCCTCCTCAACAGGCAGCTTAAAGAAAGACTTTGTCTGTAAAAAAAGGTAACTACGCTTTCCCTTCTTATTTACTGAAGATGAGTTCAGAACTCAATACGAGTTTGCCATAATGTATATTCTTACTTACCAAATGAACTTTTATCTTCTCTGAACTGGACATACGATGCACATATGATGGTTGCCTGATTTGTTACTTTTCCCACCACTTCAATAACTCCTGAAATCTCCTCATCCAGCTAGAAAACACACCAAAGATGAAATTGGTAACATTAAATTAGCTGCTGTCTTTACAGCACAGCTGAGAACTCTCCACAACTGATGGTTTGTTCATGAGAGATTCTGTTCCATGTCAAACAATACAGTACTACTGAATAGCCCTGTTACTCTCACCCCAAAAAAACCCACAAAAACCTTGATCCACTCAGAGATTTACAGGTTTTGTAATAACCAATCCAATACCAACAAAAAAAAAAATGCATCTGAGGAAAGACACTGGTTTATAAGTATATAAAACTGTGCCATTTAATCACTGAATAGGGACTAATCTAGGACACAGAGAGAGAGAAAAATTCTGATTTTAATGTACTGCATTAAAACCTGTGTCAATTATAGAACTTAATTCTATAGAACTACAGAATTAAGAGTTAAGGAGGTATCACACATCCCAGAGAGCAGTTCCTGTGTTCCACATTCAGGAGGTATATCTGGAAATCACTTCTTAAGTAATCAGTCAGTAAGTGTTCAGAATACAAAGATACTGTTACTAATAAGCTTTTGGTTGAACAAAGGAGAAAAAGGCTAAAAATTATATCTTATGCCAAAACAATACAGCTTGAACATTTTCTTTGGTTTTTAAGATACAAATTTTAACAGTGCAGTACTGTTTTGGTAATGCCCTTCCAATATCAAAGTCTTATTTTTTACTTTCTAGTAAATCTTCTGGAATAATTCCCTCCCCATAATTTTGGGGTCCTCTGTTGAAAGAGGGAACTATACATGCACAAACAGTGAAATATATTGAAAGAAAAAAAATTAGAAAGCATTTTGATTAGCAAATCTATGAGTTTCCCTACTATTCCCTGATGTTGGGTGAACTGGAGAGATGAACCCAGCCTCGTTGTTTTTTTTGCACACACCAGTTTGTAACAAGGCAGTGGAACACAGATTGAAGTGCCCAGCACTACAGCTTTGCATTTATGGAATTTGACCACTTACACTGTTAGAGAAAATATTATAGAATCATTGGTCAGATGATAACAACTGAATTTTTAACAACCCAAGGCAGGAAATGTTTTCAGAAACTCAAGAAAGAGGTAAGAGACATTTTGTTGCAGTTTGATGACAACAATCTTCACATTTTTAAGACAAAACTCTGCAGGATTCAACTGCATTTTTCATCAACAAGTACAGCCTCATGTCTTGAAAGACTAAGAGGGTAGCATATGCAATTATTTCCCATGGAAATGGCAAGGTTTCTCAGCATTTAACAACCCATTCAGAGAAAAAGATGTAAATATACACATGTGCTGAGTCAAGCTAGAGCATTTGCCATCACAATTAAAATAATTCTTTACAACATTTCTTAGTGAAAAATACATACTTCGAATCAGAAGAGGATGCCAAAATGTTACTCCTTCAGTGGTAAGTGATAAGAAAGGAAGCAGTATTTTTGTTCAGTAGTTCTAATTATATTTTATACCCTTTGCATTCATTGCTTGGTTTTTTTTGAAGAAAGAATGCTTCAAGCTAACTATGGAGTTTACTGAAACACTATGATAAGTGTTCTAAGAGGATGCAGATGTTAACTTAAAAAAGCTCTTGAAAACATCATGTTCTTTTTGTTTATAGAAGCAGTAAGAAAATAAAATTAAAATAAAGCTAATAAGCATAGTGGAATATATTACACTGCCAACAACTAATAGAGTAAGCCAAAATAGCTAGACAGGGATGTGTCTAACCAAGGAATGAGTTCTGTTTCTTAACACCAGCTGGAAATTGATGACGAGCAAGGCATCTCATGGATAAGAAGATTACAGGTTAGCTGAAAGATGCAAGAAAGAGAGGCAATGAAATATAGGTGAAAAAACTCAAAATATGGAAGGCATACACAGGTTTCAGAAGAGACAAAACCTCCGGAATCCACAAGAGGCGGCATCAAGTTATTTCCAAAGCATTCCTTAACTTACAGGCTCGCTCAGCTCCACAGTCGTATGCTTTCCGAGCCCATCCGTAAGCACGACAAACTTCCCGCTAGGATGAATCTACAAGAGAACATTTAAGTCAAGAAAAGACATCGGGCCTGTGGGTTCCAAAGGCCCCCAGCAGCGCCACAGCCAGTTCGTTACCGCACAGATCCGCCCGCCTCCCGCCCCGCTGCCAGCCGCCTGGAGCGGCCGAGCTGCCCCCGGGACGGCGCCTGACTCCACAGAGAGCGCCGGGACAGCGCCGTCCCCACGGCCGGACCCCGCCGAGCGCCCCGCGGACCTTCTCGACGCGCCCCACAAAGCAGACGGGCTGCCCGATGTGCTGCGCCAGCTGCCCCGTGGCGATGCGCGGCCGCGGCACCTCGTGGATGTCACCCATAGCCGGCGCCGCTTCCCGCCTTCCGCCCAGAGAGGAACGCCGGCCCCGGGAACGGGACAGTGCGGGGCGGGACTTCCCCTCCGCCCCAGGCGACCCGGAAACGGTGGCGGCGGTGGGTGAGAGCGGCGGCGGCGGGAGGGTGGGTGAGGGAAGGAAGGAAGGAAGGAGGGGCGGCTGTCGATGCTGCTGCGGCGGGGAGGGCGGCGGGGCTGAGCCCCGGGGAGGCCGGCGGAGCCGGCTGTCAGTTTCCTGCCCTGTCCTGTCATTTCATCCTTTTAAATCGCCCCATATTTTCGTCCCCGGCGTTTTCCCTCTCCCTTCAAATACTGGTTCCGCTCAGGTGTAATTTGGCAGCGTGCCCTGGTAGCTAAGAGGGGAAAAGGAGTCCTGGGGTGCATCAAGCACGGTGCGAACAGGGGTGATTATCCCGCTGTAGTCAGCGCTGGTGTGGCCTCACCGGGAATATTGTGTAGTTCGGGGCTCTGCAGCTACATCCAGAGGAGGGAATCAAAGCTGGTAAAAGCAACGTCCTGTGAGAAACAGCTAAGGACTTCGGGTTTGCCTGGTTTGGAGAAAAGGAGGCTGAGGGTAGTCCTCATCACTCTGCGGCTTCCTGAGGCGGGGAATGATTCGTGAGGTGGAGATGAGATGCTGATCTCATATCCCAGGGTACGTGGGAATGATTCAAAGCTGCACCAGAACATAAAGAAGCATTTCTTTTCTGAGAGGGTAGTGAAACACTGAGATAGGCTTTCTAGAGAGGTGTTCGATGCCCCAAGCCTGTCAGCATTTAAGAGGCATTAGGACGATGCCTTTAATAACATGCTGTAGTTTCTGATCCTCCCTGAAGTGGTCAGGCAGTTGGACCAGATGACCATTGCAGATTCTTTCCAACTGAGCTATTCTATTCTATTCTATTAATTTCGCTTTATTTCATCATTGAAATTGAGCCAGTGTTCAGTCCCAGGTTCTATGGATGTAAGAGAGATAGAGCATCTGGACATGGCACTTGCCATGCATCTTGCCTTTTTCCATGTGTTTTCCCAATTGATCCCTGGCATGGACAGGTTCCTCCAAGTTGTTCTGGTGGCAAAGGCAACTCCCATATCCCAGTCTGCATTTAACTGCAGGTTGAGGTGTTGCCTGCAGGTCAAGGGGTCTGCTGCTTCCCCTCTGCTATGCACTGGTGGGGCACCTGCGTGCTGGGTGCGAGGGCACATGTGGACATACTGGTGAGAGGCCAAAGAAGGGTCACAGCAATGATTAAGGGACTGGACCATCTCATACGAAGAAGGACTGAGAGAGCTGCAACTGTTTAGCCTATAGAAGAGAAGGCTCAGAGGGCTTTCATTAATGAATATCAATACCTGAAGGAAGGGTACAAAAAGGACAGTCAGGCTCTACTCAGTCGTGCCCAGTGATAAGAACAGAGGCAAAAGGTACAAACTGAAACACAGGAGGTTTCTCAGGGAACACTTTTGTCACTGTGAGAGCGACCAAACAGTGGTACTGGTTGCCCAGAGAAGTTGTGGAGTCTCCATCCTTGGAGATAGTCAGAAGCCACCTGGATATGGTCCTGAACAACCAGCTCAAAGATGGTTCTCCTTAAGTAGGGGATTTGAAAAATTGGCCTCTGAAGGTCCTTTCTAACTGTGGCCATTCTGTGGCTGTGATTTCCTTTTGTTTTCCAGGACCGGTGTTTCAGGAAATACTTGAGAAAATCTAATTCTGCTCTGGCTTAAAAGGGCAATTGCAAAACTGCCCATGTGCCGGCTGTCTCATCTACCCAGCCACAGGCCAGTTCAGCTTGCTAACCAGTACCAAGTGGTTTTTGTTAGTTGGCTGAGGTAGTGTTGTTATACAGCAGGAGCTTGTGTCAGCTTGCCAAGGAAACAAGCTACTGCTGGAAGCTGTGCAGAGCCACAGCTCCCTGTGACCAGGGAGTGCTCTGGAGTTAAATCTTATATGAGATTTAGCTGCTTGTCATCCCCTCAGTTTCACTGGGACATTCACCTGTTCAGTGTTTTATTTGCAAGAGAATATCCTCATCTCCACAGCATATCTTCAGGGATTTGAAAGCAGAGATCTCATCACTTCAGCTGTTGGAGCTTGTGCACAATGGCCCTTCTAGGGCTGAAGATCTTGAAGGGTCAGCAGCTAGAAAATCATCTTGTACAAGTTCTTACAAATGCATGTCTGTATCACACTTAGCAGCTGTTGAAGGTTTGCATTCAAAAGAAAATTGTCTGAAGGGAAAACAGTAGATTTCAGCCTGTTGTGTATTATGTTTCATTAACACCTAGCTTTCTCTTTTTGCATTTCCTTTCTTCAGGGTTTTGAATGTTTACATCAGTTTAAGTGCTGTTATTTCACTCCTGGCTTTGTTTTTGTCATCTGTGCTTTTATTGTCTGATTTGGTTGTGGCTGATGTTTTATGATTCAGCCTCTTCAAGTTTTTTTATATTATGGTAATTTGGGTTGTATAGTTCTTGTATTTCTGCTTTCCTTACATTTTATAAAAACATTAAAAATAAATACTAACATTTTATGTAATTCAGGAAAAAATCTCTGTTAATGTTTCATTATACATATATCCCTTTTTTAAAAATTTGGTTTTCTTGTGATACTTTCCATTCTTCTGTTTTCAAGAAATACAAGCTTAAAAACCATGACTAATGTTAATGCCAGAGAAAAGAAATTATATCTCATTTTTTTCCTTCTTCGTGTAGTAACTTAACTAGGCCAGAAGCTTTTAAACTGTTCTTTTGGTGTCACAGAGAAATATTTTAAGCATGCATATTCTTGACTCTTAAATTGGTTATTTTCATGATAAGAAGGATTGTACAGGGCTGTAAACAGCTTGCTCTTTTTCTGATTGCTGCTTTATTGGTGAATCACAGCAGATGGTAGTATGGAAGTGAGAATTGCTCAGATTCTCTCTGTTTTCTTTTTCCATAGATTATATATCTTAAGCTTCTAGATGTGAAAGTATTTCAGTTCTTTCTTTAAGGTCAGTTTTGTGTCTTCTTGTGTCCTTATTTCATCATTTATCTAATTACTAGCAGTGCCACTGCAGTTCTGCTTTGCTGTATCACTGGGCATTGTCTCTTCATCTTAGTCTGCATCTTTGATGTTTTTAACAATTAAAATATGATTCTCCTCTGGTATTGTGAACATTCAGAAAAGGTAGAAAAGTAAAGGTAAACTTACTAAGATCTTTGTTGTATAGAAAAATTGTATTGGATTTAACATATTAGTTTGGCTCAAAGGTCGCCCATAGTTCTTGTCAAAGGAGACTGACAAAATGCAGGAGGAATAAATTAACCCCTTTGTGCAGCTCTGTAACTCATCTTTGTCCAGTGCCACGTATGTTCTGTGAGCCTCACAGAAAGACAAAATATTTTTTGCAGCCTCACAGAATTGCTGTAGCTCAGAGCTTATTATTTGCTAATGACTGAAGCTGTGCCAAAAGCATTATTCTTAACTATCAGCGATTGTGTTCACTTTTTTTTGTGAGAGAGAAACATGAGGAGGAAGGGAATTGCATATTCCTACCAAGGGAGATTTTTATCTTTAGGCAGTGAATTCAATTTCAGGTCTCCTATAGAAATAAAATTAATCCCATCTGGAAGGAAAAGTGCTGTGCTATATAGGACAAATGACTGCAGGAATGTGGTACTATCTCTGAATGGTGGGTGTATTTTCTGTGATTTTGTGCTGACAGCTTTTAAAAACAAAACACAACTAAGTGCTTTTTTTTTTCCTCAAGTCTGTGTGACCATGCATCCAGGTCCCCAAACTTCAAATTTAATTTTTACTTTGAAATGAAGCTTGTATGAAATTGGCTGTTCTGAGCTTTCATTACCTGAAACCTCATCTTATCTACAAGTAGTAAAACTGCAGCCTGGTTCTGCAAGTGGTTAAACTGTGTCCTTATCTTCAAGAGCACGAGTGTTTCCATTCAGCTCTGTGTTTCTTTGTTGGATAGGGGCTTTGTTCTGTTTTTTAACATGTGATTCAAGAAATTTAGTGGTTGCATTTCCCGTTGCTGGGGAGATTTATGTTTACTTTTGAAGTAGCCCAGTTGATAAGATTCTTAAAAGAGCAAATATCACAAATGCATTGCCTGTCTTTCCCTTACCTATGCTGTACTTTATGTAGCTCTAATTTTTGTTTCTGTCGTCCCTCTTTTTTTTAAATCATTCTTTGTTTTTTAGTTTATATTTAATAGTGTGTTCCACAAAGCTACTGAAATGCTGATAGTAGTTGGTGAACTCTTCCTTTCAAAGACCCAAGATCTACAAGCACCACTTCTGTTTCTAAGAGGCTTCTAGAGAAGGAAACACTAAACATGTTAGTCTTTTTTAATATGTGTTTTTTACACCGCCTCCCCACATTCACAGTCACAAAATACAGTGGGTACTATTTTCATAGTGCTGGGCTGGTGATTTTAACAGCATAAGGACTTGAGGCCTGAGCTTAGGATGTAATTTCTTTGGTTTTCAGCTTCAAGCAAACCTATATGTGGGTTTTGATTTTAATTTGGTTTGGGTTTGTTTTTTTGTTTTATTTTCTGTTAGAGAAATACTGCTGGCAGTGGAATTAAGCTACTTCAGAAATGAAAAATTCCAAAATAAAGATCAACACTTACATATGTAGATAAGATGAATTCTGTGGGTTTTGGAAAAAAATGGGATAGTGTCAGCGAAAGTAAAAAATCTAGTATGTGAAAGTGCTTGTAACCTTAATTTGGGTAGATCAAATTGTCCTGATTGTTAACTTACTTTGATTTTAAATGCCTATTGTCTTTTAAGCAGTGAAGTTTAGGTATGTTAAGCACACAGGATTTAAAAGACTAAAAGTGCATGGTTCCCTATACAAATCTTTTGTGCCATGTATATACTGATTAAGATGCTTTTCTTTGTGCAAGAAAGAAGGGAAGGGGGACATTATGTGATAGAGCTGAAAACTGTACAATAATGCAGACCTCAAAAGAGAAAAAAATGTGATTGGAGCAATTGCAGCTCTGGCACCTCAAGTGACTGACTGGAATCTGAGCCTTCACTAAAGCTATCTGTAAGATTTTGCACATCAAGTTGATTTTGCTTCTTGTTGTTGCACACTTAGGATGAAGGTAAAATTGCATTTTAAACTGTTCCACAACTACCTCTCCTTCATACATCATTGGAGCAGAAACCTGACGCTTGAGCATTACAGCACAGGTTTTTACCACTTGAGCTATGGGACTGACAACCCTAATTGGTAGCAGGAGAAGACTTATTCCCTGAGGGCTGAAAAAGGAATATGCTGCTGGCGCCATGTGTTGAGCCTGGGTGTGGGGGGAGGTAAGGAATAAATGAGATAATTAGGAGTTTCTACTGTGTAATCTCCATGGAACTGGAAATATCACTATTTCTCTTGCTAAGGTAGGAAAACAAGCAAAAAGGAATAAAGTTCTGTTAAATAACATTTTTTAAAAATAACACTATTCCTGGGATTGGGTTACAGAATGGTCTGTTCTGTTCTTGTGCACATTAATGTAGTTTATTTGGTGGCTAGAAGTTGCACTGTGTCAGCATAAGCAAGCAGTAGCTGGCCAGGCTGTGGGGTATTCAGTCTTCAAGTCTCAGGTATCAGGCTACAGTTTGAATAGTTGCTGCTTTTGCCATGATCTATTTATACACTGTTCCAAGCCAGTGCTTGCACTTCATACAGGACTTTCTGGAGTGTGTGATCACTTGTAACAGCAGAATTTTAGGAGTTTATATGAATAGTCAGTACTGAGTTGCCACAGGTCCCTGGCCAGGGCAAAAAAAAAAGTCTTGTTTATTCTATCATGAATATTTGGGTGGGGAATGAAGAATTCCAGCAAATAGTTAATCCAGGATTTTAATATTTCTTTACCCCCTCCCTTTTTTTTTTTTTTTTTTTAAATCTGCACATTTCATAGTAGCACTCTTCACTCTTTACCACATTCTAAAGATTCTTCTTTGTTAAATTTAGTTGAAATAATGTTACTGAAACTTGACCCTGTATGCCTCTCTTAAGTCTTTACCCTGGAGTCTTTTCCTCTGTTGGAGGTGTATATTAGATGTTGCTATTGGTCTGTCAGTCCCTTCCCCTTAACATGTTAATGTCTACAAAATAAATAATCAATTGTCCTATTTAAGCTACTCAGAATTGCTTCTATATGATATCCTTGTCCTGAGAGAGAATACTGAGCATTTTCTTCTGCAGTCCATGTTTTTATCCCGATTGTTTCCTTGTTTTGTTCTAGCAATGGAGTTCTTAGCTGCCTTGGGAGATTCTTTTGATGAATCGTTGTTGCAAAAAATTTGCTACAAATGATTTTGCTGCTTTTTCTTTAAAGGAAATCATTGGTAACTGTTAATCAAATATACTCAACTGTTAGGCTGTTTTAAGATTGAAAAGTGGGAAACTGAAAATAGTTACCACTGTCTTTGAAGAGAAAGCTTGTCTAATAACAATGTAAAGTAGCAGAAAAGTGTGAAAACATGCTGGATAAATGCTGAAAGGAGTTTCCATCTTTAATTTTCATTAGGAAAAGTTGAAGTTTGGTTTGGTTGGGCTTGTTTTTTTTTAATAATTCCTCTCCATTCATAACTTTGTTTAAAAGTCCTTTGTATTTCACTCTCCTATTGCCTATTGAAGTAAATTGCTACATCAACAAGGTAATCTGTTTGACACAAGAATGCCTGATATTTCAAATTGGGTAATAAAGATTAGGTATGTGTCCTTACTACATACCTATGGTCTGTTATGTGAACTTTTTGAAGTTCTGTTATCATATGTTTATTTAATGTGTTTTGTCTTCATTTTAGATAACACCTTAGAAGACAAAAAGAACCCAAAGAGACTATGTTCAGCTTCTTCCGAAAAAGTCAAGATTCAAAGAAGGTTACCGCGCCAGAGAGAGAAGCAGATGGATTTGTTATTGTGGGTAAGCAGTGCTTCTGTATAAAGTGATTCTTTCAGCTTTGAAATTTTGATCTTGAAGTTTCTTTGAGATGTTTAGACTAAATGAAATAATAAGAGAAGCCATGATAAGGATTGTTCAGTTTTCTTACTTTTCCTGACAAAGTTAATTTTCCTACTTTGCTCATTTAACTAAATAGTTGAAGTTTTATTTACATAGATCTGGACTCATATTTAGGAGCACTGAAAATGTAGTTTCTTGGTTTCCTTCCATGCTGGGCAGGGAGAAGTTACATCCATACAAAACAGGGAAGGTCAAAGTTTAAGCTTCTAGCTTTATGATTAGAGTTGTTAGGGAAGGGAATATCTTACTGCAGTTGTTAAAGGACTGGCTTTTATTCAGGTTCCTTCCTTTTCAATTTACCCCCAGACTTTTTATATTAGAAGACAAGAAGTGCCTATGCATTTCTGGTCATGGTGAATGTTGATTCTCTGCCTCAGAACCTGACTCGTAATTTGATAAAAATGAAGTAGTTTAGGGTTTTCAAAGTCTTTTTGTTATTCAAAAACTAATCTGAAGTATACACACCTGTGAATTGGCCAAATTTGGAGCTTTGATCAAGTCACAGTTTTGCAGGTTGGCTTAAATGTGCAGAAGAGAAGAAAATCATTGCTGTTATGCTGAAACCGATCCTTTTTGGTTTTCTCTTCTGACAATTTGTTTTCCTCCTTGATCTGTCATCATCAATATTCAGCTTCTGCTGCTCTGATTTACTGACTCATTCTTATCAGGAATCTTACAGTGTTTCTCTGTTTAAGTGTTACTTCTTTTTGAGCATTTTCAAGTCACAAAAGCCTCTAGATTATTGAAATCTAACAGTGCCAGAGACTAACAGAACCCTTTCCGAGAACTTAGATTTTTGGCAAAAGTTCTCCATTAAAACAAATCTGTTTCACATCTGTGACTGTGTTGTCATGCTTAATGGCTGCCTTCCACTAGATTTTGTCCACCTGTAGCAGTTTTTGATGGCTACATCAAGTCACTCCAGCATTTGCATCGTGGAAGGGTCAAAGGAGACACATCATTATCCCCAAAAAGTCTGGAGACCATTTAACATTTCAGTTTCTGTAATAGGCAGAATTCTGCACCCAAATGTTTCTATGTCCTACAGTTGCTGGTCCTGATTCTGCATTCAATTTAGCCTCATTTCTTTTCCCTGAAATGCTGTCAGTGACTATTTAAACTTTGTTCACATAAATTCACATAAAATTAATCTGTTAAGTATAAATTTAAGAATGATAAATTTTATTTGAGTCTTGTCTTTTTTTTTTTTTTTTTTTTTTTCTGCTCAGACAGAAGTTAGTTTAGCTGCCTGCAATAAATGGACTGCACTGGGCAGATGAGCTGCCATCAACCTTACCAGTGAAGCATATCACTGTCTTGCAAGACAAATGTAGAATTGCAGAATTATGGGTCAGGAATTAAATAGATATTTATCTGGAAGGGGTGTTCTTTTCAAGGAATAGTGTCAGTGGAAAAAAATAAAAAAGGCCCAGACCACAACTTTTAGCCATTCTGTTAGTTACTGTTTTGTTACTCAGATGGAATGTTCTGAAGCTTTTCTAAACTGGTGTAGAATATTCTGGAAATCCAATAGTAAATATCTTTAACACATCTCAGCAGAAGATTTCTAGGACCATTAGTGTGAATACTACTGTAGGCAGTGAACACTCTCAGATGGAATGAGAATTTAATTTCTTACATTTTAAGTTGGTTCTTAAACTCAGGCTTTCATTCGGAGCATATAAGAACAAAAAGCCTAGTTCACAAATATCCTGTGGACATGGGAGGAATCTTTTTGTATCTGTTGATATTTGTGGGAAGAAAATTAAATGCTTTACTGAGAAAGCTCCATCACAGCTATTGCCCTGTCAAATCCTGAGGATGATTCTTTTCTTTTCATAACTTCTCCAAGTCCTGTTATAAATTGCTATATTTGAACTCTACCACTTCTTGTAAAGTATCAATGCATTTGGGAATTCAATGTCTGACTAGAAAAGTGATTCATAAAAACAGCAGAATCAACAAAATCAACTTTGCAGCCTAGCAGCTGAAAGAAATTCTCTGTTTTAGGTTTTGGGGTAAATACTGCATATGTGGGAGTCAAGCAAAAATGATTTGTAATTCCCTCTCTACAAATTAAATATAAAATATCATTTACTACCAGAGACTAAAACATTGTTATGTCTAACTACCAGTTCACTTATTTTCTGGGTACTGGTCTTCTCATCTCTTCATGAAGTTGTAAAAATGGTGCTTGTTCTGTAACAAGCAGAACTATTTCTCTGGAAAGGGAAAAGAGGCTTATGAAATAGGCATAACACATGCTGTTGGTTTTGATGAGTGAATCAAATACAGAAATAGGGAAAAATGTTTCAGAAGCTTTCCTGATCATCACAGATTGTTTTTAATGTTAACATTCTGAAAGTCAGAACTAAGAAAAAAAGTCATTTTCAGTTAGCTTGGGAATCTTGGAGAGTACTAGTTCTTTAGGAATTTCTCACATTTTGTGGCTTTCGTAATATAAAATAAATTCCAACCTAGCATTCATTCCTACTGTTGCTAGCCATAGGGAAAAATACAGGTTTAATGCTGGCATTTTGGTTTGGCATACAGCTAAAAATCTCCCATCAGTGTGAAAGATCCAAGTGGCTTGTAGTCCTAATCTCAGTCTAAGATCAGGAATTGAAAAACTGAGACAGCAATGCTGCTTCCCGTGAGTGTTTGGCAAGACAGTCAGAAACTGCAAAACCCCCATGGTGATGATGGTGCAACTGGGGTGGATGGTGAGTGTTTTTGCTTGAAGCAACTGGAAGATTATAGAACCATAGAATGGTTTGGGTTGGAAGACACTTTTAAAGATCACTTAGTCCAACCTGCCTCCATGGGCATGAACATCTTTCAGTAAATCTTTTTGTTCAAAGCTTTGTGCAGCCTGACTTTGAACACAACTTTTCTGGGCAGCCTACTGCAGTGTTTCATCGCCCTCATCCTTAAAAAATCATATAAATAACTAAAATCAATTAGAATATTGTTCTGTATGTCCTCTTTCAAAAGGACAGAGAGAAGTTAATTTTGTTTTCAGGTTTAGTTTAAGAGCCCGATGTGCAGGGTCTTATTTACTTTTCCATTCAAAACTGCAGTAAGCCAGAGTGAGGGAGCAGCATAGGCAGGTGAGCCTGCAGCTGAACAAGGGTGCCAAGAGCACAGGGCTCAGGCAGAGACCTTGCTGAGGAGCAGTGCAGTCCCATGCTCCCTGAACAAGGACACCACAGCTCTGGGGACAGTGACTGGGGCCAGCCAAGACCGCGACTGCCAGACACGGCTGCAGGGATTAGGCACATCTGTGCCAGGCCAGGAAGTCAGGTCAGGAGGTTGTGGTCACCCAGGTTGCCAAGCATCCCTGCAGAGTGCTTTTGGCAAGAACCAAGAAATGAGGCTTCTCCCACAGCTCTTTGCCTGGCACTGATGGATGTGCTCAGGCTGCATCGTGTCTCTGCTGGCTGTGGGCACAGAGAGCCAATGCCCTGGTGCTGGGAAGAGGCTGCCAAGCCCAGTGGTGTGCTCAGGGCTCACAACCAGGAGGGTTGAGTTGTCTCTCACTGAATCTGGAGGCAGCACATTTCTTTGAGGAGCTCTTGATCTGATCCTTTGGCCATGCCTGAGTTCAAGGCTTTGTTTACTTTTGAATTGTGATTTAAAAGGAAATCTGTTCCATGGGTTTAAGAGTTGTTGGGTTTTGTTTGGTTTTCTGTCAGGGATCTTTTTATGTTGTGTATTGGAATGGAGTAAATGTTTTGGAGAAGCAGCTCAGTTGCAGGTGCTAATAAATTAAAAAATCATGCAAATAACCAAACTAACCTGATTTTTAAATATTTAACTTCTGTTTCTTCTCTGAACTTAGGATAGCTTTCTCTTTCATTTTTTTAGATGTAAATTAATGTGGGTTTTCAATACTGGACAATGGTTGTCATTTCAGAGCTCTGCTCTCAGCCTTAGGAGCAAACCTCTTAACAAGTGGTAGGGAATATTGGTAGTTACAGGCAGTGCTAAAGTGTCACCTAAATGTTGTTTTCTGAGATTCAACAAATTTATTACAATGTTTTTCAATGAGTAAGTGCGTAAGAAAAAGTGAACACACACAGGATTCTCATCAGAGTAGAGTGACTTTCACAGACACAGGGAGGCTGTGGCCATGATAAGAAAGTGGCAGGAATTTTGTGCTTCTGCACTGTGAACCTCCATTTGTCCTCCTGTGCTTTCCTAGATCCTTCTAGGAAGGCCATCTAGAATTTATGAGCAAATTTTGGCTTAACGCCTATTTGTTAGAGTTTACCACTATTGGAACAAGCATGATTTTTGCCTCATGCCTTATCATGTTTCCTCCCAATAGAAAATAGTCATAGAAATAAGAAATTGAGTGCTTTGATATCTCTTTCAAATAAATAGAAGGATCTGTGGTATTTAAATGAGTATTGAATTGGTTCCATTAACCATTGTCCCTTCTCTTTCAATGATGTTGTCGGAAGAGAAGAAACTCTACAGAGCAAATGTGTTCAAGCTTGCACCAGCATCTAAAACATCACAGAAATGAGGTGGGAACTACTGTTTTTCATCCTGTGAGATGAAGTACAGTATAAGGCAATTATTTCTTCCTTATTAAAAATATAGAAAAGAAATGGTACCAGTTGACAGGTAGAAAACTTTTTGTGAGAAGTGGGATGTTGTTGATTTCATCATTACAACCCTTTTGCTTTGGCAAAGTCAGGAACATAATGAGCTGCAAAAAGAATACACATGGAGTTTGATGAATTATGGTGGATGATAGCAGATATTCTTACCTTAAAATTTTGGTGGTCTGGTAGGACTTACTCTTTTAAGTTAGTCTCAGCAAGGCATTTGAATTTTGGCTTATTTCAAATGAGGTACTTGAATCTTCCTCAGATTTATTCAGTATCTATAATGTTGAGTTAAATCAGTATTATAATTCCTTCTTATGGGATCATCCTCATCTGTAGGCAGGAGAATCCTTACTCATCTGTGAAACTGTGAAAAGTATGATTTACATCCAGATGAAAGCTTCCTTTTATCAACTGCAGTTATATTGCAGAAGAACATCCTTAACAAATGGGAAATCTTCTGTACTGAAGATACAAAAAAGTAAAATAACTGACCCAAGTCAGCCTTTAGTTCTGGAAATGTGGATTGTTTTTCCCTGGAACAGTTTTACATATACGTGTTCCTCTCCAAATTGCAGTTTCTGTTTTGCCATGAATTTACTCTGCATGCAGATAGTTTTTTTGGGTATTGTGGATAAAGTGCATATTTGAATTAAGGGATACCCTCACTGTTCCCCAGCATGTAAAAAGGATCCTTTACAATAGGATCCTTACTGTTTTCATATTGATCTTAGTAGTACAGATCTCTACATGTTTTTTTTAAGAAGTCCTTAAATGGTTGCCTCTGAGAGAAATGTATATATCTATAAATTTTCTGGAGTGAATCTGTTATGAAAGGGAAATCTAATATACTGAAGCTCCTGAAACAAAGTATTGATCCCATACTAGTTCATTACTGCAAATACTTTTCTGCTTTCTTCCCTCTACAAGCTCACCTCAAATATTAAATGAATTAAGATATTTGTAAAATCTTAGTGTTATTGTTGCTGTTTGTTTTCTAGGAGTTAGAAGTAATGTGTAGTAAGTCCCTGAAAATATCTACATTGCTTTTTCATTAATATTTAAGGAGCTTTTAGTGGTGCTAGTAAGGAAGGTTAGGCTGCTGCATGCAGTGTTTTAAAATATACTGTTACATTAAAGAAATGTACAAGGCATTGTGCCAGTTAGAAAAAAGCAGTGTCTCAATGTCCTTTCATTTTCTGCATCAATGGACTGACATTACCTATTTTTTATATAACACAAAGTGTTTGTGTAGTTACTTACAACCTTACAGTTTTCAAATAACCAAGCTACTGTTTTTTAATGGGTTTTGAGGTTAAACTATTTAATACTCAACTTCATAGAAATCAGATTTGGGGATATCTATTAATTTTTTTATCTAAAGAATATTTTATATGTATCAGTCTGTGCCACTGTAAGTGAATACTTTTGATGCACACTAAGAAGTTACAGTATTTAAAGAGACCTCTTTCCTGAAGTGCTGTTTTACGTTTTTTATACTTAAAAACATGGTAGCTCATCTGGGCATTGAATTTTACGGCTGCAGTTGGTTAAAAAGGCAGGAGGAGGAATTAAAAAAAAAGAGTCCTCTCCTGTTACCGATCCTTAGTTGCATAAGGAGGTAATGTCTCCACTTCATTCAGTGATGAAGTCAAACTAATCCTCTTTGGGACTAATTTTGCACAAAAACAACCTGCGGTTTTCACTGGTGCCACTAGATGGGGATTTCCCTCGGATTCAGGGCTCGGAGGGCTTTGCTCTCCCCCTTTCACACACAAAAGTGCAGTAGTAGTAATTATCAGTGCACCATTTGATTAGACCGTAGGTTTTCAAGAGATTTATAAAAAGCTTTTTAAAGCCTAATATCAAATCTATAATGACATTCCAACCTAATAAAAACAATGAAGCTTGAAATGTTGACAGCATGTATCTAGATGTTGGCTTGTAATTCGTTCCAAACAGATCTGTTGAGGCCCATGTGGGACCTAAATAACACAAAGAAGTAAATTTGCATATTTTACAGCAGGGGGAAAAAACAGAATGCAAAAACATGAATAATTAGGAGCACAAGCTTCATGCTATATTAATACTGTTGAAAAGCATGTGTTGATTGTATTCTGAAAGCCAGTAGTGATTTGGTTGAGTGAACTCAGTCAGCATCTCTTATGCAGATTAAAGGATCTGGGTTACAGAACAACTGAAATTCATTGTTTTGCTGTATAAGGAGGTATATTTCTTAAAGGAAATGCTTTTTTTTTCCTTTTGAATTCTATACAGCAGAAGGAATGGTTCTCTTTAAAGCATCGTCAAAGAATGTTTTTGTTGACAAATGACTGTGTGTTTCTTCATTTACTTATGCACCTCTAGGTTTTACAAACAGTTTTCTCAGCCACAAATCAGATGTTAGTATATTTAGCTCTTTAGTATACATGACCTACTTATCACTCCACGTTATTTCTCTTCGTTTTGCTTTCTAGGGCTTGAGCCCCTGGAACATATTCATGATGCTTTCATGCTATGAATTTGATTATTTTTAAATTTGCAGAAAATACCCTTCTCAAAATATCAGCACCCAGGCCAGTTTTGAATCTGAATATTGTGAATGGTTGTGTTGGCTTCTGTTGATTGTAACATAAGATGTATAGCATCCTTTTTATGACAGAAAGGTTATTTACTTAAAAATGGTAAATAATATCAAAAGTGATTTATTATTTCTTTGGATGAATATTGTCTTGGCCCCTTAACCCAAGACTATCTGAAAAAGTTACCTGATTTTGACCATTGACTCAAGGGAGGAGAAAAGAAAGAAGATTGTTCAGCTTGTTTTAATGCTGACAAGAAAGAATTATGTGCTGCTGTATCAAACAGCTTTATTTTGGGGCTTTAAGAGACAAAAATGCACAGCACCAAACTCTTCCATTCTGTCTATTAAGCACATCTTCTTCATTTGCATAACCAAAGGAAGAAAATGGTAAAATGTAGCAGTCTTTTTAGAAGTTGATGTAATTGTAAGAGGTTAAAGAGGCATCTGGCAAAAGGTTGTTTTGAGGTCACACATGCATCTGGCAGTTTGCTGCCAGCCCTCTAAGAAAATATTGGTTGGAGTTGCACTCCTGTTTTTCATATTAACTGCCTTCAGACTTGATGTATAATAGTCACTTTCTACAATTCAGGTCTGCAAAGTGCTCCTCAGAGGTTTGGTTCTACTGATTTTAATTTTTGCAAATACTGATGGAAGCAGAATATGCTTAAGTAAAATAATCGGGTTTTTGCTAGATATTTTTTCCTAGAAAAGATGAAGACATTTTTTAGACATGACTGGTCTACAATCATGTTGAAATTGTATTCTTTAACCTTTCTTACAGTAGGATGATCACTCTTGACACCTGGATTCTCACAGTTTGGCTCCCATATGTAGAAGTTCACTCTAGTAGCAATGCCAGAGTCTATTGACCTATATGGCATTCTTAAAGCAATTTGAAGTTGAAATATATGAAAGAAAAATACCTATTGCTTATTGTAAACCAGAGTAAAACCAGTAAAATATAGTATAAAAGTACAGATTTTCAAATGCTGGTTGTAAACTTTGTTTCCCAGAACATGCTTGACATTAAATAATTTTTAGAATTAAAAGTCTCTTTGCTTTATGATGCAAAGAAAATAGTTCTGAGTATGAGAACATATGTTTAGGCCAAGTCTCATTTGCCTATATATACTGTGGACTTACAGCTAGAGTTAACTAAAAAATAGGAGGTGAAAAATGTGTTGCAGGAGCACAAGTTGATGTTCTGGCAAGTGATAAATTCAAGTTGAAGTCCCTCTTTCAGCAATTTACAGCATAGTTAGATGATCATTCCTAGCAAAGAGAGCCCTAGTCATTAGCTCATGCAATCACTGCCTGTCTGGATGGAGTCATTCAGATTTCTACAGATGGTAATCAGTGTTAATTTTCTCAGAAGGAGATGTTATGTTGAACTGATTTACACACACCCCTCACTATCTCTGGCAAATAAATGTTTTTGTACTTTTTTTTCAGTGGAAGAAGAAAAATTACTTTTCCAAAGATGCACTATCTTGTTTATTTTTTATTAGATACTTTAAAGAAACTCAAGAAGGTTTTGTTCTGTGTCTTACAAGCTTCAAATCAGTCATGTCATAGGTCTCAAGGTGAAATAATAATGCAAGTTGCTATTATTACTTGTAAAATGAAAGGCATGTCACCTTCTCCATGAAGATGTGTTTTTGTTTAGCTGCTCCTTCTTGCTATACTAGTTGAGTACATTTCAGTCAGGAAATAAATAAATTAAAGGATATAAGGGATTTATCCATTCAGTTGTTTTGCATTTCAGTGCCATTTCATCTGTTTTTGTCATAATGTGTCTTTGGAGGTTTCCAAAGGTATAATGTACCTTCTGACCTCTGCTCACAGAAGTGAATCTTCAGCTTTTACACAATACTTTTCTCTACAAATGAGGGTTGTGTGGACAACAATGAAATTTTCTCTCTTCCTTCAGTCAAAAAGCAGCGTTTGCTCACAGCATTGACCATGTCTTGCTGGGAAAATTATGCAGTAATCATTATGTTTTGATGTGATCATTTAACTCTGTGCTTTTTATATCTTTTAGGAAATCTACACTAATTTTAGTAAATTAGTGCTATGTCCATTGTCATGGAGATATGCTACATGACAGTAAAAAATAAAGAAGAATACGAATACCTCCTAGAACCAGTGGGCTCCTTCATTTGTGCAGTTTGTTTGTCTGTTAGCACACACCCTGCTGTTAGCAGTTACCCATCTATGCTACAGGATATAATCCCAACCTTAATTCTGTATATTTTTTTCTCAATTTACAGATGGTTATTTGCTATAAAAATTGTGTATTGGGCAAAAATTATAATGGACAGGAAATTATTCAAAAGCTTAAATTGATTTAACTCAGAATATTGGTACTGTGTTTCTCTCTCTTTCCTCTTTCCAGCAGTTGATATAAATGTGGGACTTCAAATTCATTCAGCAGATGAATACAGTCTCTTCAGTTCCTTCTTGTTTTTGCCAGGGTGTCTAGGTGAAGTTAGGGGAACATGGATTAGGAGGACATGAATTTGGTATTATGTCTGTAAGAATACAAGCACAAACTGTAGGAAAATCTTGCAATTGGAAGTATTGAGTTTGCCATGGTGAGGCTCATTTGTTTTGGTGCTTTGGTTTGTTGTGGAGTTTTTTGGTGGTTTTTGTTTGTTTTTCTCTTTCAGTTACCCCCAGATTAAAGATGATGTTTTTGAGCATGTAACTGCCATGTGCAATATACATTTTTTCAGTTAAATTGGGCAAGCGCCCTTAAAATGACCCAAAGTCACAGACCTTCTCTGGAACAAAACAAAATTAAAAAAGATTCTTGCTGTTAGACTGTATAATTTAAAATCTCTTTTTGCTGAGATCTGTCTGGACCAGCAGTGTACTGCAATTATTCAGGATTTAAGCTCATAGTTTTTGTACTCCCAGGTGAATAAGGGAGAGCAACAATTTAAAACCCAAGAGATTAATTTTTGTCCTTATTTTAGTTAGTATATGAAACTTCAGGGTTTTTTGAAAGGGATGGAATGGAACTTTATGGCTAGTTCTTCGCCATTTTATTTTTCAATGAGAACTTGCCTACTTGATTTCTTCTGGATTATTTCATCCATAGGTGTTGCAGAAGGGCAAGACTAGAGAAGATCTGATTTAAAAAAAAACATGAGAAAAGCTATTGTAGCAGAACACAGCCAATATTATATTTAAAAGATGGATATTAAATACATGTACCAATGTACCCTTTGTTAGGAGGCAAACTTGTGGAGAGGATTTTTTTTTGTTAGAACCGTTTCCTTTTACTAACCCACAAGTTATGTCAACTGTTGTAGAAAGATGCACAAAGAGCTTTCATTAGGCCTAAATACTGGCTCCAGGTGAATATAAACTTCAGTTGGATATACCAGCTCTTAGAAAAACTTACTTCTATTTTACCATTGGGCAGCCCAAAGGTAAGACACAGTAAAAAACAAGTAGCAGTTTTCAACTCATGTATTGTGTTTTTTAAAAATAGGAAAGAGAGAACCAAGAAGTAGAATTAAGCATCTCTGAAATTTAGTTTACAAAGTCTGTTTAGAGCATATTTGCCTGAAATGACCTGCTGGAAAAAAACAGAGACCAGCAATAAGCTTGATATCTTGGTATGCTCTGGAGCTGAAGTGTCAAAGCACCATACCTCAAGCACATCTGTCCACTTGATTCAAAACCAAAAGCTGAAGTTACAGCATGTTCTTCTTGAAATATGTTTAGTGTGTATTTGTGCTTATTCAAGCACTCATCTGAGAAGCAGGAGACCTCAACTCAAGTTCTGCATAGGCTTAGTGTTGTCAGATGCACATCTTCCAGCATCAAAATCTTGAAGTCCTGTGAGAGCACTCCCAGTGTTTATATTGGCTGCACAGTGGTTCTACTTCAATAATGCAAGGCATAGGAGCTTCTCTGATACTGCATGAGTCATTGAACTTCAGTGGCCTGTGAGTAAGAAAATGGGAATATTGATCTCTGCTCCCTAGCCCATGTGTGTGGTGGATTTGTGCTTTATTTCTTAAAATGAAATGACTAAAGCTTTTAAATTACTAAACAGCACAAAGAAACAGAATGTGTTGCCAGCTTCTAGGCATCAAGCTCGGACTTGTTCCGATTTGTTTTACTTCTGTCCCAGGCAGCCTTTCCTTTTTGGATGAACCAGGTCCAGCTTCAAAAGGAAGGGGAGAAAGGTTCCCAAGCAAATTAAAATGTAGCTGACAGAGAGAGCTCCCTGTGGGAGACAGGAGTCTGAATATCGTCAGACTACAGGGACCAGATTTCAGATCCATTGTTTCTTGAGTGGACTGGTTTAGAGGGTGAGGGTAAAAGCAGAATCTGCTCTCCTTTTCCCTGGAAATTAAAATAAGGGGAATGTGCCCATTATGCCTGACACATGCAGTGGGAAATGTGAGGGGAGACATGAGTTAAGCTGCTTCCCGATCAGATCCAGGACACTGGTGCAGAAGTGACAGCTAATGAATTTAGATTCCTAATGCATTTTGTGGCTTCTAAGACAGCTGCTTTCTTAGATTATTGTTTCAAGTATTCCTTTGTAGGCCTCCTACCAATTCTACCAATTGATAGCAAAATATGCATACTGTGCAAAGATAATGAGTCGTGCTTTGTTATAATATGCTTTTCATTTAAAGTAGCATAAACAGAAGTCAAATCCTATGCTTGCAAATCCTTGCTATTATACTAAAGTACCTTTTTAGGATTATTAAGAAACTTTTAAAACAAAGATGGGAGCAAAATAATTGAGCATCATACTTTTTTGTGATATTCAACTTGTCACAGCTGTGAATGCATTCATTAGCTGTCAAAATTTGATTTTAAAAAGCCCCACTTTGTTGCAGGCACAGCTGTTTGGCGGAAGAGGGTGCATTTTGTTTGTGCATATTCCTTCTGCCGGCTTTGTGGTCCAGTGGGCAGGGGCTCCTGGCCCTCCCGGGGGGCTGACAGTGCTGGCTGGTAAAAGAAATGGGATCTTGTTCTGTGTAAAATAATAGTATCACAGTAGATATTCTGAGTTGGAAGAGAGCCACAAAGATCAAGTCCAACTCCTGGTCCTGCACAGAGTTGCACCATGTGTCTGAGAGCATTTTCCAAGCACTTCTTGAACTCCATAAGCCATGGTGCTGTGACCACATCCCTGGGGAGCCTGATCCAGAGCCCAGCCACCCTTTGTGTGAAGAACCTTTGTCTAATATCTAACCTGTCCCCTGACAGAAGTTCAGGCCATTCCCTTGGGTTCTGTCACTGTCACCACAAAGAAGAGAGCAGTGCCTGCCCCTCCTCTTCTCCTCACAGGGAAGTTGTAACTGCAATGTCCTCTCCCCTCAGTCTCCTCCAGGCTGAACAGACCAAGTCACCTCAGCCACTCCTCATATGGCTTCCCCTCCAGACCTTTCACCATCTTTGTTGCCCTCTTTTGGACACTCCCCAATAGTTTAATGTCTTTTTTATACTGTGGCCCCCAAAGCTGCACACATTATTCAAGGTGAGGCTGCCCCAGCTCATAGCAGAGTGGGACAATTCCCTCCCTTGCCTGGCTGGCCATGCTGTGCCTGATGCCCCCCAGGACAGGGTTGGCCCTCCTGGCTGCCAGGGCACTGCTGGCTCATGTTCAACTTTCTGTCAACCAGGACTCCCAGGTCCCTTTTTGTGGCACTGCTTTCCAGCATCTCATTCCCCAATCTGTCTGTGCATCCAGGGTTGCCCCATCCCAGGTGCAGAATCTGGCACTTTCCCTTGTTAATTCAAACACTTGGTGAATACCCTGTTCTGTAATTTGTTGAAGTCTCTCTGTGGGGCCTCCCTACCTCCGAGGGGTCAACAGCTCCTCCCAGTTTTGTATCATCTTGCTTAGTATCCTTTCAAGTCTTGTGGCCCAGTCTTTAATAAAGATGCTGAAGAGCACAGAGCCTAGAATGGAGCCTGCAGAACCCTACTATGACAGGTCACCAGTCTGATGTCACCCCGTTCACTGAAACCCCTTGTGACCCCTGAGCAAGCTGCTCACACATTTCATGATGCGTTTATCCAGCTTAATGCAGGACATCGTCTCCGCAAGGATCCTGTGAGAGACTGAAAGCTTTCATGAAATGCAAAAGGATTACATCAACTGGCTTCCCTTGATCAACTAGGTAAAATAAAGCTTTATAGTAAAAAATTAAAACTTTATAGTACAGTAGAAGTTGTCCAGCACATTCTGATTTCAAATTTCATTATAAGAAGTCATTAAGAACTTCAGATTAAACATTCTTAAAATTTCATTTACCTGCATATGGCTTTTTTCTAAACCTGTAGCACTCAGTACTGCTGTGGAAGTTGGTTTAAATTTGTTCAGGGCCATAGTCCAATAGTGTTTGTCTTGTCTTTATCCTTATACTCCTGAGCTAATTTGTCTTGCAATGTTTGGGGGTTTTGCAGTCTTCTGTTTTAAAACAAAAAGGCAAAGGAGTTTTTTTCTATTTTGAGGACTCCCCTCCCCCTCAATTTCTCATTATATCTTTTACTGGTTGGGCAGTACAGGCTCATACCTGCTTAATGTCAGCAGGTATCTTTCAGCTGCACATCTTGCATACTGACCTTTATAACAGATACTCTTGAGCAAGAAATGTTTTCTTTTCTATTTGATGAATCAGATGTAAATCGAAGGATGTCTGTGTTATTCTTTTGTGTTCTTATTTCAGAAGGTGTGATGTCTCTAAGTGGTCTTGTCTACTACTTCCTTTCTCTCTTTTTTCCTACCCTTTCCCTTGGGTCCAGTGAAACTTCTGAATGCTCTGGGCTTATATTTCTTTAAGTCTTCACAGCACATTCCTGGCAGCATAAGCCATCTGTTTGCTTACATTCTGTAGCTAAAGTCAATGAACTTCTTGTGCAGGGAATGAATTATGAAGTTAAGACATTTCTGGTGAGAACATGTCTAGGCGCTTTTGATCTTGACTCTGGAGATCCGGCTTAACGTGGGGTACAAATGAGCAAACTCTAAGAAGTTCTTGTTTTAAACCTTCTATTTCCATCCTACTCCTGCTATTTCCATAATGGCTTTCCTCATATAGACCCTCTGTTACCTTTGCCAGCTGGAGAGTGACCAGCACTTAATTTTGTTATCTGTCTGTGTGACTTTTGAGTGGCATAAGTGCTCTGATGTGATACCTGCAGTGTTAAGGACCAGCTGATTGATGTAGTGTTTCAGGAGTTCAGTCTATTCTGCCCTTTTGAGAGGACTGAACCGTGTACTACACTGACATGCTGCAGGCAGATGGTGATAGCTGATGTACTGTGGGTATATTCTTTGACTTTTGCTTTTACTTTTATTTTATGTCTGGTTTTTATTACTGTGAAGCCACCCAAAAGAACAGAACCGGTGTTGAAAAAAGCTGACAGTTTCTGAGATCAGGATTTTAAGTGTATTATTTAAGACAACTAAATAGATAAATGCAATATAAACTGCCTCCAGAAATCATCTGAAGGTCAGAACAAAATGTTACAGGGTCCCCGTCCTTCTTTCTTCCCTTCAAAACAACAGCTTCCAACTAGAGCTCATATTCTGAATTATAAATTGAATTATGTGTATGAAACCTAGTTATGAAATACAATGTGCAGGTAAACAGGATAAGTAATGTGACCTCACTTGCTTTAGACACATGCTGAAAGGCTAGTCAAGCAGAAGCAGAAATACCCTGAAGTGCATTTACTTTGGCCATTTGTTTCAATCCTTTCTACCTTTAGATATTCCTTGCTTCTGGCATATTTATTATCAAAAGACAGAAGAGTCTTAGCTTGTACACTTTATGGACAAAGAGGTATCAGGACCTTTCTATATTCTTACATTCCCCATACTGTAGTAAAAAATTATTTTAGCTCTAAAATGAGAACATCTTATTTGTACACGTTACTACACACTCTGAAGATAACTGTGGTGAAGTCTTTTAAGAGGTGCAGTGAAGCAGGTCAGGAACAGTTTGTAGATTCCCATTAAACCTTTAGGATGAGTTTACTTGGGGCTGGGGTTGTGTCTGTGGCCTTGGTACTTTTTCAAGGTGGATTTATGTACAGTTATTTTTGTTACTAAACCTGAGGTTCTCTTGCTAGTGACCATAATTCATGCTACAGTCAGGGTGGAAGTGTTTGGATATTTTAGATGTAAATTTTATAGATAGATCAAATAAATATCATATGAAGGAACAGCATTGCAGATGGGGGAGGCTTTGTTATATTTTACCTTACTGTAAACTAAATTCTGGTTACCATTTTTTCTCCTGTAAGTTCCATCCATATTTTAGCGTGGGAGGGTCAACTGTTGGCTTTTCCCCCTGCTTACACAACAGAGCATAAACACTAGACAGTGGAATTGATTCTTACAGAACACTACTGAAACTTTACTGCATGTACACCACCTGCTTCTGAACAAAATATTTCTAGCAATCCATATGTATATTCCTTTTTATTGCCAATTAATTGCTTTCTGAACAGTGAACTGAAAGAACCTCTTCAATTAAAGTAAATGTGTGCAGTGGAAATAAATTCAGTGTAATATTAAAGTGAAAAAGATTCAAAGATAAATGTGGAGTTAATAAATGGAGTGGAGCTCCACAGTTCTTGCCTTTCTTCTGTGATATCTCCTCAGGGGAGGATTCTCGAACAGTCAAATAACAGAAAAATGGTGAAAAAAAGACTGAATAATGGGTTTGGTCTCACAGCACCATTTGACTCTTGTATCCTATTCTTCAATGAGAAAACACCAGGATAGAGTCAGGTGTGTCAGCATCTTCCATGATCTTGCCCTCTTGACAAAGGGGAATTTCAGGATGTTAAACATTGCGTATGATGGAACCATTGCAACTAAATCTGCTGTTAATGGCTTAGAACATGAGAGGAAATGGGAGAGGCACCAAATATGTCTTTGATTTACCTTTGAGCTAACTGATTTCAGGTGGCCTGTCTAGTAGGTTCGTTTGTCCATGTAAGTTAGAGTGCCCTTTTGGCCCCAAAGGTAACAAATTTTAAAACGAAGAGGTAGACATATAGAAAAAGCATATCTTGCCAAAACATGGTAAAAAGCATTAGCTATTCCTGTTCAAAATTAAACTTCTGGTGGTTGTAAGAGTTACATCTCATGGAGACCAATAGCTTTTGGCCAGTTTCCATACACGTAGGGTAACTTCAGGTTATAATTATGCTTTACAGCTTCCTTTAATTAAAAAAAAAAAAAAAAAATTAGAAACAACTTCATGTTGACCACAATTTACTTGTGTCTAAGTGTTTTCATGAAAACAAATATTGTACCAATGTGCAAATTTAGTTCTTAAGAAAGTAAGCCTAATCTTTAGGAGTTCTTTTATGTGAATGCATTTCAGAGAGATATGACTAGCTGTTCAAATTCTTAGCTTCAAGATTTGGCCACAGTAAAGTTTTCTGTCTGTGTATAAACCGAAAGCAATGATAGTCTACTTAGGAGTATGTTTACCTGTTATTTTTTTCACTGGATGAAAGCTGAAAGTTGATGGCATGTGTTTTGTATGCAGCTGTCTGTGCATTTTCAATATAGGAGGAAATACAATCAGTTCAGCATGACTGGATTACTATAAATAGTTCTAGAAAATACCTTCATTTCCTCTCCACGTTTATTTTTGTCATATGCCTTACTGACTGTAACACATGATGTAACCAAAAGTGGAGTGTTATATTTTTATGTTAAAAATGCAGCGTTGAAACACAGAGCGGTGTTTGTATTTGGGAAACAGAACTTCAGAAGAGAAACAGAAAATAGAGCCCGCCTTATGAAAATATTTTGGGCATGTTTTGCTCTTTTGTTTTAAGGAGGTAAGGAATTTAATAATTCCAGATAATAGTGATGAAAGCAAGAATGCAATAAATTTTTGTGCCTAAACCATAAAAAGTTATTTTGGGAACTAAGTGGTACATTTCTGCATGAATAAGGAAAATCAAAGATTTCGGTCCTCTTTTTTGTCTTTCTAGTGGAAGCTAATTAGATAAAAATTATTTTACAGTAGTTCTAACTTAATATTCTTTTTTAGTTGAAAAGTGGAACTTTGAGGAGGGTGGTTATGCTTTCTACATATCATCATCTACTAAACTAGTGTGATTTGCTGTATTCTAACTAAGTATGAAAATCATGCATTTTATTAGTCAGATAAGTGCAGGCTGCAATAACACACTGTTCATAACACGTCTGAAAGGAAAAGCACCTTCAAAAGTACTCATTCCATTTTGAGCAAACCCTGTAGAGCCTGCTCTCCCATGGCTTTACTGCTCACTAGCCTTAGCCCTGCTCCCTTACCCTCCTTCAGTCCCATCCCTTCTCTCACAAATCCCTCCTTTCATGGTTTGGCAAGGAATGGCATTTCCAGGGCTAGCTGGCCTGCAACACACAGGACAGTGCCACCCCCAGATAAACCTAATGCAGCACTTGGCTCTGCTTCTGGTGGGTAGCAGCTGACTCCAGAGCCTGCTCACAGTCCTCTAACCTTTGGTTGAGCTGATCTGCTTTAGCAGCGCTGGTTTAGGGACGTGGTTGAAGCTTAATTGACACAGGCCAATGATCACAAAAGTGATTAATGAATAACAAAGGGAAACACATAGGCCATCCAACTAAAAAGCCGTTAAAAAAAAGAAAAAATAAATTAAGAAATTTTAGTTGCGTACTGCTTGATTGTATAAAGAGTAGTCAAATCTATAATTGCCTCTGTGTTACTAAGAAAGTACTTTCAGAAGAGCTGCAAAAAGGGTACTTTTGTGGAAAACATTAGCACCTATTTTGTGGAAAACTTTAGCACTGACTGTTCCTAGGGACTTGATTTTCAGTCTTCTACATGGCAAGTAAGTTTTTCATCATTTGTGCCTGTGCCAGGGGAAGATGACAAGCCATCTAGTCATATAAAAGCTGGATGTTAAGGGGTGTGTGCCTTCCTGTTATGAAACTTGCTACAATCCTGAAATTCAAAGTAGATGAGAATGTGTGCAAGACATTGAGAACAATGGAACAAGAGGGTAAGCCCTGAAATAAATATGCTGGAATGTAAATTGATCAGGTTGACTTTCTGCTGAAATAAAGTTGGGGAGTTTGCTGTCCCTAAAATCGTGTTATTAGGTGGGTTCAAAGCCTGTCACAAATGAGCTTACTTGCTTGAGTGGAAATGACTATAGTAAACCTGTCTGAAAGCAGCTATATATTGGAAGCTGACCGAAGAGTATGACGAACCAATGATGTTTCATGGATGTATTTTTCCATTAAAAAAACCCCAAACAAACACACAGGGAAAAGAAAAAATGTTTGTTTGCATTTGTAAATATTTACGGTAGCTAGATACCTGAATGATTTGATAACTCAAATTGAGTCCTTTGAACAGGATGAAAGGTATGTATACAAGAGAAACATTTAAAAAATACCCCAAACCAAACCAAAAAGCGTGGGTTTTTTTAAAATTCTATAAATTATGAGCAGGATGCCACTGCATTGTTCCCGAGAACAGAAGTTCCCACCTAGAAATGTAGTGAAGGTGATTGAGAATAGATGGATGAAGTGTGATACATAGAAAAAAGGAGTCAAGTCTGCAGAGGTATTGCTTGATAGATTCAGAGACATCTAACTTCAAAACCAAGCGTCATCTAAAGAAAGTAGATACCTTAGTCTAAGGGCATTGTTGGAGAAAATACTGACATAATGCCTTTAAATATGCAGATGCATTTTTCCACAACTAATTTAGTACTGTGTCCTGCAGTGAATTCAGATTGGAGTAAGCTGAAAAACTTACTCCAATGCTAGCATGAAAAATATCTGATTATCAGCAGACTCAAGTGAAGTTAGAACACTTTGTAAGTCTGAAAAAAAACCCCTATTAGTCTCCAAAAAGAGTAGTCATCATTTGTATTCCTACTCCATGTGCAGACTCGTCTTTTTTCTCTTTCTTCCCTGTTGAACAAGATAGCTTTCACAAAGAATTGCAAAGTCTCAATATGATTAAGTGGTTTTTAGAATGTGAAACCATTTTGTATACTTGACACGTTGAGATAAGGCGGTTAATAGTTCCTATAGACAGTACCGTGAAATTTATTTTTAGTAAAATGTAAGTATTTAAGAATTCCCAAGTGGTGAACAAAGCAGTTGTTTACCCTGAATGTTTACAGCAGCAAGTTTTAGCTTGTACAAACTGACTGGGGGGAAGACTTTCTTTTCAGTTTCTGTTCAGTGACTTGTGGGAATGAAACAATGCAGTTGGTAGAACTGGTTTGATATCAAAATAGTTCATCCATGAATGTTTTCTATATTGCTGTATTCCTTTTACTGTGTAAACTGTGCTAAATTTGGGGGACCTAAAAAATAATAGAACAGAATAAAATAGTTGAGTAAGGACAGAGCAGATGCCAAACAATTACCCATTTCCTGAAATCTTTTTACAGAATTTGGAGGCAAAGCAATTCAAGGAAATGCTCAGTATAAAAATGAGGGAGCTGCAATAATTCATGAGATGGATTGAGTAGATCTAGAAGGTTGAGTGTAGGTTTGGCATTGACAGCTTCTCTTGGCTCTGCTGACTGAAGCTTAATTTTAGTGTCAGCTGAGAAAAGGTTGATTGACTTGTCTTCTTCTTTGGTTTTGCACTTCGGTTGATACTAACATTTGGACATGGTGATAATACGGTGTTTGACGTCTTTCAAGAATGTGAGAAAGTCTCTTAGGCATTCTGGGTCTCTAGTCTCTCATGTGTTACTCATCCGAATTGCACGTGATAGGTTTCTAATAATTACAGATAGTCTTTCATACCTTGTTCCATTTCATCCTCTCTGAGTATAAAATGAATTCTCATCCTATTTTCTATTGCACAGGAGGTAAGTAGAAGACATCTATGTATATAAATTTAAATAATTGGAGTTTTTAAGTGTTCAGTGAGTTGCAGAGCAAGATGGCTACACTTGTCTATTTGGCCACTTGCTGGCCACAATGGTGTCTCAGGATCCACTCTGTCATGCTGGTTTTGCCTGCTGGTGCATCTCAGGTGAGGATTTCCTAATAACTGGAAGATAAATGGAGTTGTGTTGGTATTCTAGAGTTCTAGGTGGAGCAGTTTCCCTTTGTGTACACAGTCCACCAGAGGGAGATGAACACCAGGGCTGGCAGGAAGAGGAGCAGTTTGTGCCAGCAGAGGTTTGCCTAGGCCAGCCTTTTGCACCTGAGAGTACAAGACCACGTTGACACCTTCGTGTATCAGAATCAAGACTGGAGTGGGTGGGTGGTTTCTTGTGCTCCTGAATGGAGATCAAGGCCATCACTGTTTTTTAAAATTTTTGCTGCTTGCTGCTATGCTATTGCCTTAGTAAAACCTTGTAGAGAAGAGAATGGTATGGCTATTCCTATGGATTTTCTAAAACCTTTCTGCCTGACTGGCCTTTGGATTTTGCGACTGATTTAACTTTGGGTGTATCCTCAGTGTGTCTGCTCTGTATGTATGAGTCCAGACAAATTCCCAGTTCATTTTGCCTGAATTTGGTAGGCTGTCTGGATGTGGGACTTTCATACTTTTTAATATGCAACAGAGTTGAGCTGCTGAGCTGGCTGGGAGGAAAGGTTTGGTTGCCTTGACGTGAGTGCCACGGTAATGGAGCTCCATTGTCTGGGCTGGTGCTGCCGTGACTGCTGCCAGTGCAGAAGGGTTGGCAGAGGAGCTTGTTTGTCAGCATGGAGCTATATCGGCACATCCGCAGTCTCAAGGGCAAGTGTGTTACTCATTGCTGTCTGGAAACTGATTGATTTAAAAGACTCTTGAGATGAGGTGGTTCTTACGGTTCAAGAGCCAAATAGAAGTGAAAAAAAAAATTATTTTTGACTAGTGTCTGCTACAGATATTATACTGTAACTTTCTTTACAGTGTCAGTCCAGTAAAATGTAACAGAGAGAGGCTGTTTTTCAACTAAGATCATATGTCTGAAGCCTTTTGAGCATGTTCATGAAAAGGAAGTCCTAATAAATGCCTTTTTGGGCATCAGTCTTGTTCCAAACCTGTTAGCTTAGTAAGTTCTCTTCAACCTCTTGCCAACTGGTATCATTTTCTCAGACATTATGATTTTTAGTCAATCCTTTTAATAGAAATTGGGAGTTTTCCTTAAAGTTTAGGATCTAATTCAAACAATTTTAAGAGTTTGTCTTTCTTAAATGGCACGTGTCATGAAAAATTTTCTTTTTTTCAGTTATGTGTTCCATCTTTAGAATCTGAAAGCAGAGTTGTGCTTTTTGAGTGATATTTATATTCTTTTATTGCATCTTATAATTCATCAAGTGATTGGAACACAGAATTTGATTTTTAGTATTCACCATTTTTTCCTATGTATTAGTAAACAGAAGAAATGGGAAAAACTACTTAGATGTAGACTCCAGCTCATTATAGAATCTCTATTTTTAATGGCAGATCCTGCACATTATCCAGGCACACCACAGGGTCTTGAACAGCAGAGTATCTGTGTCCTTTCCCATTCTTATTTGTTTACCTGGAAACTTCTGGTTTTATATTAAAAATGTCAGCAGTTCTGTCCCAATCTTCAGATTTCTAGATCTGAAGATAGATTCCTTCTCTTTCTAGATAAAGAATAGAACAGAAGTTAACACCTGATGATGTACAGACTTGCCAGTGAAATAAATCGTTGATTTTTCTTTGAGGATGCATTCAGCACTTCCTTAAAAAAAACCCCAAAACACAGGTTTTATAGCTGAATATACTGGATATGGAAACTGCCTTGATTGAGAGAAGTAGAAAAGACTTGACTTCTCCTGCTGTTTGATTCTGATACTGTGGTACAACTATGTTCAGTTTAGACAGAGGTGGCAATGGTGTTCAAAATAGGAATATTTTACCATAGATGGTGTCATGTTCTTTAAAATTTATTTTAACACTATTACGACTGAATAATTTTCATTTTATCTTTGTCTAAAGGTGTTTCATATTAGTAACTAACAGGAAAAAATACCATGTTTAACATGATTGTGTTTAACATAGCACAGCAAAATTAGCCAGGTTGGCAGGGCTTGATGAAGAAGTTTTATGAGACGTTTTCCATTAACTAGAAAGTCCTGTAGATATCAACTTTAAAGGTAAAATATTAAAGTTGTATACAACATGTTGTAAATAGTTGTCAGGTGTATTTACATTTGATTTTCACCATGGCATTTCTGGTCAGCTGCTGACTTTAGGAGAACCACTAAAATTGCAGATGTGGAATATTTTGTAAGACTTATTTGGGGTTTGAATTTTTTTCCTTAGTTTGCCCAAGAGATATATGTTCTTTAACAAATAGCATGAATCTGCTCTAGTTTATCTCTATTTGTGAAACTTAGGTTTGCTAAATATCTTGATTCTTTACTATTTATTTGTTATCAAGGACCACGTTTATTAGTTTGGAAGGTGTGAGGGAATCCAGGCTCTCACCACTAGTTGTTTCTGTCATAGACTTAAATCCCACTTAGTGTGTTTTATGTTTGTTTGGGGTTTTTTTAATTATAAATTGATATGATAAACCACATTAGTTTCTCAGTATATTCTGTGGTAAGTAGGTTTAGCTAGCAAACATCCTCATCCTTGATCTTTCTCTTTCACTTTTGCATTCAGCTGCTCCTGAATAACATACTAAAAATAAGCTGACTTCACTGAGGTCGTTTGTTGACATTTATATTCAATGAGTCATTGTAGTGTGTTGCTATATGATTAAGATCTATTCTGGCTTTTATTCATACATCCATGTGGTATTCTCTTGAAAACAAGTAATCGAATGTTGAAAATTTTAATTTTTCTTCGCAATTTAATGAAGTTTAAATCTCTATAAAATACTAAACTCAGTATCTGTTGTCTGAAGACATCAGTAGTCAGCTACAGTGCATTTTTATTGCAGTAGAAGTTCAACACTTATATTAGCAATAACAGAGATAACTTAAGTGACCCAATGCAGACTCTGTAATAGACTGAACAGGAATTTTCATTGTTGTGTGACAATAAGGGATACTTTAGGTATTTTATGAGAATAGGAATCTAGACTTCAGCTAATTAATTTCAAATGAAGCAAACGAGACACCTGTCATAAGGTGTGTGGGCTTTTTTAGTAAGATTTTTGGGTGTGCAATGTCAAACTATCTGTAAAAGGCTTCTGTAGGGCTGATAGAGTGGTTATATAAAGAAAATAAATACAGTATTTTCCAAATAGCATATATGATAATTTATATAATTTTTTACACAGCATTTGCTGTCATTTTACATGACATTTGTTGTCTTGCATACTATTTTGGGATAAGCGGGCAGATAGTCTTTTTTCAGTCCATAGTTTCATGGATGTCTGTATGTGTATCCTCTGGAAGGTGGCAGCCACAATGCATTTAATGTGCCGACATTGCTGGTGTGGCTGCATGAAGTTGGATCCAGGAACTGATCAACTAATCAGGTACACAGTGAGTGTCTGGCCTGAGGGTGATGATACAGCCTGGCTGGGATGGGATGCACGTGGAGAAAGTGGATTTCAGCTGCAGCTTGCACTTAATATTGGTTAAATTGATTGTAAAACCAGCCCTCAAGGTAAGCCTGTAGACAATGTGTGTCCTTACTACGTTTTTGTAAACAAACATGTGATGAAGAAAGTCCAGTGCTTCATATAAAATCATTATTAGAGATGTGGGAATTTTCACAGTATAAGTTGCTCTTTTTCACAAATGTGAATCAGAAAATGTGTGTGGGCAACAATGTGAGGGAAAGCTGTTTTCAGTAGTAATCCTTTTCCTGTAAACTGATCACTTTTGAAAAGCATTTTAAAAACTAATAGTGATATATCATAGACTTAAGTGGACAATATACTTAAAATAAGTGAAAAATAAGTTTAAGTTGGTTTCATGACTGTATTGATTCCACTAACATAGTTATTCAGTAGTTAGCTCTGTCATGTGGCTTGCTGCTCTTGCTGAATTTCTTTGTTTTGGTATTACCCAGCTATATGTGTCAGGTTAAATCTGTGAGGAGGTAGGGATCTCAGAATTTTCAATAAGTACAGAATTCTGTCCTGGCATGGGTTGAGGCAAATATGAACCCTGGTTTCTTACTAAGGAACATATTTTAAGCAGCTGCAAATTTCTTGGTAGGAAACCAGAAGTTTTTCTTCAATAAATAAGACATACCAATTAGAATGTCCAGAGTCACTAATTTATGGTTTGCTTTGTCAATTTATGGATGCTTAAGTAGTGGTGGTTTTCCTGCAGTATCTTTTCTTGTTGATTTTATGGGGGTTTGTTTGTTGTTGGTTTGTTGTTTGTTGTTTTGGGAGGGTTGTTAGGTTTTGTTTTTTGGTTTGGTTTTCAAAGGGATTTTGTTGGTTTTTTGGTTTCGTTTTCTGTTTGTTTGGGGTTTTTTTGTTTTGGTTTGTTTTTTAATTATTTTAGTGTTGCAGTAGGGTATCACCAAACTGGGCAAAGGCTAGTACATTCTTATTTTTCAGAATTGTTTTTCTTCCTGTATTGGTTAACTGTAAATATTTCAAGCAGTTACAGTGAACAGTTTAAAACTGGGACAGCACTGCTTCATAATAAGTCTTGCAAAATTAGGGAGCTATATGTAGAAAAACCCTAATTAAAACTACCTGATTCCTTACACCATGCATCAGTGGAGGAGGGTCATCTCCATCTCAACTATAAGAGCTGCTGCTCTGTGGTACTAGTGCAGTGATTAAATTGCTTTTTTAATTTTCTACTTACAAAATTTACTACATGAAATCAGTTTTGTGCACATTTCTTCAAATCAGATCATAATCATGTATTTGTACTTTGCAGCTTTGTTTAGTATCACAAAAATGGAGCAGATTCTTAAATATCAATGAAGATATAGGTATTAATACACTTTTTATAAGCATGGTAGTATACTTTTGTTTACAGTGACAGTAGGGATGTTTTGAAGAATGTAAAATAAATATTTTGGGATTTTTTTAAACTGAAAATGCTGTCTCATTTGTCTAGTTAGTTGATTGCAACTTCCTGCTAAATGACATATTGTTTCTGAATCTGTTTTTACTGAAAAGTTCTTTTAAACACAACAAAAATAATTTACTCCTTAAAACTGAAAAAGCAGAATTTTTTTTCCTAGCTATTTGAGACATATAGAATGTAGAGTTTGAATTGAACAGTATAAAGATTTGGGCTTTGATCTAGCCTTACATATGAAATGTCAGCACTCACAAAGCTGTGATCAGAGAGCAGGGGACTAGGTGCATGGCAGATAACATTTCTCACTTGTCATTGCTCACCAACCTAAAGAAACCGTGCAGATATGGATGCTGTAGTTTTAATCTTGTGCAGACATGCCTTAAAAAAACTATATCAGTTTGTCAAGTCTGTAAGCAGTTCCACTTTCAAGCAGTGTGCAAGTAGCAAATGAAGGAAACTGCAGAATGAAAGAAAAATCCCCTCCACCTTACTGAATAAACAATGTTCTCATAGAGCATTGCTCAAGTAATAAATCTTTGTATTTACCAAACTTTCCTGTAGTAGAAATAGATGTCCAGCTGATAAGAGGGTTTTTTATAGCTCCATTTATGGCCCTATCACAATCCACAGGACTTGGAATGTAATAAATGGCTCCCAGAAGCAGATGAACTAAATTACAGTTTAATGCAATATTGCTGGGTATAGTGGAGGAGTGATTACACTGTGCCTGAACACTCGTGGCTGGTCATCAGGGGAAGGGACATTGGATTATTTTCTGTGCATTTAGTTCTGAAGTCCCGGCTGAAGCAAAATGCTTTTTTTTCTTGGGTGGGAGAGGGATGAGGGATTTAGTCCCTATATTTGTGCAGGGACTAAAGCTTGAAAAGAAACATTCCATTACAGGGAAATACAAGGTAATAAACTGGCTTAATTCCTCCTTTAGCCATGAACATGTTGAAGGCCAAAGAAAGACATTTTTCACTTTAGGAATGAAATAAACAAAGTTGTCTGTGGCCTTCAGAAAATTGCAGCTGCAGTTACTTATTCTTCTTTTTCATCCCATCCATTTAGTCTTTATAATAAAATTTCACCTCTGATTTAAACAATATCATTGTATAGCAGTAATTCCTGTTTGGTAATAACTTTGTTTTGTCAGGTAGCCAACTTTACGATGCAGTTATTATGGAAAGCGTCCCTGTGCCAAAATTTGTCATCTGATAGGTTAAGAATTGCACAAATCAAGAAAAATATGAAAGATTATGGAGGTTTTTTGTTTTCTAAAAATAAAATTTGTGTGGTTGTTGCTAAGTGGCAACCTGATGTACATGTTCCAGAGAGCAGAATTATGGGAATTGTCTTGAAAACTCCTAAGGTTTTTTTTTTTTTTTTTTTTTTGTAATTTTTCCCACACATGACTAATTATTACTAATTTTCCTGCAAGTCATAGTCACAGTATTTTCTAGGGCAAATAGGCCTAACATTTTGCTTTGAAAAGAGATGAAGAACATCAGTAGGGTCTCTTCTGCTGGCTCTTCCTTAGGGTTGGTGACCAGCAGCAGTGGGGAAGGGGACTGCTGGTGTCACATACTCTTGCTGCAATAATATGCAAGACTTTATTTGAGGTTTTGACCAGATGGTGTCAGTTATGGAACCAAGAAGATACCTCAGGAAATACAGAAGTTAAGGCTTGATTACACTTTGTTAACTGTTTATCCATACACATTGTATTAACAGCTGTAATTAATGACAACAGCCTTTTTAAAAATAGGAATGTCTAAGATGTGACTGTACTTTGTTTTCTGTGCTTAAAAATTATCTTTGCTTTATGCTATGGATTCTTTGCTCTAATGTCTTTGAACTTAAAATTGCAGAAGTTTAATTGAATTTGCCTTGTGTTTCAAAAGCAGATGAGTCTTTGAATTTTTAGTTCAGATTTCTCTCACTAAACAGTATGTGAGAACATACACGTTATATTGAAAGCTTCTGTATTCCTTCTCTGCTTCTCAAAGGAAATGTTGAACAGTTGTTACTCTGAGGCAAAAGATCTCAGTGACTGGCATAGAGTTTGTCTTTCAGAATTTTTGGGGTTTTATTCATATATGTTTTGTTTTACGTACTTTGTATGCTTGTTTGGTAAAATGCCTTTAGGCAGAACAACTTTTATAGGCAGAGGTAATATCTCCTACTAAACATGAGTATCATTAGATAAACTAGACTATTCTGGTAGTTGTCTGACACCGTATGTGGGAATATCAAGAAGGTACTTTGGATATTTCCCCCTTTACTCTTTCTTAACCACCATTTTACATTTAATAAAATCTACTATTTGGTTTCTCCAGCAGGTTAGGCTACTCTTTTTTGTGATATAAATATATGTAATTGTTATTATCCCAAAGATGGGTCCATTGTATGGCCCCGAAGCAACACATGCTCTTACACTGGCAAGTTGAGCTTATTTAAAGTGCCAGCCCAATTTAACTTGCACTCACACTAAATGCAGCACTTGTATTTCTGTGCTGCTTCCAAGCCAATTATTCACATACGTTTAAAAACCAATCAGATCTGGTCTGTTAGGTCAAGATAATATGAACATAAATGCACATTCTTACAAATAAGCTGCCCTAAAATATAAAGTAGAAAAACAAATGTAGTGTGAAATGCTATGGAAAATGCAGGCAAGGCATAATTAGCAAAGGACAGTAGAAATGCTGTTTTGTTAGGACTTGAATAGTAACAGTCAATTAAGTTCTCACAACAGGAAACAGCAAAGCGTTCAACAAAGAAACATCATCTCTCTCTACAGTATGAAGTCTACACAAATAATCAGAAAGCTGAGGCAATTAATAGATCAGAAGTCATGAGTTAAAAAAACAGAGGGGACTGACTTCATATTTCTTTGTAAAGAAATCTATCTCTGTATACTGCAATAATTAATAGACTTAATTTTTGTATATAATATATGAATGATGGTATTTTATATAAAACAAGCACATATACAAAGCATGGCTGGGGATGTATGTTGTGGTAAATAATATAAAGGATGTAATTGTAGGCTCGATAACCGAGGCATAGCCATTATTACTCAAACTAACTGTAAAAAACTCAGATTATCAGTTCAAAGTTAGCTGGTAAGGATATGATTAATGTTTCTTCCCTTCCTTTTCCTCAGTACCAGAATAATAGAAGTGATCTAAGATGGATAAACAGAGAGGCACAGCAGCATTGTTAGATGCAAAGAGAAAGTCATTAGAAACAAATCAAGAGTTCAAACTCTTGTAATAAAGTTGAAATTTACGCTGAAAAATTTAGCATTTCTACTTAAATACCTTGAATTGCCCCCAGAAATGCACCAGGCTCCAATTCAGGTACTTTCATTGAACTTCTTGTATTGCATCATGTGGATGTCTGTAATAATCTGATATTCAGTATATAAAGAGTAGAAGCTTTCTTCTCCTGTAGTATGATCTTGTATGTGAAAGGTAATTACTTTTCTTAGGACTAGAATCAAGCCCCATGAGAGGATACAAGGATATTTCAAGGGTAACACAATTAAGGGAAGAAATAACATTATCTGGAAATGTTCTGTTATCTGGAATTTCTGGCTTACTTCTCTGAAGCTTTTCCAAACATCACGTGTCAGGGCAGTTAAGAAAGGTACAATTTTCCATTTAGTTCCCCAGAGCATGCAGGGATCTGCTTAGCAATTTTTTGAATTGGGGTTATTTTGAGAAAGGTTGATGCCAAATAGATATCCAGTAGATTTTTAATAGCTGTGCCACGTTGGCTAGTGATACCATGGGTTTGGATTGTGTTGCTTTTACTCTTGTTTACTTAGTATTTTGAATGCCTTATTATAAAGCATATGTAACCTGGTGTTACTCCCCTGGTTATTTGGAAAAACACCCTCAATTCCTTCCCTCTCCTCTCTCCACACCCAAAAAGTGAAAAAAAAAACCAAAACAAAAAAACCAAAAAAAGAGGGTGAGGGGAAGGAAGGAAAATATTTAGCCTCATTTAAAACAGAGAAGAACGCTAATGTAAATCAATTCCAGAAACAGTGGATAAGGAGGAAACGGAGAGGGGGAACACAACTTTACTCTGCTTTGCCTCTTTTACCCACAGAGGAATGTTGCCAACAGGAGTATGGACTTGTTGGAAAATAAAGTGATGCTACTCAGAGCATAAAAAAAGTAAAATAAATGAGTAGGTGTTTTTTTTCAATGTCTTTTATATTTGCTTCTGGGCCAGTGCAGCAACACAGTGTTCATTAGACACAGCAGTGCAGTCCAACAGTCATGCACAGAGTGTAATGTGCTTAATGTGGTGCTGCTGCAGCCCTGTACGTGCATGCAGATGTTGTCCAACAGTTAATGTTTAACTTCACTGGTTTGCCTTTGGTTTGCATGTTTCCAAGTGTGTTTTTTTCTTCTGCGGGGTTTTAAGATGTTTGTCCGCTGTAGAAATACTTTAAATGTAATAAAGGGAAGCAGTGGCAACATCTTGGAAATTGTGAATGCCCCAAAACACTTGGTAATAAAAGGCTGAAAAAGTACTGGTATCTTGAGACACTATAGAGTCAAAGGTGAATGAAATTTAGGGTATACACAATGTGACATTTTGTATTAAATCCCAGACTGCAATTTGAAAAAGTAATTTGGTTTCTATTGGACATGAATAAAGTGTTTGGATTTTTTTTTTTTTTTTTAAATTCCCCTACTCCATTTTCAGCAGAGCTCTAATAGTTTGGGTTTTCTTTTCTTTTTACTCTGCCGTGGCAGCTTTAAAATGCCAACAGCTTCTACTGCAGAGAATTTAAAGAAACATTCTACCTGTGGATAATTTGAAAACCAGAGAAAAAATTTTAAAACAAATCTTCATATATGCCTCTGGAGATACCTATCACAAATATTTAATATAAAATAGCTTCAACTGCCAAAGACATGGTGCTTCTTGGTTGGTATGTTTGCATATTAAAACTTTATGCAATAAACAGTACTGCATTCTGTGTGATAAGTGATGAAATTTTAGAACTCAATGAATTGCTGATTTTTAGCTGATCTGCAATAAATGTCTGTCAGTGTTCATGCACCCCCACTCTGAGGCACAGTTTAGAACTGGCTTCAAGGGCCATTCTTATAACATCCTTCTGTTTAAAAAACAGGAGTATTTATGTTTAGTGGGAGAATAATCTAATGGGGCTCTGCCCAAGGGGCTTGCACTTAAGGTGCAGATAGGACTGACAGGTTCATTTAATATATCACTGCCACTGCAAGGGGCTGGCTGCTTCTTTCCTGCACCTGACTCAGTCTAGCCATTTGTCTGATTTCATGGTGATTTGATTCATTTCACTAAGCTGGTGAAAAACAAGTCACCAACCCACACCCACACACATGCTCTGGGGTTTCCTGCCTGTTTAATAATCTGAACTGTCTCACTGAAGTGTCAGATGAACAGCACAGGCAGTTTAAAGGAAGGACCAGCTCCCTTAGAGAAATGTTCCTGTGGCGTAGCTGTCTTAAAACTACAGGCTATGAATGACTGCATAGTACATAATTTATAAGAAACTGAATTATGTTACTTCAGGTAAATACTCTGTAAAACCAGTTGGAGTTACCATTCAGAGATCATGTGTGTTGAGTTGCAGTAAAAACACAAGGTTTTTCTACTGCTGTTGAACAAGTATTTGAGCAAAGATGGAAGCTATTAATGAGAGCGTAAAAAGGAAGTGACATAACTGGAAGATAAAAATGCATAGAAGAGATCAAGTAAGAGCAAAAGAAGATAGAAGGCTTTGAATGAAAGGGTGGCTTTTTTGGTCATACTTACAATAGCCATCAAAGACAAATATTACCATCAAGAGAAGCCTCTCTTAGCTGTGCCTCATAGTCTGTAGGGATGTGGTCTTGCCAACTGTTGGTTCCTGTTGGCCTTAACTTTTGCATAGGACCAAGCAGAAATGTTGTACATTCTTCTGCTCTCCCATAAATATTGAAGCATTTTTAAAAAGAATTTAGCCCTTTCAAATATGGCAGCCTCATATTTGTATGGCCTCATTAAACTGAGGAGACTTAAAACATAAATTGATTACTGTACAAATGGTTTAATAGTTAAATGGGAGCTTGCAGGCAGTACTTTGCTGACTCTGTGTACTAGTTACTTCATTTCTCTGATCTATAAAACGTATGTGTGGTAAGACCAGCCCTTGCCAATTCTGTGAAATGCTGCAGATTTAGTCAGAAATATGTATGAAAATGTGCAGAAGCCACTTGGCCGCTAATCTAATTCCGGAGAAGGAAGGTCACTGTGCAAACTAGGTGATGAGTGTCTGTGAAATTTGGAAGTGGAGATCTGTCCAGGTTAGTGACTCACATAACATAGACTAAATCTTCACATACAAGCTGTCTTCCAAAGGCACTGTGCTTTTGCTTTTCTCTGCTTCCCTGCAATGTCAATGAGTTCAGCCTCTCGATCTTGTCTTCCAGCTCTTCAGCTTCCCACTTGCAGGGCATATTTCTAGACTTACTCATCTATTCAGAACAAACGTGTGTAAATACTGCGTGGAAAAAACCCACCCAACTCTATCACTTTACCATTAAGCAATGTGGAAAATGTTCCACTGCACTAAGAAACTTTTGTTATGATCCTTTGTTATGTATATGCACTTATTGATAATATTAGTGTTGTGGTACTGAAGCTTATTTATTGCCTCTTGAAATTACCTCTTTCTTTTGGTTGTCCACACTGAAAAGGAATTTTTTTTTGTAAGAAGTTTGTAATGCAGAACTATGTTGTAGCCTTTGAATCTGGTGGTATTATACTCTTTCCAATATCAGTATCAGCACGGCCACTTTCAAATTAATGGAGGTATAGATCATTGAGAACAAAAGGCTCACATGATTTCAGTGGTTTTAATCCTGGATTATTCAGTCAGAACTTGACCTTAAAATATAATAATAACAAGTGGGAGGAAAATGCTTGGAATTTTACTGCTTTTCATAGTAAATGATAATGTGTCTGACTTTTAAAAAACATTTATCTAAATGTACTTCTTAACAAAGGTTGTGAAGTATCCAGCTGATTCCGTTAATATCAGGGTATTTTATCAAAGTGGGAATTGGATCCAAACCCTTCTGTTTGCCTCTTGAAATGCTGCTAGGACTGCTTATTTCTGATTCTGATCTTATTTTTGATTTAGACTTTGCGGGCTGTGCCTTGCACTTTGTCACAAAATCCCTGTCAATCTTAAATAGTTGAGATTTCTGAGCAGGTATTTTATGTCCTTGTGATGCCCAGTACAACCTTTCAGACCTACTAAAAGCCTAACAATCACTGCCGCATATGCGGAATACATTTTGATGTTTCTTGAAGGAATTGACTGGGATTAGTTTTTATTTTGCACATCTAAATGTCTGTGTTTTCTTCCTTGTAAGCAACTGTTATGAAGAATATATATTTGAAAATGTTGCTGCAAAAGGGTTTTGAGGTTTCACTTAGATATTTGACTTTATGAGCTCCTTACTAGCTTGCTTTTGAGCTCTTAAAGAATGTCACCTGATTTATCTTACTAACATTGCTGGAGTAGCAAGTCTTCCATCTGAAGACTTTTTCATTAAAAATTTGTAATGGTTCACACACACACACACACACACACACACACACACACACACACACACAC
>CM031858.1:25243976-25360017 GCA_018697195.1 Certhia americana
ACACACACACACACACACACACACACACACACACACACACACACACATGCTTTCCCTGATGAATTCGTGTGAGCCTTTTTCATGCCCACACAAGATCTAGGCCCTTCCATGATTGAAAGAAAGGATTCAAAACAGGGAAACAGCCAGCAAATAAATAACTTTGTAAAATTACTGAAGGGCTTGGAGGAGGCAAGGATCCTAGAACTTTTCAAGTAGACAATTTTAAGAGATTGAGTGCAAAAAAAATTATTCAGAAACTTAAAAAAAAAAGTTAATAAAGGCTCCTTACACCCCCCTTGCTCCTTGTATGTTAGTTATTCTAAATAATGGACACACAAAAAAAATTACTGAGAGGAGGAATTACACAGCTGTTTCTGAGAGGGCTGAAATTATTGTAGCCCTGACTTCTGGGGATTTTTCTTACCATTTATTGCAAAATCTGCCTGGAAGTTTTTCTTTAGTCAGAGCATTAATTCTTGTCTGCATCATTGCCTTGTTCATGACACTGTGAAGATGTAATAATATTTGAGACTTCTATCCTTGTGTCATGTGGTTGAAATATGTTGGTTGCTCTATTTAGAAGACCAGACTGAATGAGGGGCTGTTCTGTATTGAAGCTGGTTTAGTTCAGTTTTCTCATTCTTAGTCTGGCCTGAAAATTGCAGGAAGCTAGGGGAGGGTTTAAATACTGTCTCTTAACTGGACTAGTGTTTAAGGAAGTGCATAGAACTCTACAAACACCTGAATTCCAGAAACATTTTCATGTCAGAGGAAGGGCTGGGGAACACGAGTGCATCAGATCCATTGACCTGGATCTGATGGGTGCAGTAACAAATTCAGTAACAATTGCCATTTTGTGGCAAAATTCCAGGCAGCTGTGACTTCTCTGTTCTCAAGCAGCAAAATTGAAAGCTGGAAGCATAGCAAAAATCAAATGTAGACTCAAGCTGTTTAATTTTTGCTCCTCGAGGTATGAATCTTCAACACTTATGCTATCATATATGCAATCGTACTGAAGTGAACATAAGCTGGTTAGGTACTAAGGAGTAACCTACAAAATGAAACAAATAATTTTGCTTCAAGAAGCTGGAGACTTGTGCTGAATTCAACTGCCTTGAAGACTTGGAAAAAAGGAAACAAACCCAAAAGGCAAACAGCTTGGAAGCAACACAATAACTTAGTGACAGGAATCAGGACTTGTCTAAAGAAAACCAAAACAAAACCAAATAAACAAAACAAAACCACAAACAATCAAAAAAGCCCCAGACAAATCAGTTCCGTACTGTGAAATATAAGGTTTTGAAAGTGAAAGTATTGTTCCCACTGAAATCAGTTACTATGATTTGCAGATAAACATTTACTTGGTCTCATCTTTAAGGGTGCCTTATTTTGTTTACAGACACAACTTTTTAAAAAATCCTGTAAAAATAATTTACAAATCTTTTAACCATTTCATATAGAATGTCTTGACTTGTAAAGTCAAATCTCTCAAATTCTTAAAACACTGAGATATTTTAAAAGATATATTCAAAAGTTATTCAGTCTTGTTAGATTGTTACTCTGAGTTATTACTTTCATATTTCATTTAAAAAAAACAACAAATGTATAAAATTTGCTTGTAATGATTCTAAAAATGTTGCAGTGATATGTGTAGCCTAAAACACTCATTAACCCTAAAACCCTCATTAGCTTGCAACACAAAATCAAATCTTTTCCAGCTTCTAAAAATAGAATGAATAGGTAGACTAAGTTTTGGGGTTTTACTCGTCTTATATGCTAAAAATTATAATATGGTAAAGCCTTGTGTAATGTCTAGTCTATCCTTAGCTTGGTGTTTCTAATCTAGCTCAAGTACAATATGTATAAAGGCAAAATAATTTAAATAGTCATAGGAAAGCAACAGACAATATTTTTAAAAAAATCCTTAAAGCAACTCAGATTTCATTCCTTTGCTGGGAAATGAGTGAATTTAAACAAATTGAAGGAAGTGACTCTAATTTTTGTTTTAGTCGGTCAAAATTAGCTTGAGGAAAACTACCAAATATTTTAATCTTAATAAAATCGGAGCTCTTTTTAGCTGCATCCAATTTGTTCCTGGCCAGGACATCAAAAAACTTTAATGTAGCCAAATAACCCCAAAAATCTGACAAAATATTTACTATCCCTGAAGTATAAAATTTAACTGAGGTGCAAAGTATTTCTTGGCCTGACCACCAAGAAAGTGTTATTAGGATATTGTAGGAAACCTGTTTAATGCTTTTGGTTCTGATGTTTTCATTAGGGTGGTTTCAGTACAGAAGAAAAAATTCTATTCCATTTCAGCATTTCTGTTTTGGGTGTCTTATTGGGGTTTTTTGTTATGAATACTTACATTTTGTTATGGTTACCTAAAAATGAGGTGACACATATGGAGGTTGTGCATTGTAAGTTGTACTAAACATGGCTTTTATTCAAAATACGTATTGCAACTTCATTTGCTGCACCCTCACTGGAATAAGATTGTTTTATTTCATTGTTTTGTAGAGTAATATATATTCTTGGAGAGGAAGTGATAAGGAGTTGATTGATAGTTTGTCTTGAAGAAAGAAATTACCATTTTTTATAATTGTGTTAATGTATATGAAAAATAATTGTTGTTGTTGTTGCTACTATTTTATTATTATTTCCCTTCCTTATCCTATCACTGAATATGATATTTAACAGCATCAGTAGTGATCAATCAGTGAGCAGTAACTTGTGTTGTTGGGGTTTTTTTTAAACTTAAGCATTGCAATTTCTATTTAATACATCTGCAGACTTGCTGTAGATTGTCATTAAAAGCATCTCCAGGAAGCCGTGTGGTGTGTGCATGTCTGGGGGAGGGGTTGGCTTTAGTTTTGTATTTTTATTCATAGAGGAACATTGATGTAGAAATCAAAAGCTCTAAGTAAAAAGAAAACACTTGTTTCCAGAATAGTGAAGACTTTTTTTTTTTTTTTCCCTAGTCTTTTAAAATTTGGAAGTAGTGTGGTTTGTTTTTATTGTGAAAACTCTCAGGAAGAACAATTCAGAGTCGGTGCCATTCTTCCCAGCTGAATGGTGCCTGGTTTGTGAAATGGAGCAGCTGCGGTAGTTTTAGCTTGGCTCACAAAACCATTTGCTTTTTAATCAAGAACTTCAGATTCTGTGGTGGTTGTTCATGATGGAGATGGCCAGCTCTGCCCTGAGAGACAGCTGTAGTATAATTGAGACAGGCTATGTGAAACAAATATAGATGCTGGATGGATGTCTTAAAAGCAGCATATTCACTAAACTGTAACTGAATTTTTAAAAGGATGAGAAGCTTTTATACAGGCAAGAATTTACTACATGATGAAGCATTTTATGTATAGTGATGTTCTTGCATATATTGCATAAACCAGGGTTTAAAGCTTCAGCATTAGCATTCAAGTTATACAGTACAGTAATCCAAGTTTTGGTGAAGTGTGTATACAACTGCATAACGAGAAATGGCACAGTTTTCCAAAAACATAATTGCAAATGTAGTTGAAGTCTTTTTCTTAAATTTGTCTGGGATGTGCTGTTTGTCAGAATGCAGGTATGCATGTCGCACATTCATACAGATGCTTATTAGAAGAAATAAAGATGCTTGTATTTTATCAAATGGAATAGGAGGCCACTGGCGGCACAGAGAGGAGTCATTAATCTTTGGTGGCAGTTACACATTTAGAAAAACTTGTTCAAGCAGGTATTGTGAAAATAAATGCTCCATCTTGTATAATGTAAAACCTCAGACTGACAGTTTGTTTTAGAAGGGATTTTTCTAAATAGCAGTTTGACTAAGTAAAAAATATCTTGTTTCGCATCACAAATCAAAAAGTGCTGCCCATATGTTAAAAAAAAAGTTTTAACATTTTGTAGTAATTTTATAGTCACAGTTAATAACTATTTTGAACTTGGAGTGGGCAATTGTATGTTTCATGCTGAGCTATACACTTTTCATTTACATGACAAGTTTGTTATGGATTTATGTTATACATATCAGAATGTTTCACTTTCTTCAGACAGGCTATTTAATTTCCTTGCTGCTTTTAAAATTAAGCTTAGTTTAACTTTTAAAAAAACCCTATTTCCAAATAATATGAAAATAAGGGGCCTTGCAGCAGAATATGATGTTGCTCCTAGATGTCTTCCTTTGTTTTCAAACACTTTGTCCCACTTTGTGTTTCCAGTGTGTGCAGTCTCAAACCTCTTTGATGCTGACTAATTGGGGGGGGGTGGGAAGACAATGTAAAAGGGTTAATCCGTTACACTGGTATTAATGAGTCAGCTGGATCCCTGCCATTCTCTCATTTCTGGTTCACTTAGCACTGATTACCACAAATGACACTTAGTTTTGTGGGAAGCAAGCTATGAGGATTGTAGGTAATGCAGACCTCAGAGGAGAACAGCCTGGTCTCAGGTTAATACAGGTAGATAAAATCATGCTATGTGGGCTGAGGTAAGAAATAATCCTGTTTTCCTACTGGACCCCTGAGAACAGTGAGAGCAGTGGTAGGGATGTTTTAAGCTCACACATGATTGATCAAAAGGTGGTCAGGTTGTTTTCTGAACTCCGTTCTCTGGTGTGCTGCTGAGGATTTGAGCTTTGGGTATACTCACCTGACACCCAAGAATTAGAAGTGAGATGGTAAAAGAAAGTAATTACAGGCATATCTGTGCAACTGAGAGCCCCTTTCTTAAATGCCAGAACTCTTGTGACAAAGTTTTGAAGAGCTTTGGTTGACCATTTATACAGTGGTAATGTTTCCTGAGCTCTTAATTTGGGATTCTGGGACAGTAATAAAGATACACTAATTCAAAGATGTATTGTATTTTCATTACTTTTGATTACAACTGCAACTGTAAATTGATTATAGAAACAGGTAGGGAAAAGATTGTCCTTCAGGATACACTTGTAGTCCAGTTACTTTTTACAATGCTTTTTATTAATTTAGAAACAAATTCCAACAGGACAAACTCAAAATGCTTCTCTTAGACCTTCTTTCAACAGGTGCCAGAGCCTTTCCTTCCTTCCCAAATCTCTGCAGTTGCTGGGGTGATCTTAGAGGCATGCACACATCCCATATCTGAAACGTTGTATTGTAGCAGAACTTTTCTTCTGATGGTAGCCTTTCAGAACAGCTGCCTAGGTTTAGTGTACCCTTTGTGTTGGACGATGGTGTAGAAATCATGGATTAGGTTTATAGGAGTGTTGGACTTCAAATGTCTTCATCTGAGAGCAATTCTTCCAATTTACTCACTGGATGGAAAGACGCTTCCCTGCATAAGGAGCAGGTGTTTAACATAGGTACCTCCTGGGCACCTTTTGGGAAAGCCTGCTCGCAGTACCTTTGTGGGAAGACTAAATTAGAGATCTATGATCTCTCCTAAATTAGAGATCTATGTTGCAGCTATTCCCCTTTCACAAAGTTAGCCCCAAAACATTCTCTGCGTTTGTACACTACACCTGCATTTTGACAAACAACAGGCACAGTCTTTTAACCTCCAACTTGCTTAGAAAGTTTGAGACTGGTTGTTTTTCAGGCCTTTGTTCCTATTTAATCCCTTTGGGGCAGGACAGTAATGCAAAGGGAGTTTCTTGTAACCACAAAGTTTTAAAGTTAAGCAGTGTGGGATATCTCTAAGGCAAAATCCTGTATGTTGTCTTTTCCCATTTCTGATCTTACTAATTTAAGAGTTTTTTGGCCAGTACTGGTTTTGCAAGTGAGGATAATCTAGATTTTAGCAGCTCACCACCACCCAAAAGCAAAGGTGTTACTTTCCTCCATTTCAGTGAATCTTATTTTGCCCCAGCTCTGGTGTCTGCTGGACTTTATCGATTGGCTCAATTCTCAGAAAAGGATGGGTTAATAAGCAGAAAGTTTATTTTTTGTCGGAGTCAGTGCAAGGGAAAGGCCTTTGAGTGAGAGGAACAGAAATTCCTTTTCTTAGTGGTGGTGAGTGATTAGATGAGCTCTCGTGGTCTCACACAGCGTCACCTTTATTCAGGCAACAATTCAACATGACTGATCATATTGCATGCAGAAACAGTTGCTCTGTTGAGAAAATCACCCTGTCTTAGGCTACCTCTGTATGTAGCTGGGCTGATCTTTTGTCACCCCTAAGGCGGGCCAGTTCCCTTGTCCTGCTTCAGGCTCTATCTCCTCTTTTGCTATTTAATTTTTCTGCAATTTTGTGGGCTTTCTTCTGAGTTAGTGCTGTTCTAGTAAGGTGAATTGGTTTGAAGGGCTTGAGTGATGAAGCAGGTATAGCAAGAGGGAAGACAGAAATGGGAGGTATGAATGGAAATGCATCCTTGGTTGTTGGTGCTGCTCAATTGGCTCTGAGTGTCTTATTGCTCAGATATTTGTTAGAGAGCCAGGTCTGGAACCAGGTCTGGAACCAGGACTAAGGTGTGAGCAAATTCAGCCAGCAGCAATGGTTCTTTTGGTTTAGAGAGAGGAGTGGACACACTAAGGAGCCAGACTACCCTCAGAATGGATGAGGGATGATGAATGGCAGGAGCAAACAGCTCAGAGTGGAGAGGAAAGACGGGTCACAAATTTCGACGGCATTTGGCAACCACATATATCTTCTGCCCTGTTGCAGTGTTTGAAACTCCAGGTGCTAAATCTGTTGTCATTGCCTTGTAGGAGGTATGAAGGAGATACAAAAGAAGATACAAAATCAGTTGTCTTCCAGACAGAAGCTGTGTCTTTGGGGAAGAAAAGGGTGCCATGTTGTTCATGACCCTAGATTTTTTTCCTTCTAGTTTTTTCTATATATCAGGCTGCGTGATGATTGCAGTGTGATCTGAATATAGGATATGTTCCTGAGTAAAGCACACATAAAGCAATAATTACATCATGGAAACTTAATTCTCTCTTGTTTTGTGAAAAATCATTAATGTACCATAGCAGTTGTTTATCAGATACAGGAATACAGGTCTTTGTGACCTAGAATTTCATCTGCCAATTTGCAGCCAGTTGAATCAGAACGTGGTAACGCAGCCCTTTGTGCATAGGATGGGTTGGTTCATTAGCTTGTTTTGTAGGGGGGCATCAGGGTGCCATTGTTGTGCTTTTCTCTGAGTACTGAGTTCAAGCAGGAGGTGATAAGGAACATGGCTAGGAATGGGAAAGAATATCAGTATGACTGCTTCAGGTCTCCACAAAATTCCTTGTGTTCAGGGTTCAAGTCAGTTTATCTTAAACAGAATTTACAAAAATTATATGACCTCACCTACTTTTTTAATACTTGCAAGAAATGAAAATAGTTGGATGGATTCTTTTCACTGACCAAGCCAGATTTTAGATTTTCTATAAAATTACTTTATCGATGGTATTTTTTCAAGCCAGTCTATGGAAGTTCCAAAGAGCTGTCATCTAGACTAATACTGTTTGCATCCACAGAGGGCTCCTTCAACACAGCAGTGCAGCATTGTGTAGTAAGTGCCCACTTGTCTTGATTCCTTGGATCTGATGGAGTGAAAATGTATGCAACTTTCTCATGAGGAGAAAGTAAAAGACAAAGTTGCACTGTTGAACTCTTAAAAAGCAAAGGAGGAAAACTAGGAATACATATTAATCTTTAATTTCCTACAGCCTACTGGGAAATAAAAAAAATGAGCATTTCCTAATGTAATAACTTGTTTGGATTTTTTTCCTGTGTTTAAGAAGTTTTCATGTTTTTGATATGTGAGGTCTAGCACACCTTTGAAACCTTCCATTGATTTGTCTTGATTTGTCTTATGTCTGGAGTGAAGGCTACATTTAGATCTGAGATATTGCCTCCTGCTTTTTCATGGTGGAAAGCAAGAGTGATTCTATGATAGGGTATGCTTCCACAGGGCAGCTTAACTGTCTGAAGAAAGGGTCACCCTGCTTCTTGCTCCTGGAAGCAGGATTACTTTCCATCACCCGTGTGCCAGCTCTGCCAGCTCATTTGACATCTATGATTTAGCTCAGAAAACTAGCAGAGAACTAACCCAGTGAAATAGGGAGTATGTATTTATCTTTTTGTTAACCAGTTCAGTGAGCTCAGGTGGCTCTCAAGCACTTGGGAGAATTTGGGGGCCACCACAAAGGAAAGAGCAGGAGCGGCTACGCTGAGAAGAGAGGCCGGACTGCTCCTTTTGGCAGCACTGAGCTGTTAGCCTGACTCAGCCATGTTGTGAAAGCTCACCCTTAGGTAATAATGTTCACACTACAGGTTGACTGACAGTTCTTCAAATAGTAGCCAGAAGGGAGTTACCAGCTGTATGCAGTTTGTTTTTGTAGGGTGGCCTTGTCTGTTTTCGGTGTGCTGTGTTTTGAAACAGATACTTATCCTATTCTAATCGTGTTATTGCATGAAAAAGTTCTGCAGAAAAATTGCATGTGCAGGGCGGACCTGGGAACTTGGTGTTGAGCAAGTGGATAAGGAGCCACAGAACTTAGAGAAGTTTGTACTTTAGTTTCTGGGACAATTTGCCTGTCGCATTGGGAGGAACTCAGAAACCCTTGTACTTCTTGGAAGCCTGAGGCAAAATGTGGTCCTTTGTTTTTGAACATTGTGAAGTTTTTATCAGAAGATCTGGTAGCTCCTGTTAATGTAGTTTACACATCACCATGGATCTTAAGTGCCCATAAGCCTGGAGTTCCATTGAAACCTTGGCTGCAGAGTTTGAAATCCACTGTGGCTCACCCCTTCAGCTCCCCAGGGCCTCTACAGAAGTGGGTGGGTGGTTGCCATCTCAGGAAAAAATAAACGGTCGTTCTTTGAAAACTGCCCCATCTGCCTTTTTGCTCTTGAATCTGGCACAATCCCACGTGGGTGTTTTGGCTTTGTTTTTATTTTTACAAATTGAAATGTTTAATATTCAGCTGGAAAATTCCATTTCAATGTGGAGTTTAGGGAAGGCACTGATTTATAGTGTAGGCATAACTTAAGACAAACATTCGTAGCCCTCAGTTTCACACCATGAACAGCTTATAATAAAACAGCTGCTCTGACCTTTCTTCATTTTCTCCATGTCCTGACAGATTTTTCTTTAAAATAAGTTATTCAAGTACTGCACAATTATTATGTTTTCTTCTCTTTGCTTAGTGGGCAGTGTTAATGTCGCTTTTTGGTGTACATGCAAACATTTGAGCATTTCACTGAATGATACAGCCAAAAACATATCAGCTGGACTTTTACATCTGTTGGTCTTGTGTCTTTGTAAATGGATTATTTTAACATGGTGGGGCTTTTTTAGACTTTTTAAAGCAAATTCCTCTGTTCAGGAATTTTTATTAATATCTTTTTCTCCTCCCCAAAATAACTTCTGCCCTTCTCTTTGGATATTATTAAAGAATTATTCTAGGGGTTTTTTGTGCTGGTAATTCTTTTTTTTTTTCCCTAACAGATCTGCACTACTATGATTGTGTAATGCAAAAATGCAATTGAATAGTTAGAAAGGTTTTAAAGTAATAAAGCCAGACATACTAAAAATCTGTGAATATTTAATCCTATTTATGTTGTTGTCTTTAAAACCAAGGATTCTAGCAGTAATATGTTAAAATGAACATTTCTATTTTGTTTACACACAAGTCAAGCATAATCCGGAAGTTCTGTGGTATAGTTTCTTCTACAAAGCTGGCTTTAGAATAAAGTTCCTAGAAATACTAAACCAGCTTAAAGCACAAAAATAATCAGAAAATAACACTTTAATCTGAGCTAATCCACATTATTGACCTATGCACTCTAAATAAATAAATAAATAAAATCAGGTAGTCCTTTATTCATCAGTGTGGAGCTGGTTATTCATGACAAAGGCATGATCCAAAATTCAGCTACTATGCAGGTTTTTCTCCTTTCTGAGGACACGTTAAATGGATTTATGTTTTTATTTGTGAGGAGACTTGGTTGATTAGTTTTAGATCCGTTTAGTAAGTCTGAGATCAGAAGATGATACTAATGCAAGGGAATTATCAGTGTAAGTCAAAAGTAGTTTTTCAAGGAGTTATTTTCAAGGAGAGATACTTTGTTATTAAGTAGTCTGTTGAGATTGCTTTTGGATGTAGGTTTTCCTTTTAAAAAATACTCAAAGCCTCTCTGAACCAATTTTAGGTATGTTTATAAAGTTGTGCTTGTCACTACAAAAAATGCAGACAATTTACTTTTTTTAGAGAAAAAAACCCCATGCTGTTTAGAAATAGTCTGCAAGGATGTTTCAGAAATGCAAAAGCAACATGGATGTACTGTAAGGTTTTCGACTCAGAATTGACATTATATAGGCACAGTGACATAAGATTTCCAGGCTGCTGTCTAGAAAATAACTTCTAAAAAATAAATTGGGGAGGGAATATTTTTTGAACCACAGTATTTGAAAGCCTTTTGATAGAATCTTAGATATTGTGACTTAACTTTCTGCATCAGTTGTGTTGTGCCTGTATGGCATGCAGACGTGAGCGTGTTTCAGGGTATCTATAAAACTTTGTGTGTGGTCTTTATGTTTTAAATTCATTCTGCTTAGCTTTGTCTCAGAATTACTGGGGTTCCCGTGCCTCTGAGAGGATAGCAGCACTTGGGTATAAAATGATGATTACTTTGGTGATTTCTCATCACTGTGCTACATAAAAGTTACCTTAAATGAGTGTTCTGTCCTATTACAAATTTTCTTCCACAAAGCATTAAAATCCTCAGCTTTCTGGTACTTTCAGAGTTTCTAGAAGACATGACAAGAAGTTCGTAATAACTAATGTTAATGCTGTGGGCAGCTGCTCACTGGTTATTGGGATGAGGCTGTATGTGATCATGAGTTCATCTCAGTGCATTGTGGGACAAAGATATGAGGCCCTAATATGAGTCAGCTGATTGATTTACAAATTTTTAGGTGGGATTTTCCCCCTCTTCCTCTTTATGGAGTATTTCTTGTATCAAATAACCAAAATGCTACCAAGAGAATAAAACACAGAGTTCCCTGGAATAGTAGTTTATCAAGGACCTCCTTGAGGATTTCCTAGTCCTTCTACCCTGCTAGAGCAGCCATGAGCATTTCCTTGCATTATTACAGTGGCCTCCCTTGCCTTCCCTTCATTCACAGTGGCCAACCTCAGCAGTACTTGCCAATTGACCAAGCAGGCCAAGAGTAACAGAGCAACAGGTTTTTCTTTCAGCTGGGGCATTACTCCTAGTCTCTTTTTACTACCCAGCTGCAGATGCTTATATTCTGTAAATTCTAAATATCTCCAAATCTTCTATCTCTGTGCCAGTTTCAACCATATTTGATGACATTTTCCTATGTTATCAAGGATAGAAGATTGGTCATGTAAATCTAATTCCATAGGAAACCAGCTTAAATTTGCATTGTTTGTTTTCTAATATAATTTACATTGATGTAGCAAGCTTCATATGCAAATATCAGACTATCAGCACCTCAGTTTTTGACAGGCAAATAATTTTAACGCATGTTGGACCTACTGAAATGCAAGTTGCACAGTGTAACCAAGACACTGAACAGGCAGGCCATGCAGCAGGTTTTAAGTTCTAGGAAAATCTCTGTCCTCATCAAAGTGGTCTCTAGTGTGTGCTGTTTGCTTTCTGGACAGGATTCTTTAGAACCATATAATGAATAAAACAGGAGGAAGGGAGTCCTAATGTCATTGTTAAGTGAGGATACTGAAATAATGTTAATTTCATAGTGGAAAGTGGAATATTATAATGTGTATTTACCTTTGACAAACAGCTGTGCCTGTAATCTGAGATAGGTTTTATAGGTTGGATTAACTAGTGACAAGGAAATGATGCAGCTAAAACATGGTAAAGGGAAGGTTGCTTGCCAGCACTACTCTGTGTGAGATGTACTATTGTCTTCCTCTAAGTTTGTTGTTATTACTGATGTTTCTTCAAAGCCTTTTACTGTTCATCAGGAACTGAAGAGGTAAATACTTCTATTGTTTTGAGATTAAACTTTTTATCATCCTCACAAGCAAAATAAGAAAACGCAGGAAGGATTGTGAAGATGGTGGCTGTCATATTCTCTCAAAGGTAAACAAGAGAAAGTTAGGCAAGAGAAACAGAACAAATAAAGGGAAACAATGTTGTCTTTATCTCAGGCCCTCGGAAAAGCAAATAGGATCTAGTGTGAGATTGTAATCCTGGAAGAAAATTAAGCTTGCAAACTGAGGCTTCTTTGGCACTTGTTGCAGACCAGCTTATTGATACAGCAAAGTTTTATTTTGTGAAGTTTAGACATCTTCCACTACAAGGAGGCAGATTTGAGAGTGAAGTTGAGATTATATGAATTAACATTAAACTGTTATAAATGTCTAAAAATTTAAGGGATTTTTTTATTTATTCCTAGTCTTAGAACAATGTACTTGTTATGTGGGATGATTGAGGTGCTCTAGATGATTGTGACAATCAGGTATCACTGAGTGATTATTTCTAAAATAAAAAGAGAGCCAATCAGTTTACAAAACTTTTCTTTTCAAGAAAGCAGATTAAATGGTTTGCTTTCCCATAAAAGTGTTATTCACTTGGCCTTGGAAGGTTACATTTGTTTTGATGTGAAGAGTAGTGGCTTAACTGACAGATGAAGTGAATAACAGGAAGATTTAGATGTTCTCTAAGTTCCAAAAACTATGGCTTAATGCAGGAATATGCCTATGGCATCTGCTCCATGCCTTCTAGACAGATTTGTTGATTTTTTTTTAGGGCCAATGTTCGTGATAAATACCAACATACAGTAGATGTGCTGGGATGAGGGTTCATCTACACAGTATCAGTTGAACATCAGAAAAATAGTTTTGAGGTTTCCCTGAGGCACTGGCACACACACACACAGATAAGCACAGATCTTGGGTCAGAAGACCTAGAGGATATACGTTTCTCTTGTTTAGCTTTTTCTTTCAACGTTTTCCTCATAAAATGACTGAACATGTCATAAGCCCTTATTTTGATCTATATTGTTGATGCTTCAGTCATAAGGTTGTATTGAGTAGCTGCTAAGTCACATCACTTGTTCACTCTGATAGCAAAACTTGATAAGAAAGGTGTGGCAGCATCTAAGGTAATGAACTCTAGAACAGAATTTCCAAATAGCAAAATGGAAAAACAAGATCTCTGAAAAGATATGCTGGAGTGGGGGATTCAGTGTTGTGGTGTACTGCTGAGAAAGGCTAGCATGCACATGTAAGGGATGAAAAGTACTTGCATGGATGCATGACACCAGAAAATCAGAGTGAGATTAATTCTGGCATTTCTTTATGCTTGACATGAAAGTCTCATAACCTAAAACCATACTAAATGAACAATGCATCGTGGGGATTGTGGCTCATGGACTAATTAATTCTGCAGCTTGCTTTGAATGTGACTGTGAACCTGGAGATAACACACAGTAGAGGGATAGATATAACTGAGAGATGAGAGATGCTGAGGAAGCTCCTTCTTTTGAAGCCTCAAAATTCAGCCAAACAACCTGAGGTACATAGTTTCTTTCACTTTGAAGTTAGCCCTCCGCTGAACTGGAGATTGGACCAGCGTGATCTCCAGGATTCCCTCAAAATAAAATTTTGCTATGAAACTTTGGCTTTGGATTCATCAGCTTTCTGAGAGAGTTGGGCACCACTTAAAAAGGAGCCTTTTCAATGGGGGTTGGAGGAGTTGAAATGATTTAGCCTCAGTGAAATAGTTGGAGATGGAGTTAGATCTAAACTCTAAGGGTCCTTTGTTTTGGGATTCAGAAAGAAGTGAAACCTTTAAGAAGTTGGGAAATACAGAAAAGCACAGATATAAAACACTTTTTGCGAACTTAGAAATATGTAGATCTGGGATACGGGAACTCTACAGGTGCCTCTAATCCTGTCATACTGTTTTGCTATCTTCTGAAAAGTTTTTGTTTGGGGAAACAACATTTTTCATAGGGAAGTTTTTAATCTATGGTTTCTATGGTTTATGTGACCTTGATAGTGGGATGCAGAATGTTTAGGAATGACAGAATTGTTTAGGAAAATGGAGACTCTGCATTAAGATTGCCTGCAGAAGGATGATGCAAAATCAGACTGAGTGGCCATGTGGTCTGCCACTCCCATAATCTTCAATGGCATGTGCTGTAGCTGGATTTGCTTTCTTAATTGTTGCTTCATGTCTGCAAATGCAAAACCATTCAGGGTAATGTTTACCTTGTTACAGTTTTCCCCCTGCCTTTTACAAGTTTGAAGAAGTCAGTTTCAGGAATCTCATTCCGGGGTTTATATATATATATATTTCTCGTGGTTCATCAGGAGAATTTAAGAAGATACTGGTTAAGTTCCACTCTCAATGAAAGATTTATTTGTAGGACCTCTTAATATACTATTGAAACTCAATGTAAGGCTGCCAAACACTTACTAGACCTCTGCCTTAGCATGGATTTACGCAGACTTCCTTCTCACTCACCCTTATGCAGCATAAAGTCTTAAATTCTTGTTTTGCTGGAAGTTGCAGCTGTGGAGAATCTTTCTGCTGATATATTGGGTTTTTTTAGGGGATATTATTAGCTTGTTGAAATGAAACTGCTGTTGATATGAAAAGCTTTAATCTGAAACCAGGATAAGGTGACCTGAAACCAGGATGACTTCATTGTTTGGCCAGCTATATATATTCTTATAAGACTATTATGTCTTGGCCATGTACACATTGAAGATAATGAAGATTAATATGTAGTTTTATAGCACTAATATTAGAACAAGTGATAGTCCCCACTTTTAAGAAAATGGAGGAACCAACGATTCATCAATGTCCCGTCTGGGCCATTGAAGAGGACAGCACTGGCCAGTGCCTTATTTGATTCAGATGGATCACTGAATGACTTGTTGATCACCAATGGAAAGTGTTCAATTATTTACAGCTTATTATGTCAATACATTCAGGGTGGATGGAATAGAGGATCTTTAAAGTTCCTTTCCAACCCAAACCATTCGGCACTTCTATGCTCATTAGCAAAGATTTCTAGGGGTCCTCCCTCTGTCTTCCCTGTCTTCTGTTAGTTGTCTTGATCCCATAAAATCAGCACAGTTCTGTGTGTGGGGTACTGCCATCAAGGTTCCCTTGCACCACCCCAGTGCAGTCCCCAGCTCTCTCACTGGGTAGAAACTGGCTGGTAAGTGGAAGATGTGAGGCTCTGGAAGTGAGTGCTGGAGAACCAAGCAGGGCTGGGAGACTGAGCAGAAACATGTTTCATCCCTGCTGAAAGACCTGGAGGCTGAGAGGAGACCAGGACTTGAAAAAGTGATGCTATCAACCCCCTTTGCATGGAAGTGCCATCACAGGGACTCCCGAGATGCAAACGTTCAGAGGGAATTATAATACTTCTTAAATACTCCTGAGATTGAAAGCACTGTCAGTATTGATGAACAGAAGCCTGGAGTTCTGCTAGTTTATCCTGGAGCAGGGTAACTTAAAATTGCTGTGTCTGACCTTTCTTCCTTGTCTCAGGGAGAGAGGGGAAGATTTATGAGTAAGTAAGAGGGAAAATAAACTGTAATAAAATTTCTATGCTTCCACAGAGTCAATCATTCCTGTTTTCAGATCTTACCAATCCTCTCTTAAAACTTTTTTTCTTTTTGCTGCCAAGTAGAAGCCAGATTATTCTTGCCATCTCTGTGCAGGATGTAGAAGATAATGGCAGGCAACAAAGAGTTAAGCAACTAACTAAAGTAAGATGGAAAATAGTTGTCTTCCTTTTGAAGCTGAAGGTGACATTTGAAATTCCATGAATTTGGTAGCTAGTTACTGCTTGCTGTGTTGTACGTGCTTCAGTGTCTCACAGGAGTTTTGCACAGACCAGGACAAATGGCAGTCTACATTATAGAAGACTCTAAAATACATTTACAATTGGTTTTAATTTATTAAAGTGAGGGTGGGCTAGGTTTTTAAATGCTGTCTGTTGATCAAGAGACTACACAGCTTGAGGTTAACAAAATGCTGGAAGAGGAAAAAGTATAAATAGAAACACCACTTCCTTGTTGAGTAGAAGCCAAACTTGTGGGTGAACCTTTCTATATGAGAGTTCGCTGAGGTCCAGATAGGCAGCTGAATGCAGATTTCTGAAGACACCAAAAACTGAGTTCTGAGGGAGGATATACATAGTACATACTGAGGACTGGAGTAGGTATTTCTTGCCTGTGGAACACCTGGCTGTAGTTCTTGGAAAAAGATACCAGTGGAACTTGGAGAATGTTGGTGTAAATCCAGCATCAGCTTAGTGAAAGGAGAAACGTATGTCTGACCTTTCAGTGCAACACTGATTATTTGGGCCTGGAAAAGGCTTAATATAACTTAAAAACAGCCTCCCAAGATTGAGGATTTGGAATACAAGCTTATCTGGACAGTAGGATAAACATGCCTACTACTTACTTTTCAAACCTTAAATATTTTCCCATTGGTAAGGAAGGGAATATTTTACAGCAATGAGCATGATTATTTTTTTCCTGATAAATTTTCCCAGTAATGTAGTATATATTACAGATTATGCTGCTGATATTTAAACCATATTATGTTGCATGAAGTGCCCTTCATTTCTAATTCTTACAGACTTTAAACGGTATATGTAATTTTTTGATACATGACTTATATTTATTTTCTAGAGGAGTTTTATGACTGAAATTTGCACAGTGCTTAAACCAAGGAATATATTAGCCAGAGTCTAAGTGTTTTTTAAAATAAATAATTTTGTCTTTTATCTTCTGATTAAAATACAGTTATAAAGTTGCTCTAGTTCAAACAAATTAATTCAAGAAATCTTATGGCCTATGTTTTTACAGGAGTTTAGGCTAAGTGATTACCATGGTCCTTCTGCCCTTTTCTATGAACGTATTTGCAGTTCTGATTAATTTCAGTTCTGATGAAAGACTTTATGGGGCCCCTTTCCACTGAGGTCATGTATTTGTGATCTTTCTTCAGAGCCAGATTTCAGTACTTAGTTTGGCAAAGTTAAGATTATATATACCTATTTACATCAAGATTGTGTAAGAGAACTTGTTTGAGTTTATTTTGGGGGTTTTTCTCCCAGTGTTTGGAGGAGAGGGGTGGTTTTGTTGCTTGGGGGTTTTCCCCAGTCAAAAGCTATCAACCAGAATGTTTGAAGTGCTAAAAAGAACCCAGATAGTTCCTGCACCCAAAGGTCTGTGCTCTCATGGATGTGTCTGTTTGGAGTTTGGAATCATCCCCTTTCCTCACAGAGTGGTAGATGGGTAGGAAGAGGAGATCACAAGGTTGCAGAGGAGAAGAGGAAAACCCAGACCAGAGGGAAGCATTTTAAGGGCTGAGCCTAAAGAGGAAAGACAAACTATGACTTCCAGTTAAGGAAAGAGATTAGACTGTAGGTCAATGGTAAACCAAGGCAAGCTGAACACAAAAAAATGCGTGGGTGGCTAAACATGATGAGTCAGCTATGGCAAGCTAGATAGGGTTGGGAATTGATAGAGCTGGGGAGGTGTGTCACAGTTAATTAATTATTTGGGCTAGTAGGAATAAAAATGGCTAATCTGTTTGAATATTTGAGATAGGAATCAGTGAAAGAAGTACACTGAAAATACCAATTTATCTGGAAAACTATTCTTTCCTACTGGATGTTTTAGACAGCTTGGTGTTTGTAGCAGCTCTCTATCACTGTTTTAACTCCATTAACTCAAATAATAAAGGTCATACAAAGAATCATGACATCCTTGCAGGGCCCTATGCCTGAAAATTTGGCAAGATGTTGGGGTTGCTGTGCAGTTTCACAAAGGCAATTTGAATTGTGAAGCACTACAGGTATTCCTGCATTTGGCTTCCTTAAGAGCTTGTGAATTTTGGGAGCTGCATGATAAAGTTCTAAGTAAAAAAAAATTAACTTCTCTCTAAATGTGTTATTCTTCCTTTCTTGTGATAATTTTTGACCTTTTGGTCCTGATTACAAACCAAGACTCTTTTCATCTTAAGTAAAACTAATCACAGGGAAAAAGTGTATTCTGGATAGCATTAACACACATGAATTGTGTTTTCTTAGTGCTTTTTTTTCATATAAAAACTTCTGTATGCTTTCTCAGGAATGGTTTGTAAAGACCAGGAGTAGAACATTGACTCCTATGTTTACTGAATCCCTGTGAAACTTGTTTCAGTGTGTTTATGCAAACGCCCAACTTCACCCATATGTCCCATTGGTATTGACTGCCCACAAAGCTCTACACACTTGGTGAGTCATTGTCCAACTCACTGCAGTCTCCAACACCTTCACAAGTCTTCGGACAGCTAAGCTCCCTGATCTTAGGAAAGGGTATCCCGTGGAGTCTTTCCTCCTGCACTGATCATGGAATGCGATCCATGATCATGGAACACAAAAAGATCATTCATCTTCCTTGTTCTTGGCATGTCTGAAACCATTCACAACAGTTTCTTCAACCTGTCTCTGAAGTCCTTTGGAGATGAACCACTGTTAAGAGAAACCATTTCCTTAGGTTGTTCAAAGTGCTTAAGTAGCCTTATTCCTGGAGAAACTGATCTAGCCTGAATTTGATACAATTTAAATCTGTTTGCAGTCTCATCCACACCAGGTGTACCAAAAATACGCCTTTACTGACCTTATCGTGTATCTGTTAACCATTTTTACACCTGCCTGAGGAAGGGTGCATTTGCAAGACTTGTAATATTTTTGTTTGCAGGCCACTTCATTACAAATGTAAACTAAGTGTATAACATCCGTGATTTTCATGACTGTTATTTACCTTGTTATTGGTGCTTACAAATTGTATTTTTCAAGGTACTGGGAGTGGAATGGAAGATTAACTGAATCCCCATCTCCTTTGTTCTCCCACACCCTTTTTTTCTTAATAGCTCTTGTGAATACAAGTGCTTTGGAGTATTTTATGTACCAAATTACTAGTTTACTGAGAAGCATCTTTCCACTCCAGAAAACGTCTTAGAAAGTGTAGACATTAATTAAATTAATAGGCATCAAAGACCCATGACAAAGATGATGATGATTCTCTGCATGCACTGCTAGGAATAATACTTGGGTATTAAAAGCAGACACAAAAATTAGATATTAGTGCCTGTTTTCATAAAATACTTTACCAAATATTGCATTGTACTTGAGGGATCTGACCAGTCAGACCTGAGGGGCCATGACAGTATGGAGCAAACCTGCATGGACCCGATTGCCATTGACTTTTCAGCGTAACTGGGCATGGGCAGAAACTGGCTGCTGTTTCCAAAAGCTTCTGTGTGGTGCACTGGCTCTAAGTATACCTCTGTAGAAAATGGAACACGGGAGCCAGAAACACTGGTTCAGCAAAGAAGTTAAACTACAGTAACTTGAACCCTTTCAATTTGAATTGTTGCTGCAGGACTCTTTAAAGATACAGACTTACAAAATACACCATTACAGAAAGCAGTATGAATGCAAATAAAAATAAAACCAAAATGATGTAATTAAATATTCAATCTTTCTCAGCTGTCTGCTCTTACAAACTATTTGCTCATTTTCTCTCATGTTCAAAATTGTAGATATAAATGTGGTTAGAGTCCTTCTTTCTCAGGGCATTATTTGATTTTAGGAAGATTGAGGATGTTTTCTTACTCTATGTTAAATATTAAGGATTTCAGTGATTTAAAAGGATTGTTTTTTACTTTGGAAGGTGACACAGCTGATGATCAAAGCAGAGACTCAAAGGGTAAAACTTCATTTCCGGAGACCAGGCCAATGTACAATCAACCTCTACAGGTAGGAGACTTTTCCTTATGCACACATGATGAAAATTCCATAGCAGCTCATTTAAGAAGCATGAATGTCCTGCAGAAGATGATTTCACCGCATCCCATCTTCCATTGGCTGAGTGACTCTCAGTCTTCCTTGTCATCTATCATAAAAGCAGGACTGCTGTTAATTAGATGACAATAATATCAAGCCCACTGCTGTAGATTTGAAAAGGAAACAGAAGTCTGGGCTGTATGGTATTGCTGAATATCTTTTTTTTTGTACTTGAGTTGTGCAAGTATGAAACTGTAGCTAGAATGTTAATGAATTGCGTAGAAGCATTGGTGTGGTGAGTAGTGACGAGAAAAGTCACACATTTGCTTAAGTCATCTATTTCCACAACTACCATTATGAGTATTGTAAACATGTGAGTATAATAGACTGTCTTTATTGTGTGTTTCCTTTCTGTTTCTCTACTGTGGGGCTGTAAATCAGAACTTCTTTTTTCTTTGGTTTATTTGATATCTGATACATGTTTACAGGCGAGGGCTTTTCAGAGTATTTCTGCATATGATCATATATCTTCTTCTCCACATACTCTGAAAATGTTTTTGTACCAAGTATGAGTCTGTTTTCCATTGCTATATAGTTTTAGACATTTGCAAGGTGACTGAAGATGTTTGGCTTGGACTTTTTGTGCTTTTGTGGTGGTTAATTTTTTTGCTTAATCTATCCTGTCTCTTTTTCCCATATCTCACCTTGGTACTAGCAGTGTCTGTCTGTCTGTCTTTCTCTTTTCAATGTCGTTTCAATATTTATTTTTGCTAAGTCCCTTGGTATAGTAGAGGTGTGTGAGACCATTTTCCATCTCTAAGAGTGGTCTGTGTATATGTCTGGCCTTCTTTTTTAATTTCAAATTTAAAACTGTGTCCTATACCAAAATCTTTAATTCATCATAAGTAATGAGTAGTTTGCCTTCTGAAAACATGAAAGTATGAATTAGTTACAACTAATTGCAGAGTTTTCGTCTGACTTTTAGATCCATGCATATTTGAACCAAGGTGTTGTGCAGCTGAAGTCCTGCAGATCTGGGCAGTATAATTAATTGACATTGTAGTTACCTAATGGACTAAAGTAGTTTCCCTTAATGTGATGTTCTTGCTGGGGATGGTGAACTGCCAGTTACTGCAACCTCAGTGGTTTGTTCAGTTCGGTGGAATTTCTGGAAAAGAGGAACTTGTGTAGATTTTAAGTTTTATGAGTTAGAGAGAAAAAGCAAAGCTTTCAAAATAAAATAGCAGATATTATAGTGAAAATGAAATAAAGATTTATTTCCACCTTTTTATTAAAATACTTACATATCACAAAAATACTTATATGAACTGGTTTGTGACAGAATCAGTTAAATTAAGATCCAGCACTTGGTAGTATTTAGGCAGTTCATTCCAATCTAGATTTCAGTATTTGGACTCCACATTGATTCAAAGGAATTCTCAGGTTCTCAAATTAAGTAGAATAATTGTGAATCATGGAAATTAAATGGATAATTCTGGCCATTAGGAAAGTAATATTCCTCCTTGCTGCAGTGATTATATTTTTGTAAATTTGTGGGAGAATTTCACCAATTCAGAGAAACTGGAAAAGCATTGTGTTACATATTCAGTATGTCATAGAGACGGAGAACATCAACTAAAATAATAACCTTGTAAGTATAAACCCACAAATTCTTCTTAAACATAGAACAGCATGCTAAAATATAGTTGTTATTGCAAAGTGGCATCTGATATTTGTCATGCAGAACTGAACAAAGAGCATTTAGTTCATCAACGAGTACATCATTTCAGTTGCTGGAAACATGTTTTTATTTTTAAATATAAACTTTTTCACTACTTATTAGACATAAACTTTGTGGAACGTAAAAAGTGCTTTTGTAAATGTAATTTAAAGAAGGATGAAGTCATACTGTGTTCATGGATTTTCAAAGGGGAAATGAGGTTGAGTTTGATTTTTTGAAGAAATTTTCTTCTGGGGTATTTTTTGGTAATGGCCATCATCTGTGGAATTTCCCATTTTCTTAGGTACTATTGGATTTATTTGCTGTACAACCCCTGAATTGTCAATATATACACATATATTTCTATAATCTTGTATCAATTATTGAAACTAATGCACAAATAAAAGTTTACATCAAGATCATCCTGCTGCAACTAGGAATGTGTAACAGAACCTCTCGTAACCCCTGCCATGACTCTGTTGGTGCTGTTTCCAGCTGTTCGGATATTGCACGCTTGTTAGGGGAATTGCAGGTCGTTCAAAACTCCTTGGGGGAAGGGGGTTCTCAAAGGCCAAACTAAACCCAAACATTTTGTCTTCTGCTTCGGACATAAGCTCTCCTGCTTTGAGCAATCCCATATAGAGTGTCCTCTTCCATCTCCACGAGTATGGACAGTGGTTTGGGAGGGTCATCTCTTAATGCTGGTCAGTCCGAGGGGGTCGTGTTGTCCAGCAGGGTGATGAGTGCTCTGCCTAATCAAGCATGTCTGATCCCTCTGAAGTTGCTTCGGGCTCATGAACTAAAAGTCACACACACATTTAAGTGCTGTTCTGGATTGGGTCCAAAATGGTTAGTGCTCTGCAGGGCTGAGAACTTAGATTAGTCTTATTAGTGACTAAATTAGTAAATTACTGACCATGAAATACAAAGCTAATTTTAACTGCGACACAATCATAATAGAAAGAGACACTATGGTTTTTTTATGCTTGTGATTCTTCCATTATTATCATACAATTTCCAGATAATTCAATCTTTATCTGCTTTCATTGGGAATTTGATGTTACAGAAAATAACAGAATGGAAAGGTTAGCTTTGATATATGAAAAGTGCTAGAAGCCCCAGTAATGTGGTGGGGTTATTTTTGATAATGAGCTATTCCACTGGTAAAGCAAATTAGTACAACCATGTATTTTTGCCCTACAGTGACAGCAATTATGTAGCATATCTATTAGGAGATATAAAAAATATTTTTGACAGATGGTATGGCTTTGAATTAGGATTTATGAAGATTATTGTATGTCTGGTGTCCAGGACACCTGGGATTATTACATTGATGTAAGAAACAACAACAACAAAAAATTACATTTCTGGTAATCGCTGCAGTGTTTTGTATCTCCCTACTGTCACCTTAAGAAGCAGTTCATGTTTATTTGATCTTGCACTTCTAGATAATCTGACATGTGCTCTTTAGCCAACAGATGTCAGCAGATTTAGTGGGGGAAAACTGGACCAGTTATTGTATTAAAATAAACTACCAAAAATGAAAGCCATCTTTAGATTTTAAATTAGGATTTTTATATTGCTATGTCTTCTTTTATTTGTTTTTCCTTCTAGTCCTACTTCTCCCTCAAACACTTAATAGTTATTGCCTTCTATCTAAGGAGCTTGTTAAACGTTTTCTAGGGCAAGAGAGAATCCCCCAAGGGATTGCTTAATCCATAATTATCTAATTTATATGTTGTTGTTATAGCCACTCTAATTATATACCTTGCTGTGATTCTTATCATCTTAGGACTTCGTTTTCTTTATGAATTGCAATAGTTCTGCTATGATTCTTGTGCCCTTTCTTTTCATAATTTGCTGTTAAAAGCTGAGAACACAGCAGATAGCAAGCCCACAGTTCCTGAAGTAAATTTTAAATTACCTATGATATTATGCATATAGAAACAGGTATGCACCATTTTAAGCAAGTATTTAAATGAATTAGGAAATTTCTTTTTTTTATGTCTGAATTGGCATTGACTCATTAAAGTCATCCTTTATGCAGCTGCTGTGTAAGGATTTTGCATGGATGTAAATAACAATTTCCTAGATGTCTGGTTTGGGGACATATGAGTCAGTCGAAAATACAGAAATATGATGAGATATAAAATATCAAGGAAGAGATAATGAGAGTTGAGAATCCACAGAGTAGGGGAAATTTTTTTTTTTTTTTTAAGCTCTCATAAGGTAGCATTCTATTCATGGCCTGGTTAGACTAATTGCTTGTCATATGTCATATTAACTCTAAGATCTTCTTTTTTCATATATAAAACCCTTGAAGCATGTTAGTCCATATTTTCTCTCTTCTTAATTGCATCTGTAAGCAATAATCACTTAATGAAATTATCCACTCTTAGAAGGGACTGGAATAAGACTGTCTGCAGCAAGTCATCGAGCGTGTACTTTTCTCTGAAAAGAGAAGCTGGAACCATCAGAAGAAAGATCTTACATTTTTTGCAACTATCATGCATGATCATAAACTGTAAGAAGTAAAGTTTTAACATTACCTTTAAATAAGGATAACTCGTGTTCAGCCTTGGCAGCTGCAATGGACATCACCTTTCTTAGCTTCCTTCATCCTTTGTGTGTATAGTAAATAGCTGGGACTTCACTGGGGAATCCATGTGCAGCCACAGATGGAAAGTGCATAATGAAGTGGAGCTGGCATACGATAAGAAAGGCACAGTATATGTTTGTGATCTTTCTGAGAATGAAGGCAAATAGCCCACTCAGCTAAAAAAAATCAAATATTGCATATTACATCTATTACAAGTTACAACTCTTGCTTATTACCTGTTGCAACTATTACAACTATTAGTGTGCAATAACATACTTACTTTGTAAAGCTTTATTATGTTATAATGTTCATATTGCTATCTGTTAGATAATTTACCAAAATATTTAGGAGGTCTTTTCATTCTAGGAAGATTTGCAGAACATGTAGACCAGTGGGCTTCTGTCTGCCCTTACTGGACAACTATTGGACAACTCAGGGGGAAGGGGAGAGTTATATATCACATATATACACATTATGTATATTAGGTATATGTACATATATCAGAAAGTCTGCTCCTCATGTAGTAAAGGATTACTTGCAGTGGCCTCACAAACAACATTTTATAAACTGCAGGTTGTGCAAACTATTGACCCAGGGTCAACCAGTAAGACCCAGGGTGTCTTGCAAGACTGTCACCTTATAGGGCTTTTCTCAATTCTAAAGTGAATAGCTGGACTTGTTTGTGTAACATGACACACAGCTGGGGTTATTCAGATACTTAATAATCACAGTAGCATCATTAATACTATGTCCATTGTCTTTTTTTTAAGGAAACCATTATATTTTTAGATACAGGGAACTTGAGTGGGAATTGAAAGATGTGAATTGACGTGGTTGTCACCAACTTCCTCTTTGAACTTAGAAAATAGTTCATTTTTAAAAAAACATAATGCAGTGCTGTCTTACACTTTTCTATAGCACTTTGCAAGTGTGAAGTACTGTTAAACCCTTTGTGTAACTTCAGCTGAGGTTTCAGTACAAGAACTGAGGAAGCCTTACAGTCTTCCAAGGTGGGACATGAATGTTCTGTCTGGCCAGCAAATATATGTAAACATAACAAATGGATTGGAACAGCCCCTTCTCTCACAGCCCTGCCAGCTCTGGATTCCAGAGTCAGTGCTGCAGTCAGATTGCACAGTATGTGAGGTTTGAGCAACAGAAGACAAAATGACACCCTGTAGGGAAAGAACAACACACAGGCATGGTATATTTTCATAATTTGGTCCTATAGATAGCAAGGTATATACCCACATGTAAAACGTTGATAAAATAGTACAATTGGCCTGATTTGAAACCTCTTCACTTTAAGAACAAGGCTTTAGTGAAAGGGACATATACACCAAATGGTGATCAAGGCACATGTATGCAGAGGCACACTTTGCACACCTCCCTGTTTAGTTTGGGCAGAGACTCACTGGATGTTTGATGTAATTGCTTGCTTATTCAGTTACATTGATTGGTTATTTGTAGCAAGAGATGCTCAAACTAGGTGCCCAGATGTTCTCATCATGTTTTTTAGCCTCTCTCTAATTTTGGGATCTTCTGACTAGCTTAATCCCAGATAAAACTACTGATTATCCTGTATCTCTTGCCCAAATACATGTGGTTAGACTAAAAGCCAGTAATGCTGGTTCACTTCGCTGCTGTCAACAAATTGATCACTCAGTCATCCTGCCTCCCAGAGCAAACCTTCTGGGCTTTCCCAATATTAAAATTGATCTAAAATTCAATGTAGATCCTACATCACTTGATGGGACTGTGTGTGAATAAGTTACAGTGATGTTTACAATGTGATGCATTAACATAAAATGGTGGGTGAAAGACTGCAGCACAGGGCAGCTCATTAGCAATTACTCTAAACAGCAAGTAAGGAAAACAGCAATGTCTTTAGCTTAGTTGCACTGCCACTTTCAAAAGGAAAAAATAACCAAACATAAAACTCACCACAAATGGCAGTGGGCAGTCCATTTTAATGGAAAGAAAACATGACATGAAAATTGTTCTATTTCAGCCCAGAATGCTAACACTGGTAATACAGGAATATGTTTCTCTGTACTTTCCATTGGTGTTGTTTGATCCTTTTGCTACAATGCACTTCTGCTGTAACTTGCCCCTTAAAAATAAACAAACCAGAACTTTACACCTCCTGTCCTTCTTGTGAGAGACTGTGCACTGGAAAGCACATATTCAAATTTTGTTGTAAAGCGCTTTTTAAAAATACAATATAAAATGTAAGTTATTTGCTTGCAATTTTCTCTTCTTTGCTTCCACAGTACTACAAATTTTAAGAATGTGTTTCTACCATTTTAATGTGATTAGCAGTACTGCTAGATAAAAACAGATCTATCTTTCAAAAAAATTGTACCCTTCTTCTTTTTCACTGTGATCCATTTATTTTCCATCCAGAGAGAACAAGGAGGGTCAAAGAGGCCACCTTATTTAAAAGAGGTGGACCAGTACTAGTTCCTTTTTGTTCAATTAATTAATTGTTTTGTCTTTTGCTGCTTTAAGAGTCATGACACTTATATTCCTGAATCTGAAAAGCCTGATCAGCGGGTGCTGACAACAGCTCGGTCTTGTTGCTGTTTGTAGACTGAAGCTTTTACAAACTCTGGCTCCTGGTAACCTGTTTACTGAAGGTGGTGTTGACAAGTGCCCCAGTTACAGACTGTTTATGGAGGAAATTTAAGTCAAATACTCATCCTTCCTTTCTCTTACTGACCCAAATCTGTATGGAGAGAACAGGTGGAAAGTTGTGTGAAAAGATACTTGCTTAATTCTTTTTTTGGTCAATAAAATATTTTAAGTTTGTAAACAGGACATATTGCTAGTCTTGCCACATGCTTTGAATTTAAGCAGCATAATAAAAGCCTCAGAGCAGAGCACTTAGTACAGCAATTTTTATTCATGCATGTGTGTGAGAATCCTTTTGAGATCCAGGGGTTACTTACTTAACAAAACTCTTGAAAGCACAGCTGAGGATGTTCCCAGGTATTGCTGGAGGAAGATTGATCTGCCTTCAGACTAGTAATTCTTTTCTGTTCTCTCTACTTTTCTTCTTTTCTGAAAACCAAATCCATGATATTTCTTCTGATAAGAATTGTTACCCCTCTGTCTTTTTTCTCTCATTGATATTGACATTCTAGGGAGATATTTCATTGATATTTCTGACTCCCTCAGTTACTCAAGGAGAGATTTCCTTTTCTTCTTTAAAAAACTCAAAACCACCAACAAAACAACCTTCTGATCTACACTTTTCTCGGTTGCTCTAATTTGCTGAAAACTCTGTTAGCTTTATTTTTGTGTGCAACTATGTTTGCTAAATATTTTCTTACTGCTTTTTTTATGCTTAATTGTCAGAGTTCTCTCTGTTTTTTGTTTTTTTTTTTTTTTTGTAGACAAAGTTCTGCTTTTTTGTAGACAGCTTTCTTTTGCGTTCAAATCCGTGGATTTTCACATACTTAGTACACTAATGAGAGAATGCAGTATTAGCCCTCATTTCAGAGGTTCTGCTCCATGGGCATCTACCCTCTCAAAGAAGCTGTCATCTTTTCCCTTCCATAGCAGGTTACCTGGTTGGAGCTTCTACAGTAGCAGGGGTTGGGAACAAGAGATGGAGGGACATGAATGCAGAGACCCAGTAAGTCTAAGCTTCTGCTGTCCAGGAGATCAACCTCCCAAAAGTCTTTAGGATACTTTTTTGCTGGAAGCAGTAGAGAAAATACCACATCTTTTTTGTCACTAAGTACATCAACCAAATGTAGCTGATAAATTTAAAACAGGTTATTTAAATACTGTTTCTTAATTTTAAAAAAAAGTTTTCTAATTTTGATTGTGCTGTTAAAGTTTTATACTAAATTATTGTCCTAGCATACTCTCTGGCTATGTTTAAAGTCATTTATCTGAGTTTTGCATTACATCGTGAATGAAGGTAGCAGCAAAATAAATGTAAATGCTTTGTGCTTCTGGATACTGAAGTTACAAAACAAATCAATTGTCAGCATTTATCAGACTTGCCTGTTCATTTTGCAATATATTGACTTGTCCTTCACTTCTGATTTGTGGTTGTGGAATGCAGTGCTGGATGTCTAGAGCTGTGTGCATTTTCAGTTACAGTTCTTCTGGCTTGCAGTTCACTTACTATAGTAATTTTTATTAAATTTTTAATCTTCTAGCATACATGCTACAGAAAAAAAGGGAAAAAAAATTCTGACCTAGTTAGTACCATTTCCTGGTAGTGGCAGAAGCACAACATGTTAAATATTGTTCATGTTGCTTATTATGTTGAGCTCTTTGCTATGAATAGCTTGCATAGTACTTTGAAGGAACAGAGGATGTAGATAAACTGTTCCTTGTTGAACCCACACCCCTGTCTTTCTTGTAAGATATTTTGCTTGCAATAATCATGTTGCAGAGAGGAGTGCACTGTAAAGATTGTGCCCTAAAACTCAGGGGCCTCCAGAGAGGAACAGGGAGGCAGCAAGGAAAGGAACCCTGCTGTTGAGGGGGCATAAATGTTGATATAGATCTTCAACTATCAGACCCAACAGTGGTGAAATTGTTTGGGATAGAAGGAAAGCTAAGAGCATAATTACTGTACTTAATGGTGGGAAGTCAGCCTTGTAATTTTTAATAAAGCTTTAGAACATTTTCTGCTTTCTTCTTATTTCTGCTTTCTTTTAGGTTTGCAGTCTTCTTTTCATGTTGTATCTTATTCCTGTTTGTTCACAATTTTATAGTTTCTCCTTATAGATGCCCACATTTGAGATGTTTTGGTTCTCTGTCTTCAAACAATTACTGAATGGAATAAATAACAGGAGTTAGGAATAAAGGAACAAAAGTAGGAATTAGCAATAAAAATATCATTATACATTTTTGGTTATATTAAATTCAATATATTTGCTAAATTTATCACCAACCCTTCTCAAAATATTTCTTGTGATGTGTTGTTATAAAGGATTGAGTAAAAACAGAACCTTCATCTTGTACTGGTTTGAGTTTGCAAAATTGGTAAAAAAGAAAATCAGATGTTTTTTCTTCTAGGATGACAAAACAAGGTAGTTGGTTTAGGCACTATATTTGAAGTCTGTGGTACTTTGGAATACTTTTCAGGGTGGAATTGCATTCTCTAAGTGTCTCATAAATAAAACTCATGGGCAGCTCTAGTATTTGCTAGGATAATTAAGAAAAATAGGTCTGTTTCTGGAAAAAACCCTTCTTTTTTACAGAAAGTGTAATTTATTTTTTTTTTAAATTAACACACTTCACCATGGAACAGTCAGTTTTATGGCTGTTTGAGAGGGCAAGAATCACACCTAATTCAGCAAGTTTATTCTGCGTTTACAGTATAGAATTGTTCTAGTAATTACACTTTTTCAATTGCTTTAATGCCAATAAGGATTCAGAAATTTACATCAGTATTGATACTGAAAGTGTGGTTTAGCAAATATTTCCCTGCTGTTCTTTGCAGGCCAAGATCCTCCATGAGGAGCTTTGCTGTAATAAAGGAAAACTATAGAATGTCAGAACCTCTTTCATTGTTTCTTTAGAATTCTTTTCTTTAAGATTTCAGTGACATTAACCTGGCTTTGATTCCATTCTATTAAGAAACAGCTGAAAAGCATGCTTTAGAGGAGAAACAAAAATACCTAAAATGTATGTAAAAAATTAGTAAAAATATTCTTAAACTCTTATTTTAAAAACTGGTTCTATTTTACTCTGAAAAGTAATATTGATAAACTTGTGCAGGTAGAAGGAGGTCTTTTTAGGAAAGACAAATTACTGCTGTATTACAAAATAAAAGTCATAAGAAGCTTGGAAAGAAGAGCCCAAAGCAAATGGGAAAGCTGATTTCCACTGAGAACCATTCTTTCTTTTATAAGCTTTTCCAAGGTCTCAGAGTTAACCCAAACCTTTAGCCTGTAGGTTTGCCCTACTGCAACCCCTGAGAACACCAATCCTTGGCCACTGTTACAATCCCAGACACTGCATTTCTGCTAAGAAAGCAAGCAAGCAACCAAAAGGAATGTGCATATAGCAACAAGCTACTGCAAGGACCCCAGCCCTTCTTACATCTAATTTTGCTCTCTCAGCTAGGAACAGCTTTTCTCTTGAGTCTCTGGAGGGGAGGGTTGATTAAAATTTTGAGTGAACCCTGAAAGAATAGAAGATCTCATTATTCACATGTTGTTTTCTGAACCCACAGGGCATCTGTATTGTGCTTGTCCAGGTGGGTTTGTTCCTTTCTTACAGTTCTCTGAGGATGCAGGTCACATACTTACTGGTGTGTTGGGGTGGGTTTTTGTTAATGGTTTGGGCTGAGGGGGTTGTGGTACTTGAAAATTATCATGTTGTGCACTTTCCCCACTGCCACCAAGGTTTTGTTTGGACAGCAGAAGGAATTTTGGACATCAGAAGGAATTTCTTCACAGAAAGGGTTGTTAAAATTGAGGTGGACTGCCCAGGGAGGCGATGGAGTCACGATCCCTGGAGGTGTTTAAGGAAAGCCTGGCCGTGGCACTCACTGCCATGGCCTGGTAGACAAGGCAGTATTTGCCATGGGTTGGACTCGATGATCCCAGAGGTCTTTTCCAACCTAACTGATTCTGTGATTCCATTCTCCTACAGAATTACAATTGCAAGTTAAATTTTTGAATGCAAACCTTGTGAATAATGTTTCTTTCCTCCTTGTTCATCTTTGCCATTACCATTTCTATTTGAAAAGTGAAGTGTTGTCATCAATGGAGACACTCATTCCAGAATTCCTATACATTTTCTGAGGAAGTTCAGTGAGTACCCTAAAGCATTTACCAAAACATGCTGGAGGAACAATCCCATATGACAATTTCTATTTCTAGATACATAAGTAATTACTGCATAGTGCTAAATAAATTCTAGATACCTTATGATTCAATATTTCCTGTAATACCACGAAGTTGCCTGAAATAAAGATAATTCTTTACCACCAGTCACATAGCAGGTATCTGTCAAAACATCACAAATATTATATTGCTGGATATTTACTAAATAATCTGGAAGACTGAAGGTACTGTTTGTTTCTCAAGGCTAGTTTTAAAAGAAAAATAGATCTATTTCTGGAAAAAACCCTCTGTTTTACAGAAAGTGTAAATATTAAAAAATTAATCACTTTTGATAGAAAACCTTGTTCAAGGGTTTGGATGATAATAATGCTGGTACTAATCTTTGATTCTCCTTCAGAGCACTCTAAATCCAGGTTCTCAGTACACTGTAAAATGTGCATTTTTTTCTTCCTTATGAGACTCTTGGCAAACTTTGTGTTTAATACAAAGACATGCAGCAAATTAGATGTTTCTAAAAACAGCTGAGAAACATCTTTTATCAAAGAGGAAAAAAGAATTATTTACTTTAGAGGGTAGTTTTATACTTTGTTAGTTTCAAAATATCATATTGTTTTCAGAGCACAGTTAGTATCTGGTGGCTAGCTACTATACATATTTACATAGTGTTTCTTTTCTCCCTGTTCTTTTGGATTGCAAACCAATGATACAGAAGACACCTTGCGTATTTGTATTAAATTTTATTGCCGTACCTTATGTAATTGTTACTGATATTTTGACTCCTTGGTGTATGGTGAAATGTAAATCAGTGATTTTCTTGGTCCATTCAATTAATATTTCTCATAACAGGATTGTGTGTCATGGCATTTGGCAGTGCTTAGTTTAGCTAATGTCCAGATAATATGCTCTGAATGGATTGTATTCTGGCTAAGTCAGTTAGGCATTTAAGTAGAAACCAGTGTGACTAATGTGCAATATCAAATTCTCTAGGACTTGCAGTTCTATGTATGCTTGAAGAATGCATGCATAAAGCATAAGCCATTTCATAACCTTGACCTTAGTTGCATCACATTGTTTTGTGCTGGTGTTTGCACTGGAAGCAGTGCGGGCGACCTCGGCACCGAGGGATGACTGATGCTCTTTGCCAGAGTGCACGGTTCTTCATCACGTTACCTGAAAGCCTGCTGGGGAGGCTGGCTTCAGCAAGGCCTTTTCACTCATGTGGGTTCTCCAGCATATGAATGAAGTACATCTTAGCCCATTTAAAGGATATCTTCATGTTTTGGAAGCACAGAAATGGGTCTAGTTTCATAGGGTCTTGCACAGGAGGCCAACGTCTAAATATCAGTGCAGGAATGCTCAGAAACAGCTCTGCATAGCAAAGGACAATGACTGCCTGTGATGACTGCTCTAGACAAAACTGATAAATTACTTCTTGTTACCTGAATTCTTCAGGACAGGAACTTTTGTCTTCATATAGATAAGTAATATAAAATGTGACTTGTTATAAACGAAAAAGTGAATGCAAGCTTTTTAAGATAATTAAAAATTGTTTTCATGGGAGAGACAGTAGTGGATTAAATGTGAAACTGAAATCTAGACTACTTTTCCACTTATGTTGTGAACTGATATAGTTATGATTATAGAACTCATATTAGGTCCAAAACCCACTGGAATTAAGGTAAGATCATGGCATTTGTTAAACTGACCTGACACTTGCCTTTCTTTCTGACTTACCTATACTATGTTTGTATCAACCATTTCGAGTTTTCTTTTTGATACTTTTTTGACTATTCAAATAGTATCATAACCTATTAAGGCTATTGAGAACCTCACTGACAGTAGCAGAGATTGAGCTTGGTAAAGTGATGCTTTCACAGTAAAATAATTCTAACGTAATTCATCCTTCCTTACTGCAGTCTTGCTTTCAGCTATGGAGTGGGACTTGGGGGTTAGCAAAGCTGGTCCTTGCTCCATCACTGTCAGTACATGGTATCTGCTGTGTGCAGAAAGGGTTTTAATTTCCAAGTCTGCCTGTTTAGCACCATTCTAACAAATGTAAGGTTTATGGAGGAAAAAAGATCCAAGATGCTTTGTTCTCACTCCGACTTTTTTTCCCTCTTTGAAGTTAGTTTTGCCACTATGATGATGGTCTAATTTGCATTGTAAATTGTGTTCACCCAGCTTGGGGGACAATTAAGATAAAAACAAGTGTTCATAAAAGTATAATTTGCCAATCAAAATATACATTAGATTCTAGGGATTTCTGATTATCATCTGACTGATGGGAATAGGACAATGAGTGAGGGATTATTTTTCCCTGAAATGTGGGAGGGGAGGGAGGCAGAAAGGTCTTTGAAGGTCTAGTTTAATTGATTCCTAGATGTAACCCAGTTTTTCAACTGGGGCATTCTGCCTTTCTTTCAGATTATGGGAATGATGAAAGACAAGCAAATACCAGCACCTCAATAAGTGATCCACAAGTTCTTTCTTTCAAAAGGGAATGTAATAAATTCATGCAGAGTAGAACTTAAGAGAAGTTTTTAAGTTTACAGCAGCAACAAAAGGACACACCTGAATTGTTGTGTGGGCATTCTTTCAGGTAAATGTTAACATAAAAAAATGTTCTATCTATTTGGCAGTGTTCTTAGCAAGAGAATATGTCTCTACCAGAAGATGTTTATGACTTTTGTTCTGATGCATACCTTGGGTCCTGACAAGAAGGAAGTCTTCTCTCAAAGTACTAGCAATGAGCAGCCATAGGAGCTAATATCTCTTGAACTAAGAGCTGACGATCTTCATCTTAGAGATAATTATGCTGATTAGAAAAGTACAAGAGGTTTGAGTGTTTTTCATGAACTTACAGACTTACAGTACTCTTGCCCATGGTTTTTTGCTCACAGCTTGGAAAGCTGGAATGGGAGAACTATGCAGGCTATCTTCTAGACTTCTCTGCTAGCTTTCCTAGTTTCCCTGTCCTCTAAAAGTACCAGAATCAGTAAGGAAAAGCAAAAGAAATACTCTCTATCAGTTCTTGACTCTGCTGCTGCATGTAGCTTTCTGAAGAGTTGTTAACTGCATCTAAAAATGAAGAACTGAGAAAAGGAAAGCCAGGGAAAATAAAGGAATATCTGTAAACTGTAGCTGTAGGAATTGTAAGAATTGCAGTAACAGACATACCAGTATTACAGTAGCATGGAGAATGTCACTCCTCTTGTGTATTGAATCATAACCAGTAAGGTTAGTAGCTGTATGTATCAGTCACTCCTTTCAATAAACTTTTTACCCTTCAGAAATTTGACATAATTGTCCTGTGACATGGTAGTAACAGATCTTGGGAAGTTTATCTCAAACCTTAGGTTTCAAATCATTGTGAATATAAGCAAAAGCTTCAAGTGAGGGCCCCGTCCAGAGTGTGTAGCACCACTAATCCTTGTGTCCCAGTACCACACATCCTCCACCACCCAAGACAAGTGCTGGCTGTGACACAGACTGGCAAGATTATTTGTGTCATTTTTGACTTGTTGGCAGGTTGAGAGAAGGTTTAGCATTGGTTTATCTGGCCTACCAGATGAAATGTTGGGTTGTGTAAGGAATGACTAGTGCTCAGGTTGCGTTCAAGGCAAAGCCAGTCCTTTTTTGGGAAGAAGATGGAGTATCTTTTCCCTGGCTAAATGCTCTGGGCAAGAAAACAAAGCACCTACCACCACCCCACCACCCAAGCTGTCCTTCTGTCAGACAGCAACACCCTCAGGTTCTCTGGAACAGCCATAATCTGTGATACTTCAGCACAGGTCAGATCCTGAGCAGCACAACACCCCTAAAAATCATGGATGCAAGCAACCTCCATGTGACTGGATCCATTTCACTCTTAGCATCAGGTGAATACCAAGTTAGTGTTAAAAGCTTTCAGTGCTCTTCCTTCCCTAATAGCTGTGTAAGCTTAGGAGTTTTCTGGCTGCCTGTTGAATATGGGAGGTTGAAAGGAAGAAGTCAGGAGTTTATCAAAGTCAGAAATCCTGTCTGTGTTCATGGCTCTGACATGACTTGTTAAGCACTGTTCCTCAATATTTCTGTATGTGTGCTGTTACAAAGTAGAAATCCTTGTAACAAACATCTCTCGCTCCTAGGGATCACAGAATCATTGAATCATTGAAGGAAGGAACCTTAAAGATCATCTAGTTCCAATTCCCTTGCCATTGCCAGGGACACCTTCCAGTAGACCAGGTTGCTCAGAGCCTGTTATCAGGAACATCATTATGAGTGCCTGATGAGAGATATCAGTTTGTATAGGATTTTATTGCTATAAATAGTAAAACAGATTACGTTTGATTTCTAGAGGCAGAGTAGGTAGTCTTTTCTTTGTTCTTAAAATGGCAAAACTGTCAGGATAAATCCTTAGTGAGGTCAGGATCAAAGCTGGCAAGTCTATTGGGTCCAACATTATTCTCTAAATTGTGTTGACTACTTCTGTATGGCAAGGTGTTTTTTTATTTCGCTGTTGGTTTTGGCTCTTGGGTTGTTAGGGTTTTTAACTGCATTTTTCTATTAAGAACATACTTGGATATATTTCCCTATATAATAGAACTTACCAGCCAGTCATGCAATTCTATTTCACACTGGAAAGCAACATCATTCATCCTTTGAAATAACTGGGATAGGACAGTTCTTAATCACAAAAGTCATGCTTTTCTTGGACAAATTCTGGAAAGGCAGAGGGGAAACAAAAGACAGAGCTTCATCAGTTTGTGGAAGGAATTGTATGAAGTAATTTCCCCTAAACAAGGCTGAACATAATAACAAAAAGTCCCACGAGCCTTATGGGTTTCATAAATGCAGAGTAATGTTGGGTAGCCTGTCTGAGTTCAAGAAGTGTTTCGACAACACTCTCAGGCACATGGTGTGACTCTTGGGGTGTGCTGTGCAGGGCCAGGAGTTGGACTTGATGATTCTAATTTCCCTTCCAGCTCAGCATGTTCTGTGTTTCTGTGATCTCAATAATCATTACAAAGAGTCTTATTTATGTTTTAGCCTTAATTCTGGTTCACCTGAGCTGAAGAATTACATCACCATGTATTAAGAACTGCTATTTTAGATCTACCTAAACTGAACTCTGAAACTACTGTTATTTATTTGTTTGGTGGTTTTGTTTTTTTTTTTTTTGTTTCCTTTTATTAGTAGGTCTTTGTGGTTCTAAGTACAAAGCCATAGCTGCCTGATTTGTGGTGTGTAAATTTCTGTTCTTGTGTTCTCTTTAGATAAATACGGGGCACCGGTCACAGTTGACTGTATCAAGCACAGAGATGGGAAATCAAAGGAGTCAGACTTTGGAAAGCAGCCCTTTCATGTCAGACCTCCTGAGTGACGTCCCCTTTGCCCTCGCACCACATGTGTTAGCAGTGCAGGGCACCCACGGTGACGTCCCTGACCGACTGCTCACCTACGACATCAACGATAATTTATCAAGATTTTGGTATGACTTCACACTTGAAAATTCAGTGCTTTGTGATCCGTAATGTTCTCTTTGTTTTTTCTGCCTCTGTCAAGGAACAAGTCTTTAAGTGAAGAAAAAGACTTACTTTAATTGGCTTTGTATTTTGGGGCCTGCTGCTGGTATATCAAATGGATTATTATTCACAACTGTGATATATTTCTTAGCTTTAAGTGAACTATAACTTAGTATGTTAAATATTCCATTTATTTCCAAAGAAATCAAGCAGAAGTGTTTCAGCCTCAGTAGAAGACTGGCTGCTGGTATCTACTACCAGTAGGTACGCTGCAGACACAAACATTTCATGACTTTAAGAGGAAGTCTATGTCTCAACTGTTTTGTTATTTCAACTAGTTACAAAACACATAGATCCTGTTACACATATTAAGATTGCCTCTTGATTTTGTACAGATAGAAACCAATATTAATGCTAAAGCAATGCTGCTCTGTACTGCTGGACAGAGCTTTTCAGTGAAAACAAGTTTTAAAATTCAGAGTTAATTACAAGCCCTTAATTAATCATTAAGACTTAACATAATTGGTTAAACTTACCAATTTCAAAGTGAAAATCAGTTGCTTCCTCCCCTTTTCCAGTAGATGGTATTTTGTCTGTCCCATTTTGTGCCTGCCTGGAGAAGTTGTCCCCGCCTGCCTGTTGGCTGCTGTTTGTTCTCATTACCACATGTGTTCCTGATTTATAAACAGATCAGCTTTTCCATTTTAACCTCTTTGCCCCCTGAAGAAGGAAATCTCAGGACATGTACTTTTAATGGTCACACCCTTCTTTTTTTAATTTGTGTGCCAGAGGTACAGATGGCAATGTTTAACAACAGGAAAACATTACATTGTTTCTTATCCAACTAAATTAAACTGCTAAATACCTAAACACTCGTTCTCACAGACAACTGTGTCCCCACTCAGGAGCTTTAAGCATGTTTTTACCAACTAAGACCAGAACTGCTGTTCCACCAGCAACAGCTCTCTGATGTCACATTACGATTTGTGATGAATAATGATCTGTGGCACACACTTGTTTTCTCTCTTGGGGTACAATATATATATTGTGCTAAATGTTGATGGATATTTTCCTGTATTTTTTATGCTCTTATACTCTTGTGGTAGCTTAAAGGTCAGACTTGGATCCTCTTATAGTATTAGAGATTAATACTGAAAAATGATAAAGAAATTGCATTGTGAATATGTCTTTGGTTGTTAAATATTCATGGTTTAGATTTTTTTAAATGTGCATATTTAATATTTTTGGTGGCTATGTTCTTAAATGTTTTCAAGTTACTGTTTCAAGGGGAGTATCTGTGCTGCACCCTAATAAAAAGAAGCCAAGTAATAATGAGTTATTTTTTATATGTGGGAGTTATTATGTGGTTTTACCTATATTGTTTACTACAGCTCTGACCATTCAGCTTTCATGGGAACTTGAACCTGGAAATTCAGTTTGAAAATATTTTTAGTGTCATTTAAAAATTAGTGTCCTTCTAATAAAATGTATCACACTCTATCTGATGGATTCTGTGTGCTGCGTTGGTGTCTTGCAGTGGTTTAGGTGGCATCCATGACACTTCTTGGAGAATATTGTGGCTGGGAGCTGGGAAGTACTGAGGCCTCCTAGAAAGAAGAATTAATTTTATGAAGTTGTTCAGAACTGTTTTGTTTTCTGAATTTTTTTAGTTAACACATATGCAAAGCACTATAATAATTATTTTATATCCAGCAGTTAAAAATTTGATCATTCTACAAATAGCATGTTTCTGTTCAACCTTTCCATTTTGAATGTGAAATGTTTCTGCAGCTGAGCTGGTCTAGAAGCAGAGCTGTAAAGCACTGTTGAAGACCAAACAAACTCACAATACTGGTTCTTTCTTTGCTAGCTGACTTGGCATGTAATTTTTTGCAATATTTTTTTGCCTAAAGTTAGACAATTTATCTTGACAATTACATCTTGTCAGATTTCAGCTGTGTTGCATTCACAGGTGTCTTTTCAAAAGGAAAGGAGCAGCAAAAGAGAGTAGGGAGGAGGCTGTATTCACCATGATGAGAACGTGGACAGTAGGTTAAAACATTTGATCTTCATCCTTAATTGTCTCCTGTAAAGGGTAAAATTTACAGCCAGCAAAGTACCACTAGTGAGCCAGGGCCCTGGGAATGTGTCTCCTGACTGCCCTTTAGCAAAAGCTGGGGTTCAACCTCTCCCTTGCTTGAGATTGTTCCTAAAATTGGATTGATGCCTTATGGCATGTGTTCAAAGGTAAATCAAAGAACAACTGCATCCAAAGCAGCCTGACAGAAGGCTGTCTGGGAGATGGTCCCTACAGACAACTCCCTGGTGACAAAGTCAGAAATGGAACCAGAGAATGTTGTGTCCAGCAGGTCAGTCAAGGTAGTGGTTACAGATCCAGTTTCTGCTGTTTCTGTAAGGTGTGATCCAAACCCTGATATGACAGTCAGCAAATATACATTTGTGTGGCCACAGAGGAGAGGGTTTCACCCTAAAGCACCTAAAGGAGAAATGCAAAGAGCATATTCACCGTGGCAATTACAGTATCTCAAAATAACACAGTTCATTGCATTTTTAGCTGGAGAACTTGTTATGTTGACAAAAGCACTAAAGCAGCCTCCTGGGCAAGATGAGCGGGTTGTTCTGAGCAATAGCATAAAACTGGAGCTTGAGAAACTGCCCTCCTCCCCACAACCACCCTTTTGTTATGACATGGTAATTCATCTTGCTTTGGGTTTTCTCTCCTCAGCCTAGTGACTAGGGAAAGGAACCAGAAGTGCAACTCCTAGGGGTAACTCCTTCCCTTCTGAGTAACTGCAACTCTTCTACTGATGACAGGGCAATTCCAGATTAACCAGATTTCTTTTTGAAACCAGAGACTGTACAACAACAAAGAGGTAGAATATCCTCCTTAAATTCCAAAGGTAGACTCCTGTTTGGTGCTGTAGGAAGACAAAGGTTTAGTAAGCCAAGCCAAGTTCATTCAGCCTACCCTGCTGTGCTGCAACTTTTCATCAGCTCTAAGCCTGGCTTTCTGTAACGAGCTCACAAAATTAGAAAGCATGTGTGTTAGGCCTGACTTCTTCCCATCAATATATCAAATTCCTTAAACTAAGAAAAAAATTATAACTCCTTTTATCCTCCAATGAAACTGTGTTCTTTCTTTACCAGTAGATATTTATGTACTTTGAGTCTCCTAGAGAACTACTACCTCTTCTTTTCAATGTCCTTCTGAGAGATGAGTTCCCACAGAGCCTTTCTTAGCTGTCCTGCCTGAATCACAGCCATGGATACTGAATGAAGTGCAGATGGTAAGAATATGATGACACTATCATACTGGTGATCTGAATCAGGACATAAATCAGTATGACGTCCCATAAATTAGTATTATGCCCCCATTTTGTGTACATGTAGTAGACAGCACAATAGTACCTAATGCATAAGTAATGGGAGATTAAAAGTGGATCACATACTCTGAGCATTTTGGAACAGATACTTCTTTTTAGTCTGCAGCTCTCCATTCTTTCTAAATTGTGTTTTACTCCAAAAAACAGTCAGTGAATATTCAATTAAATTTTACTTTCTGATGCAGTATCAGTAGCTCAAGAGTAGCTCAAAGAGCTTTGTTGTATCACAGCTCAGTGTTTTCTCCCTTCTACAGAAGCAAAAATCTGGCTGAATGGTTCATAAAATAAACCAGAAGTTGTAAAGCTTTCGTCAGGTTATGATGATATGTTGGAGAAGCCTTTTTTTAATTCTGTAACAAAAGAGAGTATCTAGTGATGGAAGTGGAAGTTGTGGTGACCCCAGAAGATGCAGCAGCTGTAGACCAGAGACAAGAGAGGGCTTAGTTCTGCTAGCCAATTCAATTCACTTTTCCTTGCTGCAAAGATAAAATAAACTCTTGAGATCAAAGATCTAATTTACAAGGCTGTCCTCTCAAGTCAGTTGACACATGTACTTCAATAACAGAACATGAAAGAAACTGCTCACAACCAAACAAAAAAAAAGATGAGCCTTGATTATAAACATCCTTCATCCAACTCTTTGTGGCTATCAGCATTATGGTTAGAGTAGCCTCTCACGTCCAAATGTTCATGTAAGTGTTCTGGGAGGTCAGCTTTGAGCATCCATCTAAATCTCACTGGAAAAGAAGCAGATGGGCTCAGAAAACAAAGCCCCAGGTGGAATAGCCCATCACAGAGAGATGGGAATTACTTATTTAAAGCAACTGATCCTAGTAGAACTTCAGTCTGACCTTGTGTCAGCCTTTTTATGAAGAGTTCTGCTATTTGACTGTTTTCCTTAAGAAAATGAAGCAACATGTGACATATTGTGAGCTGTAGTGTAATATCTTTTTTCAGCTGTTTGTAAAAACTGCTGGTGCATCTGCTTGGCTTATTCTGCTCTTAAAGACACTTTTAGATTCCTGCATTTTGTTCCTTTAGATTCCTCTGAGTTTGTCTATGGTATGTTTAGATAGGGCTTAGGTAGAAGATTTAATATTTGTCTTATCAATTTATTCAAAGGTATTTTTATTATTATTAGTTGACTTTTATGTCTTCTGTAGTTTGGCCAGTTCTCCTTCAGTTGTGTCTCAAATAAAAAACATTTATACTTCTCCCTCTATTTGTCAGGGTGTAATAGAAAATATGCATTAAATTTATCCCAGAAAGGACTGCCAAATTTTATTTCAAATAATAGTGCAGTGCTTGCAGGTATTACTTATTAATCATAGTATAATTATGGCTAAAAGTGGACACATGAGGTTAATGTTTGCTATCTTTTAATGCAGTTCAATTCACATTATAATTTAACTTCAGTTTTGGGGGCAAAGTAAGGTGGTGTTGTAACAGCAATTGATACTGGTTTAATAGAGGAATTTAAAACTTCCTTTTTGCCAGACGTAGTTTGCAGTATATGCACCTAACCGATGATCAAGTTAAAATAACTGCTTCAAAACTAGAAGTTGCCATCCTGTTAATAAATGGTATCAATTATTGATCAATTATCATTGATTAAGAAGTGGAAATGTAGTGTTTTGCTATAGATCTCTCAAATGTTTTACGGTACAAGTCAGTATTAAGATTCATCTTGAATCTTAATATCATACATTGAGGACAAATTTTAATCCTAGGACAGCTGCAAAAAATTGAGTGAGTGAATGAACAAAGAGGGCTGACATTTTTTGTTTACTTAGAGGCTAGCTAGCTAAATTATTTTATGTTGCAGTTATTCCCATAAGAAATTTTGTGTAGCACTGTTGTTATAGCTATTGATTTGTACAAATCTGAGAGAAACCATAGGAATAAAGCCATTTTCCAGGTCTTGTCCAAAACTGTTCACCTTCATGATTAAGACTTTGGAGTCTTCTCAAACTCAGAGACTTCACCACCACCTCTGATGGCTGTCTCTTCATCTGAAGAAAGCTGTATCCTATTTTAGAAACATCAGTATCTGGAAGATACTCTGCTCCATCCAGCTGGTTCTGACATGATTTCCAGCATGGGGCATATCCTGGTAGACAGACATCTCCAGGGTGGTAGTCCTTAAAGAAAAGGATGTTGTTCATAGATACCCTGCAGGTAAAAGCAATGCAGACCTGACCAACTTCTGCTCCTGTCTCCTACATGACCACAAGTCATGTCTCGTACATGACGTGATCACAGATGCCTGATAACTCAGTGATCAGAAAGTTCTGAGAGGTGCTGCTGAAGTCAAACTCTGTCTTCTTGGAAAACAATTTGCCTTTTTTTAAACTGAGCAAATTCATCTTCTGGTGATCTGCCAGTCTTAGCAGTTTGCCTGTGCCATTTCATCCTGCCTAAACCAGAAGGGGAGATCTCCAACATGATGCTAAAGCTATCTGCTAGAACAGGAATTCAAACCCAAGCCTGGTCTGTTCACCACAGATATCAAAAAAAAGTCCAATAAGACTTGCTCTGCAAGTATCTCCTATAGCAATTGGAAGTCTCTGGCTGTTTATATAACCACATGCAGAGTGTCTCAAAACATTAGTTTTTGGTGTTAGATTTGATGCCTTAAGTTTTACTTTTATATTTTTTAGACTCTGTGCTGTTTTGGTGAGTAGTTTTAGGTTTCATATTAAGTGCTACTAAGCTCTCTTCACAGAGTAGATAAACAAAACAATTCCTTCTCTAGTTTGATACCAAGGACAACTTTCAGGCCCAAGAATGAAAACAATGGTGAAGTGAGAAGAAAAAACAAGGAGGATGGAGCTTCATAACAGGAAACTATGGTTGGACAGTTGGGTTCCAATATCTAATGGACAAGAACTTATAAAAGTGTGAGACCTCGTGATCAGGTGTCCATTTTGTGACCATTTTGGGTGCATCTTGGGTGTGGTCCAGCCAGGCTCTTGTGGTGCCCAGGTGTACCCATTGAGGCCTTTTAATAAATACCTACTTTATCCTTTTGTTCTGTCTAGTCTCTGTTCCAGGTCAGCCTCCAGGAGGCATCAGATTGGGTTTTATGGTCTTCATGGCACAGAGCAAGAAAAGTGTTCCCAGTGTGTCCTTGGCAACAGCAATTCAGCTGTACGAAGATTATTTTCTCCTATATAGGTAGGAAGAATAAAAATCACCTACTACACCCTTCTTAAACAGATGAGCTAAATCAACTGAGGGATAAAATCTTACTTGGAAATTTGCAAATAGGTAATTCTGGGTTTAGATAAATTCCAATTAACCAAACAAGGCATTTCTGGCACCTTCAGCCTCATCTTGCTTCAAAGAGTAATTCTGGCTTGTGCACAAACTAATATTCTACTCCCCCAAAGAAACAATGAAGATAATGCTGGGAAAGTTCTCCTTTGAAACATCATCCATTTCTGATATAGCACTGTAGCCTGGAGATCACTTCTGATAATATCACTGTCATCTGGAGATCATGACCCAGTATTTTGTCTGAATTTAGGATTTACACTGAAATTGGTATCAAAACAGGTAATCAGGTAACAGAACAATATCAGCAAATAGATCAGTGTAGGCATTGGCAGAGCAACACAAGAGAAGAGAACGCATCCCCACAGTGAGATTTAGAGATTTAGTAGAGCACTGGTGACATTTAAAATTAGAATACCCTAAGCTTTTGATCAGGGAGGGAAAAAAAGGTGACAATTTGGCAGTCTGCTCTTATATTTAAAAGCATCGAAGGTCTACTTTGCAATAGCTGACAGAAATGCTTTTGAGAACACTGTAGCAAAGCAATGCTTGGCTTGCTCTACTTACCTTTTCCCCCTTGTATGTATCTATTGATCATAAAACTCCTCTGGCCTAGAGAAAGCCTCTTCCACAGTGTTTATTATATTATTAAGATGATGCAATCTGAGGGAAACAAAGAAGAGGAATGATTCTTATCTGAGGATTTCCTCCCTTGAGCCTTTTGTCCCAGAGACATCCAACCTGGCCTTATAGGTGCCTTTCCTAAGTGCCTGATGGTGTACTGGCTCAGGCCAGGCCAGAAAGTCTGAGCAGGGAATTTCTCAGACACAAATCTTCTCTCTTCTCTGCTTCCTCCATGCTGATGTGCTTAATTACAATCCCAGTGATCCTAGTTTCCATCTGCTGGGAGGAGGGACGGGAAAGAGGAGCTCTTTGTCCACAATTAAGATGAGAATAACCCTCTGGCTTCTTGTCTCTTCCTTTGGCTGTCTATGCAGGGAGCCAGCTGCTGCCAGAGACAGCTCCAGCAGCATGCCTGGAACAGGACAGTTATCTATCTCAGCTTTTTTTTGTCCTTCTTCTCCCCCTATGAATTATGTCTGCAGAGATCAGAACTGTCACTAGCAGTGGAAGGCTGTATTATAAACAGGGATTAATTTACTTTTAAATAAGTATTTTGATTTGTTCAAAATGTTTAAGACCTGATGATGTGGTCTGGGGAAGATTCAGTGGGCTGTTTCTTTGCTCCAAATATAATGAAAGAGCTGGTCTGTTGCCAGCCATGGAGGAGGGAGGAGGAGGAAATTAGAATATGCAGCATTTAAGGAAAAAGTCAGATAAAAATAAAACTTAATTCTGTAGATACAGTTTTACTCATGAATTGACTGCAGTTCAGAGAAGGGAGATGTAGAGGAAGTTAATTTATAATGACCACATCCTAAAATGGATTGAGGTGGATTTCAGAACATACTGCTTAGTTGTAGGCCAGCAATCAGAGTTTTTCAATCTGCTGCTTCCTCCAAATGTGTGAAAAAACAGCCTTATGAGTTCACATAACTGCTCAGTTGCCAGTTGGTGCCTACATCTTGCCCTCAGCACAGTGATATTTTATGCACAGACAAAAAAGCAGTTCTAGAAGGGAAAAGATTTTTATATGAACTTGTACTTCAGCAAAGTTATATTTCACACCATCATAACTAACAACAGGATTTGTCCTAAAGATAATAGCAAAATTATTGTAAAGGGTGCATAGATATACAGAGAATGTGGATATATGTTATGTATGTGTCCATATATGTAGGTATGGATAGATATACAAGGTGATTGTTCACGAAGAGTGAATCCCACATTGAGTGAGACTGATCCTAAGTTTCTCCAGAAAAATTTTTGTATGTACTTTAATTCATATGTCAGAGGTCTCATATGGCTCTACTGGCTGAAAACCCGTGTTGTTTTCCCATATCTTCTGTTAATAACAGTTACCAGACAGTCCACTGGTAACTTGAAAAAATACAAGACTCTTTTTTTTAATGCCATGTAAAAAATAGTACTTGAAATTTTCCCAGTTGTAATTTGTGTGAAGGGGAAAAGGGACTATTTACACAAAGCTGCTGTTTCCAGACCTGAATCTTTGCTCATTCCATGTGAACTGGTCTCTATCCTCATTATTCCTTATTATAGGAAAATGCAGTTGGCAGCAATCAGGTTAAGTACTTACATATTTTATATTTAATTGAGGGGATTAAATTCACATTTCCAATTTAAAGTATTTTCCCATCTTAACTACAAAACCTGGTTGTATGTTTTAAAGCTTTTTTAAAATGTCATAATGTGAAAATGACTTAATGTGAAAACACATTCTATCTTTCTCTTGTCATTTAAAGACAGACTCATTCTCTAATAGGCACCAAATAATGAATTATTTTGATTGCTGCCTTCTCTTCACTCCCCTTCTCTATCCCTTTCCCCACGGCTAACTTTAAGTGTCATATGTGGAGAAAATCCTCATAATGAAATTGCTGGCAGAATCTGGTCAAGAACAGTGATCCCTCTTGGTAGAGGATCACATCCAACTCTTTTATTGTAGTCTACATTTTCTTTCTTTTTTTTTTTTTTTTTTTTTCTAAATGACTTAGATATTTCCAAGGACAAGGCTTGGGGAAAAGGAATTGCGCTGACCTCTTCTTTGAAGTGAGATTAAAAAAAGGACAGGGAGAAAGTCTATTAAAACGTGGCTGCCTTCCATGCTTTTTAAAAATGTGCTGTTTGTGTGTGCAATGCCTGCCAAGGAGTTTGTCTGCATCTTGTGTGTTCCAGTCAACAGTGCACGCCCTTCAATTGCATCTCATCTCCATTTTCGGGCAACTCCATCTCACCTTTTTTCTGCTCTTAGCAAATATCTGAGAATTTCATCAGTGCAGTCATCTGTGTCTTTTTCATAGTGCTTTCAACTCTCAGGCTGCTGGGGCAGCTGAACCCCGGTGCTGTTGATAGCCCAGGTGGAACAGCATGTGGAGCCAGTGGGATGGATTTTGGGGGAAGAGCTGGATTCATGTTGTCCTGAGGTTGACTTTCTAATCTAAAAGAGCATGAATATTGCAATGCTAAGCATAGCACGTGTGTTCTGCTGCTTTGAGGGGTAATATTCTCCATGTGGAGTAGTTCCAGAAGCTCAGTGAAGTGGCTGTTACCTGGGGTTCCTAAAAGGCAGCAAGTGCAGGAGCTGTGCTTGGTAGGCCGGCACATTCTGCTAATTGCCAGCTGCACTGCCACAGATTGGAGCCTGCAGCCCCTCACTGGCTTCACCTGCTGATCCTGCAGACAGAGTGGGCATTGATCTCAGTGGAAGCAAGGAGATCAATTGGGAACCAGGAAGTTTTTGTGATTATTAAGGCAAAATTTTGCTCCCATGACTGTGTCCCATTTCCAAGCTCCTGCTGGATCTGAACTCTGCTTCTGGTGGACACAGACTCCTACCTCACCATTGCTAGTAATTATACATCTAATTCAGGGGTCAGAAAGACTTGCTTCTTCCCTGAGACACACACCAAAATTGTATCCTGGGTGCACACCAAGACAAGACCATGGCATCTGCTGTTTTCCCCACTTTGCCTTCATTTGGAAGGGGTGTGTGCAGCTAGAGGAGGAGTTGTTCTGCCTTTTGTCAAATCCCTACCTGAGCCAACAGAGGTCCAGGCCTTAGAACACAGCTTCCTGCATCCCAGAGCATCCCTTCCCAAAGTTCACACTCAGTGGCAGTCTGATGGCTTTCAATGAGAGGTTTTCTTCATCCTCAGGGTTAAATCCTCACCTTCCTCCTCTGTTTAAACAGAAGAATATGTATTCAATATTTATATAATTGATTATAACTGGTTATGAAAAAAAGGTTTTAAGAAAAAACAACCCAAGAAAGATCATTTGATTACAATCTGTTCATAGCCAAATACCATTAGAAAACAAATGTTTCCAGGTGTTGCTCAGAGTGAAGGATGAAGTAAGCCTGATGGCACAGGCAAACAAGTTCTACATGCCTGGGTTCACTATTGCAACCCTGGAGCTCCCTCCGTGCCTCAGGCAGCCCAGAGCAATCTCCTGTGTGGTGGAGGTGCTGCTCCTGGGCCAGAGGTGCTTGGCAAAGGTCCACATCCCACCGGGACCAACGCCTTTGGGCACTTGGATAGCCAGCAGGGCAAACTTCAGCTCAATCTGCTGCTCTCTAGGGGAACTGGTAAGCTGTCTCTGGGTGGACGTGGTGTAATGGCAGTTTCTGAACTTGCAGAGCAAGGATGCAGTGGGAGCAGCAAGTAATGGAATAGCTGGCTTTGAAATTCATACAGGAGGGTTGCATCCTTGGCGGATGGGATGTTTTCAGAAAATTCATAGCCCTGTCCATCCTCTCAAATAGAGGTCAGTTGAAGATGACACTCAGGGTACCACACTTTGTTTTTGTTTAGAGTACTAATGCTTCTCACTAACCATGTCCATATTGCAGCAAGTAATGCTGCCCAAGGGGAGTGGATCTGTAGAGTAAAAAACCCAAGGCTGAAGGCTCTAACAGCCACTCTTACACATATTTCTAATTTAGACTGCTGTTGCTCTTGCCCTAAGGGCTGAATGTCCTCTGGATTCCACATCACATATTCTGGTTAAGTTTCATCGAAAGGGAAACCAACTTTCCTGCTCCCACATGACTTTGTGATTGAAATGGAAACATGGGAAGTAGGAATTTTCTGGAGATGAAGACCTGAGCTGAAATGCTGACATGTATACATCCCTTATGTCTAAACAGGATTTCACTGCAAGGGCTCAGCAAGCTCAGACTCGAGCTCAGGAGATGTTGAAGTTGTTTTTGTGAAATCACAAACCAGGAATTTATTATGGCAATTACATAATAATTATGTAATTGCTACAAAAGTGGGATTTGTCATAAAATCAGTTATCCTCTTAGCTTCTCGATGCAGATCATCTAACAATAATTTTATTCAAGAATATTATCTAGTTTCTTAAATTAATTAATTCTCTGGATATAATGAAACACTATAACAAATTATTCCAAAATTCTAAAATCTCCATACTTTGCCTTTTATACATGTAAATTTTGTGGATACAGATGTTGCATTTTTGGACAATTCTTTAAAATTACTATTCCAAATAGAAAGGAAACAAACTCAAAATGGAGTGAAACATAAAACAGGTCACTTCTGGGTTTATGTTACTGTAAAATAATGTAACATCTCTTTTCGTCTTTTAATGTTATTTTTTGGCAAAGTTACTTTGAAAACAAACCAAAACATTTAAAGTTATCTTAAATGCCAACTACTCTTTTCCTTACAAGCTGAAAGTTACCAGAATAGTAAAGCATGTGAAGAGTTTAAATTTTGATGATTATTGACTTTCCAGTGGAAAATATTCTCAGTAAAACTGATTAGTTGCTTCTTTTAAAGCAAGGAGGAAGATAAACAATATTTAGTTGGAAAATGTCTTAGCTATCCAAAAGGAAAAGCAGCTATAAAGTTTTAAAACCTCCTCCAGGTTATTCATCATCACTATCTGAGATAACCTCCTAATTATGACTGCCACCACTTGGGAGCTTTGTGATGGGGATTTTTTAACTTCAAAAAGAATTAGGAGTGTGAATTGTGTTTTGTGTTTGATACACGTGCTTTTATAACTTTTTTCCTAATCACACCATGAGATGTAACACAGCCTGGTAGTGCCTACTACAGGTTTTGGCCAAAGAAGAAGCAAATTTTTCTACACAATATTCAGTTGTAACTTTTTGGACTCCTATATTGATACATGCAGCATTATATGACTTCCATTTTATATGGCTTCTATATTTAGGAGCTTTATATTTATCTGTGTTTCTATTCTGCAGTCATGTGTCCTAAACCATACTGTATGGAACAATTTGAAAATAACATTATTAATGGGAAGGTAGTATAATCACATAAAGTATAATCACATTTGATTTGAGAAAATAACAATGAACTGAGCATGCTGTCTGGATCTCACTTGCCTATTTCCCGTTTACAAAAGGATATTTGGGCTATGGATGATTTATAAACAAATAGTATTATATTATTGATCCCTAATCTCCATGGTTACTGGAATCCTCCAGTTGCATGTGTAAAGTAGTATGAGCCAGAGTAGGATGGAAATGTGGGAATCATTACAAAAGACAAAGAGGGTAATTTCCATTATTTTACACATTGGAATAAGTAGCAAAGCTGTTTTGTCTTTACAGGAGGAGTTGGTGAGAAAACAGCAACGTTGTACTCAGACACCATAAACCAGGTTCTTGCAAGTTAGAGTGCACTGAAGTTAACAGTGTGCTGCTCAGATTTACATCCTGATCTTTGTCCATGATGTTGTTATAGACCTTTCTGGAGCTTCCCACTTCTTGTCATACTAGGATCTGTGAGAACACCAGCAGCTTGAGAGTCACTCTCCTACAGTGTCCCTTTAAAGTAGTGGTAAGTACTCAGCTTGTACATTTAAGTTTTTAAACTCTTCTTTTTTTTTCCTTCTTGCTGTATGAAAGACCCAGACAATCAGCAGGAGTGTTATTGTTATTATTATTATTATAAAAATAATGCATAAAAATACCTACACATATAATACTAAGTACCCTAAAATTGAGCTTTCCCACACCACTACCTCTATTTCTCAGGTACAGTAATCTCAGACAGTTCTTGGAGCAGCAGTGTGGAAAACTTTAAAGCAAACTTTGGTGAAATTTGCTTTTTTAACACACATGTTTTAATACCCTTCTATGTCACCTTTGAACTGACCAGAAGCAGGTTAGTCCTCTTCTGGATACCTTGAGTCCAAGCTGTCTTAACTACTTGAAAATGCAAATAGAAATTAGTGGAGGAAGTTTTTGCCTCTGATTGAAATAACTTGGAAGAAAAAAACCTCTGTTAGTCTCCATACACTGATTATTATTTGACTTTTCCTTATCAGGTTCTTTTCCATTTACTTTTAGTTTTCCTATTTCTGAATTCAATTTCCCCATGCCTCATCTTTGTGGAATATTTATCCTGTCACAAGCCATTCCCCAAGGCTGTGGATATCTGCTTTCCAATCTAGCAGCAGAGGTAACTGCTCTGAAGGACATGGTCACCTTTTCCATGGCAGCTACCAGAGGGCTCACCAACTGCTCCTTCTCCTTGCATTCCTGCATTTATTTTTTTTTTCGGAAATTAAGGTACTGCCTGCTATCCTAGTCAATATTTTAATACTCTCTGACTACTCTCCTCTCTGTCTATTTATTAAAAGGCACTTTTAAGATTCCTTCCCAAATAAAGCATGTTAATGATTTTTTTATTCTTTTTCCACTGTAAGTTTACTCCCAAATATGGTATTTTTGGCATGTGTTGTATCTCTCAAAGCTCCTAGTGGAGTGGGTACTTACAACTAGGAGAAGATATTGAAAAACAAAAATGGGATTTACAAAGCATGTTCTTCCACATAATGCATTTCAGAAAAAGTAGCAGAAATGAAAGCATTTAAATACACAAGAGCCATAAAGTTGTTAAACCAAGATGCTTAGGTACTACTGTAGCCATGGAAGAGCCATAAGCAATAAAAAGATCCACCTCTGGAACACCAAGTATATACAGACTATAGAAAAAAAATCATTCAGCATATGGAAAGAGGATTTGTGGATGCTTCTGGCTACAGGAAATCCCAAAAGTTGACAACAGTAGTCATTCCAGAACTGCCATTAAATGACACTTCCATAAAAAACAGTGAAGGAACAATATACTTCTATCTTCATTTCTGTGTAATTGCATCATTCCCTGCTCCAGATGCCTAATTCCCTGAGAAAATCCATCTTCAAAAGGAAAACAGTGGCCAAGAATCAAGCTGAAATGAACCCACTAGTGAGAACTGAAAATTAGGGTTTGCAAAGACAGGCCTTTGGAAAATTACCTCAAGATTTATATATTAAAAATTATAAAAAATGGCTCCAGAAATCAAAAAGACTAGTTTTGTCTTCACTCCTTCCTAAATAAGAATAATAAATTGCAAAATACGCAAGGCTAGATCACATTAGAGAATTCTCATAAATTATATATTACATAGTTGTACATTAAACTGTTAATCCAGGAAAGCTTCAGAGTATGGGTTTCCAATTTCCACTTTATGAATTTTTGTCAGCACAGCTTCCTGTGGTCAGATGACGTATCCTGTCAGTGCCAGGCTTTTTTTTTCCCTAAATACTTAATTGAATTTTAATGACGTGCAGAATCTCACACACCGGTGCTTTGTTGAAAGGCAGTGCTAGAGACCATTCCAATTTTTTGTTCCTGATTGTACCTTTGTGATTTCTTACTATATTAATTCTTGTAAGCATGTCTAATTTTCTCACCAAAGACTTAACCACGTGAGCCTTAATTAAACACATTAGTAGTCATGGAACAATTAACATAAGTCTTCCACAGAAAGAATTGGTCTGGCAGGGAAGGGGAGTCGAGCAGTGAGTGTACTGTGTGCTAGCACTTTATTTACAGAGGCCACGTTGAGAAAACCCAAAATCAAATCAATAGCAGTTTGCCTAAAGAAGAAACTCTTGCTTCATGAGACTGAGACACTGAGGTCTTCTTCTTGCCTGTTATTCTTGATGCATGGCTGCTGTCCTGGAGGTTAATCAGAATTCATGAAGCTGCTGAAGTCGAGAAAGATTATTGATCTTATTAAAGATGCAACAGCACCAGACTGAGAAGATGGAGCCTCCAGAGGAAAGAGAGGATGGGAGCCTCTGGGAGAAGCTGAAGCAGCTACACTTCACTCTGTGTTTAGCTTACACTGCCACGAGAAACTAGAGGCATTTTTCTTTCATAGATCAAGAGCTTTAAAGCCAGGGCACAACTGCCCTGTGTTGAGCACTTGCATCTCTCCACCTACAGCTGCAAAGTATGCCTTCCTGGTCATCATCAACCATGTTTTAATTAACTTTGGAGGCTTAATTCCATCTTCAGTTAATCCCATCTAATGCTCCTGGAAACAAAGGAGTGGCATAGGTGTAGCTGGATGGGAATTTAGAAATTGTAGGTTACAAGGATGTTACTGATGGCCTAACTTGACTGACACAGCTGGTACTAACACAGAAAGAAATCATCTAGGTATACTTTAGTATCCTAGGGTTTTTTCTGTACTAACTCTAGAGTGTAAATTAATTACTATTAAATAGGGGGCATTTTATTTAGACTGACCCAAAATATTTTTTCCATTTTTTTCATGACGAACAGAAAAACTGCAGAAGTCCCAATTCAAATAAGTTGTTACTTTTGACAGGAAGTAGTTGGTTTTATTCAGAAGTAACTAGAACAAGAGGAATCAAAGCACTCAGTTCACAGAAATTTGGAGTTGGGGGTTCCCCCTGCTGAACACCTGCATGATTATGATGCTTCACACACTAAGATGCAAGAAACTAGGTTAAATTTGGTGGGATCCTTCAACCTCAAGGACCAGGATATTTGGAGCTGAATCTCCCTCAATCTCTCCTGCTATAACTCTTCCATCCTCCCTCTATATAAAATGCATAATAAATATTACGTTAGTCAGAGCCCATCCCTTAAGACACCAATTCCTTACTTCTGGTGTTCATAATTTTTTTTCTCACTGCCAAAGGATCAAAGGGATGGAAAGATTACTGGCAGAGAAGGACAGGCACTGCCTCTTGCCTCCCTTCCCAGTCTGAGGAGGGCAGAGGAGTGTGGATACTTTCAGGGTGATGACCTTGAGTTCCTCCTCCCCTTTCCTGTGCCCTGCCCTTAGAGGTGCTGCTCCACCCTGATGTTTACTCACAGGCACAAAATACACCAGTATCAGGAGCAGGGGACCTCACCCCAGAAAGGATAACATGGTAATTAAAGGACTAATTTAGGTAGGGAATTAAAAAGTTCAATTCAAATACTCTCATGAAGAAGAAGGTCTTTGCCATACAGCTCCCAAGTTCTGCATTATTTGAATGCCAGGTATTGCATCAAAGGAGGCACCAAGCCCTTTCCTTTCCTCCTCCAGCTTTATTTATCTAGGTAAAAAAGCCAGATGAAACTATTTGGCAAATCTGATGCAGACTAAAGTGGGGGGGAAACTAAACCCAGTACTTTTGATAATTACTGTAGTCACCTAAAAGATTCACCCAGCTGAACACCACAGTGGTATTCTTACAGCACACCTGTGCAGGCAGGATTGTCAAGCTAAACTGGAATTCATTTTATCTCTCCACTGCAGGTGAAAATTAAAACTTAAAACCAGAAAGAAGTAACACAGGTCTTCTGGCTGGCAACCACTCTCTTGATAACAGGTAACATGCAGCTGCTCTTATCAGGGCAAAAGCTGCTGCCAGAGAGGCAAGAAAGAATTCTTAGATCCATTTCCATTGCAGAAGGTGGTGCTGCATCAGCTGGGTGAGCTGTGTTCTTGGAGGAATACCTTCTGACTCCCTACTGTTTCCAGAAATGGTCCTTTCTGTCGTGGTGTGTCCTTACATGCCAGCCCAGACCATTCTTTGGCTGGTGAGGGGGAACCCTGTCCTCCAGCAGGGAGAGAGAAGCCCAAGCAGTTCCTCCCTGTGCTTGTCCTCCAGGAATGCTTTGCAATGATGGAGCACGAGCTGGACCACACCTGTGCTGTGCTTATGTGCTGTGCAAAAGGCTCGTGCTGTGCTTGAATTTCATGCCAGTTATATATTTCCCAAAAAACATGGAGCAGGATAGTCCTTCATTTCCCCTGTGTTATTCAGGTAGTGTCATAGATAATTTTTCCCCTTACAATGTGTAGATTCTGTTATTCATGATCTACTTGACTTATTTGGAGAATTAATTGTAGAAAGGAGACAAAGCTTCATCAAGAAAATAATTAGAAAAAGGCCATTTCAATATTAACATGTATTTATGGAGCATGCCCCATTGCAAAGATGAATTTTATTCTGATTTTCCTACATTAGAAAAGCAAACTTTTGCCTTTTGCAACACTCCTCTGAAATCAATCTGGATAGCTTCTGTGAAGTAAGGTCTAACCTTATTTTGCAGCTCTGGATCCATGTGTGTCAACCCACATATGTCATGTGTGTTTTAAGCAAATAATTTCATGCAAAGTGTTTTATTGCAAGACTGAAACATTGTTCCAGGACAGGTAGTATAGGAGTGAGGCCAGGTGGGTGGACCTTTGAAGGACTTTTTCCAAGGCGAGGAAGGGACCATGAAAAAGCTCTCTCTGATCTTCTAGATGTGATTGTAAAAAGACCAATGAAGAAAGAGATGACTTTAAGATACAGCAAACACTGTGTTCCCATTGATAATCCATCCTAGCCCACACTCTGTGGAGAAGTATTTGTCTTGCACAAAAAGTGCAAAATAATCTCACTGTATTGTCTGAGAGACAGGAAATATTTGTTTAAAAAAAGAAAAAAAAGAAGAAGGCAGTGGGGCATCTATAGAGTATTTACTATCAGCAACAGGTATACTCAAAAATAAATACTTCAAAAGGGCAGAATTGCCTTAGGTGGGGCTTCCTTGTCTTTCCAGAGAAAACATACCAGTACCACTATAACCAGGCATCTTCTAAGAAATCATATGTTCTTTGAACCATTTAGGATGGATTTTGAAAAACAAGAAAAAGCACCTCATAGAAAACCCATTGATATGTTTTATTGATGTGAATAGCTACACATTTTCTCTATGTATCTCATACACTCCGTAACTCAGGAAGAAAATCAGATATGTGGATACAAAAATTAACTCTTAATTCTGACTCTCATTATGCAATTAATTTCTTCTAGAATTTTGTTTTTCAAATAAGCTATGGACTACACCATACTTTTGATGTACCATTATTATTTATAGGATAGATTGAAATCAAGGTTTCTCTTTCTGAACTGCTGATATATAATAGAATTTGACACACAACTAACTTCTTTGTTTTTCTTAAAAGCCTGTCATGTAAATACAATAAGCAAGTCCTTTTTTTTCTCCTGAATCTGTATGAATTTGTAGTAATGTCCTTGTATAATCAATCCTTTTCTCCTAAAGATTCAAGTTTCCTTGTTTGGCAGAATAATTTTAATTAAGGCACACCCATAAACACTGGAATGTTGGAGGATGATATTTCTTGGATCTGCTGCTGTGTGCTTGTGAGTATGTTACACATCTTGAAAGAAAATGGTGGTTTCAAGATATAGCTAAATGTCTTTTAACAGCTTTTTCTGTACTTTTAATTTATGCTACTTTTGAACATGTTAAATTTTAGTTTATATGTAGGCTCAGCCCAGTACTTTTCTACCAAGTGTGTAGGGGAGTGCTGCACTACAGGCTGTAATTTAGGGGCAGGTTGGAACTGCCTGAAATATGTGTATCTTCATAATTTATTCCTAAAATGCTATTATTACCTGAACTCTCTGTAGTTTCAGCACTAAATATCCATCCCTTCCCTCTGCACTGGGGTGGAAAGGTGGTGGGAGGGAAACAAAGTTATTTTTACTTCTGTGGCTGCCAAGCTGCGTGCTAGAGGCTCCAAGAGCCCACGCAAGCTGGGGGATAGAGCTGGGCTGCCAAGGGCTGTGCTAGCTCTGGGCAAAGCAGGGATTTTCCAAACACCAAGACATCCTCAGAGAGAAGGTGTTGGACTACGGACACAGGTTTGAAGCCAATACACAAATACTAAAAGCCTACCGGCCTAATGCAAACATTCAAAAGTGAGATGTGTGCATTAATGTGGTGCACTGATGTCACAGCAATGTCCATTCCATGCATCGAATCCAATGCCTGTATCAAGGGACCAAAGTGATCCCACCCAAGTATGCATTACTGTTTCTAAATACATTATTAATTCATTATTGCAAAAGCTCAGCCAATGGGATCTTTGCTCTCATAAACTTTATGGTTAATTTTACATAGTGTCAAAGTCCCTCCTGTACAGCTATTTAAGTACTTGAGAGTTTCTATGAGACTGATGCCAATTAAAATTATTTATCTGCATATAATAAAGTGGGATATTTTTAGTGTTGTTTAGCATAGCTAGCTTGTACATAGCAGCAAAATAAAGAAATTTAAATGCAATGAACTATTTGAGGAGAATTTGTTAATGAGAATTCTTCCTTGGAAAGCTTGCTGCTTGAAAGAAGGAAAGCTGTTTTATCTGGGAACTTAAACTTCCACTGGATGATATGCTCCAGATTTTTGGACTATTGGATGAACAAGGTGAGCCTCTAAATCTTCCCTACTCTGTGTGTTTGATCATGTCACTGCTAAAATTAGGCAGCAAGAAGCTTAATTTATAGTAATGTAAGAATGCTAAGTAGATAATGACATTTACACAGCAGTTATGGCCTATTTATCCACAGGGCTATTGAGGGAACAGGGCAATGCCTGGGAGCTGGCAAAACACTAACAGCAAAAGTGGACTTCCACTTGCATAAAGCACAGGAACAGGACTTCTGATTTTATTTTCAAAATCTCTTTGTGTAAACTCAATTATTACTATCGACAGGGAGCAATAATTTTGAAAATATCATCTTGTTTTCATCTACACAGACACATATTTCCTGAGTGGCAGAAGACAAAAACTGGCTCTCTGAAAGTTGCTTGAAAAATAATCAGTTCCTACATAAATTCAAGATAAGATTTAACTTTTTTTGTCACTGTCCAAGGATCTGAGTATTATTTACACTTCGGACATGAGATTGGAAAAGTTTTAAATTTTTTACATCTCTGTCACATTGATTCAAATTGCTTAATAAATTTTGACATATCTGTCATATTGATTCAAATTATGTAATAGCTTCTCCATGTTTAAAACCTAAAAGTATGTTTAATTTATAAATACAAATATTTAATTTAAATAATGCTATCCCAAAATCAGCTTCACACACCTTTGCCTCTTCTCATCCATGTTATCAATTCTTTCTTTTTCAAAAGAAGCTCTAATTAACAAATCCATGTTCTTTCTTCTTTCATTCACACTTTCTTCTCTCACTCCCAATCCATTTTCCTGGAAATTCTTATCAGATTTTCATTTTATCTCTTCTCCTTTGACAGTAATCCTGTAATTTTCTATTCGTAGGGGTTTTTTCTTGTTCTTTGTTTGTCGTAACTCTCCACAAATATACCAATAAACATGGAAAGATATCAGTTTCGTCCATATTTTTTTAAATCCTACATTTGACCTAATTTTCCTCCTATATTTCTGCTGAGTTTTCCTCCTGTCTAAAAGTTTTAAAATAAAACAGTGCATTGCCTGAAACTATGGCCTCAGATGGCTTTCTGACAAGCCATTTTCTTCACCTTTTCCCAAGCTGTCTTTAATTTCAGCAATATACAGCCCACTCAGCTCTTTTGAGGTCATTATTAGTGATGTGACCAAATCTCAGGATTCCTTCCATCTCCACAGCCTGTGATGTTATTGATCATACTGTGACTCAGAAATATTGTCCTCTCTTGACTCACCATTGAAAAGATAAAAAGGGTTTTTTTCTTTTCTTGCTTTTTCAAATTATTTCCAATTCCTTAACCTTGCTTTCAGCTGTGGGAGATTCCATCCTGAATTTCAACAGATACCTCACCAGGTTGGGGTTTTTTTACCTCTTTGTATTCTACTTGTGTGTTTTTCTAGGTGATTTCTTCCAATTTCATCAATGCAACTCTCATATCTAGAACGCAACTCCTCCACTTTTCATTACCCATACCTGATTTCCCCTTGAGCCTAAAACACTGAAGTCAAGATAACCTTCCTGAATCACCTTCTCTCTGTATCCTTTCCTGGCACTCATTCCCCTTCAGTGCCACTTTGAATAGAAGTTAGGAGTATCCGTTGGGCACTCATCTATAATCTTATCTCTTATCTTACTGTGCAGTTTGTTGTTCCAAGCTGACAATACCATTTTCAGTTGCCCTTACATCTTTGTCACTCAGTTCTTTCATATATATATTTCAGGCTTTCCTCTAGAAAACTATGCCCAAAATAAACTTTAAAAAAGACTATGAGACATTCCTTCAAAGTTTTCTCAAATCCCACTACTTTCATGATGCATTCAGGAAACAGAATTGATATCAGGCTGTGGCCCTTCCAGCGGGGAGCGCTTGTTTTAATTTATTTGTAGATTTTTAAAAATACTGTGTGCTACATTTTACAGTATAAATATCTAGACTATACTAAATCCATACTCTTCCTCTCTTGCTCCTATCTTGTGGGATTTTTCCTTCAGTTTCTCTTATAAATATTGCAAGATTTTTTTGCTTTAAGAGTGCTTTTTGGGTATGCACATAACAAGTACAGTATCCCATGACGTGACAAATAATACTAACTTAATTTTTTTTAGCTCTACTCACATGACACTGATGAGATTTCAAAAAGCACTTACTCTGCCCAGACACCTGTAGTAGCACATGCACAGCAATAAGACTCAGTGATAGATTATGTGATGGCGAAAAAGTAATTAAGTTTGAACATGTCAGATGGTTTGATACATTAATATTGTCCACTCATTTCATAGCACTGAAATACTGTACAAATGTAGCTTGAAAAATCTTTGCAGTATTGCACACTTCTGTCAGTATCTTTACACAATCAGGATTTCATTCCTATTTTTGGGATAGTGATGTAGACGGGGATTCCCACTGCTGCCAGTCAGAACTGTCTACATCAGGACAGAAAAAGGGGATGGAGAAGTATTTATTTTCTGTGTGTATACAATGCCAGACATAATAGGAACACAAGTAACTAATAGGTAATAAAACAGTTGAAATAAAGTTGGCTAGCAAATATTTTGAATCTAATTTCTTAAAGGTGTGGGAATATCAGACCATTTCTGATCAGCATATTCTAATTTTATATAAACAAAAAAATTAGTAAATAGACAAAGCTCAAGCCCACTGGATTGCATAACTTATAAATCACTTCAAGAGAGTTAAGTGTCAAAGGTGATATGAAAGTGTGAGTTGTTAACCACTGTCACAGCTGACTGAGCGTTTTGTTTATTCTCTAACCAGATTCTGCTGTGGGAGTCTGTACCACAACTAATTAACTATAATGCTTTATAATTGCATAAACAGAATATATAACAGATCTTTATGATATATAATTAATTCTGCCCGTAAGGAAAGCTTTTATAAGTCAAACCATGTGCTGTTGGAGAACTGCCTCTTTATGTTCTCCCTTACAAGGCAGGTATATTTCCCTGCCAGCAGAGCTCTGGGAACATTCTAGAAAATAATGTTCGTTGAAGCCAGCCAGGTGTTTTGTAGCAGACTGACTACTGGGAGTTCCAAATCTGAAGCTGAGGTGGTTGCAGCTGCCTCTGCTCCTTCCTTTATGCAGAGTGCAGTGAGGAAAGGCACTTTGGTACAGAAAATTTTCTGGTTTTAAAGATCAAGCTCACTTGCTGTTGTCATGCATTAGTTATTTGTTTAATCCTGAGTTTTGTCAGCCTTACTTTTCTGGGGGTTTTTTGTGTGTTAAATTCCAGGCTGAACTCAATCATTGCTACAAGACCAGAACAAACAGATAATCACAAATAATTTGGTTTTGGATTATGACCCATGAATAAGCACCACACACTATGGTTAGAGGATGGCCATTCTCACAACAAATAGACATGCATGCATGAATTCAGGAGACCTGTGAGATCAGACACCTGATCCTACTATATGAAGACTTCCTTTCTTGAAGTGACAGAAAGACAACATCCATCTCTAAGACCTGTTCATTCAAAGGGTTGTGTCACCCTTACATGGGCCTGGAGCTTTGTGTGTCCCAGGCCAGAGCTGGTGCAAAATCTTGAAACACCAGGCTTAGAAGAACTGAAAGAACAGTGAAAGACTTCACTAGACTGTTTGCAGAGAAACCCTATCTTTGTAAAATGCTAATCAGAGAGAGCACATTTTCAAGCATCCCAGGATAAGAAGCTCATCCCCCCAGTACTCTGCTGATGGTCTAGTAGGAGATCCATTTCTAAGGACCACTCTGCCTTGGGATATCGTCTCACTCTTTGGACATCTTAAATGTACATAATAAAAGAAATTAATATGAAGATATGTTGTTTGCTGGAAGGAAGAAAGAAAATGAAAGAAAGAGAACAAACAAAAGAAAGAGGAGCAAAGAGCAGAACCCTCCTTGATCTAGCCATCACTTGGCTGAATGGGAGGCACAGGTTCACATTACACTCCTTTGGAATGATAATCACACCCTTCTTTGAGGCTGACACACCACTGGGAGGATTATCTTTGCAGGGCAGCCCAGATCCTACTCACTGATAAAGCTGCTGTATCTGAAAAGTATTTGGCAGAACTGTCACCATCCACACAAACACAGGAGCTGACTCTCCTAACCTCAGCGGCTTGGTATGGGGTGTAGTCTGCATCAGCTCCTGTGCCCTCCAGATCAACTCCACAGATCACCTGTGTACCTTGGAGAAGAAAACACTGTTTCATTGGGGAGCTTTGAGGTGGTTTTATTAATGGCTTTCCAAACCTTTTGAGGTAACCTTTTCAAGGTAACAAGCTTTTTCTTCACCCATGGCTTTCCCACCCACATCCCCTTCTGAATATACAGCTTTCTTCTGTCTCCTTGTGAGCTAAGAAGTCACCACAAAAATTCTTTTTTGCTTTTCTTTCCAAATTAAGAGACAGTGCTGCTTCTACCTTTGCATGATCAACTGCACTTACTACTCCCTTTTTGTAGACTCCTTATGAGTTATGTCACATATCACCAGTTTTCCAGATACATTTTCTGTTTAACATTCCTGACTATTGGTAGAGCCAAAGCCATAACCCATAGGGGAAGGTCTTCCCCTTGAGACCTTTCATCATGGGCTTATAATAACTGAGCAATTACATCAAAGTGTTCAGTTTCTGCATGATGACACTTGATACCCACCGTTTATTGGAATGTTCTATCTCCACCAGTAGTGGTTACATTGTATCTCAAGAATCAGGGAAATAATGCATGTCTACATCTACTTGGCTGGCAAGTAGAAGTTTGAATTTCTTCGAGTAACGTGTGTGCTTTTTGTCATTTTGGACTAAAATGAATCTGGAGAAATTATCCAATAGATGTGCTTCATTGGAACTTTTCTGATCTCTCAGAGAAAGGACTCTCTTTATGGCCAAATAATGCTTATAGATAGATTTGCCAAACGATGCTTTTCTTTCCAAAGACCCATAAATCTCAGAGTACTTTTGAGAGTAATAAATATTGCAATAATGCTGTTCTTGATTACAGGCAAGACTATAACAGCTCTGACTGGTAGTGATTCCATAATTGTCTTTGATTACAGACGGGCTCTGTGTGATGCAAGGGGGTTATTTGCTGCCTTCTCTCAGTCCTGGATTCCACTGGATTCCACTGGAGACCAGGAGCACACCATGCCAGCACACACAACTTACTCAGTTGCCTTCCTCAGAGCTTTGTCACTAAAGCATAGCATTTAATAGCAGGACTTGTGATAGTCGGGTGTGCAAAACCTTTTATGGAACTGTAATTTAGCCACTATGTAACTACATCAAATGAGGGCCACTGCCTAAGAGTATCCTGAATTTCAGCAGCCCTTGAGGACTTGATCTTGCATACTTCATAGTGTGTAGGGGCTAAAGTTACTTGTGCCTTTATTATAATGACAGTAAGGACCAAAGTGACAATGAAAAATTAACTATATCTGTAACACTGTCCACACTTTCTCTTACTAAAGAATTCTAGAAAAGGAAAAGCTCCATTAAGTAAAATAGCCTCCCTCTGTCAATGAACAATAAAAAAAATTCATGCCTTACAACTTATTCTCCAGTGCTTTGTTTATTCAGTATTAAATGACTCATGGAATAAGGTTTCCACCTCTCCCCGTGGGAGATTATTCCAGCTGCTGAGGACCTACTAGCAGCTCCCTTTCTTTTTTTTTTTTTTTTTTTCCTTTTAATGACGCTGAAGTTTTGCGTTCTATTTTAGTTTGGGATATAAAGGAGACAAGGGAAATTCACATCCCCAAACTTGCTTTAAAATGCAATTAAAGCTGTTGACATGGACTCAGAAATTGATTGAAACATGCAGTTAAAACTGAAATGCATCATATTTTTCACTTTAATAACGTGCCACCTCAAAGGAACACTTTTAAGCTAACTGCACACTTCCTTGTTTTTACAGGTTTATTCCTTACTGTTATGTAAATGCACTTTTGTTGTATGCAAATTAGCATTAGGCAAACTCTTAAAGCCTGTTTTATGGCTGTCACACCAACAAACCACATTTACAAATAAATATTTGTTTCTACAGGCAAGTATATTACCTACTTGGAAATAATAATTATTTCCAGCATTTTGATTTAGTGCTCTGACTCTGCTCTGACACAACCTGTTTGACACACCGAATGGAACATTCTTACACCAAATACTTTGTTTATAGAGTTGCGTACTCTAAAATTCTTTAAATGTGTCTCTCTAATGCATTTTATTGTTACTATTCTTACAAGACACTGCAAAATCTATTTAAAAGGAGAATATTCTCCTGCTTTGAAGATTCATAGCATGTTTACCTCCTAGTGGTAGTTGTGGAATCCACCGTGTCACTCAACAGCATCCCATTTGGCTGGTAAAGGAACAGTGATGATAAGTTCCAAATAAAAATTAGTGTTGTTTGTTGTGCCTAGAAAGAAAGGTCGTGGTGAACAAGGCTTTATTTATCAGAAACAGTGAAGTAGGATAATTAGAGGGGTAGAAGCAACCCAGAAAAGGACTTTCTGAAATGAAGGCTTAAGTTCCCTAACCCTCAGATTTGCCTTTTAAACCAGCATTGTCAAAATATACCCTTATTAACACCAGTACAAAACTGACAGCTAGGGCACTGGTGTGGTAGGAGCATTCATGCCTAATGGAGTTCAAAAAACAACACAAAACCAGATACAGACCAAATCAGGAAATCTTAATAGAAAGATGTCAGGGACTCTACTATCAGACACTTATTACTGTTTTAATGGATCATAATGGCTTCAAATCTACCTTGTTAAGGGGATGCTGTTCATTTAAGAAGTTTAATGTCATATAGATCAAAGTACTGTACAGTACATTTGTGCTTTCCTAATATCCCTAGCAAGGTAACTGCTCACATGAAATGGTGCTTCTCCTTTCTTTTATTATATTGGTGTGAGTAGTAATAGATATAACAATATCATTATATTCAAATTGCTACTGGCATTTGCTTACTGTTTCTACCTTTTCCATTAAAGATGCTACTGCTGTGAGTAATATACACTACCTAAGTACTCTGAAAACAATTTCTTTCCTCACAGATGGTCCTATTATGTAGCATGAAGCTATTTTAAGGAATAATTACTTTTATTATGTCAACATGAAGTGTTACAATTTTTTGCTATTATTATTGATATTTTTTAGATAAGGGACTAATAACAGAAATTATAGTAAAGAACTGCTAGAGGTGTCCATTACATTTGACATGGCAGGTTATTGGAACACAAGCCATTTTACCCGTGTTTCAATCAATTTCACTTTAGAGAATAGCAACCACACATACTTTTCCAAAAGCGTCCTCATACCAAATGCCTGAAAATGGAAAAGAGGGAAAATAAGCCTGCAAAATCCCTCAGCTCCTCATTTGAAAGAACTTGGGCTTAGTCCCAGTTGTACAAATCAGACTTTTTTCCAGATGGTGAACTGGGGAAGGGAGATGGTTGAGTCAAGTAACCAAACTCAGAATAGGAAAGTAGGGCAGGATTGCTGCCTGGAGAAAATTCAGCTTCCCATGGGATACATACGGTCTGACATGGTTAACTTGCTAGCTAAAGGGAAATGTTGAATGGAATTACCTGTACCAATGAATAGAAAGAAAAAAATCAGACTAAATGCAGAGCTGGAAGGACAGTTTGGTGATTTTAGCTGTGTGTTGAATGTTCGCCTTTATGTTAAAGCAGATGCCTAAGGAATACATGATTCAAAAGTCCAAAGTGGTTGGCCTATTTTCCTGAAGAAGAGAACACAATGTAGCAGTAGGTCTGATTCCAGATGAGATAAGACTTTGTTATAACAAAGGTAATGTTAATGGGCAGGTTCTGGTTTAAGTGAGTTATTCAGTATCACAAAAAGACTTCTGACAGATAGGAAAAAAAAGACAATTATCCAAAATGGTATTCAATTTTCTTAAGGGAAAATCTTACAGCTGGCTCTTATTCTGTAGTTTCCTGGCTTGTTCATTATGCAGGCCTCGCTCCTAGTGACAATCCTTTGCACTGAATGAAATAATGTTAACAATAGCATTTGACTAAAAAGAAAGTACTATAATACCTTCTGTCTGAAATTGGATTGTAAACTTGATTCTGAAATTTTCCAGTTTGTGAGTATTCATATATACTGAATTTGACCTAGTATAAATACTATGTTAGACCATAGGTCTAACAGCCCTTTACTTAATGCATTTTCCCCATATCTAGGAAAAAAAAAAAACCCACAAGAAAAAGAAATGCAACACTTGACCACATGCTTGACCCTAAATTGGATGATCAGCAGTGTTAAGTCCTCAGTAATGGCTTTCCTTTTGTTGTTAGAAGATAACTTGAGCATGTAGAGACTTGAAAGTGATCATGAGTTGGACTTCTCTTCCCTGGCTAGTGTCAACAAAACCAGCAGTGGGGATAATGATTTTGTATCAGCAACCCTGCAGAATTCAAGGACAAGGTAAGTCCCAAGAGGCTTGTGGATAGAGAGTGCTTGGCTGATTTAAGGAGATCAGATCTGTGCCCCTGAACATTTGGGAGCTGTGAGAAGATGGAGTGTGGTTGATGAAGGCAGTGTCTGTCTGTCAAAAATCCTTGTAGTAAAAGTAATTCCATATATATTTTACCCCATTACTGTCTTATTCTAGCTAGAACTTTGAAGGCAGAACAGGCCAAAAACTAAACCAACAGCTTCACAGCTTGAGGCAGATATTTTCTGGGAAAATTGACCTCTGCTGCTTCAGCAGAGCTGCTTAGTTGGATTCCACATGGGGGCCCTTACTACAGGTGATGTTCCCATCCCTGCCTAGGGATGCTCCAAGTCCACAAAGGCAAGCCTGTTTTAGCCTCAGTTTTGTCATTTGAGAGCTGCAGTTTGGGTCATTAGGGTTGTTCTAGTTTTTTTGCCACAGATAATGCTTTCTGGTCATCATCTCTTTCAGAATATTACTGTGATGTAAGTACTCCTTGTTATTTCTCTCTTCCCAAATGTAACATTTCCAACTGTATATTCATTACAGATGAGTGAAACACAGGGAATGGACCTGAACATATGTGAAGATAAATGCACTCTTTCTCATTACTGTTTTGTGTTCGATGCTCTGTGAATACTTCAGAGACAGTCACAAAGGACTTGATTCTAAGTGGAATGAGGAAAGGGCAGCAAAGGAAACATAGACAGAGGGAGACAAGAGAGACATAAAATTAATGAAACAATCCCAGATATACTGGGAGCAGAGTATTGATGGCCTTATGCCCTCGTAGGAGCCTAGAAACAAAAGATATGTCCAGATTTGAAGAGTTTGCCCTCTCTAAAATTTTCAAATAGGAACAAAATAAGGATTAGGATTGCATAGTGTCTAATGACTGCTTAAAACTTCTCAGTTTCCATAGCTCATGGCACCCATGGAAATCTGTTTCTGACCTCAAGAGATGAACCCATTATTAATAATAGTAGGAGAGATGTGAGTAACTTTGCTTCACTTTTACCCGTCCCTGCCCTGCTCCTTGAGTTCACTCCTTTGCTGTTGTGCTCTTGCTGTGATGTATAATTTCCACTGCTCTCAGGATGCCTCTCCCAGAAGCTGTGTTAAGAATGTCCTTATCTCCCAGAAGGATTTAAGATTCAGAAATACTTGTTACCTCCAATATAAACTCCCTTAAGCACACGCCAGCTGACAAGGTAACTCCTTAAAGTGGAAAACAGAAGTGAGAAATGCCCTTAACATGGCTTTTGAAAAGTTGAAAAGGGTATGCAAACATGGGTTTTTTGAAAGATAAGAAGATTATGATAGGAGCTCAGTTCTTACTTCACTTTCCCTGTAATATCTTCTTGATATTATAGAGCAATGGACCCCCTGAGGGATCTTCTCTGGAACCTGGGTGAAAAACAGTGAAAAATTCAACAGTTGATATCCCATTTAAAAATACAGTACAATACTCTCTTCATCTTTTCTGAAATCACCATTTCCTAGGCACATGGTATGGTGTTGTACTATGTATGCTAACTCTAGTTTACGAATTAGGATGGAAATAACTTTTGAGGAGCCAAGTCTCCCCAGTACAACTGTTGATGTGCCTGGTGAAAGTTTGGCTGGAAGCAGCCCCAGTGGATCTTTTCTTCTCTGGTTGCTGTGAAGGCAAGTGATTCAGTTTGGACTGTAAGGCTGTGGCACGGTCCTCAGCTTGTTTGGAAAGAAAGACTAGCTACTGATATTTTACACTGACATGCCCTGTGGTTTGGGGTGTGTGTGGGTGTTCTTGTTTTGGGGCTGGTGAGATTTTCTTTGTCAGTCATTTACCTTGTCTTTGCACATTTTTTCTTCCTATCCAAATACCTTGCTTGTTTGATGTACAAAGACACAGAAATTGTAAAATGTAGCCATTGTAAAATAGTATCTAAACAAACAAATTCAAGAGTTAGTCTAGTTCATCCTTATTTTAGTCTGATATAACCCTTAGCATTGGCAATAGCTGGACTGTATCAGCTATTGTTAGTCACAGGTGTACTTTCTTTCTCAGCTGACACCAGATGATTTTTAGTCTGTAAGACACTACTGTATCAGCAATGTTATCTGACAAAAGTACAGATACAGGAAAGCATGTTTACTGCTTAAAACACTACTGATATTACTGTTAGGCAGATGGCTACTACAGGTGAATGCTTCCTAGCCATTTTGAGCCCAGTGCAGTGAAGCAAAAAAAAAAATAAACTAGATGGACTTCATAGCTGTGATTAAGCACAGTGCAAAATCCTTGGGGAGAAGAAGTCTCTTCTCAGTTTTACAAACAAATTTGGCTCATGCTAGCAGGAAACAAAAAGACTGGACTAATGGAAAAGTACATGGTTGCTGGTTTTTCTTAAAATTAATTTCTACGGGTGGCTTTGTTGACTGAGCACATGTTCACGTGGATGTGCAGTGTATTATTCCAACCCTTTCTGTAACATAACCACGGTGACTGCGTCACATGGTGCTAGTGCAAACAAAGTCTCGCTAACAGCCCATGAATAGAAGCATTTTCCGAGAATACGGTTTCTCATTGGGATATCGACTGATTCCTGTGCTACCAAGGGATAAGGACAGCTACAGACAGCTTTGGAAGTATGTAACTGCAGTAATCTGAAGCGTGCAAAACAAAAATGAGCATTTGTTATATAATTTAAAATGCTACAAGGGATATAGTTAATTCTGTAACACCTTTAATTGATAATCTGTTTGTAGGCAGTATCTAAAATAAGATAGTATATCTTGTTAATTCTATGTATATTATATGTCCTTTTTGTTCTTCTAATGTTTGAGAGGCCATCACTGAGCTGACTTCCTCCACATAGCAAGACTTCCTGCATTTTCCCCTCTCCTCCATTAGCATCCTATTTGCATCAGATCCAAAATAAGCACTGCTTTTTTGATGGACTGAGCTCAACTTATCTTTCTGATCTTACAGCCATCTATTTTCTTAGCTATTAAGCTACTCATCCTAACCCTCATTTTGTTTCTCATAGTTTCAGGTTATCAATTCAGCTAATGGCAGCTATTTTTCCTAGAACAAAAGCACTTTATAAAAATATCACTGTAAAACTTTATTTTTCTCTTGACATTCTCTGAGAAGTGTTTTTGAATGTATATTAGGGAAAAAAATAATATTCCATGTACACTTATAGGAAATGATGAAACCACACTTATTGAGACTTAGAAGAACATCTTGATTTTTTTAACGGAAGTAAAAATGTTGTCAAGGTTTGATGGACGTGAACAGACTTTGTTGCGAGAAATTCTGGCTGTTTCTGAGCCTTCATTGCATGGGAGGGGAGTAAGCGGGAAGAGGCAGACAAGTCCTCTGGGGATAGAGAGAGCGGAAGATTTGGTCCAGAGCACTGGCTCGCTTAAGTCAGTGTTAAGTCGGCACCCCGTAAAGTCCACTTTGAAGGCAGAGGCGCATCTGGGCACCTCACCCAGGGCACCCCGAGGCTCTGCTCCCCACATTCCCGGACGGGCACCACAATCCCAGCGCCGCCGGGCCCGAGCCGAGCCCGCCCCTGCCGCCGCCACATCCCACTTCCCCCGGCCCGCCTCTCCGCCGCCGGACACGCCCCCGCCGCGCCGCCTGCTCCCATTGGCTCAGACTCATGAGCGACAGGGTCCCTGGCCAATGGAGCCCGCGCTGCTGCAGCGGTGTTGCCCAATGGGCTCGCGCGCCCACCACCCCTGCCCGTCGCGGCCGGGCGCCGGGGCTGCGCGGTGCCATTCGGAGGGCGGGCGGCGTGGGGAGCGGATGGTGCTGGTAGCGGCTCCCGGGCGCCGGCGAGGGCACGAACAGGAGCGAGAGCTGGAGCAGGAACTGGCTGCGAGCGCTTTTCCCCCTCCACATCCTTCCCGCTCTGCCTGCGTGTCCCCTCGTCGTGCCCTGCCGCCGACCGCCCAGAGCCGGCAGCGCTGTACGATGTGAACGGCCGCTGGGCTCGGCAGCGCCCCCGGTGCTCTCGACGCTGGGGCGGGCAGCGATGGCCAGAGCCTGGCGGGGAAGCAGCCGCCGTCGCCGATAGGAAGCGCCGGGGGCAGCTGGGCAGGCGGCGCGGAGACTCCCTAGGGCCGTGCAGCGCTTGTCCCGCCCCGCCCCCTCTCTCCATCCCTCCCCTCCTCCTCCTCCTTCTCCTCTCCCCGCGGCCGGTGCATGCGGGGCGCTGGGGGCCGAGCTCGGGACCCCCGCAGCCACCGGAGCGAGTGACCCGCGGGGGTCTTGCGCATCCCTGCCATGTCCTCGTCCAGCTCCTCGCAAACCCCCCCGTCCCACCACCAGCCCCCTCCGCAGAGGATGAGGCGCGGCGCCGCCGGGTCCCCCACCGCCGGCACGGCCGGGGGCCCCGGTAACGGCGCCGGCGGAGGCTCGGCGGGGACCAGCCGGCTGCTCCAGCCTATCCGCGCGACCGTCCCGTACCAGCTTCTGCGGGGCAGCCAGCACAGCCCGACCCGGTCCCCCTCCGCCTCGGTGGGCAGCAACACGGGGCCGGGCGGCGGCGGCGGGGGTCGCGGCGGAGGCAGCCCCCCACCGCCGCCCAGCGCGACGCCGCCGCTGGTGGCGGGCGGCGGCGGAGCGGAGCCGGGCAGGGTGAAGGGCAGGCAGCGGCGGTCGCCGGAGAGCGGCGGCAGCTGGAGGAGCAGCTCACCTGAGAGACGGAGCCCCAGCTCCCCGGTGTACAGAGGTAAAGCACCGGGAGAAAGCCGGTCGCGCTTCCCTGCCCCGTGGGGGTCCTGGCCGAGCCGGGGCCGCCCAGCCTGCGGGCACCCTGGGCTCTGCTTCCAGCTGTCGGGCTGCGCCCTGCCTTCCCCCCGGGCCAGCGGGGGACTCCCGGTCCGACGGGAGGAGCCCCGCCGGAGCCTGAGGGAGCGGGTCGGGGGGCGAGGGTGAGCCCTGAATCCCCCAGCCCCGGGGCAGGTGTCGTGCCCGGGTTTGCTCTGCCAGGAAGCGGGGGGAAAAGCACTTCGTCCCGCAGCCCTCCGCCGGGATGGGGGGAGGCGACCCCTGAAATGTCATCTTCCTTCTCGGGCAAGGTGAGAATCCTGCTTAGGAGAAACACCTCCGTGCCGGCCTCGGGAGGAGCGGAGCGGGGGCGAGCCCCGGGCCCACCGGGGGCTCCGCTCCCCGGGACAGAAGCGGTCGGGGGGCTCCCACCACGGTGCTCCGTCCGCTTCCAGCCCTGTGCTCGGGCTCTGGCAGCGGAGGTGTGTAATAGGGAAACGAGCCTAAAATTAACCCGCTTCCCTGTCTCCAGCTGTAACTGTCTAGTAGGGATTAGATTTATATCTGGGGTATCACAACCCAGTTCTGAAGTGTGTGTTAAAACCACGCCTCAGATGCTCTTCCTTTCTGTAGAACTCGGTTTCCTAAAAGACTTGTGTTTTTGTAAGATCGTAGGTCAAGACATGTGTTTTTTCTGAGCACAGGCTCCTAAACAAGGAAATTCCCATATTGATGTGCTTAAAACCAAGTCTGTCTCCTTGAGATACTTAGTAGTGAATCCTTGAGACTAAAAAACTTAACCAAACAAAACTCACTGCAAACCAACCCTCAGTGTAGCCAAAATAGGCCTGTAAAGTTTAATATGTAAGATTGATTCCCAGCAAGTCCAGCTTAACCTGCGTCAGGTTGTCTGTTAAATTATTGAATGTGTTAAAGTGGCAGTGGCCATCTTACCTCCCCCACTCCCTTCTGCCTTCCCCCATCACTTGAACAGTTGAATGAATTGGACTAAATGCACTTTTTATGTTGTTCTGCTGTAGCTATCAGGTATTGAACATCATCTCTTTGCTTTCTGTGGTTCAATGCCACTTGTTTTTTCTGTCCCTTCCGTAAGTCCCTGTGTGTGAGTTCTGTGGCAGATTGTGGTCTTCACTGGGTGCCAGCGTGTGTTGTAGCAGTGGAATCTTACCTTCTTTCCTTGTCAGTTTTTATGTGTAGTAAACCTTTGCTGTCTGTAGTGTTTGTAACTTGGGAACATCTGTCATCAGAATCATCCTAGGTCAGGGGCAGCATTTTGCAGAATGTTACTGTCAGTTACAAATAGACTTAATTTGCCCTATGCATCTGCTTATGCAGATGACCTAATTGATTGTGTTATAATCTGACCAAAGATACTTAGTAATGTATTTTTCAAAAACCCAATCTATTTCTGCAGAGGGTTTTGTGTGCTTGAAAATGAAACTGAGCTTCTGTGGTTTTGATTCATTTAAGCTCTATTTAAATTTTTAAAGATCATGTTTTTCTGACTGTATGAAGCACTAAATGTAGATTTCCCTTTTGCCTCTTAAACCTTTGGAAAATGCTAATGGGAAACTAGGAAAAACCAAAATATCTGCATATGAGCAGTGATTCTGCCGAGCAGTATATTATTTAATTATGGGAACCCGGAGGAAAACATTGTAGTGGTGCAGTGTATAAAGCCTACGCTTGAGGTGTATTGAAGAGGGAGGAATATAGGCAGTTACCTGCAAGCCAGAAAAATACTGCAAAGCTGTGAAGTACTTCATTAATGTGTACGAATTTTTTGTTGGAGGGGAAATTTTAATTTTAGAAAGTGGTTTCAGTCTTCTTCATCTGTGGGCTATTTTGGCCTTAATAAATCAGACTGTAAATTAGTACTGAATGACTTTTCTGTCATTAAACTTGTTTGAGCTTGCCTCCTGGTGAACTGCGTCAGCAGCACACAGAGCTTGATTTGGTTTAATGAGTGCAGTGTATAAAATCATAAATGGTCCGTCGAGAAATGCACCCTGTAATCTGTATGCTCTGCGAAGAATTCTTTCCCCCTCCTCCAGGTCAAGCCAGCTGCTGCTGCAGAAGCTGACATCCTTTAGCAAATCCTGAATGAATGAATGAAAACAACGTGATCGCCCTAATAATGACCACAATTGCACACGTCAACAGCTTTATTTTACTGAAATACAGGCACCATTTTCTAGCGGACAAGAGTAGTAAGATACTCTATTTCTTCAGTCTTGCAAATGAAAAAAGGTTACCAAATCTCCCCTTCATCTGCACCCCCACCCCCCCAAAAAACTAGAGCTGTTCTACACAATTTAGAATATAGTTTCATGCCATGGGGTGGTATTTTCTCTTTGTTTCCCTGCTTGTTCTCAGCATTTTAATGCATGATATGTGGACCCTAAAAACATGTTTGTAGTCTATATGGTGATAACAGCATATAGAATATTGATTGCTGAACTGGGGGACCACTGCAGTAATAATGGAGGGCTTAAAAAAAACCCCCTAAATGTTCCATTTTCAGACATGGACCATTTTGCTGTGGCGTGTTAAACAATGCTACTCCAGCTATTTATAGTTGTTATCAGTATGCAAGTCTTGGGGAAGTGGCTTGATTAAGTTTTTTTGTCAGTTTTTCAAAGCCATTTCCCACTGCTGTAAAATGTGAGCTTAGGCTCTAGGTTTAATCCTGTTGTTTTTCTCACCAGTGCAGGAGATGTGTTTGTCTTTGGCTCTGCAGTCTGACTTGGATTGTTTCACGAATATGCTTATGCTGGAGGCTGCTTGTTCTGATGGATAGCTGTTATTCTCTGAAGACACCTGTCCCTTCCCCACCTCCTTTTAGCCTTTTTCAGTATAGATGCCTTGAACTGGCTATCCTACTAAGCCATTTTTGTATGGATATTTTAGCTATTTGCTAGAGGTTCTTTTATGAAGGAGATTTCTGTGAAAACACTCCAGCTTTGAGCCTCTACAGGTCAGAGTAACTACCATTGCAGGCACTGACATCACTACTACATGAATGAAAGCAGTGTGGTCTGTTTTTTCGCCCATCATCGTGTTTTCTCCCCCTTCTTTCTAGTATATTGTAAAGGTTTTTGTTATGTAGCAACACCCTGTGTTTTTAGGACTGAAACTTGCAATAATAATGTATTTTCTTTTAATGCTTTTGAGGATTTTTAGTTGTTAGGAAACTGTCAATGCCAGTAGCAGTATTTGGTTAGTACTGTTACTGAATGGGTGAGAAATCGTGACTGTTATATATATATATTTTTAAGGTGCTAGAAAAAGAAGAGGGGGAAAACCTTCTGATATCATAGGATAAATCTGCAGTGTGCAACTCTACACCTTTCTTTTCTTGAAATGTATTCATTCCTTGCTAGTAGGTATTTTTTATAGTGTGTGTTCATGTTTTGGAGAGCTGTCAGTGGAAAAAGTGTCTGGTTGAATCTAACAACACGTGGTTTTCTTAGAGGGAATATATCTGTTAGATCTCTGAGTATCGTCAACAGAATCTGGAGGTGCATGGTTTATGACAAAGGATATTCCAGTAATAATCCAAAAAAGCCAAACCCTTGGACATGTCAAATAAAACTTGCTACTTGCCTGTGGACACATTTTTTAAAGAAAAAAGCAAGTTGTTTTTCTCCTTGCCTTGCCTGGATAAAATCAGAAGTTTCTGCTGTTATGTAAAGTAGCTTGTATAAATATGAGTGGGTTTCCTGCTTAGGTTCTTTTTTTCATGATACATTAATATTTTGTATACAAGGAGGGTGTAAATGACTTCTCTATGATTCAAACTCAACACTGCTCTCACCAAACACTTTGATTTGTTTAGTGTTAACTCTGGTGGTACTGTAATATTATGTTATATTATTCTAACTTTCACTTACACATTTTACAGTACAAACTTTTTTCCATTCCATTTCCAAATTTTAAAGATAAATGTTGGGTTTAAGGACATAGGAAAAATACAGTAATCAATTTGGCTGTTAAAGGTTCCCAAAGTCTTTTACTTCCCAAAATAACTCCTGAAGATTTGCCAACATGAGTGAGAGAAAGGAATTACAAAAGATGCAAAACAACTGCATAACCCAGTTCAGCGTAAGAAGTGTATGTGTCTGGTTTTAGGCTAGTGGAATGAGGAGTGGAGTAAAACAAACAATAGTGTAGATTTCTAGACTTGTAAGGGACATCAATATTAAAAAAACACCCAAAATTTGTACTTCAAAAGGTAGAACTGTTTTAATATCCTGGATTCAAACCATCTAATATTTTGGCATTATAAGCATTTATTCCAGAGATCAAGAAGATCTTTCCTTTATTTCTAGCAAATGTAGGTAAGGAAGTAATTTTTGTGACGCTTCCTATTTCCTGAGCCCTGAATAATAGCAGTATTCCCATAATTGTATGGCCAAAACAGTTTTGCTCCAGCTTTGTCCCTCTCTCTTCCCAAAATAGCTTTCAGTGGAATATGTGACATAAAAGACCCTGTCTAAATTTGATCCAGTTGTCCTGAGCTCAGAGCCTTTTTAGTTACATGTTTTAACATGACTGTACATGAGAATGGTGTATTAGATGTCTTTAATAAATAATGCTTTATAAAACAGATAATTGAGCTTCTTTCAGGTGTGAAACTACAGGAAGGAAAAATAGGAAGGTATTTTCTTCGTTGAACTTGTATAGTATTGTAGCAAGGCGTTAGCTTTGAAGACAGAACCTCTCTATTTGATTGAAAAAACCCAACTTAGAGTACATGATTATACCTGTTTTAAATCACTACTTGACCTTTAATTCTTATTCTTTGGATATCAGCAAGTATTCGTGTGTTGCACATGGCCAGACTGAAGTCACTTGCCAACATCTGTGCATAGCAAAACAGTGACAAATACTGAAATTTGGTTTCTGAAATTCATGGTTCTTGTGTTTTGTTTTCTTCTTTCCCATGGTGGTGGGGTAAAAGGAGGTTCTTAAAATGTATTTTAAAATGCAGGGAGGGTAGATCAATGAAGTGTGTCTTAGACTCTTACAAAAAAGGCAGTGTTCATCAAGTCTAGACTGCTAAATTGCAAAAATTCACAGTGGAAAGCCAGTTATTCTGAAAATAGTGCTATACCACCCTATATCATTATGAAGCAAAAAATAAAAATAACTGATGGAGTAATTCTGAAGTTTCAGTTAAATCTAGACTTGAAAGCAGTAGTTGTAACAATGCAAAGCTTTGGAGATAGAGTATGTGCTCCTCAGTGTTTCAGTTTGAGTGTCTGAAATACATTTTAAATGGGGCTTCACCAGTTGATTTATTGTCTTCATCTGAAGAAAATAATTTTTTTTAACCTGCAGTGAAAAAGGAAAGTTCCTGTTTAATTCTGTTGGCAGTTACTTCAGTAGAGAACAGCGTTGTTGGTAGTACTTCATGGATTTCACATATGTTCTTGGGAAGTTGTTAAAATAGTAGAGTTTAAACATCAACTGGCATTTTTTAATAAATATCTTTTATTGATGGAAAAAAATGACCCTGTATTAAACATACATAACTGGAAAATTTTGCTCAAGAATTTAACTGTTAATGATCATCATCTTGCTTTAGTGTTAGTATTTAAATGGATGCTTATGTTAGTCTTTCAGTGCTGCCTCCCATGTAAATCTGTAGTGTTTAAACAATGGCTTAAGGCATTTTCAGGCAAGTAAAATATTGTTTACATCTCATCATTAGAAGGGATACATCACAGCAACTTGTCAGCCTGAGATTATGCCCTTTTCCTTTGTGTCACCATTTTTAAGGTTTGGGTAATTGCAAAGTTAGGAACTTTGGAGATCAGGGTGAAGGAAAATGGGTGTTTATACTTAATAATTTAATTCTGAGTAACAATTCTGAATGTGCATTCACTTCCTCAAAATTAGTCTTTCAGTTATGCTTTATTTTTTTCCCATTTGATTTTTTTCAAATCTGATTTGACTCTGAAGCTTATCACAATTGTACAACTAGTTTTGTATTGGAGATTAAATACTAAAGTGTAGAAATAGTGCTGAAAGGGACCAGAGACTTCTGCAGTATGGACAGTACACAGAGTTTCATGTCACAGTGTGTAATAGCAATCCTTTGGAATGGCAAGTCGGGCTCTCTGGTTCTTACCTTTCTGAAGCTGAGATTGCATCCATGGATGCCCTCATCCATGGCTGAAACTGAAAAACATGTGCTCTCAGGAGCTCTCCCCTGCTCTCCCAGCTGTGTGAGTCTGGGTTTAGGACCACAGCAGTTCTGTTACGTGGCCCCCTTGGATAACGTTGTTCAGACAGTGTCTCCTGTTAGTAGGACAGAGGAGGACATGTACCTCCTGAAAGTCTATAGTGGAAGGACAAGTGTGGTTGTGCTGGGGAGTGTCCTCAGCCTGTTCTCCCAGGCCTTGTCCTGCTGTCTCTGCCCTGGGTGTGTTCATTTCACTTCTCCTTTGGTATATGCACTTCCTAGCTGCTGCTGCTGATTCCTGCCAAACTATTCACCCTGTTAGATTAGTTTTCTCTGAGAGGGGAGAAAAACACCCAGAAGGTGTGTCTACACTCAAGCGATAACAGTTCTCTGCACAAAAAATTTGTAAGTGGGGGATTAACCTAAACAGTTGGTGTTAGGTCAGTGAAGGTGGTTGTGATGGGAGGTTTTAATTTTTTTGTAGTAGTAGATCTCTTAATGACCTTTCCATATTAGATATTGCTGTTTTGCAGATTGTATATACTTCCCAGTAGGTAATAAAATGTTACGAGCTTGAGTTTTGAAATCTTAGTGCAAGGTACTGTATGGTTAGACCTCCTTATTTAGTGTTGCATATACCCCAACAATAAATGATGCCACTGATGTTGATGTTTATAAGGACTTGGCTTTCTCTGTTGCTGGTGTTAAATTGAGAAGTAGCTGTTTGCAATGGATATTGTTCTCAAATAGAAATGAGTGATTAACAGCCATTTATTTTGCACAACTTGAAACTAGTTTTACCCAAACTACACATTGTTTCCTCTTTAGGAAGAAAATGTCTCGTATTTTGCTCATAAGAGCAGTTAGTAGTTCTGTCATGGTTTTTGAGTAATCTAATATCCTCTCTAGAATGTTTTCTTCTCAGTCTGCTGTGAGATAGTCTAAATAAGAATAATAATTCAAGTATCTCATTCCTTGAACAGTGCAAGTCACCTGTTTGAAAGCGGCTAACTTCAGCCTTCTTTCCTATGCTCTTACCCCCAGGCATTAAGCACTTCTGAATTTCAGGAATTAACTGATTTCTGACTGTCAGGTCATTGTAAAATGACTGGTGTTCATGCTTGAATTTGAACCTAATGTCTGTAACTAAATTAATGTTAATATTATAAGTATAAATCTGTCTTTTAGAAATGTTTTCTGTAACAGTAATTACTCAGTGAACTGATTAAATATATGTAACTGATTAAATGTGAGTGTTGTTATATTATGTGCCTTTTAATCTCAGGTGTTTTGGTGTGCAGTGCCTGTTCTGGAGTTCTGAAAGAAATAATTAGTAAAGGTTGGCTAGCTGGATTACCTGGGTATCTACATTTTTTAAAAGTCTTCGTGGTTAGAAAAAAGCCCCAGACATTCTAATATAGGTACTTAGGCTGCAGTACCAAAAGAATTCAAAACTCTATTAATTGTTTGACATTTGTCAGCATTTAGCGATCAAGCTATCATTTGGAAATAATGTGTTCTTTCCAGGAAACAAGTTTTGATTATTCAGTGTTCAATTACTAGCTAATTAAATTTATTGTAGTCTGCAGAAGGTACCCTGTAAATACAAACCCCAGTTCAAATTATGTCATGCAGTCAGAAGTTGGCTATTAGGGAGCAGATTACTCTAAGTGCAGATATAAAATCCCAGGATTGTGAACATGTAGCTCTCAGGGATAACAGTGCAGTTGCTTTTCTTAGATGAAGTGCTGTACCCATGCTGGATCAGAAATGTTGCTGGATAAAGGTTGAAAATTTTGCAATGTGTTCCCATAACTCAGGCTATGGAGAGACAGCATGGAGGAGCCAGCTCTACAGGAGCTGTGAATTTCTGTAGGTATTAACACGATCTCAGTAGCACTCCTTCTGCACGCCATGGCAGAGCTCCCTAGCCCAGTAGGACTAGAAGATGGTGGTGACTGTAGTGGGCATCAGAGTGGTGCTGTCTGTGCTCTGGAAAGGTTTGGTGAGTCCAGTGCTCGCACATGGAGTCAGATTCAGTGCTGGGTGTCAGCTACTTGGTCTTTCTGGAATCTGGAGCCCTGGAAAGTATATTATGAAAACTGAGTGGCTTTGCAGCATTGACTCTGTGAGCTAGGTGTTACACTCCATGTTCAGCATATATTATTCTAATTCTTTTTTATATGTGATGTCTTAACTTTCTGCTTTCAAAGCAATGAGGAGTTGAGCTGCTCACTGAAAGTTAAACCCAGATTTACGCTGAGTGTCCCGGAACAGACTTTGACCAGTGTGACTCTAAAAATACCAGCTAACTGCTGAAGAATGCAGAATGAGACTTAGGTTTACACAGTAGTTGGGAAGCTGCCAGGTTAAAGGAGAAGCTGTCTTCACAGAAGTAAATTTCTGTTCAAGGTCTTAAAATCTTCATTCTTAACTGATAGCTGTGTTTGCTTAATTGTGGCACTTGATAGTGGAATACCACACTTCCTTTCTCTCATACTCTCATTCCTCTGCTATTTTACCTTCAGTGGCTCCTTTGTTATACCTGATACCCTGCCTAGAATAATCATCTTGGCAATGTTTTCTTCACTCACAAATAAACCACAAAATACATTTGAAATACTTGCTGTTCTTTTCAAAGGGAACAAGGTAAAGGCCTAATCTGGAAGAGAAAAATTTCTCATGAGCAAAAATGTAATTAACTCATGCATGTTTAAAAGTAATGTGTATTTGAGAAATGTCCATACAAGGAAGAGACTGGAGGCACATACTCAGTGTAGGATATTGTCCACACAGAAGATCCAAATTAACTTTGGGTGTTACTGTAGAAAGAGAGGCTCATTCTTTCTGAACAAGTTGTTTAGCAAGGTGTGTAGTGTGTATATTATTTAAAATACATTGTAAAACTGTTGTATAGATCTGCATTAATTTCTTCCAAAGAAGGAACTAGGCTATTAAGATTATTGGAGATTCATGATTTTGTTTAGTGGTGTGTATAGCCTTTAATACGAAGTTGAAGGATACAGGAAGATCTTTTGACTGCAAGATTTATAGTAGAAACTTAGACTGACCACATTGAAGTTAGGAGTTAACCAACTGTAACAACTCAAAATTTGTGAGAAGCAGAAGAAATGGGTGTGCTCACACTGTAAAATAAACATTAGATCTATCCTTTGTTTAGTCATGCAAATCTGCATGCACATACAGCAAAAGAGGAAAATCCTACATAGAGGTTTATTTAAAATTCATGAATCTGGAGTAAAATTTTGGATTTCAGAAGGAAGTAGTTTGAAAATTTGTCTACACGGGGTTGGTCTGCCTTTAATACAAAGGGAATCTGTTTTAATGGAAAACTTTTATACTACTGGAGTCTTTCAGACGTCAGAAAAGTTCAAGGATGTGATCTGATTGCATGGACACTTACCTCAAAAAGGCTGCTAGGAATAAGCAGAGAGACTGCAAGAAACAGCAGGAAGAACTGAGGAAAGAATGTTATGTTACCAATCAAAAGGTGAACCTGGGCTGACAATTGTTAAAACCGAATGGGCTTGAACTTTGTGTTCTTTAAGAGAGGTAATAGAAGCATGCAGATTGAAAAATGAGGAAAAAGTTGTAACCATTTGGTACGATGAAAAAATGATCTGAGAATGATCTGAGACTCATTTGCTAGAATGTACAGTTTCTAAGTCAGCCTCAAGGAAAAGTAGCTACAATCTCAGAGGAAATAGCATAAGTATTTATTCAATGCTTTGCGATCACCAGAAAAAAGTCTAAGAAATCACTTTCCATAAGGACGGTGATTTTTAAACCAGAAAGATAAAAGAAACCACCAAATTGTAAGGGACGAGGATTATTTGGAATTGGGAATTACCAATACAGATTGCATATTTCAGTAAAGTCAATTCAGAGATGTCCATTGCAGGATTCCAGAAAAGCCTACTCAGAAATTGACAATTACCTTCAAATTTCTGAGGCAGTCTTATTAGTAGGAGTGACAGTGAGAATAGATACCTCCTGAGTATAGCAGGTACATCAGCAATGCTGATGATTTAAGAGTGTGACAAATGTTGTGTCCAGTTCTAAAGTATAGAGAACTATTGTTGAACTTCAGAAGTAGTTTGAAGAGATGGTGGAAACCAGGGAAAAATGTTGAAGTGCAAAATGAGCTTTCCAAGTGGTATCATGCTAACCTGGTCATTTTGATAAGAAAACTGATCTCCTAGACGGGAAGTAGATCTTATCTGTTTAGGCAAATTTTGAAACTAGGGTGATGAAACTGTTGATGAATATTGAAAGGTTTAATTAGTACACAGGAAGATTATGCAAGAAGAATTTAAGAACCATGGGAGTTGAAATAATAAGTTTTAAAAATTAAATCTAAAAGTAAAAAGTGGAAGTTAATGTATGTGAGACTGTACTTGATCAGAGTATCTTTTTCTCAAAGGAGGAGCATCTAATTTGAAAATTCTGGAGGGTGGAGTTGGGTGATGGTGAGATCTCTAAACTGCCAATGTGAAGTAACTGAAAAACTTCTGGGCACAGGTCTGGTCTTACATGAAGAACAGTTGAGCACACAGGGGCTTCTGAGAAATTAAATGGGGTACTGCACACCCTTTTGGTACTCCACAGTTCAACAAAGGTTAAGTCAAATTGGAGCTGACCGAGAGGAGAACTCACAGGTTAGGAGTTTTAACTGTGCAATCCTAAAAAGAGGGAATGAAAATGCAGTTGCTTTGTCAAAATCCTGGTGGGCAAGGAAGGGAATGAGCAGGTGGATTGGTTTGACAATGTAAATATTTATATACTAAACTGTAAGAAGGCCTGAAACCATCAGGAAAAAAAAGTTCCTGGGTCATTTTCTGGTAGGAATTGTGAAGACAAATAGCTGCTGTAGGACTGACTGTATTCTGTTTTGAAGTGATTGTGTTTTGTCAGTGATAGCTATGAAGTGGGTTCCAGATTTAGGAACCTTTGTTTCTATGTCTTAACTGATAATGAAAAGATAATTTATTTAATCATCAAAGTTGAGCACTTTCATTTAGGCAATCAGTTTTAATCTGGTTTTACATTTCTATTTTTCAATTTTTTTTCTTTACAGAAAAATACATTATTCTTGCTTAGTATAATTTGCTCTAGTAGGAGAATGCTTTCTATCTCTATTAATTGGTGATCATTATGATGCCATTGTATAGTCTCTGTGCATTGATTACAGTTCTTTGTGTATTTTGATTATGAAAATGGTAAGTTGTGCCTTCTGATTTGTTTTATTCATTATTATGTCCAGCTGCATTTTGATGGAAAAAAGAACTAGATTAAAGGTTTACAAAACCTTCACTTTCTACATTTTGCTAAATTTTCAGTATTGTTGTTATAACAGTGGCAAAAAAATCCCATCAGAGTCATCAAGTTTATTCAAAAAAAAGCGTTCTTCAGTTACTGAATGAACTGTGTGTGTTTATAATGACCTTCAGTATTTTAATTATTAATATACTGGAAGAAAAAAATAATCCCCCAAGCTTTAGTGCTGTTCTTGGTTCCCAGTTTGGTTCTTAGTATTGGATACGTAGAATAGATGATTCAGCAAATCTAAATTAATGAACTAAAAGGAGGGAAGTTCTCTGTATCTGCCAAAGTGTCCAACAGTTAAAAGATGGTTGCTCAGTGTGCTTTTCCCCAAGTACTTACAGCTGCTGAGCTCAAATTAAATTTATCTTATCTTTATAGTATGAACCCTTGTTAGATACTTTATTAGACAATACTAAGTTTAGGTATTTGTGTAGTATTTAAATTTGAAGTAATAGTCTTACAAAGAAAAATATATTCTAAAAACATTAAATACATAAAAATACGAAAGGTTTGGAATTAGTTTTTTTACCTACCTGTCATTCTGTTAGAAGAGTGCAAGTGTGTAGGTTACATCTGTTGAACAAAGCAGGCTTTTGTGCCATGAAATCCTACAGGTCCTATACGTGCCAGCAGTAATCCTTGTTAGAAGAATAGTTTAGCTTTAGCGGGCTGAAAGTTTCTGCCATATGGTTTGTTTACTTTTCTTACGGAGATTAGAGCGTTCTTTCTACCTTTGATCTCTAAGGATAATGTTGATTTTAAACAGGGGAGTTTTGCTGTGAACAAAATCTGACTTCTGAAAGGTATTCATAGTCACATTTTACTTGACCTGTGGTTGGGGGAAATAAGGGACATGAGGGAGTGACCTTGCTTCAATACACATGCATAGGCAACCAGGACTTGCAGGTCCAGTGAATATGCCTACAGATTCATCCATGTGTTCTACTTCCTCTGGTATCCATACTAGCCCTGTGTATTTAGGTGAGCAGAGCTGCATGTCCTTTTCTACCTATAAAAGATAACTCAGTGTAGTTGCTTCCTAAATCCTGTACTGTGGGTCAGTGTGTATACAATTTTCCTTTGAAGGAACAAGCTGGTTTTGTTTTATGTTGTTTTCCCAGTATAGGTGACATCCTGTTTTGATAGACTTCTGTTTCTTGCAGTTCAGTCTGAATTCTTGTAAGTCTTGTCAGGTATAAAACCAAATCTGCCCTGAGTAGCAGACTGTAAAATGATCTGTGTGGAAGACTGGCTCCCTTTTTTTCTTTTTTTTTTTGTCTCCTTGAAGAATTCTGGATGTAGAAAGCACATCATTCATGGACCTGGATCTCTGAAAAGATCTAAAAGATCTTTGCTCTCAAGAAGTAGCCTGCTTTCTGCTTGTTCGGCTTTGGTTGTTGGAGCCTTGGTTAGATTATGGTGCTATTCTGTGCTGCCTTTTTTTCCCCCTTCAGTTAGGATAATGAGAGGAAATTGGAGTGGATTGTTTCTGTCTCTTTAGAGAGTAGTAACTTCAGAATGTCATTCCTCTTCATTTTTAGTCATTCTCTCTCTTGATTCCTAAAGATAGAAACTGGGGAGTAATTTCTGAAGTTGATACAACTGAACGAAAACCAGTGTGGTGCACACAATGAAAATACATTTTAAGGAGCTGAATGTAAAGTACTTTAGAGTTGTATAGGAAGGTAATTTAAAAAGACTGTCTCTTCTTACATTCTCTTATAATTATAATTTTGGTAGCAAAACACAGTACTTTCAAATGTTTGAAAATTTCTAGCATTTTGTTTTAAGCTTTAAAAGAGATTAGGCTATTTAATTTGGAATTATGAAGGAAGACTGCAGTAATTTCACGTTTTTTCTTTTCAATTGCATAAAAGGGTGCTGTGGGTTTTTTTAAGATCCTATTTAAAATCCTATTTTTTGTTATTTTGTATGAGCAGTACATGGCAAACAGCATGTTCTTTGTTGCTCTGCACCTTTCTGAACTGTTAATGCAGTCATGCAGCCAGTTAGCAGATTGGGTCAGAAACAAGTCCGTCAGTCACTGGCAACTGAGAAATGTCTTTTGAGCCAATAGATCTCTTTACTCCTCTGGAGTAAAACTTCAGGGGACCCCAAATCCCTTGTTAATCTTTTTCATGAGAGATTTTGGCTCCAATTACAAGAGAAAAGCCTTCTTGAGAATGAAGATTGAAATATTTTTTTAGAGTGGCCTCTAAATCCCCATTATTCAATCTTTTTCCTTGCAAAGTCATAGAGACAAGTTTTGCAAATTAAGCATGCACCAGTTTGACCATCTACCTACATAATCAAAGCAGGAAAGACCAATCAGATTTACATTTAGATATCAGTACAGTGTCACTGTATATATACTTGCTTAAAAAGCTAACAATAAGGAAAAAAAAGCCCTCTCTTGACCAAACCTTTCATAGACAGAGTCCTCTTGAATCCAGAAGTCTGCTTTTATGGTACTCAGGGAATCACTGTCAAAAGTAAGAAAAAGCAAAGGTATTCCTTTTTCATGCTTTTATAAGATGTAACAGGAGAGGGGACTTTTTCCTAGGAGCAGGACAGTCATCAGTAGCTGCTGTGGAAAATGTGACTTAAGTGAGGCCATCATTCTTACAGGTCACTGTTGGCCACCATTCCTTAATATTCAGCTTTCCATTTCTAGTTTTTGATTTCCTATACTTCATTCCCACATAATTCATTATTTAAGAAGCATTCATATAGGCACTTCTAAATCTCATTGGGTTAGTAGATTGTTGTAAATTTGTTGTCACATCTGGTAGATGTCCTAGAAATATCTTGATACTTGAATTCTGACTTTTTGACTCTTGAAAAGAGTTGTAAGCAGACTAGGATATCTGTCATAGTCAGTCTTCCCAAGAATATTTTTGGAGAAATTTCTTCTGAAGTTAGTATTTATTTCCTAGATAAAATCTGAAGTTCTTCAGGAGTGGATGAGCCCTAAACATGGGACTCATTTCACTAGTAGCTTTTGACCAGAAGGTTGTGCAGGGTGCTAGCAACAAAACTGAAGAGAAACAACATTACATGAAAATTTGTTTTGGAATTTAGTACTGATATTTCATGGTGTCTTGGGTTAATAGCTTAAGAAGAACTTTAGAGAAAAGAAATTGAGAAATTACTGCAAGAATGTTGTCTAACCTTTTGGCAGGACAGTGTCACAACTAGCTGACATAAATAATGAGATGACAATAATACTCTTAGTTTTTGAGAAGAATGAAGTTTATTTTTATTTCATGTTTTTTACTCAGTTTGAGAAGAGTCTGTGTTATCTGAGATTCTTAGAATAATTTTAGTCCTTTAGAATCAGTTAAATCTATGCAAGTACGTGAGTGGAAAAGTTCTGGCCAAATTTGAACTGGATTTGCTAACTGTTGAAAGAAACATGGGAAGAAAAGATGTTGACAGATGAGCTCTGGTGGATTGAGCTGAACCAGTTTTTTTAGTGCTACCAAAGCTAGCTGTCAGTCTTGGTCTTCTGTTGCAGTTGCACATTGCACATGTGGCACAAAGCTATTTAAGCTAAAAATGGTCTGTGAACATGGCTCTCAGATTATGTGCAGGTTAGCTGCCTCTATCCTAGATGGGAAGGTAAGCTCTTCATTTTAGAGCTGTAGCAGATGGTTTTATTTGAGCCCCAAGTCCTTTTCAAAAGAGCTGTCGTGTTAGGCTCTTACTGAATTACATTTTGCTGTCAGAGAAATGGAAATCTTTTTTCAGTCAGTCTAGGTGGTATAACTAGAATTTTCTTTGCTCTCAATGCAGCATGCAGAATCATGATTTCATGCAGGTTATTTTAGTTGATTCCTGCTGGGAGGTAGGATCATGCTGAATTTTGCCAGCTGTAGTATTCAGGTGGACGCTTGTGTCATTTTGTGTAATATTAATAACTAGAATGGTGTAGCAATTTGTCCTAAATACATGCCATTAAAATTTGTGGCATAATTTAAATAACACATAGAATCACAGAATATTCTGAGTTCAAAGGAACACACAAGGATAATCAAGTCCCACTCTTTCGAGAACAGCTGATACAGGGATCAAACCCACAACCTGAGCATTGTTATCATAGTGCTCTAATCAACTGAGCTACTCTCAGTGGTCATGAGCTATTTTGCCTGGCTGCAAACGTGTGTCTTGCTTTTCTAATTTCTAGGTAACTTCCTCAGGTGATCTTACACTGCTTAAGGGCTGCGATCTTACTAATTCTGGAGTTAGAGCTGAGTTTCATATGAGATGTCTCACTTGTCACTGACTAAGACAACAGAATCCTTTGACTTACCGCTGCAGTAAAATCCATTCATATGCTTGGTCATTGTCAGATGAGTTCTAGTCTGAAACTTGGATAAAATTAACCTATAATTTTAGAGATTTCTTAGTGTTGTTGAAGCCTTTCGGAATGCTGAGGTCTGTTGGCTTTTTCCAGGAGCTGTTGAAGCACTACAGCTATTTTGATTCTCTGAGAAAACTGGAGCGTGAGGTTTCCAACCAGAGGAAGTTACTTGGGCTGGAGAAGGACATTCATGATAGTGGCATCAACATTCCATTGATAGTGAAAATTTGCAAAGAAGTGTTATGTAGTAGCTCCCTAGAGTAGTGGGATGCCTCATTTATGATGAGGGGAGAAAAGCAAGATTAAGAAATAAACCCTGAGAGCAGTTCTAATATTTAGAAAAGTAAGCCGATCTGATCTGCCCCTATTGGGGTCCAGTACAGTGATGCTCTCCCGGGCTTCCCATCATGTCTGAGTACATGACTGTACAAGACACTTTGTCAAATGCTAATTTGCAAAAGTCTCTTCAAATGTCTTGCTTATAGATCCCTTCTCCTTTATTTTTTATGATCTAATGATACCTCATAAAAGATGAGGAGCTAAAACTGTTATTGAACAGACCACAAGGCTGCTGCTGTTCTAGCTCTCCTGGTGGATTCTGCCCATTATGTTGTGCCAACTCTGCTATAATTGGGAAAACCCTGTGTGTATGACTTTAGGGGGATGCACTTCAGTTTTCATTATGTTTAACTCAGTGAATTACTTTGCCAGGTGGATTCACACATCTGTGCATGCCATCTCAAAGGAGATGGAAGGAGCATATATAATGGTGGAATAGGGATGACTTTAAATTAGTGTTAACTTGAATTGGTTTGTGCAGTTGAGAAGTAGTTTGTTTCCCGTAGTGCAAAGAAACATTGAATAGTAGGGGCTTTGGAAACCACGTCTTGACCTTTTTCTTCTCTCAGCTTTAAGGCTTGATAGTGTCTTGCAGACCACTTCCAAGATGCCCATGGGAAAATAAAACTAGTAATTTTTGGCCGTGTTTGTTTCTCTTCAATTTTTTAATGGCATTGTTTTAGTTTATTAATGTTGGGATTTCTGTTGCCTTTTGTTTGGGTTGTAGAACAAGTTACAAACCTTAGCTAATTGTCTGGTTGTATGTATTTTGTTGTGTCTTTTGGGCTTGTGTTTTCTTGGGTTTAGTCCTTACTTCCTCATCTTCAAACATTAGCTTGTGCATTGTTTCTGACTTGTTTTGAAAGGTGTTTTTTTGAGCAACTTTCAAAACTTGGGCTGAGAGTAGCATAGTGCCATAGCATGACAGGGAGGGTTGGCAGAATTATTAGTATCTATTTACCCGTTAGGTACACTTGTGTTTCAGTGCAAATGTAAGCACTAGTTAAATTTTTTAAATTTGTCATCTCTATTTTGGATTTCAGACTTCTTTACTTTAAATAGTTCAAGGATCTGTTCTTGAAATGCAGATTTGTCATAATTGGAATCCTGTAAGGATAGATCTGTTTGAAATGGTAAGGTTTGATTTTTAGATAAGGCAATCAAAATAATTACAGTATAAAAGGCAGCATGATATATTTTGTCATGTCCAATTCACAGCATTATTTAGAACTTTCATCTAAAATTAGTAGCTAATGCAGTGTTTCAGCAAGTGTATATTTGTCTAAAATGGTCTGGTTTAACACTATTGTCTTAATATATCATACTATAATCATGCTGTATTAGTGCAAACTATACCCTAGTTGTGCTGAATGCTATATATCACATTGATGATGGACTCTGCCTTTTGAGATCCATCAGTTCTAGGTGATCCACAAATAGAAAATACATGTGAAGGCCAGTGGCCATGTTTGGACTCAAGTGTGGCAGCAGGTCTGCTTTTGGTGGGTCAGGTCAGTGCATAGCATGTGACTGACTGGAAAGTTACCTCACTTGGGAATTTCTTTTAGTAGAGGTGAGCAAAACAGACAGTAGCTCCATGGAGGGCTTAGGATGGCTAATGTGAAGTCTGGAAAGCGAGAATATATGAAGTAATTTTGCCTAAAGGACAAAGCAGACAAAGACAATCCAGAGAGCATGCTGTAAAAACTCTGTTCTTTCCCACATCAGTCTCATGAATCACCCTGCACTTTGCTCTGCAAATGAAATGCAAGAAAAAGTGCTCCACGATTGAGTGTAGGGCAAGAGAAATACAGGGAGGAGTCGAGGGCTGCAGGCACAATGATGAGTGAAGACAAACAAGGCAGCTGCTCTGACCGGCACTCTGTCAGAGGGAAAGACACGGTCACACTCTCAGCTTGCAAAGGCCTGCAGTGGGATCTTGTAAATAATATGGAATTGATTTAAATTAGGAAATAATATGGAAAAGAGAGTAAGTCAGATATGCATCCTCTTAACAACCACAATTTTTCTCATTATTTGTATTTTAATATTTAGAAAACTAAGCAAGCTAACTTAAAAAGTGCTATGCTGTATTTTCTATTTCTGCATGTCTGGCTTTCCTGAGTTATTATTACTGTATTTAAATTTACTTGATGTTTTTTGCTGATGAAAATACTTAGCATAAGTAGCCCAGTTCTTTGCAGATATGAAGCACCTTAAGCATTGGGGTTTTTGTAACTGTTAAGTTTTCCCTTTTCTATTTGTTTTTCTCTGTTGTCTGATGTATTTGCTTTGATGTGATGGCATTCTTTCCAGCTTGGTGTTTAGACAGAGGTTTCTGATATGTTCTTGCCATTGTGTTCATAGCTAGCTTTTAACATTTCACGTCAAATTTAGCCTGACTTTTTTGTTGATTTTGTTCTGGTTTTCTACAGTGGACAGGCCAAAATCCCAGCAAATCAGAACTTCTGGTACCATAAGGCGAACTTCTTCTTTGGACACAATAACAGGACCTTACCTCACAGGACAGTGGCCACGTGATCCCCATGTACACTACCCTTCATGTATGAAAGATAAATCTACTCAGGTAAAAGCTGTAAAACAAGACAACAGAGATGTTTCATATAATTGATGTCTACTCAATTTAATTCTGAAGAAATGTGGATTCACTTAATTTTATTATAAATATGAAACTCTAAATTAAGTTACAGTAGTCTTTTTTTAATCTGTGCTAATGCAGTTCCGTGGTATGCAACGATAATATTTTTATGCTTTTAGAAAACAGTTGTTAAAAATAATTTTCTTAATGTGGGTAGATCTGTTGAGGCTAAATAAGCAGATATCAATCTCAGCCTTGTATCTGGTTTATTTTGAAGCTGCTATATGCAAAATTGTGCTGAGTGTTATTTAAGAAAAAAGAGTTACAGCAGTGGCTGACAAACTAAAGATTTTACTAAATCATGGTAATAAATCTGTCAGTCTCAAAAACTGTGTTTTTGTGTGTGGGGCTGAGGGAAGGCCGCTGAGATTATTTGTGACCTGATGTTCTTGTGATAGCCTTCGGTTCTCTTCAGGGCTCTGTCCTTAGCAGGACCCTCTGGCAGGTAGGGTCTGAGGCATTCTGCTGCTCCAGTGCTCTTTGACTAGGAAGGTGAATGTTCTTTCTTGCCTGCTTCCTCTTTGTGCTGGAGCTTGTTGTCCACGAAGGTGATCACTGTCAAACAGATTAAAAATAGCCCACCCCTCCCCAGTTATTATCAAAGGAGCTGCATTCCTGGTTTTTTCAGCAGTGCTTTTGGGGTTTGGAATAAGCCATCTGAGTTTGTCTTCCAAACTAAATTGGAAACTAGAAGAAAAATAGCTCTCTTTAGTTATGTTTTCAATCTAACAGGCCATGTAAGTTTGGTTGCTTATCTCTTGTGCCAGGATTCTAATACTTAGTTGTCATGGGTGTTGAAATAGATTCTATGATTCTAGTCCTTTGTGTAATACTGAGTTTCTCAGGACAAGTTAGAATGTATATAGAGTTTCCTCATCTCTAAAGTATGGTATCATGCAACACAGGAAGCCCTTTGATGGGAAAAAGATAAGCACAGAATACTTAGAAAGAAAAAAGTGGGTCTGTATGTTTCAGAAATCTTACTTTATATATTTGAGAAACTGATGATTAAAATGCTTCAAGAAAATTTTTAGAAACTGTAGTGAGAATCCTTTGGAGAAGGCTGTCTTCATGTCCTGCTTATTTTGAAATGAGACAGTCAGTTTTAGCAAAAAAAAAAGCAGTCATATTTTACTGTCACAAAAGATCTAACTAAAAAGCCCTTAATCCTGGATTGATTTTTAAGATGCCTTCCTTTCACAATACTATGACTTCAAAATTTTTCTGTTTTGAAAGCATAATTTCCATTCAGGAGATTTTCAGTAGCACACTTTGTAGTTACTGTATTTCTCAACCCCTCTCTTAAAATGTATATCCATATCAATCTTTACTAATACCCTTATGAATAGCAAATTTAGAATATTTAAACATTCACAAGCAAACCTTTTAGCTAGTTATAGAAAAGATAAACAAACTGTTCTATAAATATTTGAGCTCCAAGTATTTGGCAGTAAAATTGCTTTCCTAGTGAGCCTCAAATAGGTGTTCAGGTTATGTGAACTTTTGGCTGCCTCCCTTTGCCTCATTCAGAAACTAAAAATGAAGTTTTACCTTTTCAGCATAATCAAGTATAAAGGAGAGGAATAGCATACTGTTGTCATTACAAAACAAAGCATTATTTCAAAGGGGTGGGAGCAGGGCAATCTCAAGGTTTGCATTATAGGATATATCTTCCAGCAAAAAATTATATTAGCTGTTCTTTTATTCAAATTGTGCCAGACTGAAGCATTTGTCAGTGCTTAAGTTGAGTCACTACTTGTGACTATGAATATGTAAAATGGAACAAGCATATTGATATGCACAGTGATTTCCAGTTGGAGAGCTTTTTTTGTTTGGTGGTTTGCTTGGGTTTTTTCCCAAATAAAATGCTCACTAGGGGGGCTTGAATATAATCATAAAACATTGTCTTATGTTTTGGTGTGTGTCTGGGTTTCTGTCAATGGAGCACTGTGTAGTTTAAAATATATATAATTTCAAGAATGGAGGATGAGTTCCAAATTGTTGATAGGATGCATGCATAGCAAATTGAGTTAAATAAAAAGAAGTTAATGAAAATCAATAAACCAGTTTTCTGTATGAGCCTGTTTCATTGGACAATAAATTATCTCTTGTTTTACTTCTAAATTCATGAACAGTGCTGTCAGTATAACTTACATTGTAGGTGGAATAATTATTTCTCTTTCAAGGGTATATTTTGTTCCTAATTAAGCATTAATCTAAAATCCAAATTTTGTGCTGTTTTGTTAATTTGGTGATTATGGCTGTTCTAAGTTTCTTAGAATTCTTGTTTTTAAAAAAAGAGAGACAGTTTCTGGTCTTGATGGTGATTAGATGAACCTTTAATGAGTCCTTGTTTCCACTTAAATTATTTCAACTTGTATAATACTCATGAATAAAATGTTTCTTCATAATAATAGAAGGGAGCAGAATTTTGTTTTGTTTAGTTTCTGTCGTATCTTGGAGAATAGGAACTACAGTTCCTATTTCTGTGTCCCTCTTACTTACCCAAGTGTTTTGATTAAAAATACAGAAGAGAAGTGAGGTGGTTGTTTGTTCTTGGAAAAATACACTGTAACGCTGCATTGTGGTATTTGTACAATTCAACATTTCTCAGAATTCTGTATGTATGTTCATGTGTGCATATGCATACAACTAGCTGATCTTTAAGGAGCAGCACTTTTTGGATAATCAAAGGTATGCAGTTTTATTTAGTAGTGTTTTAAGTATTCCAGAAATGCAGGTAAACTTCCTATTATAGGAAGTTACTTGTGTTGATGAACTTTGTGGTCCCCTTCCTGAGTTCCTCCATTGTCCTACTTTCCTCTCCTTTTGTAAAATCTGAACTTGTCATCAAGGCCATTTAAAACTCAGTGTAACTTCTTTCCCCATTTTTTCTGTCGCTTTTGGGAGCACTGATGAAACAATTCTATACACCACTTCTTTATGCTTCATTATTTAAGTATTTCCCTCATCATAGTGTAAAGAATAACTCAATGTTGAAATGGATATGTCTAACCTTGGAATCTTCAGAAACATTTAGATAATTGTCAGAGTTGATAAATATAATTATTTGGCAGTAGCTAAGTAATTTAAAAGATATTTATAAAATTAAAGAGGAACATGATGTTGATGTCATAACAAAAGTATTGCCAGTTAAAGTTTGCCATGTAGTCTTTTTCAATCTAAATAATACAAAGAAAAGAGCAAGTAGCCTAGTGGCATTTTTGTTATCCAGTGATTTCCAATTGTTGACTTAGGCATATCCAGCAATATTGGAATACAGTTTTTCTCATTGTATATGGCAATTAGGTGTCAAACAAATGAAACAGAAGGAAGGTTGCAAAATGCCTTTCAAAATTCTTATTTCTCTCTAACCTAGAGAATAGTGCAGAGTTTCTATGCTAAAATATTTTTCTTGTGGGTAGGTCAAGGCTTTAACGTAGCTAGCTCTCTTTTTATTCTGGGTAGTTTTTGGGTTTTTGTTTTTTTTTTTTTTTTGCTGTAGAATTAGCAGTCATAAACAAAGAGGCTCAGTGCCATGAAACTTTTTTTATTGGTATATTAGTTATAATTGATTTTATGGGATATTTTAATGGTGTATACTGGCAGAAAGGACAGAGATATGTGTTGTAGAGCTGTGAATTTGTTGTTCTAACTTTACTTAACCTGTCTGATGTTTGAGTCATCATCTATAGTCAAATTGACTTCTAACTCCTTAGGCAATTTCTCTTTGTAAAGTTTCTAGATAGCCTTTGAATGCTTTAGAAGTACCTGAGAACACATCAGTTTTTATCTTCTAGTGCTGCCATTGCGTTTCTTTTGAATGTGTAAGTTTTTCAAAAACATTGCTTCCTCTGTAAAGCATAGACATATGTAGATATTCCAGAATGCAGGCTGGATGTAGTAATTGGAGTGAAGGGCTGGCAATAAATGTGAGATATTTAAGGTAATAGTCTTATTTAGGTTTAGGTAGGTTGGTATGCTATGCAGTCACTGTGATCTAAGTGGAAAGAATGTAGGTGTATGTCCCTGGCATGGATGGAAAAGCAAGGCAGTATTACCAAACATGTTGGAAAAAGTGCTGATCTCCAGAAGGCTGGGTGAGAGAGAATTATGGTAATTATAATTTACATGAAGACTGAAGAGAGCAAAGAGATGTGGCATTCTGAGTATGTCCTATCCCATGTGTCAGCTGAAATGGACCACAAACCTTAACAAGGGTTGAAAACAAGGGATCCGTGTCTTGTAGGTGCAGCATGCATTAACTAGTGTTTTCAAGGATCTCCTCCCTAAAAGCTTAGTTTCTTAATTTGGTCTTGCAGGACTAATCCTTTTTCATGAAGTTCAATGCATCACTTCTGTGATGCTCTGAAATGTTACCAGTTTCAGAGATAGTGCCTGACTTTTACTGTGAGAGGTACTCTTTCTCATTGCCTTGAAGTGCAAAACTGCGGGTTTGTTTGTGATTCAGAAATTTTTCTTCTAATACAATTCTGAATTATGTTCTGGCTTTAATGCTATTTTTTTTCCATATGCTTAATGCTTCAGATGTACACTTGCAACTTCAAATGAAAGCTTCCATTGATAAGCCTGTTTTGTGGAAATTGTAAATAAGATGAGGAAACAATTCCCATGAAATATGACAGATCATGGGTGCTACACACCCCCATCTTATTTGTGATCTAAATGACAGCATTTAAGTGAGATACGAGGTGTTCATACGTAAGCTAAACTTAGAAGAGCAGAATTTCTGCTTGAATGCAACAAGTCTGGGGTGTTTCTTTCTGTTTTTTAAAAGCTTTTGCTTGAATGCAAGTATTTGATGTTACAAACTCAAAATTATTCTTCATATAATGTGGATGACAGCATACTGCAAGCAGCAATTTCCAGGGTTTGAAGAAGACTACCTTGCAGTAATATTCTAGTAACTGCTTATGTTTTATTATTTTTGTAAAGCTTTTTCCTTTTTAAATTTTTCCGCTAAATAGCAAGCACATAAATATAACACTGTCTGACTTCAGTACTGTGCTAGGAACATCATACAATATTTTTAATCTAATACTGGAGGTAAAATTGGGGATCACAAATAGTCTGCCCTGTGTGTATTGTTGCAGGGCTTGTGTCTTGACTGAGTTTGCCAGGGGCTTAAAGCATCCATGTTGTCCTTGTCTCAAGGGAGATGCTATTTGATTGGAAGAGAATGTCAAAGCATTCTTGAACAAGTACAAAATTTATTATTAAGTAAATAGATATTTTCTGGGTTTTATTTTTGATTTCTGAGCAAATCCTCTGCGCTATAAGGATTCCCACCTCTCTCTCCTAACAGTCAGTGGTGGTGTTGATGAAGGTTTTTAGAGGTCGATCTTAATTCATGTTTTGTCCTACCTATCTGGATCAATATCTGTGTTTTTATACTAAAAATACAGTCAGACTCATGTGTTCTACATTTTTTGTTTGTTTTTTAGCAGTGTACTTGTCTTTATTGAGGAAGTCAGTTTGGCTTTTAGCTTCTTGATATCTTTTCAGTTTATTAAGCTGTAGTTGAAAGGATATGAGCTTATAGTGAACCCTGGTACACCCTTCTGCACTACAGGTAAGTATTTAAGTCCCCCTGGTTCTACTTCATCTGGTGTTCCCCAAGTTGTGGACAGTGCTGTGTTCAGAAGATACTCTCTAGAAGAAGTTTTTTTGCAGTTCCCTTTCTGTGGCTGATGTTGTATGTGGATATGGTTCCAGCTGTACTTGGGATATAGTAAAATATTGTAAGAGAAATTTAAATTGCAAAGTAAATTGTAATAGCTTGTGAAAACCTGAGATTTTTGAAAAGTAAAACATTTTCCCCATTTTCACTGGTTCAGTAGGAATCTGCAAGCTACTTGAATGGTTTAAAAATCCCCAACATTTACACCAAACAGAATGTCTTCCACACATTTCAGGGAGATGGTAAGTACCCAGTCTGCAAAACCAAGCAGTTATTTAGAAGGTGGCTCTGTTAAAATGCAGAGCAAGCAGATACACAGAGGTAGCACATGCATGTGGCAGAGGCTCTGCTTTGGGTCAGGATAGTTAAGTGCTGCCTGGCTGAAGGACTGCCTTACCTTTCACATAGTTTTAAGTAGCTGTTTCAACTGCACATTTGATTTTATTCTTTTTTTTCAGAACCATGTTATCTTCTGGTTTCTTCCCCAGACCCAAACAGAAGGGGTTATTACATGACAAGAGTCATGTAATAAATACAGAGAACTCTTAACTTTTCATGTAAGGACTTACTTTTTCTTTCCTGGGAACACACAGGAAAAACTTCAAGACTGATTTCTTCCATTTTGATTTCTAGTCACCCACACAGGTTGCTTGCCTTCTGTTGAAGTATTACTGGTAATGTAGAAATAACAGAGAAGCCCCACTAAAACCATGGAAAGTGCAGGGGTTGCAGGAAACATGAGAGGTTTATGTAGGCCTGTGCACACAGAGACTGAGTACATTAAATATTGCACTGATGAGTTAGGTGCTAGGCTGAAGGCTGTATAATACCGTGGCAGTGTGGTGGTTAGGAAGGTGCAGCCCATGCTCTGGAGTTACAGTTCTGAGCTTGGAGTGCCCTGGCCCTGGGGGCTGCTCCCAGTTCCCTTTGCAGGGCAGTGAGGAGCTGTAGGTGTTGGTTTGATGGTGCTCTCTAGGGTAGTGCCCAGCCACCTTCCTGAGCCAAACAGAGTCTTTGTTATCCATCTGGGTACTACAAAGGTTTCTAGATCCTAGATAGGAAGCAAGACTAAGGAAAACTGTGGAGGAGCAGGGTTTCCCATGCATGAAAACAAGTCCCACAGGCATGTGGATCCCAGATCTATTTGTCTTGTGGGCTGGGGTTTTATCTCCCTTGAAGAAGTGTCAGCAGTGGTCCCTTCCCTTAAAACCTGCTGTGGTACAGTAAAAAAAACTGTGGTACAGTTTTATTTCTTGGTTGTTTTCTGTTGTACAGTTTTATTTCTTGTGTACTTACTGTGAAAGCTTCAGCTAATACTAGTAGGAATTGTTTACAGAAAAAAAACCCAACATAAACAGATTTATATTTATGTGCCTCTAGCACTTATTTTTATACAGTTCATGTTGCAAACTCTTTCTGAATTTTTAGATGTTTCCATTGTTCTTGTGACTCTCTTGTTCAGGAATTCTGGTGGCCAACCTTGTGGCAAATAAGCATAGTAGTTGAGAGTTAGGGCTTTCTGATGCTTCTTAGTTTTTGAGGTTTAATTTTAGCTCCTACATCTAAGGACAGTCCCCAAACTTCTAGGCTTTGAGATATGGCTAGAAAAGGCCTGCCTGCCACTGTGCTGCTTATGTAAGCAGGTGCCAAAAATAATAAAAGGTGTATCAAACTCTTACCAAGTCAGAGTTAGCAAGAAGGGAATGGTTCTGTGGTCCAGTGGTTGAAGAATACAGGTGGGAGAAGTGAATCCTGGCTTGAGTTTGTTTTAGTTTTTTTAATCGTGTGGTTTTCTAAACTGTCCACTAAGTGAAATGTAGACATGGATGCCAAAGCACAGGTGGGAGCAGCCAGGTAAGGTTTTTTGTCAGGCCTCTGATTCCTTCTTCAGTAATGTGCATTGTTCTCATCCTTTGTAAATGCAAGTTTACAAAGCTTTGGTTTGTTTTCTCTAGTGCTTTTTATTTATTGAGATTATTAGCATATCAGATTCTGAAATTTATTCACATAACTCTGACACTTCCTAAAGAGTAGAGCAGTAATTTTTGCTGAAAGTTTTTCTTACCTGGAGAATTCAGTACAGTGTATTTTCGTTTTTTTCCCTTCTAGACACCCAGCTGTTGGGCTGAAGAGGGAGCAGAAAAGAGATCTCATCAGCGCTCGGCATCGTGGGGAAGTGCTGATCAGCTGAAAGAGGTGAGAAGTTTTGCACAGTGAAGCCTTTCAAGTTTTGATAAGCCCAAGACATTTTTTAAACCCCTTCTGGAGTCCAGGAAACTGCACCCTTTCCCTTCCCTCTTTTTCTTTTGAAACAGGTTTTACCCCCAATCTAAGAGTTGTTTGAAGAGTGATTGTTACTTTATACTTGTTGGACTTCCTCCCTGCATTCTATGAGGTATTGGTTGTGCAAGAATTACCAGAGTGAGCATTGAGGAACCAGCTTCTTGTTGCTTGCTTTCTGTTCAATGTTACCTTAGTTAGCTTTCTGCCCTTTAATGCTGCTCTCCTGGAACAGGCAAAGTATCAGGTGGTATGTTCACATATTCTTGCTTAGAAATTTTGTTCAAATTTTAGTTTGGAGATGGAGAGGACACCACTTCCACAAAAAATTGTTGATACAGTAATGGTATGATTACTTGAAGTGCTCTTTAATCATAAATATTTTGCTGTAGGCTACAATTGCAACTAGAAAGAACCTACAAAAAGTGGTTTTGCATCATGAGAAAGTAGGTGCAGTAAAATGGTCTCCAGCTCAGCTGAAATGACAGACTTCGAGTAACTACATCTGTCCAGAACCTAATAAGGGGCTACATTGAGCCTCATGCCCCTGTCAGGAAGGGTGTGTTCTCTCTTCAAGAACTGCACTTTTCTTTTCAAAAAATGAATCTTGCAGCATGTTCCCATGAGGTGGAACTTTTCCCTCATACTCAGGGCTTTTTGCATGCTCTTTCCTGACTGTCTGTTGAATAGGGCATTCAAAAACGAGAAGGAATGTGTAGGTTATCTAAGGAGAAGTTAAAAGTCTGTATATGTTCTTCTGGTAGAATAATTGTCAGAAGGAGTGATTCAAGTTTAATTACTCAAATTTTAAAATCACATTTGACAAATATGGAATAATCTTGCAATCCATTGGTGGCAATAGCCTCATTTTAAAAGATGAGGTCCTGGACCAAAGGGAGGTTGATCAAAAGAGGGTTTAATATTCCCATCTCACGGAGTACACCTTGATGTATTCATACATGGGCCTTCAGTTGCCTGAATGACTTCCTCTGCAGCTGTGAAGAAGCATTCAGAATCACAGATTAAGTGACCAAAAATTAGAGTAGAAGGAGTTTTGCCTGAGAAGTTTTGGCTTAAACCTTACTCACCAGCACAAAGGAATGACAATGCAGACAGGAGTAGCATCTGGATTTTTGGATAATGTTTCCTTGCTTTCACTGAGAGACTATCCTTCATACTCTGGCAGTTTCCTATCAACTTGTGCAACAAGCAGCTCTTCTTCACCACAGGCCTGTGGCTGTCATGATAGTGAGCCCTTCAGCATGTAAGCAAGTCTCTGCCATTTGATAACAGTGATCCATTGTGCTGGGTTGCCACCCTCTTGGTGTACTGACCACAAGAGAAAGATAAGAAGTGGCCAATGTGTTTTACAGTTCCTTTTTTTTTTTTAATAGAATGCATTAGTGGACAAAATGGGTTCTCTGGAAGAGAGTTGTTTCTATCCAAAATTTACAATGGCTGTTCACCCCAAAACCTACCCTTGTCTTCAGCGTACAATTCTTTGCCTTCCTGTGTTTTCCTTTATTCAGCTACTCAGACCAGTTTCCTTACCTTTTCTAGTTCCTTGCGTTCATAACCCATGGCATTCTGCATGCATCATCCAGCCACTGTTCATCTACCCAATTTGAGCTCTAACTCTGTTAATTTCCAGTTCCTTGTCAGTTCTGGCTCTCCATTGTTTGGCTTCTATTTTATCCCTTTCTTTTTCCTTTCCCTCACATGTCAGCCAGTGTGGTGGGTGTTAAGTGTTTCTTCAATACCAACAGTATCTGTGCACTCAGTTTCTTTGTGCCACAGTAATCTGCAGTTCCTGGAAGGAGAAATTCCCTGGGGTGGTTCTGTTCAAACGGTAAAGCCCATGAGAAACAGAATAGTTAACAAATGCAGTTGCCAGTTCAAAATATCTTTCTTGGAAATGTGCAAACTGAAATTTTTGCCAAAGCTTCACCAAATGTAAAGATTCTTCAGAGGGTCTAGAGGAGCACCTTTGCAGCATAAAGGGCCCTCAGGCAAGTGTTTGGCTTTTTTTCCAGTGGAAACAGTGGAAAACAGAACTATGCAGGTAAAAAGTTTGAAGTAATGTGCTTTGGCTCATAAAATGGTAAAATCTCTTCCAACAACCCTAGCAGTTTTACTGAAGTCTCTGATGGGAAGGAGCTAGAAGAGCAGAATGTTGCATGGTAGACATTTGACACAGCTATGGGCAGCTGAAAGCAAGAGCTTAAGTAATAGAAAAAAAAATATCACCTTCTCCTGGGCAACTGCATTTGTTATGTGTAGTGTAGGTAACATTGCTCTGCTTGGAATTTTGAATTGTTTCCCATAGCATTTGACAGAAAACAAATAGATAACTGTTTGCACTTTCCTTGACTTGATTTAGCTATTTGGTTTCATGTTTTCTTGCTTCAGAAATTAATGGAATGATTTACAGTATTTTCTTTGAATATGTTGGTACTGTAAACTAGCTAAACACTTTTGATAGTTACTGGTTTTGATAAAATAAGATTGTGCATTTAAGTTTAAAAAATATTTTTTCCCTTGGTTAATTTGAATACTATTAAAATAAATTTATGTAATAGAACTGGTAGCTCTTTTTTGAAGATCTACTAGTTTTTCAGTTGTAAAAACTAAAGGTGAGTGTATAGGTTTAACATCCCAAGGAAGCAAATGAATTCAGAATTGCCACTCACAAAAAAGGATTTCACTTTGGTAGTGAAACTTACTCTGACCTTAATTGAAATAGGTGTGTGTCAGGAGTAGGTCTGTCTAGCACTAAAATGGATACATTTTCTTTCTTGTGCTGAGTCCATTAGAAATTTAGAAGTCCCTAGCTCTTAATATAAACTTTCCTTTAATAATTTCATAGCAAAATCAACTTTTAAAGAATTTGTTTATTCTGAGGGGCTCTACTACATGATTTTAAGAAGTCTTAAATGTAACTTGTCTAAGATGATGCCACACTACTTCAACATTATTTCCATGGATACATGTCTTGACTGGGGGATGGAGATTACTATTAGTCTTTATACCGGACACTGGTGTTCTTTCCCTTTTCAACCTGAATAATAGTTTCTATTATATATATATAACAGACTAATAAATTTGTTGACATTGTTCAGGGACAATTTTAGTTATAGCTTACCCTGAACTGGAATTTACCCAGAACTGGGAAAACCCCTCTATTTAGAACAAGTAGTTTTTGCTTTGTATAGTTTTTTGAAGACATATTTCAGACAGCAGATTTTTCACTTCCCTTGAGCAGCTCTCTGTGCTGTATGAGTTAGACAGCAGCAGCCCTCTCATTGGAAGGTCCCTTTTGCTCTAACAGAGTACTTGAAAAGGACTTAGGAATAAAAGAGAATTGAATATGAGAGCTTGCATGCCTAATGTGCTTTCATATACCAATTGAAAGATTATATTCAAAGGTTTAGGGTGGATTTCTAATGCTTGTTTTGCTCTTTGACCAGCTGGTTAACTCGTTTATTAACAAACATTTCATGAATGAGATGGAGCTCTCTCATTAACAAGGAGTTTGTGGCTTGATCATCAATAGGAAGTTACCATGTTGTGTAGGCCGAGCTGTAGAAATGCAGCTGGAGAAATACTGCTAAATATTAGTGAACATTTCGAGAGGTGTATGGTGGGATGTGTCAGCTTCTTTCATATTAGTCTGCATCTAGATCCCTCCAAAAGGGAAAAATTACCGGGATATTCAGATTATCCTGGTGTTGTAAAAAACTGACCTACTTTGGTTATTTCTCAGGTTTGTGTCATTAGTTATATTAGGCTGCATGAGTATCACAAGTGGCATAGACAGAATTAATATTATTCATTGTATAGTTTTGAGCTATAGAAATACTTAGCAAGCAAAAAATATATTTATAGGGGTTTTCCTGACTTGTTTGTTTAATCATCCTGGATGGTCATCTTACCTTTGGCTGACAGTAAACCATGAAGACCAAACTGAAACTTTGTGCCCTGAATGACTTCATGTAGGTTTCTGATGCACTGCTCTTTGTGTTTTCTCAATGTTTTTAGTTGCTGGGGATTTTTTATAAATTCTTTAAAATAGGTGAAGAAAAGAGTCTCTCCACTGCATCAGCAACATTGCAGAGAACTGCAAGTTCAAGTCACTGGAAGAGCAAAGGCTAAAATTCTCTTAATTTTTTCAAATGTGCTCAGATCTGTGCTGTGTTTTCCCTCTCCATGCAGTCACATGAGAGTACTTGCCACATATGAATTAAAATACATCCTTTGAAGTTTACTACCATGTATGTTTGCACATTGAAATGTAGCAAAACAGTTTTAAGTAACAAATAGCATTCGGACACTGGAAGTACCATTCACATTGAGTTTACTCTTTGATGAATTCCTTGATTTTATTTATTTTTTTAAGATATATTTTACTTTCATCTGTGTGCTCTAAGAAAATAGCTGTATTTCCTAGTAAGAATGTTCTGCCCATCCTCAGGTTAGGTAGACAGGGAGAGCACTTGAATTGACATATTAGAATATTTCACACATGTGTGAAAATGGATATTTTGCACATATGTGCAAGGCTAAGGCTTAAATGTCTTCAACAAGTGAGTGCTTTAGGATACAGATTAGATCTTTTTGTGATGATTTACATATTTTCCTTAATACCCTAATCACATTCATGCTCAGTACTTGAGCATGTGAGGGAAGTGATGTCCCAAACCATTTCTGTTCTTAGCTGCCCGGTGGAAATGGAATGTTTTGTTACTGCTCTTGGGTTTCCCCAGTTTAGCACATGGTTCCTTTATTGCCACTTCCTTGGCACTGTTTTCTTTGCACAGATCTGGTCTAATGCTGGGTCTTCAACTGCCTGTTTTCCTGATGCCACTCACTTGGCACCATTTTCTTTGCACAGCAGAGTCCTTAGCTCATATTTGCTACATCAGTTGAGCGCCCAGGAGACAGGATCTGCTGCTTCTTTGAGATAATTGGTAAAACAGGTGCCATCAAGGCATATGTTTCAGACTCTTTTCTTATTCCATGAATTATATTTGTTTTGCAAGAATTAGTGAAGCTCATACTTGTCTGTAGATAATTTTGCTTATGTTTGGTGCTCTGACGGTGCTTCTTTGCTGCCTGAGAAGAAGGTGTAGATAAACTTTGAGGAAGCTAGCACAGCTGTTTGTTCCTGTTAGTAGTGGTGGCTTTATTTCGGCTTGAGATAGAGAATAATTGGTAATTAAAAGATTATCTTGTAGAAGAAAAAAAGCTATTGCAGTTTCAGGTTTAGCAAGTGGTGGAATCACTGTGGACTCCCCTTGGTGAAGAGATGGAGCATCGTTCAGTTCAGTGAATTTTGTGTACGCGTTGACACTGCCAGCTTTCTGATTGCCTGTGCCAGCAAGCCTCTGTCTCCCAGGTCTGCAGGATAAATAGGAAATGGCAGATTACTTTTTATATGCCTGTTGTTACTTTCTCGTTTTCTTGTCCAAAGGTAACTATCACATCATGGACAGCTAGGGTCCTGCAAGTTCAGGGCTAAGGACATGTGGACCTAAGAAGGCACATCTGATTCTGCATTGCATTGCTTGTTTGGTTTAAGAGATCATATCAGCTCCAGATATGCAGTCAAATCAACAATTTTCCATCTTCTTTTTCTCCTCAGTGACCCAAGCACTCTTTTCTTTGTTAGTGTCAAGAACCTACTGACTGCCAAAATACACATACTCTTGAGGTGGCTGAGAGAACCTTAAATTCCAGGGATACATTGATTCCTTTCACAGTATTAGAGCTTCAAGGTTTTTGGCTAGCCTAGACACATACCAGCCTATCAACACTCTCCCATTTAGAGCTTCCACTATCCAAATTTTACAGTGAGAGGCTATGTCCTTAAAGATTTGTAAGCTTATTTGTGACAGAAATCAGTCAGCCAGATCTCTGAGGTGGTATTGTGTAGATGTTTTCTTTTCATAGTGTGCTCTTGAGGAAAGCTCAGAAACCAAATTTATTTAAATTAAACAAAATAATGTATTTAACTTTTTGACTTGGGAGGAAGTGCATGGAATGAAGGAGAGTCAGTAGAATTGAAAGATACAGCACTCTCCTTTCTTTCTGATTTTTCTTGTAGTCAGCCATCTCTGTCCACAGCTGTCTTCTGATCTGTGCATCGTTTTTTCTCCTCTGTTTCTAAAGGGAAAGATGAAGATTATTTCCCAGTTCTCCCCATTCTTCAACATTCCAATGTAAGACATAAGTATTTATAATGTGTGTATATTTACCAGAGTAGTTACCTGCATGTTTTTTCATCTATGGAGTTAGATTTCCTAATTGCTGTTACTCCTACAACGAGAAGGGGAAATTTCTAGACAAATGGATTTTTTTTTTTTTAACGATGAAATATCTCTTCAAACTCTAAAGTTTCTTGCAACATGGTGCTCAAGTTGCACCTTTGATCAGAAGTTTAGTGTCACGGTTCTCTAAATGTAGCTTGACTGTGTAAGTAAGTATTAGGGCTCTGTTTTTCTGGGTATATTCAACACACAGACCCTTTTGGAAGTCTTGAACTGTTTGTCTGTTGTTTAAAGATCAAAGTATTCAGCCATTTCTGAGTAGCAGTTCTCTAAATATGGGTAACGAGCTGTGGCAAAACTTGACACAAAGCCTTAAAGATAGATTGTTCTTCTGTGAGTGCTACCAGAAACAGCACAAAGAAGGGTTCACAGGCTGCAGCAGAGCTCCATCCAGACTTCTTCACCAAGCACTGTCATCTCTGACACTGTGAGGAGTGATGTGAAGTGATTCTCTGCCACAGAGTTGCTTTGCAAGAGTACCAGTGATATATTTAACTACTTGGAAATAACCACAGAGTGAATGTACTTGTAAGTTGTCACTCAGAAAGATAGGTTAGTTTCCAGCTGATGTATGAATTCCATGTGCATTCATTCGCCTTACTTGCCCTTCAGGTTTTAAAAAAATGATATCTCTAGCTGAGTTAAAAATGAAATGGGGCCATGCATGGCCTTATATTCCAGTGTGCTGAGCATGAGGAACAGCGGGATTTGAGCCTAAGGGAATAAATTATCCAGTTTTAAGGAAGTGTCTGTACCTGTTGTATGAATTTGCACATAGTCTAAACTTCTGAGACAATGTTTATAGAGGTAAGTACTCTCTTTCATGTAGAAGTTTCCCAGGAGGAATAAATAAGTAGAGGAATCCCAAAATGAAATTCTTTGGTTTCTTGTTAAGGAGCAGGTCAAATGGGTAATGGCTTTAGTTGCATTTGACATTTAAAATATGTAACTTTTGATTAGACATCTTTGCAGCAGACAGCAGGAAAGATAATTCCATCTGCCTGAAGAAATCTGTGATAATTTTGCCTGCAGGAAGATGCTATTAAATGTATTAAATGAGTACTCCAAGATGAACAGTGCATTTTGAGTCCCAGTTGTTTGTGATGGTTCTTTACTTTTATGATGAATTATCACTAAAAAAGTTTTGTTTTGGTTCAAGATCAAACAAATTAAACTGTAAGCTTCAAAGTCCTGAGTTTAAACCAGTTACAGGTTTGGAGATGTTACAAATTGTCATTCTGACTACTTTTATTTGCATCAGATATTACAGTGCTTGTGTGTAAATGAGGAAATTCAGTAAATAAACTAAGCCTGTTGTCATATTCAGGTTGGCAAAGAGGGCAGATACTTTGGAGTAAGTATCTAAAAAGCAGAAAGAAGCTTTAATGCTCACATTTCAAGGAAAGGCAATCCCATATGCCTGTAAAATCCTCCAAAGAGGATTACAATGTCCATGATGTCACTTTGTATGTAAAGATTTGAGCAGTTACCCATTCATAACTCATTCTCACTTCACCTGAACTTCTCTCCAACAGATTGCCAAACTGAGGCAGCAGCTGCAGCGCAGTAAGCAGAGCAGTCGTCACAGCAAAGAGAAGGAACGTCAGTCACCTCTCCATGGCAACCATATAGCAATCAGTCAGACTCAGGTAAGTGGGTAGTTCCTTATATTAACAGCCTCCCACCGTATCAGGGTTGGCTGAATAGCCTGCTGAGCCTTCCCATCTGTCTTGTGTTTGTTCTCTTGTGTGGTACACTGAAATGCTTAACAGTCTGATACTGCTGTACCTTCACTGCTGTTTATGTGATGGTCAGTATATAAGAAAGGAAGGGTTGCACCAGGATAGCAGCTGAAATATGTTATGATGCTGTAAAAATTGTGGTCATGGCCAGATAAGGCTGTGATTCCAGGGATGTGTACTTGCTTCCAAGACTAATAATTTTGTGGTAGGCTTTTAAAGCTCCTCTAGGAAGTATTTGCTTATCAGTTTTGCAATCTAAATCCATCTGGGCTAGTTAAAAAATAAAAATAGAAAATAAAGAGGGGGAAAAAAAAAAAAAGCCAAAGCAGGGTGCAGTGGAGGATGCCCAAAGCAGTCATGATCTAGTCATTACAATCCATCAGCAAAATTGAAACCCAGTTGCAGTTCTAAAGCTCAGGTGAGGTTCAGCCAATATCTTCATAAATCTTAAGGCACTTTTAGAAAGCATTTAACCATGGCTTACTTGGGAGTGCAGATATTTGAGTCCTGAATAAATTTCACCTATAGTAGTAGATCCTTAGATTGGACTCCTTGTTACTAACAGGCCATTCTTTGAACATCGGAAATGTTGGTTCTGTTGTGATATTTCCTGAATGCCTTTTTAATTACCTGGTGTTCTATAGCAGCTAGCTACAGCAGCTGGTTGAGCTGTGATGGCTGATTCCTTACATTCCTTCTGTGGGGATAAAATCTTGTGGTCAAAACCTAGTCCATGAAGACAATAGGAATTTGATGCTCTTCCTGAACTTGTTAGCCTTTATAACAAAGGATCCTACTACATTTTGTATAGAAAAAGGTTTTGCTTTACATCTCAAGGTAAGCTGTTGCAAGTACCTGTGCCATTATAGTCACATAGCAGACAGTCTTTGACACAGATTGAAACCCACATAGGACATATGCTGTGAAGAAACATTCTTTACTACTTAGAGCTCATTTTGTCGTTGCTCATGTGACATTTTGGTTTCTCAGGAAGATGTTCTTTGATTAAGCCATTCTGCAGGCAGTGTGTTTTGGCAGTCAGAGAATGCTTGCAGGCAAATGACTTGCACCTTGGTAATGCCAAAGCATCATTGGGCGCTGCACATCGTGCAAGATTCACATGATAAGAACTCAAGAAAAATGTTTACATTTTGTCTTATGCATCCTGTAATTCTGTGAGCAGGAGGAGAATACATTGACACATGAGCACTATTCCTGGCTGTCAGTGTAGCTGCTGCCAAGGTGAAACTTTGAAGGTTGACTGTGCAAGAGTGTGCACTCTTGTGAATGTTTCCTGTTGGTGACAGAGCTCCACTCAACAGGCTTTTTTGAAAATCGTACTTGTACTTACTTACATGCTTGTTTCTTAAACTCAAGATGATTTCTCTTAAGACCTTTGACATAAAGTTCTGAAAAGCTATAAGCTAATGAAATTAAGGATTCAGAATGAATGCTTTATTTGTCATTTGCTAAAGCCAACCAAAAGAGAGTAAAAGTGCATTAAGTGAATATTTCAGTTGAGTCATTAAGCTTTAGGAATGTTATGAAATGCCTTTTGGATCCCAGTTAAAACATTAGCATCAGGGCCCCATGCACTCCCCATCCCCCTGTGGTGTAAACTGTAGTGTGTGCCTCTGGAAAGTATGTACACCTGTCTGCTTACTACCAAGTGAATTAAAAATCAAAACTATCCAGCTCTTCTCTGAGTTGAGATGATTTTGTTGGCTTTTGATTTATTCAGGCGTTGGTTTTTATTTAAATTCACCAAGCAAAGATAATCTTCTAGATAGCAAAACTAATACACAGCTTCTTACTTAATGGTTTTAGTTTTGGTCTCAGACTTCTGCCTTTATTCTGTTTTCCATCTTTAAATCATATTGCTGTCTACCTTTTAGGCTTGTATTTCCAGATCTGTCCCTATGCCACTGTCAAACATTTCAGTGCCAAAATCAACTGCTTCACGTGTGCCGTGTAATGTAGAAGGAATAAGCCCTGAACTGGAAAAAGTGTTCATTAAGGAGAACAGTGGAAAAGAAGAAGTATCTAAGGTAAGTATATAGTAACATGTTTGTGGTTGTTATCATTTTGTAATTTATGAACACAGGGAGAACCTTCCTCTTGAGGACCCTTCCTTGTGGCTGAAATTACAAGTAATTTCCTTCAAAGAGCTGTTTGTTTGAAAACTTCGTTTCAGTATTTCAGCATGGTGGGTTGTTTTTTTTTTATTTTTGTTTTTTTATTTTTAAAGGACTTCCAGCCAAATTACTTTCTTTGGAATGCCCTTTCTGTAGAGAACTTGAAAGTTTTTGTGAGAGATACAAGTGTTAGAACATTCAGACACTTCAGGCTGCAGTAATAAGTAATTAATGTCAGGAGATTGTTACATTTGCTTCATTTTACACGCTTTTTCTTGAGCAAAATGTAAGTTTCCAGTGCTATGCTCTCCTTTTTTGATTTACTGGGGTTTTTTCTCCCCATAAACTGAATGTGGGCCATTTTACTGCCATGAAACCTCTCTGATCTGGCATGGGAGGGAGATCTCCGTATGGGAAATACTGACAAATGGGGCTTTGCTTTGAAGCACTGGACTTTTCATTGAGGAGCTGAGTGATTAGATGACACTTAAAATGTGGAATACTTGGTTTGCAGCCACTGTTTCCGAAATAGCCAGTGAAATTTTTCTGCTGTGGAATAAAGTACTGCATGGTTTTTTCTAATCTTCTCCAAGGTGTAGGTGCTTTTCTCATGGATGATCATGTAATAGCAATTCAATATTTGAGTCAAGCTATAAAACTTCCATGAGAGGTTTAAGATTCTGAAACCTTTTGTTTGCAGTTCTTCATATCAATAGTAAACTTAAAAAGTTTTGGAGTAGTCTTGGCTTCTGCAGGCACCTGTTTGTGTGGACAAAAGCAGCCTTAAGAATAATGAAATACTGTAGTAATAGTTCTATGCTAAGTTTCCTTTCCTGTGGCTGTCTTACGCCTTTAGAAGAGGTGTGTGTTGTGCCCCAGGGAATAAGAAAAAAAAAAAATCAAGCAAACTGAAAGCCCAGCTCATTAAGCCTTGTTGCAGCATCTCCAAAGAGAGAGCAAAACAGTGTGCATTGTAGTGCCACCATAGATGTTGCTATGGCTAGGCTTGTAATCTCCTGTAGTTGGAGGATACTTCGTTTATCTATCAGACAAATCATCCTTGTAAACGTTGTCCTTGGGTTTTAACAGCTTATTGCTTGGGATGCAGAGCTCTCCTGTGTTACTGAATGTACTGACTCTGATCCAGCAAAACAGTTAAGCACATACTTAAGTGCATTGTTGGATTTGGGCCAGAGGTGCTCGGCAGTTTACGCAACCAAGGCAATCGTGAAGCCTTCCTCCAAACATCCAGCTGGTGAGAGCTTCAGACACAAAAGAAAGTCATAAATCAGACTTTGCCCTTGAAGTCAAGTCCATCTTTGTGGGCAGAGGGTTGTTTCCTGCCACGTAACTGTTAATTTCTGTGAAGTCTGGTCTAGTGGGACCTAGAGCAGGTCTTAGCACTGGCTTTGGGATTACAAGATCTCAGTTTGCTTATGGAAGATCATAACAAGATCATAATTTACTCAATCTTGCTGCCAGTGAACTTTCTCCCAATAGAGCAATTTAGCTGTGTTTTAGCTGGGGGAGTGGGGGCAGCTAGGTTAAAGGTTAAGAATTACTGAACAAAAGATACACCATAGGAACCCAAACTTCACTAGTTTCACTGCTAGTGAACCTCTTTGTTTTTCTTTCAGTTTGCTGCCATTCTTTCTTGCTGTAACATTTTGTATTTTTAGAAACTATTTTGAAAGCACAGTCAAATATAGTTTGTTGCTTTGGAATATGTCTTCTGTCCTTACTCATGCTGATTTAGTTCTGTTACTTCTTTGAAACTTTTTTTTTTTAAATTTTGTTTTAATATCTTAATGATTAAAATTGTAGTTATAAAAGTAGAAAACCCCAAACCACTCTTGTATTGTCCTGTTATTTTTGTGTTTCATAAAGATAATTGAGGATTAGTAATGTCTTTGAGTCATTACCTTTTAAAAATCCAGTTGACTGTGAAGTTTAGAGAGATTGCATAGTGGTCAAAATATTAAAAAAATTTCATTCTTTGCAGTTTAGCCATAGTTGTATTTTTTCACATAATTTATTTTGCTTAGTTATCTGAAGGTATTTCCTTTTTGCTTTCATAAAACTAAGTTGTCCTTTTTGAGTCACTTCTTAATCACCTCTTTCTTCTCAAATTTATTAATAAACTTTTAATTCATGTTCTAATGCATTTATTAAAAAAATTTTGGATGTATTTTCCTTTCTTCTTTTATAACTCTGACAAGTATGATGGTGTGTCTCTGTTCTCACCACAACTTGTAAGATGGAATCAGCTTTTTGTGAAGTTGTTTCAGGCTTTTGTTCTTTGTCCCCTTGTGATTCCACGACACAGTCATTGGAGACTGAGGTGTACAATAAGGTGTTGGATTTTTGTAGGGATTAGGGGATAAGAGGTGTTCCCTCTTATGGAATACAATAGAGAAAATCATGAAAAGTGCCCTGTGGCAGAACACAGACATGATCATAGGCCTCCTGTTAGGAAAAACATTCTACTGGAACTATCAAGTGTACAGAAGTAATTAGAAATAAAGAAATTTTGATGGACTATCACACGTAAGTTAACCGATTACTGTGTTCCTTTTTTGATTTTTAATGCTTTTGGAAGGAGATGGCAAGGTGGTTTTATGTACCTATCTGGAAACCTAATCCTGTATTAAAATGACTTTTATTTTGCACAGATGCAGAGGATCCTTCCTTAAATCTTCATAGCCTTCATCTGAAAACTGTTTTTTTCCCAAGTGTTCCTTCCTAGGATACATTATGGTTTTTGCACTTGCACTTTATCTAAAGCATTGATGGCTTCATGGATGCCAGCAGGAAGAAGCACTTTCCTATATTGGCCTTTGTGTTCCAGACCAGAGAAAAGTTTTTAAATCAATAGCATTGAATGCTTTCCTCTCAAGAAGTTGCCTCCCTAAGAGATGTACAGCCTGTGAAGACACTCCCATTGGTAATATTATTATAGACTGGTAGCATTCCTGATTCTTCAAAGTAGAGTGTTGTTGAGGTTTTTTCCAGCAAAAAGATGGATACTAAAAACAAATTGGTGAATGTTAACAGTGCATTGAGAAATGCATGCTTATTGTCAAATGGAGCATTTTCATACCTTTGCAGGGAGATGAGAGCAGTATCTAACTGTGTCCAAGAACACACATCCCATAGGGATGGACAAATGTCCTGTCAAAATGTGTTTGGCATAAGGTTAATACATGACTGGGCATGCTTGAAAAAACCCCCTTAAGAAGTAGCATATAGAATGCAGTAATTTCTAGTTGTTTTCCATGCATTGGGCATTATGGAAACTAATAGCAGCTGTACCAAATTAGTTACCCTCTTTGTTATCTTCTAAGTTTGTGAGAACTTCAGTTATAAAATAGTTTGGGCATGACTCATGGAAAGTAACTTCAAAAGAGTTTTACATTGATCAGTTTGATACTTAAAGTTTTTAACAAAGGAAGTACTTTTAGTTGATATTTTCATGGAGGTTTTTGCACTTGTCAGCATTAAGGGAAAGATAAATAGAAAAACACAGTAATCTGAGATATTAGCTGGCATTTTCTATGCCTTAAATGTTATTGCACTTGTAAAGAATGATAAATATTTAGCTTTTTCTGCTTGTGTGTATATTTAGATATGTGTCTAAAAATATGGATTATTTTTGTACTTCAGGCTTTAGTTTAGGGGAGATTTGAAATATGTGATATGGGATATACTTCCTGACGGCCTGAGACTACATTGCTCCTCCAGATGTGGAAGAATATCTGTGTTGTCCTGAAGTCTATAATTACATAATCACTTACTGATTTCTTTTCCCCTCCCTGGAATCCTTGTTTTACCTGTTACGTGGACCATAGTGTATGCCCTTAATCAGCAGCTGTTCGGGGTTTTTCTTTTCTCCTCCTTGGATTAGTGTCCTCATGCTTACTGTTAAACCTTGCCTTGAAGTCAGAAATTTGAATTTTTTCCTGAGATCTTGCTTCTCTATAATAGGAGCATGTCTAAAATTTTGTACACTTTGCATCACAGTTACGTGAGAAGAAAGATGATATTTTTGTACTTTATGGACGGGGAAACGCAAATCCATCAGGGTTCTGTAGTGTGGTTCTTCAGGTAACTCAGGATGTTGCATTCCATTTTAGGAATTTAGAATGCAGCTCCTGTAGTCTCCTTCTGCATTTGTTAATGCAGAGGACTTTTACAAATCAGACCTGTATAAACTGGGCATCCAAAGGAGATATTCTAAAAGACAGAGGTTGGTTCAGTTGATTCCCTGACATCTCACAGAATTGAGAGAAATCAGAGTTTTGTGGCAGAGAGAGAAATACGAATGCTCTTATGCATGGCAGTTTTTTTGGGTTTGGCTTTTTTTTTGGTGCGGGTTTTTTTTTCTTTGTTGGTTTGGTTATGATAATTATGAGACTGTTTTCTTTCCACAGCTTCAGTCTTGTTTTCTCTCTTCTGTCTGTGTAACAAATGCTCCAATGCTGCAGGTCTGTCTTGTGCATTGAATGAGTCAGGGCCTGTTGGGGGTGATGGGAATAGAACACCAAGTCATGTTGTAACACATATGCAATGTGAACTGAGCTGTTGGAGCAGACCACACAGCTGTGCCCAAACCTTACAGCATTTGATGGAGCAACTGTAATGTTCTCTTTATAGTGTGTTTCTTTGCTCTTATTTGAAATACGAAATGGTATTAACTGGAAGGCTCATAAGAAGAAAGTTATCTTCCTTCCTGCTTGCTATGTCTGCCTCTTTGTGTAATGTGTGGTGGATTTCTGGATAGACTGTCACTGAAAAGGGGAGAATGTGGTATTCAGCCAATAGGTGTCATGTCCTCGTTGCTAGCAAAAGTGTTGGGTTGAATTTTAGGCTCTGGAACAAGCTGTTACAGTTTTGGAATATATGCGGAAGAGAGGCAATAAAATAAAAATGTTCACTAGAAGTGAGAAGGAAAAAGACATTAAATTTTTGTAGCTAGAACATTTAAGTTGTTCCCTGTGGTTTGGACACCATTCTCACTGAAGTGAGAATAAAAATTGTTTAAATCTTGCAGACATTTTTTCCCCTTTGCTTCTAAGCAAGACTAATTCCCACTTGATTTCTTACATTTAAAGCAGCGCTGTCTTTATTAAAAAAACTAATTTTCCACTGGGAAGGACAAGTAAGTAGAGCGTGCCAATCTACTGCTGTGAACATGTCTATGCAGTATGTTGCAGATTGGGATGCAGGATCACTCTGGCCAGTGCCAGCTAGGCTGATACGGGCAGGCAGAGCTTACCAGCTTTGGCTCAAGACAAAGCTTGTAAGCCTTGTTACAAGCCTGTGTGGGCATCATGTATAGAAGGATGGAATGTAGGGGTGTGCTGGAGAATTACAACTTACTAGCAAAACTTGGATGGTTTCCTTTTATAGTTGTAATTTGGTTGGTTGTTATGGCAATAGTATGCCATTGTATTTGACATTTTCTACTTTCCCTTTTATCCAGATGTGATCTCTGTCAGGGTACTTGTTTTTGTTTTATAATAGCAGTGACCTTTATTGAAAATTGTAGTACTAAATATAATTAGTGAGGGAGGTTTGCTTTTTTAAACTGTTGTAAAAAACATAAGAATGTAACAGTGGCATGTGTTGAAGTGCGGATGTCAACTTTGCATTGGAACGTGTGCACATTGCCCCAGTGTAATTAATGTATGTTGTATCTGTTGTACACTGTGTTATTGTCTTGTGTGAGATCTTCCTGTTCTTTCAAAAAGGCCATGCTTGTTCTTCGTAAGGCCTTGGCTTATGAGTGCTGCAGCCTGACATGGCTCATGCATTCCATCTTTTCTCTGTACCATGAATTGCTTGTTTCTCTTGCAGCCTCTGGATATCCCTGATGGTCGAAGGGCGCCGTTACCTGCTCACTATCGTAGTAGTAGTACCCGAAGCATTGACACTCAGACTCCATCTGTCCAGGAGCGCAGCAGCAGCTGCAGCAGTCACTCACCATGTGTCTCTCCCTTTTGCCCTCCTGAATCTCAGGATGGGAGCCCCTGTTCAACAGAAGATTTGCTCTATGACCGTGATAAAGGTGAGAGTAGAATGGCCTGCCTTTACCTATGGGAGGCCTGTGATGTCATGCTTTTACAACTACCTTCATTTTACTCATTACATCAGTTTTTCTTTTTGTTTGATGGTTGTGGAGGGATTGAGGATTTATCTGAAAATTGGTTTTGTTTGTTTACATATCTTTTTCCCTCTTGTTTGTGAAACTTCACAAACATCTTCCATAAATACGTCAGAGGAGCACAGCAAACAGTTAACTATTTATGAAGATTATAATGTGAAGAATTCAGACTGTAACATGTTTACATTTAAGAAAGGTTCCAGGAAGGTTTGTGGTAGAGTGTATATTTATTGTAGTGAGTTGCTGGCTGTTCAAAATGGTGATGAAGTTTTGGACTGCTTTTAAAAGAACTCTGCTTCTGAACTCTTGCATTCCTCTGGAAGCTATTTGGTGGGAAGCTCAGATACCTGTTTGAACAACCTGGTGGAGAGTAATTACTTCTCTGTGTATGCTGCATAACAGCTCAAAAATTCTGAATAATTTATGCATTTATCAATGTCCTGCATTTTTTTTTCAGGGTCTGTAAAATGTTGTTTGGTTTTATAGTGGGAGTACAACTGGAGTTTCAGTAATTAAGAGTTACTGACAAACTATGGAGTATGAGAATACAGGCACCAGTGTAAAAAAGACCATGTTATTTTGACAACTATTTACTAATAAAACTACCCTTGTCCTTCAGGTCAGCTAGCTGAAACATGCACCTCAGTATTGAGGATGTAGGATTTGGGTAAATCATGCAAAATTAAGAGGAATAAGTTTCACAGAGGAAATGAAAACTTCTAAGATTTAGCATATGTTTACCAATGAGCTAAAGATAGTGTTTTGAGCTTATAGGTAAGGTTAAGCTTTTTTTTTTTTAAATACTATTTATTTATTAATAGTTAAAGTAATTTGGGAATACTTTGAGTAATTTGGGATTGAGGAAGTCAGCAGGAAAAATACTAGCTTTTCTTAATTTCTGAAAAATACTTTTTTCCTTATCTTGGATTTAAAAGGAAATAGTGGGAAACAAATCCATCTGCCCAAATCCTGAACTGGAGGTGGGTGTGTGCAAGTGTGCAACTTAACCACATTAAAGTAAAAGCCTTAGCTCAATGTGGCAGTTGGCTATGCTCCAAAAACAACAGTGGTATTAGCTTGCCCCCACCATATTCCTTTTTCTTATACTATGCATGTGAATTTTAATATTGTCAAGACTGAATCACTATAGAAAATACTAAATACTAAAAAAAACCCCCCAAAAACCTCAAGTATTAGCACACAAAAAACCATCTTGACAGGTAAATTGGTTCATACATATCCTGATTACAAATACAGGTTAAAAAGCAAGGAAATGAATAATTCCTTTTGCAGTCAGTACTCCATTATCACAGTAATGGGAATTTTCAGTGGTACATTTAGTGGCAGTAGCAAGTGAAGACAGTTTGAAATAGTGCATCTAGCCTTTTTAATGCTTTTCAAGGCTTTTTATCGCCTGCCTTGGATTTTTTGAACAGCTGACTGGAGTGAAATTTATGAGTAGATACTTATTTGTGGATTTTGGTTTTAAGAATGGCTTTAATGCTAGGCTTGTGTCAAGTCTTCTCCAGGAAAAGTAGTGTAGGGGTGATGATAAACAGCCAGTTTTTACAGTCATCATAATGGCATTTTAAACTAGTTTAAATAAGGTACATAATACTGTGCATGTGAAAGATAAAAGCTTGAACTTTTCATCACAGCTTAATTCTTTAAGGGCAAGGTAAAAACTAGGAAAACATGTAGTAGTTTTCCAAGAGAAAGTAATTTGTTCAGAGGTTATTGAAGTATACTCAGAAAGATGCTTTTTGCTCTTGTATCATACAGATACTACAGGCCAGTTGTTCTGAATAAGAATGTCACTTCAAAATCATTACATTTTAGATAAATGAGGGATATGGGTAGAAATTACAACGGAATAGCAAGTTTGAGGGACAGTTTATTTCATTTGTTGTGACTCTTCATTGCTCTGTACAATAGAAATTTGGGAATGTTTTCACATCTTCATTTTAAAGGTTTTTGTGAGCTAGAATAAAACTATCATCAGTTTTTTGTGAGGCCTGTTAAGTTTGGAAATAAGCATTGTGTAACCAAATGTAAATGTTTTGACAATGATTTCTTGATACTTTTCTAAAGATTTAGTTTTTCTCTTAATGGAAATAACTTGGCTTTACCATTTAAAAGTGGATTTATCAGCATTATTAATGGTTGTGGGGTGTGTTGCTGAATAGGAAAAGAAAGTTAGTTTGACTGAGATACATATGCAATGAGAGGAGGCAATGCTCTGTACAGACAGAGAACTGCTTCACAGTCATAAAGCATCTTTTACTTTTTGTGCAAGGCTGTGCTTTGGCATGAGGCCCTCCCAGCTGCCCTTTGGACTCTATGAAACTGTTGGGTTTATCTTTCTGCAAGAAGCTGTTAAATAATTGAATTCAGAAAAGGCCCCCAATATTGCTCTGAACAGGGCAGTGATACTACACAGTATTGATTAGAGCAGACAAGGAAGGGTTGGGAAAGAACCTATTTTCATGGCACCTGGCTCTATGATTTTGTGTTAAAACTACTGGTTTCACTAGATCTGTTTTGTGATACTCTGGTCCATGAAACTACTAATTCAGAGCCCTACAGTAGCTATAGCATCCTCAGCAGCTGTGACAGGTGAAATTGAAAGGCATCTGAAGGTATAAGCAGATGAAATCTGGAGGGGTTTCTCTGTACAAATATAGACTGTATACCCTGTTTTTCAGGGATTTTGATTTAGCTTTTCATAGCATTTAGTAGTCCCACTGTTGCTAGTGGGCTCTTACAAGTACCATGTTCATAAAGATGCTTGTTAAATTCTGGGCATCTGATTCACAGTTCTTTAAAGGAATGTTGTTAGTGAAGTCTTGGGATGGTCTTTTTGAACTTAGTGAAAGTAGTACCAAGGCTCACTGGCAAAGTTTCTTGTTTAAGTATAGTTGCTCAAAAAGCTGTTTTACAGATTGTTTTTTAGTTAGCCTATTTTGTTGTTCTGATATGTGCGAGCTAGAATTTCCAGTATTAAGGTTAAAATAGTATTTTCAGTGTTTTAAGGACAATCTTAAAATGTTTGCTAGATAACAGACTATATGTGTTTTAAATACGTGTCCAGAAATTCCGCGTGATAAGGCTCCGTGTTGTCAGCTGTGCATTTGTGGCAGCGGAACTGCCTTTAGAGATTCCACAATCAGTCACAGTCAGTGGGGTGCGGTGGGATGGGGCGGGATGGGGCGGGATGGGGCGGGATGGGGCGGGATGG
>CM031858.1:25360027-25511013 GCA_018697195.1 Certhia americana
GGATGGGGCGGGATGGGGCGGGATGGGGCGGGATGGGGCGGGATGGGATGGGATATGGGATGGGATATGGGATGGGATATGGGATGGGATATGGGATGGGATATGAGATGGGATGGGATGGGATGGGATGGGATGGGGCTGTGTGGGCTGGGGCAGGCTGTCGGCAGGGCGTCCCCTGCTGGTGGTTCCTGAGGGCCCGTCCCTGGGCCTGCAGGAGCAGCGAGCACACAGTGCGGACCTTGGGATAGCACACACGGTTTGCTGTGTCAGGGATGAACGGCCACACATTTTAGCACTGCCGAGCTTACAGCATACACGAGTGGAGCTGTGAATTCCACCCCTTGCCACTTTAACTCGTGGTCTGTGTTCCCAGTCCCTCCTGCTCTCGCCCAGCACCTGGCTTGTACATGCCAGTCTCCTCAGAACTGCACGAGTTCTTCAAATAGTGTGTGCCGTGCGTTTGGTCAGAATGAACATCTGACACCTTCGTAAGCTTTAAAAGCAGGGAGGGTAAAGAGAGAGATTGTGTAGCAGCTGTCTGACATAGAAAGTTTCAGCCAGGCAGGGCTAACTAAACCAAGGACTTGAATGAAAACTGAGCTGGCTAGTAGACAAGACTCTTAAATCTTCCAAGAACTGACTTGACTTTGAATTCTGTTTGATTCTTCCCTTGGATGTACTGCCATGGTTTTCCACTGTTCAGTGGAATGAACAGTAGTACATTTTATTTCTCTGATTTTTTTTAAATAGAAACTTGGATCTTCAATTTTAAATATTAGAAGGAGGAAACAAACTGTCTGGGTTCTGTTAATGATTTCTGTGTTTGGAATGAGCGGTGTGTGCCAACAGTGGAAAGACGCCAACAGGACCATCATGCTCTCAACTTGGCAAATATCTGTATCGTCTCTTAAGCATTTTCTGCCTTCGTAGTTAACACCAAAAATTCTCTAAATAGAAGTTCTGTATTCACTCTACAGCATGAAAGAGCTGAATAAGCAGTGTGCTACTGAGGTTCACTTCAACATTTTTTTCTCTCATATCTTTCATAATAAATCTTCAAAGGGAAGTGTGACATTTGAGTTGATTTGCTTCTTGTTGTAAGAGGAAGCAGAAATGTTTCAAAACATCTAATGATTAGCCTTTGTATTTGAGTCATGGTAATGTAATAGTTTATGTAGTTACTCTTTGCAAGCTGTTGAAGACAAATCTGTCCACTTTGGTGAAGTTAGGTCATAGTGCTTGAAGCTTAGATAGCTGAAAAGGCAACACACATGCATAACTGCAAAGTAAAGGTTATAAACTTGAGTTAAAAATAATGTGCCCCACATTAGAGGAAAGACTTCAAAAGAGCTAAAGCAAGAGCAGCTTTTCTCTCCAGTTAAGGTGTGTTTGTAAGTTGGTGGGTCCTTGTTAATGTTGCTGTTTCATTTTTTATTGCAATCCTAAGCAGGGAGTAGGGAACCAATAATACTACCCTCGGAGGGATGTTGCTCTTTGAAAAGGTAGAAGCCACTGCAGAAAGCCAATTTTCTGTGGATAACTATTTCTGTACCTACTTTATTTCCTTAATGCATTTACTATCATGTTGTCAGCATGACTCTTTAAAGTGAACCCTTTCATAGTTTTAATATTTCAGACTTCTGTGCTTCTGTCATTACCAGACTTGAGCCTTCTCTCATACTTTCTGAGAAGTACACATAAATCTGCCCATTGCCTTTTGTCCTAGATCTTTACACCTTTAATTCTCAGTGTGTCTGGTTCAGATAAACACAGACAGCTGGAGTTATGAAGAATACCTGTATCATATAGCCAGTAGTGATGAGAGAATTAAACTACAGAAGTTTTATTCTAGATACCAAAGCAATTTCACAACTGTGAATCAAGTAAGATAAGACATTGTAATGATGAGGTAGCAGTACCCATGTTACAAATGTGTTTTGTTTCTTTGCAACTTCTGAGCTGTTCATGAGACTAATGAGGTCAATATTCCACTGAAGAATTACATTTTAAGATACAAGCTATGTACACACATCTTTAATAACACTGTTTATACAGTGAGAAGGTGTTTTATCATTACCACTCATAAGTCTTCTGCATGCATTATGCATAATACCTTGTTCATTTATGGTTTTTGAACTATGTTATAAAGAATGTATTTGTTTCCAGGATCACAGCTCTGCTTTGTTCTGATTGCAGTGTTCTGGATAAAAATATCCTCCTGTTACGTGTTATACAATAGATTGCTGCTGCACCGAAGCTGTTACTGAGAAGAAATGTGCAATAGAAGGGTGTTAGAAGTAGCCTGCAATAAAGGAAGTGTTGTGGTAGAAGGAAACCATCGTAGTGGCTAAATTGTGAAAAAAGGCATCTTGTTTGGAAATCGAATTTAATTAAAAAGCACTCTCAATCTCTAGTAATATAACTGCTTTAAATTTTCAGACAGTGGGAGTAGCTCACCGTTGCCCAAGTATGCCTCATCTCCCAAACCAAACAACAGCTACATGTTCAAACGAGAGCCCCCAGAGGGATGTGAGCGAGTGAAGGTCTTTGAGGAAATGTCGTAAGTAATGCCTTTTATATCAGCTGGTATCTGCAAAGCAGTAAACCTGTTTACTGAGCCTATTCAAATGCAGATGAATAAACTATTCCAGCTGATGGGTTTTTCAGGAGCAAGCTATTCTTATAGTTTGTGCAGAAGAGAAGTTCAAGTGTTTACATTGGTGTGAAGAGAAAATGGAGTCTTTTACCTTTTTGTGCATTTATAAAAGGCAACAAAAATCCAAGCAGGAAAGATAAGGTACATTAATTTCCTAAGCATTTATATAACCCTCTTTCCATGTATTTCTTTTAACCTTTTAAATTGTCATGGCTTAAGCAAAAACTCCCTTTGTCATAATTACCAGTTTCAAGCATAGGTTGCATTTGGATGTATATAAACCATGGAAAATAGAATGAAACATATGTAAAGTGCTTGTAGATAGTAGTATGCTTATGGCATAGACTTTGCTCAGTGTTTTTGCTGAGCAAGAAATTGGAAATTAAACTCTTGGACATCATGTCTTTTTCCCCTAGACCCAGCAGTATTTGAGCACAGCACATGCTGTTGAGGTTGCATGCTAAGCTCCTGTGGATGAAAGAATTAAGGAGGGGACGTTTCTTGCTCTAACAGCATTCGTTGCCTGCTGGGTGGTAAAGGGAGCAATTCTGGGTTGTGGAAAAAGCCTCCAGACAAATTATGGAATATGGGAAATGAGAGGTCTGTTTTATGGAGGTCCTCAAAGGATTTTAAAATGACTAAATATGTTGTTGCTGCATCGCTTATCAAAGAAGAATTTGTGCCATTCTAAATTAACCGTGGCATTTTTTCATGTGCATATGTACTGCAGATTTTTTGTGCTGGAAGTTGCATGTTTGTCCAGTAATTACCAAGTCATTTTTTGTGATGGTACTATTTTTAATGCTGTGGATCAGTTAGCTGACTACCAATATGGAAGATGTTTGCCCCTCTGTCCAATTAATCCCATTCCTTGTCATTCACATTTTAGCAATGTATAGAACCACAAAGTTCATGATGTGAAAAACATCTCAGCTGTCCAGATGTATAATCTTTTCTTCTCATTGTAGGTCTCGTCAGCCTCTCTCAGCCCCTCTCTTTTCATGTCCTGACAAAAACAAGGTTAATTTCATCCCAACCGGATCAGCTTTCTGTCCTGTAAAACTTCTGGGCCCCCTCCTTCCCGCTTCAGACCTGACGCTGAAGAACTCTCCAAACTCTGGTCAAAGCACAGGTTTGAGCACCCTGACTGTTGAGCAGCTTTCGTCTCGGGTCTCTTTCTCATCTCTGTCAGATGACACCAGCACAATGGACTCCCCAGAGACTCCGGTACAGCAACCGTCCCAGCAGCAGCAGCCGCTTTTGCAAGAGATTCAGACTGAAGACCATTCCTCTCCTCAGAGCTACGTGTTAATCTAGAGCAAGGTGGAGCAGGCCTCTGCCCCGAGACAAGGAGTGAGGAGATCCTGGTTCAGATACATCTGCATGAGGTGGCAACCTTTCAGAACACCACAGAATACTTAGCAGCATTCAAAAAAATGTCTCAACACTGTTCTTGGCAGGGACAGAATCCATATTCAGCATTTTTTTGTGAGAAAGCAGTAATGCCTGCAGAATCCATATTACATTAAACGTTTTAAGTGGAGACTATGCATTTCATAGTATGTTTGACCAGATTAGTACTGTGTCCTGTGTTCTGTTTCAAATTCTACAGTATAAATAAGCTCTCTCTATATATAAAAAAATGTTGCCTGTCTGAATAGAAAATGTCTTGCTGTGTTGTGTCCTATGGAAAATACTGTACTTCAGGATTATGTTTACAATTGATCCAGGTGTTTATGTTTCTAACTTCTGTAATACACACAATGCAAAAAAAAAAAAAAAAAAGTGGCCACAGCAGTTGCACAGTGCCCACCCTATGGCCTAGCTTCAGGTACTTCTCTTGAAGTGTAAACTCAGGTAACTTGGAATGTATATCATATTGGAATATAAAATATTTTACAGCTACAAAGCTAAAGAGGGAACATCACTCTTTTGCCTTTCCTTGTTTTATGCATTATATTTCCTCATTACATTCCACTTTCTTGGAATAAGTGCATTCAGATCCAGGTAAAGGATGACCCTGGACATGGGTGAACATGAGGAGAACCAGCAAATCTGTGATGTATATCACTTTGTCATGTGCTTACAAGTAAAACAACTGTTGCATTTACTGTCATTTCAATAGATGTAAAATTGTGGCATTTAAAGGTTTCAGGTGTTGCTCAGTTAATGACTGTTAAACTGTTGCAAATAAAGTGTTCAGTACTAGGCTGTACATGAGAAACATTCCACATTGTGTGTGAGAGGATTTTGAAAGACAAGAATGTTTTTGTTAAAGGGCAGAAATTCTTTCAGGTTTCATGGGGGGCGATTGGGGATTTCCTCTCATGGTTTTTGTTGGCAGTTAAGGATGTGAAATGCTACTGTTACTGTCTAAAAGTCAAATTAATGTTTAGTTTCTCTTTTGGAAATGTTCATTCATTTGCTGGTTGGAAATAGGTTTTCAGATTTTGTTGAGCAGTGTTAGATGAACAGCGTTTTATTTATGTAGTGAGTAATTGTGTTTGGATGAAAGTCCAGAAGTAGCAAGTGGGTGTTCTAAGAGGGGTGGGGAAAACAATAGTTTTAAGTTCATGTTACTTAAAGCTTCTCCATAACTTTCAGTTACTTAAGCTGTGTGTGTAAAAGTGTGCTTTTCCCCCTCCTTAAGTGTGAATAAAAGAAAAATCCATGTAAAATAATCCTGGTTTTGCAGGCTGGACACTTTCTCAAAATAGTACATGGCAAGATTGGGTTTGTGGTGCTCTTCTATTGTACTAGAAGAAGAGGAGCATTGCTTTGAGAGATAGTTTCCTGTGATACAAAGAGGACCCCAAAGGCAAAATAAACTTGATGTTCTTATTCCATTGCTTTCAGCTCAGTGGAACTACGTTTATGCTGTCTGCTCCTAAGAGAGTAAGATTCACCTTTTCCAGGAATTGAAGAGATTAGTAGCCTGCAGCTACTAGGAGCATTTAAACATGCTCTTTTATGTTTTTTTTCTGCTTTTGAAGATGAGATTGGAGGGGGATGAGAGTGAGCCACCAGTAGCTACTCACTAGATATGTACTTTTTTTGGAGATAAAGCATTGCTTCCTTTTTATTACTGAGTTTTTGTTAGTGCTGTCTTACAAGGTGGAATTCACAGCCTATAAAACATCCACTGTTTTTTGACTCCCCTTGCAGAAAGTGTAGAAGAAGAGAGGTCTGTCTCTAACCATTTTCATGTGAAAAAGCTTATTGAAACACAACAGCCATCTTTAACCCTACTAATCTCAGGCCTAGGTGAAAACACTATATATTTTATAGACTGAAGATAAAGGGGAGAAAATACTTGTGATGTAAGTATCAATTCCTTTTAATATTTTTCTTTCTAGACTAACATTGCGGTATGACCTTTTTAAGCTCTGGTTATGTCCAGATAAGAAATTGTAGTCTCAGTTATTGGTGTTAGGTTACCAGGGGATATGATGAGTGGTTTTTAGATCAGTGCTGAACTCTGTACAATATTTGCAATGCCATTATATGTTCTTTATATTTTTTCCATGAGAAACTAAATATTAATTAAAATGCACATTTGTTCTTAGCAGAATTGAAGGTTTTGAACCAAATGTGTTAAAGCTAATGCTTTGCCATGTAAATTTCCCAGCAGTTGTTTATCTCAATTGTATTCTACATCCAGCTGTAGAAATTTGTCAAATATTGTTTAAAGTTTTGTACATAGTTGTACTGTTATTTCTAGCCACTGTGCTGAACAGTATTCAAGTTATCACATAATATTGCTTTACACAAGGAAATGTGTGGCTTTTGTTTTGTATTTTTTTGGGTATAGAAGTTCCTGTGTCTTATTTAAATAAAAATTATAGTTAAAAAAAAAAGTGGTGGGGACAACACACAAAAGCAGTGGTTCATTTATTTGTTTTGGAAACTCTTCATGCAACATCATAGAAGGAGATTAAATTTTAATATTGTTCAAAATTTACATCTAGAATAATGCCAACCATGTCTAGTGTGCTGTGTCTTCTAGAACAAGGTATTTTCTTATCTGTTGTTTTCTGTACAATGCTGTACTCAGAACCGAGAAAAAAACCCTAAAAATAGCTGAATGTTTAAATATGCTTTAAATAGCATACTTTATTTCTACATAGCACAGGAAAAAAAATCAGTTAAGAGTTATTTGAAACTAAGTATCTGCTGCTGTGTTTGTGGTATGGGTAATTTCAAGTTATCTGCTGAAAATTATGAAAGCCATTAGACGTTTCACTATGTGAAACTAAACTAAACTCCTAAAGGATGTGGTATAAATCTACTGACAGTCTTGGTTTCATGTTGTTTTGTATGACTCAAATGATTGTCATTTTACTTGCAGAATAATTCTTTCCAGATGGGGGTGAGGGGGAAGGAGGAAGAAAGAAGGATAATATTTAAATACATGTAAATCCTCCAAAATCAGTGTTTACTGAAGAGCACTATGGCAATGACCATCAAGAATGGATTAATGCTCATTGTCGTCAGTCAGTGGAAATTTTAAGTTTTCAGTATCCCAAAGATTACAAGGTTTCTATGTGACTATGTTAAAAACATTAACTGGAACTTAACTGAAAGTCCTGTACAGGGCCAGAAGTTGGACTTCAATGACCCTTGTGGGTCCCTTCCAAGGTAGGATATTCTGTGGTTCTGTCATCCCACCCACCTATGAGAATGCTTGGTGTCACTTCAGCCATTTCATCAGCAGCTTGAAGGGGTTCCTAGGAGTAGTGTTGTGACTGTCCTGTCCCCTAAATGGATTTGGCTGCAGCAGTTTCAGGCTGTCCTTGAGTGGGAGGGTGTTTTTTCAGGAAGTACTTTGACAAAAGTGTGTAGCTTGCACCACAAAGATGCGATGCAGTTTGTGTCACAAGGAGCTTTTAAGCATCCCCATGAACCTAGGCCTTGCCTGGTTAGCCACATTTTGGATTTTTTTCCACATGAGCCACGCTTTTTGTGCTGTGTGTAACTTGCTGCCTTTATCTTCCCCAAAGCCAAAACAAGGAGTCTGTAAAGCACTGAGAGCAGAGAGCTAATGAAATAATTTTGCCTTGAGTCCCTGTTTTGTGAATAAAAGATCTTAGCTTGAACATGCGTTTTCTAGTAATTCGTGGCTCTGGAAGTGAATGCTTCAGAGATTGGAGGTCTGTGTGAGGAGGGTCCTTGGCTGTGTATGCTGGGATAAGGGATAACAGATAGTGAGTGACCTGCTTCTTTTAGGAAATAGGGTGCTGTCTGGGGAGTGATTTCTGGATTCCTGACAAGTTAGCTCTTGGGAAGGGCCAGATACTGGCTCAAGGATAGTCTCAGTATCTTACAGTATGTAAGTGTAAGGACAACAAGAGAAATTGTGATGTCAGCCAACAGCTCTAATTTATTCAGTTGCAAGCAAACACCACGGAGGCTTAGCAAACCAGCTCCTCCTACCCTGGCCTTCCACCAGGGTAGTGGATCGGGACCTTCAGAGGTTACTTGAGGTACAAGCCAAGCAGTTTGGAGGTAACAGATAACTAGTGGAAGTTTACATCAATTCCTGAGTTAACACAACCTGTCTTGCTGTGCAAAATGCAGCCATGAAACACAGATTTGAAGCAACTGCTGGCAGGAAGTAACTGAAGTTCCTACTGTGTATGTCCAGAGCCTAAATGCAAGGAAAAAGTGAATTAAAGCTGGGAAAGTACACACATTGTACGTCATCCATACTTGGTACTTGGCTGAAGGAAGCTGTTTGATCAAAAACTGACATGCAGTTAAAATGTGTGTATCTTGTTTCTGTTTGCATTTGTAACTAGTCCTGGAAAACTCTAGTGTAGTTGAGACTGTAAAAGGCTCAGGGAAGAGCTATAGGAATAAAGTACTGGAAAAACCAGAAGGTGGCTGTGTAGGAGTTCAACATGATTAACTTGATGGTTGAAGAGTGATTTAATTTCAGTTAGTAAATACCTACACATAGGAAATACTTACTAATGAGCTTTAAGTTTAGCAGACATGGAATATTAAGCAGTAAGAAAATGAAGGTAGATGAATTCATACTAAAAATGTGGATTTGTTTTAGCACTAAGTGTAATTACTTACTAGGCAACATGCAAAGAGGTTTTTTTTTTCAAGTATTGATATGTTTAAAATGAGATGATTTTACAAAGAATGTGGTCAAATATGTTTTCTTATAAACTTTACTAACTTGTGATTTATTTGGGGCATTTTACATTTCAGTTGATGGTAAATAGGTGGAATTTTTAAACTACCCTAAGACTTCTTACCTCACTAAAGAAGCACACACTACAATATTTTCAACTAGGTTGTTAACACATCTTTTAAACTGTCTGGAATAGGTTTTTGAGGATAACTTTTGGCTTCTGGAAATTTTTGGTGTGTCAAACATGAATGAGGTCTCCAGTAAAGTAGAGGTAGTTGAGCAGCTTTATTAGTTCTTTTGATTTTGGTCCCTCCTCTATAGTGCCATAATTATGGAGCGGTGGTAAGAAACTGGAGAGTAGGTGTTGTCTTTTTGGAGTGCAACAGGTCACAGAAATAATGTGTTATCAAGTGGGGCTGAGAGGAGGGAGGGAGTTTCCTCATGTAAGTTAAACTGCAAATTCAATTGTTGAGAAGAAAGAAGAGCAATTAGATGAAGCTGGATAGAGAGGTGACCCCATTTTTAAGAATAGCTGAAATTTTATCTCAGCTTGTAAGAAGTTCTGATGGGAAATTTTTAGGCTGCCTTGGTTCTATAGCCTGGAAAGCTCAGAGGCAGAGGAGCTGGAAGCCTGGGAGAAGAGAAGGTCATGTAATCTCTTCCCCCTGTTGAATTAGAGACTGAGCTTCATAACAAAGCACAATTAGGCTAATAACTGTGCCTGTAGAAAAGTAAGGGGAGTGTGTGAGATTTCTTTGATTTCTTTTTGTGTATATACACAGTGAAGTGTGTGGTTAAACTTTTCAGTGATTTGTGCAGCTGTTGGTTGAAAATAGGGTTTGCTCAGGGTAATAGTAATACCCCTGGCAATCTATTTCTTGTATCTTTGTTTTTAACTTTTACTTCTCCAAATAAGTAGTGAATAAATAGCGTCATCTAAATCCCAGACTGCCAGGCATAAGTCGTGTTAACTAAAACTGGGTGCCCACCTGCTTTCTAGAGCTGAGGTTTGAGTGCTCTTGAGATTTTTATGGACAGAGGTTCTTTCCCCAAGGAGGAGAAAGCTGAAAGAAACTAGACTTCCTATTAAAGTTTGGTGCCAAAATGCTGGATGATGCTGGGTTACTTAGTCCCTTTGTTTTTTATTTGGATAAGAATTTCTAGTTGTGCCCTATCTCTGTGATACAGAGGTTCCTCAGAGGATAGCAGCCTCCCTTTCCATAAGGTTGGTGCTATCCTTGGGCTCGTTACATAGGGAATTAAGAACTCATTCTTATGAAAGATATAAAAAGGGTGTTGCCTTTGGAAACTAAATACTGTTAGGACATGGGAAGTGTGTGTGGGGGAGAAGTGCTTAAATCTGCTTTTGATTCCTTTGGATTCTAATTCATTGTACATCCTGAATGCTGAGAACCATTCATTTTTGATGTCAGTTGCTGAAAATATAAGAAGCTTCAGATACAGCTTTCCATCTCTGTGACAATACAGAGATGTTACCATACCACCTACTTTCACTGAATGGTTCTATTTCGGATGGGGCATGGAGGTGTATTTTAAGGATTGTCCCTGCATTCAGGGGCTCCTGTTCATGAAATGAGTTTGGGTACAGTGGTGGATCTGGTTTTGGTTCCAGTGGAGAATTCCAAGGAGATAGCTTAAACGCTTTCTGAATTGGGCACCTAAGAAATCTGTTCTCTTCTAGGGGGTTTCCTCTTCTGCAGGGGAATACTAAACTTTTGGACTTAGGGGAGTTGAAGATCTTGCACTTCCTGAACAATGGGAAAACAAAGGCAGCCTAGGTCCCTGGTTTGGAGGGTAATCTAGTATGTCTGTATTGGTACGTACAGGATGTTCCTTGGGTTAGGAACACAGCAGACACCTTAATACTCCAGTCAAGTATTAGCCTGGCTAAGTGTCATTTGTTCTCTAAAGCAGGCCATCTGTAGATTGCAATCTGTCCCTTTGGTTGCATCCTGGCTGAAAGGCTGTGTATGCTGCTCTGTATCGTGACTTGACTTTGTATTCAGTAAGTGAGAAAATGTACCTCCAGACTGGACAACAAACTGGTACCTCTGGCCCAGGGGCTTCATGGCACTGGCTCTGTCCTGAGTGCAGGTCTGCCAGAGCAGGAGCTGTTGTCCATTTCTCTTCTATCTCCACCATTGTAGAAGTTTCCATTTCATACATACATTTATGTACAGGCTCTGCTGGCCCCTCCTTCACGGGAGCCTTTTTTCACCATCTCTGATGACTGGGAGATGATGTCTCCTTGTTGCAAACCAGGGGGAAAACCTGCAAACCTGGACTCCTGCAGCTGTTGGGAGTTCTGGCAGCACTGTGGTGGTGGTGGTGTACACTGGGGACAGGAATGTCATTACCTGAGTCATAGTAAGACTGGCCCCAAGCTACTTAATGCTGTTATGGGTCAGGTGTTTGGGGTTTTTTTCTGATAGGCCCTGATGCAGTAACTTAAGCACCTTGACAGAGATTTAGAGATTGGGGATGGTGTATATATTGGATTAATCTTCCCTGAAGAACAGCACTTACTCCTCTTTGGCAGGTGACCCTTGCAGAAAAGAACTTGGTTTGTATTGGTGTCACTACACAACAGGACTTACTTTGGGCCCATAAAAGCATTTTCTTGTATCTTGAAACGCTTTCCTTTTTTCACTTGGATAACAACCATTAAAGAAAACAACATTATGTACCTTAACCTCAATTAAGCCCTGCATTAAATACTTCACATGTTTATGGGGAACAGAGACAGAACCCAACCCACATATAGAAAAGTTGCACTGTTCATTAAAAACCTCTCTGGGACAGACAGTTCTGTCTACTCCTCCAAATCTCAAGTAGGAAAATGACCATTATGGATTTTTAGTGTTTTTCAATTGCATTTAATATTTGCTAACAGGATGGGCTGATAAAATGGATGGGGGCAAGAGAGGGGCTGTAAAGCTGTGTCAGTGCAGCCTTTCTTCCTGAATGTCTGTTTGCTTTTTACTCTTCCTTTTATACTGTTTCAGCAACGTTTCCCGTGGCTTAAACTGCAAGGAATGAGATGGACCTACACACTTTTGAGGTCCAGCCAGGCTTTGAAGCACAGCACTAGTAACTTAAGAACATTGCAGAGGCTGGTGAAGCAGGTCTCCTGCCTCCAAGGAGACACAGGTCACTTCCCTTAAAAATGAAAGCAAAAGCTGCCAAGCGCTGGAGGGGGAGGGAAGGTTAAGAATTAACAAAAGGAAGATTTTTTTTTAGTAAGGTGTCTTGTAATCATTTCCTACATAAACAGCAAGAGCTGTGAGAGTCTTGCATGTGAGCTTGGCTGTGGTTTGGTAACAAGTAGAGCCCACAGGTCTTGCCTGAGGGCTGTAGCAGTGCTGCTGGCATTCCCCACTGCGCAGCCTCACCCCCCTCTGTGGCCTCTGCTGCCTCAAACATTATTTCTGCTATTATTGGGGGGTGGGGTGGCAAGTTTTCAGCCAGATCAGTGCTATTACAGCTGGAAATTACCTGCTAGGACAGTGGTGACCTGTGTTTAGATGGTTTGGGATGCTCCCAGCCCTGGGCAGGCTTCTGTGACTTCAGAGCACAGACTGGTATTTTGGGGGAAGAGCCTTGAATTGCTCCTGTGCCTCTTGCAAACATGGCTGCTGACTCCAAATCCAGGGAAAACCTTGCAGAAAAGGCTGGATCAGCCCAAGACCCAGCTGAACCTGGGTCTGAACCACAGATCAAAAAAGTCTCCCATGGGGCTTGTCTCATTCTTTGTGTTGCCTTCTAAAAATCTGAGAGTCAAGCTCTTGCCTGCCACAAGAAAGGGCTGCTCTCTGCTGTCAGGCGTTGGTGTTTTGAAGCTCTGGTACTCAAGGTCAAGGCAGAGACAATCAAGGGAGCACCACACAGACTGCCAAAACAGTCCAAAAAACCAAGCAGCTCTAACAGCAAAGTGGTTCATGATTTTAATTCCTGTATTTGATGTGCCAAGGGTTTATTCTGAGGATTGTACTTGGAATAATAAGAGTTTGGTCTTTTTCCTTGTTACGTCCTGCTCCTGTTACATTCAGCATGCTTATTTCCTGCAGCCAGCTGTTATCCACCCACCTAGATGGAGACAGGGTTGGATGATTTAATTGTGTAGCACTTTTAAAGTTGTTTTTTTTACCTCCAGCCTATTGATGAAGCAAGCATATAGCTGCCAGCACCTGTCCTCAGGCATTTCCTACTGCCATTATAGCCGTGGAAGTCCGAAATAGGAAACACCCTACAGTCAAGTTTCTGGGATAGATGGAAGACTGACTTTAAAGAGAAGACTGTAACTTCTTTAACAGCTTAAGTAGGCCTGCTCTCTCTCCTAAAATTGCTTATCTACTTTTTTTCCTCATTTTTTTGGATATTCCCTGTCCCAAAAAGGATTCCGACAGCAACCAGACTGAATAGCTGGTAGGTAGTGTCAGCTAGGCTTCCATCTCTAAGTTACAGGATGCTTCTCTCAATTGGCATTTTGTAATTTTCTGCAAGCAGCCAAAACTTCAAACCTACTATGGAATAATTACAAGGCTGGCTCCATCAAGCTTTTGCTACGGTAGAACAGAGCTAAAAGTTGATGCAGCTGCTGGGCGCTAACTGCTGTCTGACAAACAGCAGTCTCCTCACTTGGTCATGGGCTCACAGAATGGTTTGGATTGGCAAGGACCTCTGAAGGTGTTCTAGTACAAGCCCTCTGCCATGGACATTTGTTTACAAGATGAATTCTTCCTAGTCCCATTGAACCAGACCTTGAAACATTTCCAGGGCTGGGGCATCTGTCACTTCCCTGGCCAAACAGTTCCAATGTCACACCACAAAAAAATTCTTTCTTATGTACAATCTAAACCCTACACTGTTTCAACTACAAAGCTGACTCTTGTCCTTAGGCACTGATGAAGTCTGAAGTCTGTCTCAGTCTTTCCTACAAACTGTATATATTGAAAAGAAAGCCCCACAGTGTAAAGTCTCTCCCCAGAGACTTCTGGACCCCAGGCTGAACAACCCCAGCTCTCTCAGCCTTTCTTCTTAGGACAGCTGCTCCAGCCCTGCTGACTGATTTTGTGGCCCTCCTGTGGACCCAGTCCAGCAGGGAGAGCTCCTGTGCTGGCACGTACCTTTTCTGACTTGAAGGGAGGGCTATACTTTAGCCCTTAGGATTTGTAATTAGTCAGTGAGGGGAAAAGGCAATTTTATGCTTGCGAGAGCACTGTTAATGAATGGCCAGGTAATGGTCTGATTGACTGCAAGGCTAGTCTGCCTTGGTGCTGGAAGCTGGCTGGTTACCCAAGGTTGGACTTGCTGGACCTGCAAGGCCTGTTTGGCCGTGGTGCCCTTATTTACTGTCCCAGGAGAGGCTGTGAGTGTGTGCACTCCGTGTGTGTGTGCTGTCCTGGGCTGAGGATGCCTGCACAGGGAGGATGGCAGCCCCAGCAGCTGTCGTGCTTGGCTGGCCAGTGAGGTGCCAGACCATCTCAGCATTTCTACTGCTCAGCTGAGGCAAAGCCTCTGCTGCTTGGCTGTTGGCAAGCCTGGTGGTTGCTCTGCTTCCTGCTTCCCCTATATGTGGCTTGTTTAAAAATAAGACATTTACAAGGAGCAGAAGTTGTAAAGTAGGCTAACCAGAGGGGGATTTGCAAAAAGTGCTTGGAAGGAGGCTTGAAGAAGTGAGGAGGGACCCGGGACCCAATAGTGGCAGCTGCACTTATACCATGTTCGTTCTTGCTGCTGCTCTGACATCTGATCCTTTGGGAACAGCACTGAGAGAAGACAGGATCTTCCAGCTGCCCTTGCTGCTCTGGGGCTATTTGACCCCACATACCCTCAACAGCAAAACTGGACAGTACACCCACCATTCATTCCTTGGTGCTGCTCACCCTGTACCCCTGGCACTCACAGTGGGATGTGATGGAAGGATGCAGACAGCGTTGATGGAGGCCCTAGGAAAAGGCGGCGCACCTGGGTGCTGCTTCCTCACATCAATCTCCTACTCTGCTTAGTCCTTCCAGGCTCAGGTCCTGTAGGACATGACGTTTCCTGTATTCCCCCTTGGAGCAAAGCTCCTTGCTGGTCACCCTGCTGCTCAGGTGGTCCCACTTTTTCCTAGCATGTGCAGCCTCTAATCTTTGAAGGGAATTTAAAAGGACATTTGGAGAAGGCAGGTGGCTGCTTGTGGCCATGTGGTCCTGGTTCAAAGTACATTAGTCATGCCCATGCAATGTTGGATATGGAAACAGCAGAAAGGGACAAGGTAAGTCCTATACTACTCTGTTGAAATAAATCATGGTCATTTCAGAAGGCCAGACAAGTTACTTTAAAAAGTTACTTGTTAGTTTTCTCTATGAGCCATTCAATTGCCAAGGCTCACAGTCCAATTCCTCTGAAGCAGCTGCTCTGAGGTTCACAGAAACCTTGAATCATCAGAATCAATTACATCAAATTTAATAAACTTCACAATAAAGACAATTAATCAATTGCCACTGTTTTCATCTGCCATAGGGGTTCTGCAGCTGTTTTCATTTTAAAACAATCCCCTACTGAACCAGAATATGCAACTGGAATGAAGCATATTAAATCAAGATGAACATTATGGGTGTAGAAAAATCAATCCGTAATTTTACCAGGATGATGAACTGCCCTGTTGTCCCAAGCCTGAAAGCGCAGCACAGACAATCCTCTCAGTGGTGCTGGCCTAGGAGGGACTCCACAGCCAGGCTGCTGATGAGCACGTGCCAGACTTCTACTTCTACTTTAGTAGTAGGGAAGTATTGTTTGCAACTCTGTACTTTGCATTAACAATGTCTATTTACATTGACAATATTTATTTGCAGGAAGGTAGCTTTCCGGCTCTGGTTTTCAACTTCACTAGATCTTTATGATGATAATAGATTGTACACATTGCTTTTCTTCAAGCAAAATCAATTACATTTTGTCTTGGTTTTGGTTGGTTTGGTTTGGTTTTTTTTTTTATTTGTAAGTGTGAAAAAAATTGCACTGCAAATGATTCAAAGCTTAAGTAATTTCATAAATTACGTATTACAAGAAATCAATGCTTAATATGAACTACTTGCAGTTTGTGTAAGGAGGAAGGAAAAGAAAAAACTCTGCACCTGTGGTTTGCCTTGTGTGAAAGGGATGATCATTCTGATGCTTTCCTACCTAAAAACAGGATGCAGATTTAGAACATCATTAGCTGAACTTCTGCAATGCTCTTAATTGTTCCAGTCAAGACAGGAGTTTGGCTTTTTGTGCCTTATTTTTATTGTTTTGTTTTTGTTTTTTTTTAAATCCTGGAAGACTAGAATCTGTGACCTAAAGAACAAACAAACATTTTTTGATCCTTTAAGAACAGTTAATTGGCTGTTTTGAACTCAATACAGCATTCTCTCTGCTTTTCACCTAACTGCTTCAGCTACTAAAAAATGCTGGAGTAGATTGTCCACAAGTGTTTTAGAAACTATCCAGACAAATATAATCCACAGCAAATTTAGCAACCACAGACTTGCTTAAAGTTGCAAGAATCTGTTTAATGATTTTGTGGTAACCCAGCTGGGCTGAAGAGCAGCCTGGCTCTCCCTGAAGTGCCTGACACTAACATTTTTGGCATTGCAGATAATTACAGCTTGGGATGAAGAGGATTTTGGGCAAACAGTCTCTGTTATGAGTACAAACTAGCACTCGTAAGTGTAAGTGCACCCCCGTGTAAACCTTAGGTATTTCGCAGTTAATCCCCTTTGTAGATGTCTTATTCACTGCCAGAACTGCAGCCCAAAGTTGTGAGTTCAGCCCCCTCTTAGTGCTCAAGAAAGTTACAGAGTGCAGAAAAGGCAGCTCACTGAGCAAGGAGCTGCCAGTACCAAAGAGTAGCAAATACTGGCAGGAACCAAGTTTTACCTTTAGAAAGAGTATGGCATTGACATCAGATTCCAGGTCTTACACGCCTCAGTGCCCCAGCTGGGCTGGGGACTGTACACAAAGAGAAGATCGGAATGTCTTTTTCCATTAGACATGAAAATCCACTGCTAATCATCTGAAGAACTTCTCTGGCAACAAGCGAAGTACTTTTACACTTCCACGTTATGGGATGGGATAATGAACATGACAGTTTGAACAGGGGTGTTTAAAGCTTGCTGAGGGTTGAGCCTGATGAACTCTGGTCAGTTCAGCCTCACATCCACTGCTAGCTTGTGGCTTTTTAGATAGGAGGCACCAAATCCACCTTACTGCTGCTCAGTGCACACATCCAACAATGATCTGCTGCACTCAAGAAGTAGTTGGCCAAATCAGTGAACTTGTACATTGATGTAGTTATTTTCAGTCACCTATTAGACCATGAAGCAGGAATTAACTGAGTGTACAGATAACTGGCTGTGAAACACTTCACCAATGTAAAAAGAAAATCAAGCAAATTAAGAAAGGCTGAATATAATAAAATGTAAAGCAGGTCCTATACAGAACATAGAGGTTATGATCTTAACTGACTACCGACACATCCTCAGGGAGCAACAGGAGATATCCAGGTTGGACAGCTGGAAGAATTTCACCACTGAAGGGGTGGTCAGGCATTGGAATGGGCTGCCAGGAAGGTGGTGGAGTCACCACGCCTGGAGGTGACAAAAGAAAACCAGACATGGCACAGCCACTGCTGTGGTTTAGTTAGCAGCCTTGTTTGTTCCAAGGCTGGACTCAATAGCCTTGGAGGCCGTTTCCAACCTTTAGGATTCTATGAGCCTTTTCCTATTCTTTTGCAGGGAAGCAAACGGACAACGCCTTGAGTTCAAATTTCTCACTGCCCTTCCTACTGGATTGCCATTCAGAAACAAAGAGTTCAGTACTGTCTACAAACTGGTCATCTTTATCTTCAGACGCTTGTTATACATGAATTCAACAGCACAACAGCATTCCAGTGGGAATAAAGTTGTGGTTTTTGTCAAAATCATTTTATTAAAGAGTTAATGTCACAACAAGCTTAAAATAACACATGCTTCAGAAATAAACTGGATGAAAAATTCTCAGAACAGAAACAGAACTGGGTTGAAGGCATGGTAAAGCATCAGTTCCAAGAAACTTCTCCAAACAGGTGAAATTCTGTTGGTGCAATGGAGAAAAAACTCAGAAAAAGAAGCCTCCTGGGCATGACTTCTCTTTATGTAGTGCAGTTTGTCAAATAAGTTAGATTGGTAAGGGCACAATTTTGATGGCTGCACAGACCCAAGTTTACTTCTTCAATAATTAGCTCCAGCACAGGTTTTTTCAGTTATGAGTACTAACAAAACAAATTTAGTTGACACCTTAACATAGCAGTAATAGATATATACATGATAGATGTTTGACTCATGCAGCCTCTTCAGTTACATGATATCTTTTTTTTTAATTTACTCAAGAAACATTATAAAAAAATAGGTTTGCAATTTGTATTTCACTCTGGTGTTAACTCCACATCACCCCAGGCAAAGACAATGTTTCAGCAGACAATCTAATTTGGCAAGAAATCTGCCCTAATTCTTAACCTCATTTTTGTAAGTCCACATAGAAAATAAATGCGAACTCTTTATACAAAACAAGAGCAAATAACTTTACCTATAGAAAAGGGGATTAATTCCCTTTAGTTTTATTATCATGGCACATACTTTATAGTTTCACAACAGCATACTAATTTTCATTTAGTTTTTTTAAACTCCAAAATAGTGTTGATGAAGGGAAGAATGTGAGTTACCAGAGGCAGCTGACTCATGCATTAAGCAATTCGTGTTCTTTATCAGTTTTCCCAACTGCATCAGGATTGGATAATGGGTCAAGGTCAGCAAAGAGACTGAACCAAGCAGTCAAGTCTTTAGGATTCTTTGCAGATTCTGGAAAAAAAAAAAAAAGAAAAAAAAAAAAGAAAGAAAAAAGAAATGCACAGACTTGTCAGCTATTTTAAAACAAAACTGACTGAATGTTTGACTGAGGTCAAACAAATGCCATGCTATTGTTTAACTTATTACCAAGGGCACTTCTGACAAGAAAATCAGAATGAGTGATTGCATTTTAAAATACTATCTTTGTCAGAATATAGAACTTTAGTAAGAATGAGTGTTTTCCATGTCTGCTGTGTATTTTATACGGCTCCTGCCATGGTAAGTACTGGAAAACTTTAACTAGAAATAGAAACAATCTCACTCTGTCTACCTTTGTTTCATGAAAAGTATTTGAGTGTGCCCCTGCATGCCTGCAAAAAAGCAAAAGGAAAGTGAAGGCAAATTTTACTTTCAACCTCTCATACAGGACTAAATTCCTTTGCCTAAATCCAATTCATGTGACTGTTCTGTCTCCCCTGTATGCAAACAACAAGGTCATTACTCATCTGGAATGAAGTTTTAATGGGAAGGCACTGGCTGGAGAGAAAAAGAGAGGGACTATATTTGATAGGCAGTCCCCAGTACAGCTTCTAGTATAATTCTGATGGATATAGACAAAATGTAAATAGGGAATATATCCAATTGCACCTCTGTGTCCACACTGATGTATATATTTCACAGAGGCCTCCTGCCTGTTTTTATTCCAACTGGGCAGATGTTCAGGTTGAAGCAGTAACAACTTTGGCTGCTATGAAAAAGGTACATCTCCACTTGCTTTGTTTTTGTGGCCCTATGCCCAACATGTATTATACTGACAGTGAAATAAGATAGGCTCTTCTCTCAGAGAGATAATGGCACATTCTTTGTGTCTGTGACACAAAGAATTTACAGAGAAAATAGGCTCTGCCTGGCATGACACTCCTCTTGGTACCTGCCACTTTCAAAACCACAGATTTCCAAATAGCTGAAGGTCATTCCTTTTGCTGGTGCCAGTCCTATGGCAGTGTAATCACAACTGATTTCCAAAACAATTTCCAAAACACCTTAACATTCTTTTAGTTTTTTCTGCTGAGCTGAGAAGCTCAGGGGAAAGAATACATATCATCCCTTTCTTCTGTACCATCAAATGTGAATGCATAGATTTGGCTACAAACTGGCAACAAAATTCAACATAATTCTGGTTCACTTATCCAGAAAATCCTAGTTAAAAATCAGTAGGCCTTTGTCTCAGTTGATGGCAGGACTATACACTTTTGGCTCAGTTGCAACAACTGAATTAAATTTTAAACAGATGATTATTGATATCATACATATTTATCAAAAAAAAAAAAATTTGCAATTAAGGCTCTTCTGCCTTATCAGCAGCCTGCATTTTAGCCACAATGCTAAACCTTAGAGCTTAGAAACATTGTTTAGCTCAGACAAAGTGCATGCAGATGCTATTTTGTGTGACTCAAAATCAAAGTAGGTAAAAGAAACTGTAGCTTCAACTCCTTTTTTATATAGTAAATTACTCTTTTGACATGCTATTAACACTAAGCCTACCAAAAATGTACGTACATACATACATACATATCATACACCTAATCAAGGTGAAACAGAGTAATTAGGGAGCATAAGATTGAGCTGTAGCTACTACAAAAATAAGTTTTGTTACCACAGCATCTGAGAAGACATGAGACACTATACAATATACAAGAGCTAAAAAGGAAAAGTCAAGTAACTGAAAAAAATACATGACTATCACCTTTCACAGGCATCTTGTCATCATTCACATTCAGGCTGTGTGGTTTCTGTGCTGGCTGTGGTATTGATGGTGGGCTCACACTGCTGGCTGCCCATCCTGAAATTCAGTAATACAGCAGCATTAGCATGAGGAGTTACTTTGTTAACTCCAACACCCCAGTGCCTGGCAGCATCAGACAGAGGAGCAGAGTATTGTATTTATGGCCATTCATATCTGTCCTTGTACACACAAAGTCAGCAGTCTGACCTGCATAGGAGCAACACCCTTTACAAGAGAATATCTGTAGATCACTTTCATCATCTCCAGCTTCAGGCAATATACTCTTTTCAAACCTTTCACCTGGCTAGAAAAGATTTTTGTTTCTCTTATTGAATCATAGTTAATACTCATTCACAGAGAGGCCAGTTCAGTAATCAAGTTGAACACAGCTGCAGGGAAAAGAATCACTTCTGTTTGGGTGGAAATACCAGACATAATAAACATTTTATTCAAGTCCAAAGACTTTCATTTCATTTGTTGTTCCAGACAAAACCTTATTTAGAGACACTAGATTTTTTACTTAATTTTGACAGAATTCTGGAAAAAAAGATAATTCATTGCAAAACACTGAAGAATTAAATTCAAGACTAATTACTTCAAGTTAATTTAAAACTACATTTTAATGGAGTACCTTTTTTTTTGCTCTTTATTTGAAAGGAGACTCAGCAAAAAGAGAACAACTATCCAGGAAAAAGTGAAATTAGTTTTTGTTCTTACATGCATATTCTATATTCACAAAAGAGTAATGATAAATACAGTTAATGAAGCCAGATGAACATGCTGGTAAGATGAACTAGGGGTAATATACTGCAGAAATGTATTACGAAAAAAACAAAACTATTTTTGTCCCTTGCTTAAGATATTTAAATTCATGTCCTTTATTAAATTTAGAGGCCTGGAGATAGCATTTCTAATTTAATTATTATATCCTTTAAGTTTGGCCTGGTCAATCATACATCTAATTTGGCAGTATCGCAAACAGGATGCTCATCTATGCACCCTGTTACCATTTCCTTATTCAGTCTTTTTTCTATAAGTTCATGCTTTCACATGCTTTTTCACTCTTTTTGTCCTTCCTCCAGTTATTTTCTGCTCTTCTGGGAGCCCTGTCAGATATTGGCACCCAGTATCCTGACAGGTAATGCAATAACATCAGTTACATCAACCCTTCCTCTCTCGGTAGATTATTCTCATCACTCTCTGATCTTACCTTGTTTATAAAAGGTCTAAAAGCCCTAGCTGTGTTATAAAAGGAGGCAAGAAGAGTTTTTCTGTAAAATCACATGAGTTAGGAAGGAAATTTAAAGCCACAAACATCCTCTGTATCTCTAAGAAAACTAAACAAAAACTTCTTCAAAATCTGGTTGCAGAGTGCTCACATGTATTTGCTCTAGACAAAGGTGATAAAGGCTTGTGGGCCAGCCTGTGCCCTCTGCAAGTGAGGTTTTAGAGTTTAATCTTTCAAATAAGCACATCTGAATGATAAATAATGGAAAGCATGGCATTACCCCTTCAGAATGACATACTTTTCCAGGCATTTTCTCTGCTCGTGTTACAAACAGGAATGGCAGAGGACATACACAACTACAGTAGACTGCAATGCTTTTGTGTGCTTGGAGATGCATTGTGAGAAAGTGTTTGATATGGCAATGAATGACAACAGGTAAATTCAGCTGCTTAAACAAAGAGGGCCAAATCCTAATCTGACAGAAACGAATGGGAGCTCTGCCCATTCAGAAACTTTCTGTGCAAGTCCCAGTGACTTCAGCAAGATCAGGAACTGGCTCCCTGTGACTTCACTGATGTTCCTTTGCACTGGTGTGCTTGGCAGGTCAGGGAGCAAAACGCTTCAGACCAGTGAACTCCTTTTCAGCCCTCCCTCTTTTTGAGGCTCTGGCCTAAGGCCTGGTAGGCAGCACATCCATGTGAGATGCTGTGGCCTGGCTGTCATTTAATGAAACACAGGTAGCTCAAGAGCCACTTAGAAAACAAGAAGAACCTAACAACAGCAACAAAAAAAATGCAACCAAATACACTCCAGAAAACATGGGATGCTTTCATAATTAAATTACTGATCTATGAAGGTACCGGGAAAGACTGACACAGAATTTTTATTAAATACTTTCACGAACTATATTCTTAGTGAGCTACAGAGAACAACTTTGCTTTTCAAAACCAAACCACAGCCTATCAATTTGAAAGCAATTGTGGGCCCTAAGCCTGTTTTGGGTTGCCTGTTCACAGGTTGGCTTTGTTACGTGACCAGACAAAAAAGTTATTGCCAAGACAGCAAGGAAACCAAAAAGCTTGCTGTTCAGCAAGCATCTTCACCACCATTGCAATGATTAAATTTAGAAAAGGAAATGATGAGCTGTGCATTTTCTTACCAACTAGAACATATGCACACATAGGGAAGATAAAGAGGAGCCCTTAATGGTAGGAATGAGTAAGTAAATGAGGCCATAAACATAAGGAAAAGAGAAAGCCAATGCTCCCTCTGTAAAAGTAGAAAGGCAATTGAACTACAGAGCTGTATCTGGAGGAGAATCTAAAAGATATGTTAGGAGCATGCTTTGTTTATATTATATATATATATACTCATGCACACACACATTTATATGTATTTTAAACTAGCACCTGGTAGCCCCATAGCAATTCAGAGTCCCATTGTGCTGGATCCTGCCTATAAATACAGCCAGAGAAAACTCTGAGCTGGGAATTCCTGACCATAACAGTTTATAACCTGCATAGCATTGTGCCTGTTTTACAGATTAAGATCTGAGGCAGAGAGAAAACAAAGCCCCAAAGATTTATGAGCGTGCTTAATGTAAAATAAGTAAGTAATCCCACTGAAGTTAATAGAAAAGTTAATGTGCTTAAAGTTAAGCATGTGAGTTTTAAGAATCTTTGTGGTCTTAAGGCCAAATTCACACAGGAAGTATGCAACACTGAGGCTACAGTGTAGCACCTCACACTGAATAATTATTAAGCAATCCTACCAGTTAGGGAAAAAAAAAAAAAAAAAAAAAAAAAAAAAGCAGGAGATGTATCACAAGTCCTCAGTAAAAATATAATCCATATATTCTAATATTTCCAACTTGTACGTCTGGATATGCTTATAGTCCAGTTTGTATTTAAAAAAAAAAAAAAGTATCTCTTCCCATATTTAATGATAAGGTCAAATTCTGAAAGAAAAGTTGTAAAGTGAAATGAAATGTAGCTGAGTTTTTACAAGATATAAAATGGAACAAATTTCATCTTCTGTTAAAAAACAGGAAACAAAACACTTTGAAATATTTAGAAAGATAAATCAAGAAACAAAACACGTAGAAAGATTATTTTCAGATACAATCACTTAGCTGATTAGCCCTGACTTTTCAAATATCAGGCATATCAATTACCACAATCTTCTGCCAAAATCTTGGAAACCCACTTGAAAACATCCACATATTTTACTCTTTATTATTTCTTTTACTCAAGAAGATTTTGGGATACTATGTTGACTGGAATGGATTTTCCATTCCTAGTATTCCTTGAATACAACATTACTGAAGTCTCTAACACTGCACCCAATGCCAGTGCAAATTAAAGCTAACAGCCTCCTCAGAAAGGATGCACAACTCTGCTTGCTATTTATACCTAAAAAATACTTTTCTATTTACATTTAAAAATGGGAATTACAATGAAATGTAAAATATATTTAAAAATATCTAAAGCTGTGGGGAAAAAAAATCAATCTCATAATATTTCTGTTGCTATTTTTAGTAATTTGATTTTAAATCATGTACCTTATAAAAATACATCTAAACCTGTGCATCATTACAAATGTCATTCTCCCATTTTTCATCTAAGTGCTGATGCCAATGAACTGAGTTATCGTGCTCTAGGGGTGCTGGTAGTAACTGTATTAATTATAAAGTAAATCTTTCTTATTCCTGCCAATACGCCACAGGTCATTTTACATCATACATGACTCTTCCAGTTGCATGGGTTCCAAGAAATAGTCTCCAGGATAGGATCAGCCTGCTACTCTTTCCTATATTGCTTTTCCACAAGTGAGATTCAAACGACTTGGGATAGAGCCCAAAAAGGCAAGGTCCCCTCCAGTTTGCAAAGCCCTATGGAAGATCCAGCCAGACTGCAAGGAGTACAAAGGTAGGTGCTGTTGGCTGTTTATCACCAGCCTGCCTTCCTCCCTCCCTTCCCTCCTCAAGGCCAAAGCCGCAGCAGGAAAGCTCTGCCCTAGCTCCCCTCTTTTCTTTTCCCCAGCAGTAGCTTGGAATAACCAAGAGAATTAACTGCACAGAAGAAAGAAGTGACAAAGAGTTGCATCAGTAACCAGGCAGCAAGAGAAATGCACCTATATGGTTGCTAGGATGAGACAACCCATTCTACCTGACTCATATCCCTACATGGTATAGGATGCTTGGGGGAAGGGGGGAGAAGAATGCAACTGATTTTCACTACATGGTTTAAAAACAGTATTCCCAGACAAAATACAGTAATCATTTTTGGTTCCTTGGCCCCTTAACAGAGACAGCAGTTTTGATTAAATCAGTAAAACTCACTCAAATGTATTTTCTGTTTCAGGAAAAAAAATTATCTCAAAGTTCTACAGAACATTTCAAGAAATTCAATGAAAACATTCAAGACAGTAATCTTGACTTTAGGTTTTGGGTACTTCATTCAAACACTGAATGAGAAGGACTAGAATAACAAATAAGTTACTCATGTGTTTTTTTCTCCAGGCCATACTCTGCTTTAATTTCAGGCACAACTTCTTCAGCCATGGCACAATATAAACTTTCACCACACTTCTACATTCTAAAAAACCATACTCTAAACCCTAATCCCAGCATACTGACAGAAGAAGATGAGATCTCACCATGTAAAGATGACTGCAAATCATTCATGTTTTGGTCTAGCAGCTGTGAGGGCAAGTAGCCTGATGCTGCTGGTACTGGTGCAGATGATGAAGTGTTCTCCCCATCTCTAGCTGAAGAGTTCATGGTGAGATCAGCAGCCTGTCCAAAAACAGCTGTCCACTCTTTGCTGAATTCCCCCTCATCCAGGGAGGAGGCGTTGAGGATCTCATTTAGTAATACCATGTCATCCTTATCACCAGGTTCTGGTTCCAAGGATCTCACAAACTTTTCCTTTGAAGCTGTCTCAGAACAAGAGTCAAGATAAATAAAATTTTTTAGACAAACAGGAACTTTTTAAAACATAGCCAGTCTAGGCTAGGTATATTAAGTGAGATGGAATATTTTTGCATGAATATTTGTTTTCTCTTTTAGGTTAAATTCTCTTGGACATCTGGGTTTATACCTTCTGCCGCAAATAATTCCTTCATTAACTTAGATAACCTCACTGCTGTTAAGACTTGCTTCTCATTAAAAATAATATTACAAGTATGCTTAAAAATCTATTAAACACATCAAAATCATTATACAGTCTAATATTTACATCATTGGAAAATACTACTTTTATGCTGCTTCTTGAAACATTATATGACAGTCTCAAAAAAACCCCCGGATTGGTATAAACTGAAAAAAAAGTAAGACTTGGGGATTTAAGATCTCCCTGATGACCTTCTATCAATGCTTGAATTACTGGGGTATTTCCCCATAAAAAAGGTTAGTCTATCAACACAGATTTCTACACTGATCAATGATGTAGTATTTTTTTTTCTTCTCAAAAGCAGCTGAGAAATAATTGGTGCTCACTCTCCTTCTGATTTCCTATGCTAGTTTTTCCAGCACCAGAACTGGAGCTAAAGAAGCTCTTGGATCACTTGAGCCACTGCTCCATAAAAAAGATTTTTTCCTATTTTAGAAATGTTAAGTAGTTATATAAAGTACATGAAACTGGTAACCAGGATCATTATCCTTATCCAAAATATTTTGAGAGTTAAAGAACTATCAAGGACCCCCAAGTGTTATTTTACTTGGAAGCATTTGGAGCTCCACTGTGGAAGTCTGCAGATCACAAAAATGGTGGTTAACAAGGCTGATAATGTTACGTTCCTAAAATCCAGATCAGTTTATCTTAATTATGCTTGTTTCAAACTTGTAGTAAGGCACAGAAGCAACTTCAGTTTTCAATAGTTTGGGCAGACCAGCTGAACTCTCCAATTTACATTTGACTTAAAAAATACTTTTAACCTTTTTGAGTTGGGATGAAAGATTGACAGTAGCAAGTGTTTGCAACAGGCCATTTTACTGAAACTCAACAGCCTTCTCAGAAAAGCTTCCTGGTAACAGCTGTAATAATTTATAATGAAATGGTTGAAGTTGAGTCAGAGGAGGAAAAAAAGCACAAAACTGTGTTTTAAAATAGGCTCATGCGTAAGTGCACACACCTACGTACTAAGAAACAAATAAACCAACACACAATAAAATAATTTTATTCATTACTGAAGTCAGCTGTGAGATTCAACTCCTTTCTAACTCACATTTTGATATACCTCTGTACTCCCTGACAGGGCCTAAAAATTAGAAATAGAAACATTAGAAACATGTCAATTCTCCTGATGTTCCCCCTAGACAGTAACTAAAATACCACAGAAAACAATTTGTTCTTATGAATTTTCAGGCTGTTTTTTCCATCTTCAGATAAAGAGCAAAGAATATTAATATTGGCCAAGTACCTACAATTCCCCCAAGTTGTTCAATTTACCCAAGAGGGCTAAATCCTCCCATAGGGGAAACACACCTGCTATTTCAAAGGCCCTTAAGAACTCTGAGCTTTATGGGGCATCATCATCTCAAAGCTGCTCTCAGAAAGCCCCTTGGCAGGGGGAGATGCAAAGGGAGTGGCATTTACAGCAAATCTGCTACGACACAGCACCACCTCCACATGTAACCACAAGTGCCCTGAGCGGAACAAATGCAGCAGCACAGCTCAAGAGCCCAGCTCTGCTTCATCTGGGGAACCATTGCAGGAGACCCATCCTGACTTTAGGAGCAAGTCCAACGTAAAGCTTTACATGTGAAGAGAAGTCAGGTCTTGCTGCAGGGTACATGGCCACCAGAAATCTGAGGAATGAAACCTTTTGTAGCCCAGCAGCCTTCCTTAGGGGACAGGAAGGATGGCAGGGCAGGATAGATGTGTTCAGGCTCAGGCTGCCCTGAGTAAGCAGCAGCAGCAGGTTTTACTCTTGTTTGCAATAAAGGTTATCTAGAAACCAGTCCTGCTTACCGAGATATTACTCATGTGGTATCTCTGCTAGATTATTAGAATGATAGGGACTTTCTCGCTTTACCCATAAATCCTCTATTACTTCTTTTCCTGTTTCTGTTTTCACTGCCCATTTTCAGTCAGAATCCTTTTCTCTGTCTGCACATGCTGCCCCAACCATATAAATACCCATAAAAAAATCCAAACCTTCCAATAAAACACTGAAAGAACATGTGACTATATTATTTTTGTAGTTGCTTGAACAAGCCTCTAGCAATGCTCACAATTCCTCTGTAAACATACCTAATTTTGCTGCTTTTAAAAAAATAGGGAAGAGAAACTAAAAGTATTTACAACAATACATGATTGGCAACATATGATAAAGACTTCCTTCTGAAACACACATGAACGTGTACCTCTACTGCTTCACTTAAAATAGTACAATATTCATTAGCTTAAAGCTAGCAAATGTATAAAATTAGGGTAGATGGCTAATATTTTAACAGTGCAGATCCATCCTTAGCCAATGCAGACATCTCACAGCAGTTTTTCTATTAACTGTTTAAGTAAAGAAAAAAAGTGTTCTAAGTGACACAGCTAAGCTTGTATGAGCAATAATTGTATAAGAATTGTATTATCTGTACCTCCACTAGGAAGGTCCAACAAGGAATGGAACTGAGTAAGAAGAAAACCAGAAGAAAAAAAAATGCCACACTCAGACATTTTTTATTAACCACAGAAAAGAAGTCATTGTTACCTTATCTATTCACAGATTAAGGTCGCTTCTGCAGACAGCAGAGGAAATTTCCTGGTGCCTGCCTTCATGGGTTATTCCCCAAATGGATAACTTCCCCCCAGTGCAAGACACCACACGTGGCAAATCCAAAGTCAAGGATTTTGGATTGCAAATGTCCTTACCTACCGTGTAGGCAGTGTTTTAAATACCCCAAACGCTCTCAGTCTGACTGACTAAACCACACAAAGGGATTCTTTTTCTTTGCTTCATTTGCTTTTTGAGTTGCCACAATTGTTTTGGTTGTTGTAGATTTTTTTACTCATTCTTATGAGATACATGAGTGAAAAGTAATTGAAAAATATAGATAACACTCTGACTTCTTATGAAAATTTGTAAAACTTTAACCCAGATATCTCATATGTTATCTGGTAAAACAGCACATCCCTTTTAGCTGCCAGAGATCTCACAGAAATATAAGGACAGCACAGTGGATTTAATTAACTTTCGGTCTGAAAGAAGTCACCAGTTCTTATATGGTTTTAAGAAGACTACATTATTTGCTTCTGATATGTATTTTTTTAACACAAAATCTTGTGGTTACTAGTGTATTGCCAAGAGTTGTAGCACAACAACTAAAAAACAAAAATGAAAAATTTGTGAAATGTTATAGGAGGGGTAAGGTTTACAATGGAACCTACTTCAGTTGGGGAAATAGGATATAGTCCAGTCTACCTAATCTTGAATTACCTGATATAAACATTTTATCCCCAATAAGGTCTACTTCATAATGTAATATCAGGAATAGTGCCTCTGCTGAGTTTCCTTTAATACTATTTAAATCCTACAGCTGAAAAATTTCATTCCAGACTGTGAAAGAAATTAAGATCTAAAATTAAAAGTATACTTGGCTACTATGATTGAAAAGCAAATGAAACAGATGAAACAGACATGAACATTCATATCATACCATTTTCTTCAGGCTGCAGGTCTAGTAACTCATCTATAGCACCTAAGGAAAAAAAAAACCAAATAAAGAAAAATTAAAAGCCACAAAGGAAGATCTGCAGTACACTGACAATCAGTATGTAAACACGCAAAGATAGATTTCTTAAATGTCTTCACCTGAGTTCTGCTCGTGGTTACAATGTCCTTGTAACATGGAGATGACATCCTTGCCATCATCAGCTGTAATTGAGATCCATAAACATGTCAAATTGCACTTGGCATGAGACCATGCTTATAAACAACACCACTGTAACATCAACATGCAATGGTTGTTGGAATTCACGGTTTAAATGAGTCATGTTTAAAATGAGCCTGGTCACAATGAATGAAAGATCCAAGGTACAAGCATTTCAAAGTGAGGCAAATTTCTGAATAACAACCTAAGAGAGATCTTCCTTTGTGTCCCTGCCTGCTACATGACCCTCTCCAGGCTGAGTGCACCCAATTAAGGCAACTGCAACAATCAGTCCTCCAGAAGCAGAGAAATTTCTTTCAGAAGCTTGTACTTAGGCCACAAGAGTGACAAAAAGTGCCGGGACCTTGTCACTCTCTAAACTGCCTTCCTTACAGTGTGTTCTTCCTCATGACACAAACTCTGGGAAGAGGGAGAAGGAGTCTTTGCCCAGGGTACCCCAAGTCAGGATATAAGTAACAGCATCTCCCCTACAGGGAAATAAATGGACTGACTAACGGGGAATAAAATATAGAGCTGAGAGCTATAGGTTATTAGTGGTGACAAAACACAGCTTAAATTTCCAGCAAGTTTCTTAGATGAGACATGAAGTCAAAAAAATCATCTAGATTCTGTTTATCAGTGAAGAGAAAGATACCTCCCTCAGGTGATTAGCCCCATTTAAGACATGAAGCAAAACATGAGTGATGAGTTACTGCTGAATATGCCTTTTCCTCCCTTATTAACTGTTGAGAAAATCTAGCTCCTAGACTAAGTTAACTAAGTCTGTAGCTCTAAAGGCAAAGGAAGGGTTTGGCCACACCATTGCCAGAACTGGAAGGCCCATCTGCTGGAAGCCTCACACAAGACGCTGGAAAGGTCAAATAGAATTCTCTATTGTGAAATAAAAACTGAATCCCAAACCCTTTCAAGAGAATTGCCAATCCCTTCCAAGAGAAACTTCTGAACTTTAGGTTCAGAACTAAAGGAAACAGAACAGCTTGCTGTTTGTATCATTATCTTCATAAGGCTCTGCTAGGACAGAAATGCCATGTGCTCCTAAGCACAAGAATCAGCTGGTCATTTAAGAACCCATGAGGACATCTCATTACACACTATATAGCTATTGACAGGAGAGGATAAACACACATGAACAAATACACATGATGCTTTCATAAAAGCACAAACCTAAAAGGGGAAAATCCCAACCCTAAACTGTCTGGTAGAGGGGAAAAGAAAATCAGAAAGAGAAGTTCATGACAGGTGGGATATGGATGGCCACAATTCTGTAATGGAAAAGTTAAAACTGTTTCCCAAAGCCTGCCTTAGTTGAGTGGTAAACATGATGGAACCAATCTTAAAGGCATCTGGAGTATACTAAGGGAAAAGTGTAGAGGAAACAACACAAAAATGGAAGTTATGAAGTAGTTGGTAAGGAAAACTAAGAAGCAACATAGCTCCCTCAATAGAAGCACTGTATCTGTATGACTTTAGAATATACAGGGTAATTTAAGAAAAAAACCCCTTAGCAATGGCACAGACCTGCTGGTGTATGAAGATGGAAAAATTTAGAACACCAGTTAGAAATATTTCAAAACACTTCAGTTCCTTTTAAAGGTGATGAAGAAAGAGACAGAACAAGGTATTTATATTATGGTGAAATATTTTACAGTCCGTAAGTAACTGAGATTCCAGAAAACATTTGCTAGGAAAATATAAGTTGGATTTTGTGCCCATATATATTAAAATATCTTGTCAAAGATACATCTGATCTAATTAACTGCAAAATGAGTGAAACTTCAAAACACTGGAAAAGTCCTAATATTGTGCCTTTATCACAAAAAAGTATCCAAACAACAACCATAATTAAACAGAGTGACTCAAGTAACTGTAAGTCACTATGGGCTGGTAGATCATTGCTCCCAGTTAAAAGATTAACAGAATACCATTCAGTATGCCATTTATTATTTATTTATTTATTATTATGCTCGTGTTCTTTTGCCATCCAACAAAAGAACGTGAGCATAATAAATGCTCCTCTAGTAACTTACTGTGGATTTTATGGAAAGCAGACCTAGTTGAAAAGAACAGCTAATTTAATTCTTTGATAAAAGTATAAGCTTTTTCAGTAAAGAAATTTGTTTAGAAACAACTTGACTTTGCACTGCACAGCCTTCTAGCTAAAAACTTAGCACTGCATAACATCTATAACAAACACATTGAATGGATTAGGAATGTGACAACTAACAGATGTCAAAAACACATTGTTAGGAGAAATAATTGCAAAGCAGAAGTGTTTCTAGTTTAGGTCTGCAAGGCTTACTGTTTTATCCATTGCTAGTCAATGGCTTTAGCAGTCATCTGGTAGTAAACACAAAATCACTCTGGAAAAAAAAATGTGCAAACAACTAACAGACTATCAGAGGTGGTCAGACAGTCCACTCTCGGTTTCTGCAGTCAAAGCAGGGAGAATTTAATACCACTAAGTTGTAAGCTACATCTCCAGCACTAAGGAGTATAAGCCATGCTGTAAAAAGGACAAATGAATCCTGGAAAGCTATGACTAAAAGGAATTGAGTCTTGGTAAATAATGCATTCAGATACAAGCTTCAAACTTGATGTTGCAGCAAAATGGGATGTTCTTCTTGGATATAGAAACACATAAGGAATCTTCTTGGATATAGAAACAGGAATGTGATTTTACCTTCTAGAAACATGACAGATGAGAACAACATCAGAAATCTCCTGTCCAGCTATGTATTTCATATTTGAAAAGGGATGTTGTAAAGTGGCATGGAAACAAAAACTTCAAAAATAAAGATGAGATAATGAGTTTGAGACATCAATATGATTAGCCCACTGAAATAAAGACTTGAGAGTAGGCTTGACTTGCATGTAGTACCTTCTAAGTATCTTAATGAAGGATAAAATATAACATTAAAATTATCCTCCAATAATTCAGAAGAAAAAGTTATACCATCTTGAAGAATTCCATGGATGAAGATTCTGCTTTTTACAGCACTTCACCACCCTCACTGCAAGCACTTGCTCCTTAGTAAGTACTCAGAATCTCCCATTCTATCACTTGTATCTATTCCCTCCTTTCTTAGGCTGTGTCACTGAATAATAACAACACAAAAAGTCATTGGCAGCAGCTGAGTACGATCTTGCCTGGCTTTTGGGCAGAAGTTCCACTGAATTCATCAAGTTTCTCACAGACTACACTTTAATGACTGGAACAAACTAGTGAGCTAAATGGCACACTCCCCTTGTCTCACCTACTAACCTGCAGATCCCTTTCTTGACGGATACATGCCCCGTGTAAGAATTAGGCTTTGGAGCTAAAGCTATTTGACCTGCCTGAGAATGACTGAATGAAATGCAGTGGGCTGTAGCACGTAAGAGATTTAACAGATTCTCCTGGCCTTTGGTTTTATGCATTTGCAGGGATTTGCTAGGTGAAGCTGATACAGGAAATAAACAAAAGCAAACAAAAAACCCCAAGTGTTACAGCACTTATGAAGTATGATAACATGAAATACAATACCTGAAGAGTTCGATTCCTTGGTATGGCTCTCCTCATCTAATGAAATCAACCTTAATTTGAAAGAATAAGAAAAAAAATTGAAAAATAATTCTAATGCTCTAAAATAATAATAAAGTTTCCTCTTCTTGGTCAAATCATTACAGATTCATATCAGGAACAAATAAACAGTAATAACAGATGGACTCTTGCATTTTCTGGGCTGTTGTTACCTTTTATTGGTTCCTTGGCAGGTCTCTTGAAAACGAAAATTAGATTGAACTAGCAAATTCCATCAGCTTCCATTTTTAGTCTGACTCAAGCTGAAAAGTATTGTGTATTCTGCGTTTCCACATTTGGTCTTTCATAGCTATCACGAAGGAGCTACAACTGTTCCCCAGCCCCCTCCCCCTCCTTCTCCCCAAAAATGGCAACCAACCACTTTGTGCTTCTCTTTCTAACAGCTACTAATTAAAAATCAACAGTCAGGACAGTTTTACCCCATGTCAGCAGATTTCTGAAATAACAGATCAGCAGTGTTGATGAAAAAAGCTCTCAACAGGGTAAAAAAAAAGGTGCAGTTAACATGCAACTCTTATACAAAGGTGATCCCTTCAATGAAGAATACATACTTCCAAACTGCTGTTATTTTGTGTAAAGCCATTCAAGGGGTAGCAGCCACAAGGCTGATGTGGTTGTGTAAAGGACTGTGTGGGCACATTCCTCCTATCCTCTAGTGACTGGACAGAAACAGACACCTCCCCTGCTCTTGGGGGGTAGGCCTGTGGTAGAGGAAAATTAGATTCAGGCCAAATTCTAGTATAATGATGTTTATTGTGAATGGAAAGTTCATGAGGATTTAAAAAGCTTTGTCTTGTGTAATTATTCTCAAATCTTAGATGCTTGTTTATGGTTTTAGACAGCAAAAGGGTGACATATTTTTCCCCTCACTTTTATGCCAGACAAGGACAAAGATAACCCATAAATAAACACAACTACAACCATGACATGGCATCTGAAGCATTTCCTGATAGGTGCAAACGCACACATCTTGCATAAATCACAGATTAATTCCATAACTTTATAATCAACACTAAGGAGAGGGCTATTTATTAAACTCTAATACTGTCACGTGAGATGCAACAGACGGAAGTATGTGCTGTGGAGACAACCACCTGCCAAATGGTACTTTGTCAAGTTCTTTCTAATATCAACAGCACCAAATCTGACCAATTTATAAAGTGGTATTTATCAGTGGTTCTGAATCTGAACCAGAAAAATGACTGAAAACCTGAACTCCTTAAAAATCCATTATTATAAATAGCCAAGCAAAATCCACTAATCAATCAAGCTGTTCTCTGCTTTTTGACAACTGATCCTTTGCTGGGTGCTTCATTTAAGCAGGGATAGTCAAAACAACAGGTGGCAGCAGGATTATATCAACATTGCATCTCCTGGCAACTGAATCCTGATGGTCAGGCAGGGGAGGGATCGCATCCCTTTCTCCTGTTCTCCTCTCCTCACAGCAGTCCATTCATAAGTCTCTCCCAGCTCAGAGCTACAGGTAACTCAAAACTTGACAGCATTAGCTCACTTAGATGTACTTTATACTAAGTACCTACTGCTTCATTGGATTACTAACTGATGCTGTATACATTACAAAAACTAATCGCTACTCGGAGCAATCAGTAATCTATATCCTATTTCCAGGTGAAAGGAGATGCTACTGAAAGGAGAAATACAATGCTTATATATCTCCTCCCATGTATAGGTGTTTACCATTTCTTTTAATAGAGAAAAAATGAAGCAAAAGCTGAAAAAAAAAAAAAAAAGACGACTAGGAAAGATGAAAAACTCATAAGGGTTTTATGGGCCTCTTTAAAGCTCTTAATTTCACCATAAAGTTTACTAGTTTTCATGTACACATTAAAAGATTTCAGGAATTTTTGTATTGAGGTAACCAGTAGTAATTTAGACTAGCTGTATCTTTACTTATGTTTGGTGACTTTAGCAACCAGGAAGCAGATTAAAAACAAAAATACTTATTATTTCAGTATACAGGACATGTGACTTACTGACTCTGCTGATCTTCCACTGAATTGGTGCTCTCAATCTGCTGGTCCTCCTTTTCTGCTTTTTCTGTTAATTTATTAACAGGATCTTGCAAGCTCTAGATCATAAATATAAATGTAAAGAAGAAAACCCATGTCAGGGAAGGTAAAGGGTATAATTTGAGACCAAACCTGATTCTAGAACGAACAGAAATCAAGCAAGAATGGTTTTACACTTTATCAAAATCATATCTGATTAAAACAAGCAGAATTAAAAGTGTTAGAAAACACTCTTTCAAACGGTCTGTGAACACACTTTATATAAGAAGGCAACACACGGCAACTTCTAAACTCATGTTCTGTTTCTAACACGTGTAAATGATTATTTCTAGGTAAATATTTCCAATATTTCTAAGTAAATCTATCTATACCATGTACAAATCAGATGGCATATTTCTTTGCTATTTTTGGAATTTACTTATTTTTCTCTCCTTATTTTCCCTTTTTTTAAGATAAGAATAATGAATTCTTTACATCTCTTTGTTCCTCATATACTGTATCTTTTCTTATTTATTCTCTTTTTTTTCCTCCACAATTATTCACACAAACTTGGCAACTGCAGTGGTAGTGGGAAGATACTACTTGTATCCTGAATCCGAAAATAAGGGTTCAAATCTTGGATGATAGTTTGATGAAGGCCAGGTGTGAAACCCCACTGTCCCTCTGCAGTTTGAAAGGCTGTGTTACAAGATAACGATGTGCAGTTCCATGGTCAGCATTTTTATAACCAAAATTTAGAGATGAGAAGCCAACACAAGCATTACAGACTGACTCTGAAGTGATAAATATACTACTGGTTGTCACTCTTACGTGTCAATTAGAAATTCTGTCTAAAAAATTAAATAATGGAACACAGTAATTAGATAAAGCAGATGTTGGCAATGGAAATATTTCTATATCTATCAAATGGTTTTGCTGTGAAGGTGAAAAAGGTTTCTTCTTTCTGAAGCCCAACACAGTTTCTGAAAAATGAAGCCATGTTACATGTGAATAGTCTTGACCGTAGTGCATCTCACCCCAACTTCTCCTTTTGTCCCCTCCAAAAAAAAAAACCAAAACCAAAACCAAAAAAACAAAAAACCAAACAAAACAAAACCAAAAAACAAAACAAAAAACCCCCCCCGCAAAGGGTAAAACAGAGAAGACACCTTCCATACAAAACTTAACCCCCCCAAAAATGTAGTGGTTTTGCATCTGGAATTTGAACAAAATATGAATGTGTTTCATGAAAAAAGTAAAACAAAAAAACCAGGGCCTAATCAACTGCATAAAAGTTAGGGTGCCCAGCCCACCTGTTCCAACAAAAGCATTGCCAGACATGTTGCAGGTCTTGTCTGCACTGTCCTGTTAACCAGGACAGAGGAGTCCCCAGAAGGAGCATTCCAGTTTCTGCTTGGTTCAGTATTTCTCTGTATGAGGAATCTACACTGCAGTATTTTAGAAACTAAACTTCTAGATTTGTCTTGTGCTGCAGTTGCTTTTTTTTTATCTCTCGGTAAGTTTATTCCACATAGAACTGCTGATTAATTTGTCATAAGCAGCCTTAGCACTGCAGACACGGTCAAAAGATGAAGACAAAAACAGCAATTAAAAAAAAGCCTTAAAGAAATGAACCTTATTCCGTGGCTGCCACTTTTCTATTTGATACTGTTGTTAACCAGAATCACATGTGTACTTCTTGGATGCTGAATAAGGACATTAGCCAGCTCAGCTAGATGACCTGTGTATGAATGTCACCCTTTACCTGCATTTGTACTGGGTATTGATTAGACTGCACCTCTTGTGCTATTAAAATTGATGGGAATTATTTCATTGACTCCAGAAAGTCCTGGACTAGAGTTGAAGAACATTCAAATATCAACTATACTGCACAAAAGTGCAGTGTAGAGAAAGAAAGCAGCTCTGCATTATGGGGACTGTGCTGCTTTGGGCACTTGAACCACCCTGGACATCTTTACAACAGGACACACAGCCCACTGAATCAGGAGGTGATGGTGAAACAGTTGTGGTGCTCTGCCAGCCACCAAGTATAGCACCTCAGAGCTTGCTCCAAAAGGGTTGTAAAGGTTTTGGACAAAAAACAGAACTACTTTAACCACTGCCTAGCTATACAAGTTAAAGAAAATTATTAGAAGTAAAGTCTGCATATTCACCAAAAAAACCCAGGGAAATAAGCATCCTTCTTTAAGGGCCTATATTTTAAGAAGCTTCTTTCATCAGTGTTTCAGGAAATCCATATTTAAAGGACTGTGATCAAACCACGGAAATAGCATATAGAAAAGGAGTTCAGAAGTACCTTGGGAAGGAAACAGCAGGATAATAATGGCAGTTACAATTTCCTGTATTAGAAAAATAAACACAGCTCTGCAATACAGCTTTGGTTTTAATGGCAATTACGATAAAAATTGTTAAAAATCAGAATCTGTATTCTGATGCAATAATTCCATGTAACAACTTTATTTGGACTCAAAATCATATTCCAAATAATGAAATTATTTTCATCACCCCTGCCTCCCGCTACTCTGCATTCTGAGGTTTACTACAAACTGAGGTAAAGTCTCAGTTTTAAAATCTTAAAGATTTTAAAAAGCTAGAGAATGAGTATGAAATGAAACTGAATGTTAAAAAGCCACAGTCAACCATTTTCTAAATATGAACTCACAGTAATGTGATCACTACTGTTAGCAGGCATAGAAATGAAACCATATTCTCGTAATTGTTTCAGGTTACATTAGAAGAAAGGGAAGAAGTCTCACCATCTAGAAAGTGTAATGACTAAACAGAGTTATGACAACACAGACTGAGTTCACACAAAAGTGAGCACATTTCAGCTCGACATACCTCTGACCTGGCTACTCAGAGCACACACATGTGTAACTTCACAGCACTCTTCTGGCTGCTCATGAGGACTAGAATGGGTTTTGTTGTGAGCTACACCACATATGTGGCTTAAAGTAGGATTCTTGCATATTTAGAAACCAATCTTCCTAGCTTCTTTAATCTCTCTTTCACTACAAAAATCAGAGTGAGACCTTACACACTAGCAGCACAGTCATTCATTCTGCCTGATGTGTCTGTTTCTAACACCAAAAGTCACCCAGTGATATTTCATCCCAGTACTCAGACAAATTATCCAAGCCAACAAGGGATTCCTCCACTGTAGAGTTAACTCTGGTTCTAGCTCAAGCTGCATGTCTCACTGCTACTCCTTCACCTCCTACTAAATTCCTTCACCTGCATCTGGGCTGCTTTCAAGTTAAGCCAAAATCATCTGGATTGCACATAAACTCTGCCCTCCACAGTTAAATCACCAGCGTTGATGTTGCACTCAGTTCACCCACAGCTCCTCCCAAGCGTCTTGGACAGCTAATGCACTTCTTGACAGAGAAAGAATCAAAGCAACACAACTAAGGGCAGTTTCAGAAGCCAGGCAGGCATCCCAAGACGCTGCAACATTTATGAAAAAGTGCAATAGCACTGAGGAGACAAAAACTTAAATCTATTTCATTTGGGGGCAGAGCTGAAGAGGAAAAGCAGGTTGTCTCATAATTTCCTCCCAGACATTCATCAAGAAAAGAAATACCAAACCTCCCTGAAATCCTTAGAGATGCAAAATCACAGGCAATCTTGTCTCTGAATAAAGTCATGGTATGACAAACAGAAACAAGAGAGGATACCAGACTACAGCAGAGGTCAGCAGAAAGCAACAGGGTTGTAGTAGTACCTGTTTGGACAGAGTACTCCAAGGGAGTACTCCATGTAAGGAGCTCAGGCAGCAATATTCCACTTCACACAGAAATAAATAGAAGCACTGAGATTTATGTGTTTTGACTCCTTTACCAGGGCTACTATTATTTCTAAGTTAATACAAACTCTTCAGGAAGTTTAGTATTCTAGTATTTAAATTTAAAAAAATGCAACTAAATATTATTTAAGTAACTAAGGCAAATAAACGGTAACAAGAACTAGAAAAAGGTATTATTCATGGAAAGGAGCCCCTGAAATAAACTTGAATTCATTTAATATATGTTCATTTCAAGACAATGAAACTTAACTGCTTTACCAAAACAGCAGACCATCATCTGTAATATTAAAGCAATGGATATACAGTAACAGATACTTTTACATCACTATACATAGAGTTGTTAGCACATTAATAATCATCTTTCATCAAGCATAAAACTCAAGAGTTAGGAAATACAGCTGCAATAGCACAATTATACTGCTCTCTGCACATACCCTGAAGCAAAGAAAACAAATGGGCTGCTTTTCATTAAGAGAGTTTGGCAAACATCTCTAAAGACAATGTTTTCTTTCCAGAAACAATCCCAAGAGGCGTTTCAGTCTCTTTCCTGAGGTAAAACTGGTACACAAATATATATTTATACTACAAAACACAAATAGCAGTTTTCTAGTACACCTCTTAATTTTTCAGTAAAACAATCTATGTCTAAGTCAAATATTAACATGCATTTTAAAGTAAAACACTAATCCTTCATTTACATATGTTTAGTTTAATTCAGTTTAATTTGTATGAGTGAGATTTTGTCCTTTATGGAATCATAAAAGACAAAAATTATTTGCAAGCATCAAATTCAAAATTTTCATTTAAGAAAGCTTCCTTTTATGGTATTTGGCAGGGAAAAATAGTCTAAAAGAAGTAACTTCCAATTAAATGTAGAAATGGGCACACTGAAATATTTTATGTATATTTTAATCCAGTATATATTCTGATTTTATATTTTAATGCATTAAGTCAACAACAGACATGGTATCTCCACTGGGTACATTTTTAGACCAAAAGTTTCTCTATCAGAAACTACATTTCCTTAGATCAGCTATAGCTATCTACTATACTTCATTAAAAAATAATACCTCATAATCTCACTGTAAAATTAGTTAGCAGCTCCTTTTTAATATATAGCTACTCTGGCAAGAACATATGATATGACTGGTAGGGATCAGTTCCCTAACTATAACCACTTATTGTTATTCCACACCCAGGTGCAGCAGAGATGAGATGGGACTCATCACACCCTTCAGAAGTGACAAGCAGAGCTCACTTACCCTACTAATGCAACTGAAGTAGCAGCAGACATCTATTATCTTAGGCAACACAATTTCACCTGATGCAATCACCAGATTTTGATTTAATCACCTTAGCAATCATTTAATGTAAACAATCAGAAACTAAGAGATTGTGGAAAAGACTTTGGTATAGAAAACGCCACACTCTAGAGACTGAAAGAAAAAAAACCCTGATACTAAAAGCCAGTAACACAGTCTTACTCCCAAGCAGCTGTTTTCTGAAAGCAGAAATGAAATCCTATAGTTTTAAACACTGATTAGCACCATTTATCAGCATACATATCAGTGCAAGAACAGGAAATCACATCTTTTCAGTGCAGGAGGTAAGCAATAGCAATATAAGTGGTTAAGATTTTCATAACAAAGGCTGCATCCTAAACACACTACAATATTCCCATCCATTTTTACAGTTACTTTTTGCTTCAAGGGAGTGCTTGTTACATGTATGGGTTCAATATAGATGGTATTTCTTTTTCAGAGATTCCCAATCTAATTTCAAATTTAAATCATGGTGAAATGTTTCACAGGAGGAAGTTCAAAAGGTACAAAGCATCCCCAAATATCTCTCATCCTCCATCACAAGGGTACACTGAAACAGGTGCATTTTCTTTCCAAGTTCCTCTCCATGGTGTCTAAATGTTATTATAAATCTTGAAACATCTTGCGTGTTGCTCAAATAATCAAATCTTTAGATACAAAAGAGCATGAAGAATAAATGCCCAGCAACAATACAGGCTACCTACATGAATTAGACTGAAATTGTTTTGGATCAAAGCAAAGATAAAAACATTCTCAGAAAACTTTTAACATCAGGAAGTTATGAGAGGAGCCCACCAGCACAGCTGGTCAGGACACTAAACAAGCCTGTATTTAAATGAAGAGACAAAACAGTGGTAAAAGTGTCAGAAAATGCATGGAAAAAATATCAACACATGCTTTCTACATCCTTGTATGATCTCTTACTGGTTACCACTGGGCAAACAAATATATCTATATATTCCATACCTTTAACATAGTGAATTCATATGGCTGATAACCTTTGAAACTTTCATGGATGGCTGCCATCGTGTGTGAAGTTTTTTCCCAAAAATGAAGCAGTGTTGTCTGTAAGACAGGGTAAAATTTCAGCGCCAATGTTAACACAAATCTGTTTTCAGTGCAAATTTCACATCTTTCCTCCAACACTACATATTCTTATGGTTGAATATTGCCATGGTAACCTCTTAAAAAGCCACATTAAGAGGAAAACATTTTTTCAGAGGTCAAAATTTTCCTTGGATACCTGATATGTTGTTAACACATGAGAAAGGAGGTTGCATCTGCTTGCTCCCAGAAGATCCACTTTTTGACACACATCAGTCTTCAGTTTGTCGAAGTTGAGCTTTGCATGTCGCACTTGTGCTTGAACCTTCACAAAAAGGGACAATCGTTTATGTAGTGATTTTTTTTCTCCATGTTTAAGGAAAGAGCAAACTAATACAACTGACCTAAGGGAAATCTAGGGAAATCAGACAACTAAACAGGCTCAATTACAGTTTTATTTTCATCAATCCCACTAAAATTAAGATAAACTGGCGGATAATGGTACTCTTAGTATCTTCTCTGGTATTGCTTTTTGTAATATAGTCAGTGAAGAATTTTTGTTTTCTAACCCTTGTTTTGTATGCTGGATAGTAGGTAATAAAACATACACTAAGAACAATTGGAAAAGATATTCATATTGCTATCTCTTTCAAGAAAGACAAATTCAAAACCCAGCCAACAAATCTGGAGCTAGAAGTTTTCTACAAAGTATACAGGTTCACAGTCAGAGACATTTCCATGTACCTATAGTAAGAGACAAATTACACTGACAAAGTTTAAAGCCTGTCTGCAGTGATAAAGCACTTCAATATCTTCAGATTGCTACAAAAATTTCACTCATTAAAGTTCTCTTTCTAAAACAGGAGTGCCTTTTCTGTTTACTATTATCAGAAAAATATCAAGTCCCCTTTTCCTAGGAAAAGAATTTCAGCTTCAAAGGGTCTTAGTTTTTAAAATTATTTTTCTATCACCTATTAAGTACATACACATGTACAGTCATTACATATACAACACCCTGTTCCACAAATTGCACATCCTTGACAACAACACCGACATGATTTGGTATCAGGGTAGAAGGTTGATATATGCATTTAGTATCCAGGGTTCTCCATTTCTGTGACAGCTTGGCTCACTACCCAAATACTATATTAATGAAAGATACTTGTTTAAATTCTGTAAATTCTGTAAAAGTTTTGTTATAGTTTTCTTCCAATGGAATAGGAAACAATCAAACCAAAAAACCATAATGAATCTCCTGTAATTCTTTCATCGTTAAAATAAAATATTTACCCCTCCCCCCCCCCAAGTATTTCACAATGAAAACAAACTACTGAAGTAAACTATACATTTCTTTCCTTTTCTGACCTAACTTGGAGAGTAAAGCCATTTTGTCCAGAATATGCAAACTCAGTCAAAGATTTGTCGAATTTATATGCTCCTGATCTTCAGAAGTGAATCTGGAACTTTGCAGCAAGTGCCTTGTGCAGTAAGAACAAATACATATATCTCATAATGCAGTCTGAAACATTATGGTTACTGTACTTTTACTCTTATTTTCCCAAACTCCAAGTATACAAGACCTCCAACCAGGCAGAAAACCAGCCAAAGATCTGCATCACAAATTAATCAGATGAGCTAGTCACACAAGTTGTGGGACTCCTGGGTTGCTGGACATATGGCAACTTTGTTTCACTGATCTGGTCAGTTCTGCTTAAGCAACACTTCACAACAGCCATAATCTGTTCATACGGAAGAAACTATAACGACTCAAAATTTGTCATAAATGCAGAATCTTACAGGTGAAATTTAGAAAAGGATGACGCCAAAGGAATTTTTTTTAGAGTAGCAGTGCTACTCTACCTTTACAAAATAATTTTGCAGTTACTGTATTCATCCAGAAGAGGAAGTCTTCCAGGGTAACTCCACCAAACAACCAGTGAACAACTCTTAAGTTCTGGTAATAACAACAGCTGAAATGCCTGACTGGATCCAATGCTCTAACCACATGAGTAGAACATCTTACTTGTGACTTGCTTGCTGCCTTTGCATGTTGAAGAGTTAAAAAAAAGGAAGACTTCTTAGGTAGTTAAGAGATGTTTTAGTGAAGTAGAGACAGATGTGAATTTCCTCAGGAAAGAGGGAATGGCTCCAACAGCTTCCACTTCTTAGGCAAGCATGACAAATGCTAAGCTATGATATAAAAACCAAGGAGCAGATACTGCCAAGATATCTGCTATAAGGTATGGAATTTCACGCAAAGCCCGACCCAGAGTTACACTGGCATGAGCAGAGTCTGCCTCTTAGTTTGGGATCCTCAAGGGTAGCTATACTTCTAGCTTGTGCTTGATGGAAGCCCAAGAGCCCAACTAAGGCACCATGCTATCCTATCCATGCCAGGAGTGCCATTTGACTGGTTCAGCTGTCCAGTCAAAACAACATATGGGTAAAGAGCTCATGGACCTCCAAAACTGAGCAGCAATGAAGGAAGACAGGAGCAGCGGCAGGAGAAGTGCAGAAGCTTTATCCAGTGCTAGATAAAGACATTTGTCCTGTGTTAGGTCCTCAAATCCTTTATTTGCTTTAGCTGCAAGTGCCTGAGAGCACAGTTACAACTTCAGGGTGAAAAAGAGAGTTGTGATGAAAATCACGGGCCTGTGCAAAAAGGAACTTCTAACTGAAATCCAAATATGGGATTAAAGGCATCTTTTGCCATAAAGAATTGCTGCAATGGGTAGGGATTTGAGTAAGAGATGTTGTAGGGCTTTGAAAAAACTAATCTCAGTTACAGCCATGAAAATTCAGAGAAATTCAACTGATGTACATGGAAATCTGTCACAAATATAACTATATTTTACAATGGTGCAGCTGAGAACAGAATCCTACTTGGTTTCCTACTTGGTATATCACAGCACTGGTGAAAGCACTGTAAGAATAGCAGTGGCTTTGCAGACTGAAAGTCCAAGTAAGCAAAGAATGGTAGTCCTGGCGACTATAAATACTCTGCCAGAGATGGTGAGCCACCAATTTTTTAAAAAAAGAAGTACTACTAAATATAATTATGAATTCCAACTCCTTAAGAAAGGAGAAAAAAAATCCATAAAACAAAAGCACCTGTATAGTTTGAGTTCCAGTCTTCGTGCACACATTCTTCAGGGACAAAGAATTTTCTTCTTCATTTAGAAGAACAAGAACAAGATGGGCATTTATCTTAGCTGAACATATAATGAGTGTCTCTTTTAAAAACTAAAGCATTAATAAAGAGAAAGATGTGATCCACAACACAACGTGGCACACAAACCCTTATGTTTATCACACTCATACAGATGATTCAAGATACTTAATGCTGCGTTACCAAATGCTACACATTTCTCTTGCCAACCAGGAAAGACGTGATATTATGAAAACTATTAAATTAAGGATGCTTTTAGGTTTTTTGATATATTGAAAGTTTATTGAGCAGAAGTATTCTCTTTTTTTCAGCAGCAGTGCAGGACAACCAAGAAAGAACACCCCACACTACATCACTATGACCTTTTGCTTTTTATCTGTGCCAATAAATACATTTTCAATTGAAAATATTATTAGACATCTTTTAACTCGTTAGCTTCAGGAGTTAGATATAAAACCTCTGGGGTTACAAAGCATAATCTACTTAATACCACACAAGTTATCAGAATGAACCTTTGGTTCTCTGCTTAAAGGAAAGCTGATATAATGCGTACTAATCTTCATTCTCTGCAATTACTCTCTAAGACATGAGAAACAGGACTTCATTGTGGTCTCACTGCAAATTTTTATTCATATATTTTAGTTTATTAAAGCTGAACATACTAAACTTCTCAAAAATCCTGGTCTGAAATCTGTCAGGATTTTACTGACTCTAGGAGAACCGCCTTGATCCAAAAAAACCTGAACATTTGACCATGAATGAGCTTCTAAACATCTGAAACTATTTGTGCTAGATGTGAGATTTATATTGTACAAGGAAATCTTTCAGTACTCCTGGCATAAAAAAATTACTCTTTGTCTTTTTCTAAGCACCAGCCTGGAACAACCTGCTTTTGATTTCCCAATGCAAACAACTAAGTACAATATTCATATAGAACATACAAGAAAACATGAATTTGGAAAGCAGTATCTTATTCAGTCAATGGCTTGATAAACTATAAGATGCCAGACAAATCTGAAATAATTTCAAAGGACTGAAATGATACAATCCTAAATCCTGGGGACTCGGAAGTCAGATTCTAGGATACTTGACTGTAAGGGCAAATACTTGCTAACACAGTTCCTAAACAGTATCAGTTGGAAGGGACCACAGTGGATCTCCTGGTTCAACCTCCCTGCTCAAGCAGGGCCATCCCAGAGCACACGGCACAGGATTGCATCCAGACAGCTCTTGAGTATCTCCAGTGACAGACTCCACAACCTCTCTGGGCAACCTGCTCCAGTGTGTGGTCACCTGCACAGTGAAGAAGCTCTTCCTCATGTTCAGGTGCAACTTCTTGTGCATCAGTTTTTGCCCAGTGCCTTTTGTCCTGTTGCTTGGCACCACTCAGAAGAGCCTGATCCATTCTCTTGAGGTGCTCCCTTCAGATACTGACAGACATTGACAAGGTCCTTTCTGAGTCACCTCTTCCAGAGTCTGAACAGGCCCAGCTCCCTCAGCCTTTCCTCATAAGAGAGATGCTCCAGTTCCTAAATCATCTTTGCCACCCTCCACTGGACCCAGTCCAGGAGTTCCATGTCTTCTTTCACGGAGGAGCCCAGAATTGGGCATAACACTCCAGGTGTGGTGTGGCCTCACCAGGGCAGAGCAGAGGGCAGGATCGTCTCCCTCAACCTGCTGGCAATGCTTTTCCTAGTGAACACCAGGATATCATTTTTCATCTTGGTCACAAGGCCATTGCTGGCTCATGGACATCTTGTTATCCACCAGTATCCTCAGTTCACTCTGCACAGAGCTGCTTTCCAGCAGGTATGCTGGAAATCTTTATTCAAACAGAAAAATTCTAATCTTCAAGCATGCTAACATTAAAAAAAAAAAAAAATCCTCAGACCAAGTTAAAAAACTCCATTCAATATGTACAATTACTAAAATACAGATTTGCCATGTACTTTCAAGGAGTCTTTGTTGTCTACAGTACGTCTTTGTTACTACTTTCTTTCAGTCTCTTATAAAATGCAAAATGTATTTTCAGTAATTTCAGGGACAATTCAGCTAGTGAAGCATCATCTCCAAAATTACGTTGGATAAATGCACTAACTCACTTTACATACAGTATATTTTTGTCTTAGCATTTCCAGAATAGAAGGAGAAACAGATGCTTTTAGTCTCATTTGTCACACAACCTCTCACTTACTTGATATGAAAAGCATGCACAGTGTGTGTATAGGCTGGAAGAGGGGCGATAAGTAAATCGAGGGGAAAAAATGCCTGGAATACAGCAAACCTTCCTGTTTGGAGCTCTGGGTAAACTCTACCAGCAGATGGAATCAGAACAAATCTTTGCATTAAATAAGTATGGCACCTTCTGGCATACCTGATCGGTGTAAAGCCTACATGAAAATTAAATCAAACTGTAGTTTGAGGACCAAGGATTTACCACAGAGCACAACTTACAGCAATCTGCGTATGGCAAAGAAAACATAAGCAACTAGATTCTCAGTTCCCACAAACTCTAGTAATTTCATAGTTTGAGTGGTATTTTTGAGAAGGAGCACCCATTACACTTTACATGAGCATAACTAAATACTTACCGGTTTATTTTTCCCTCTCTTTTTCATTCACAATTGATAATGCACAATCAGAGAGCAGAAAAGGTAATGTTTTATACAGAACAACACCTAAAACCTTTCCACATGCAAGGTACAGACTTCCAATGCCTTGAGCAGTATGAAACCTGATTTCCATGTGCTTTGGTATAGTCTACATTTTGAGACTATGACTCAACTGTTCCCTTGGGTTGGAATAGTATTTATTGCATTCATTAATCTCTGTTTTATCATTTTTTAAGAACAACACTTAAAAATTATGGTTAAAGAAGAGTGGGCATACTTCTGTTTATCTGCTTCAACCCTGGTTATTAGAATCTTCATTTATGATCTGATGAAAAACAGTGGTAGAAATTAATTTTAGGAGATGAAATTTTTAAAGTGACCCACATCTAGCTAAAAGGGAAAACTACTTGGACAGTATAAACAGTGCCAAATGATATCTGTAAGTCTGAAACTGAGCAGATGTACATCACATTTGTTCAAGAAATCAAACTATTCTTGAAATTTGAATTAAGATAATTTTAGTGCAGAACAAGTTCCAATAATACATTTCTTAAATTTGCCATTTTGGGCTTAATGATGATTGTCTGCATTTGTGCAAAAGCCCTATGCACCTCACTCTATTAAGCTTGATTAAGCAAATTTGCAGTCATGTTGCAATTCCTATAAACAACTTAATTACCATTGCATGTCTACCAGCCTCACTCTGGAAACCAACCAACTTCTGTGGAAGGTGTCTCTGCCCATGACAGAGGGTTGGAAGCAGATGATCTTTAAGGTCCCTCCAACCAAATCACTCGATGATTCTACAAAAGTACTGTCTGCCTTTCTGGCACAAAAGAACAACTAGCACATCAGCTTTGAAAAATTACTTATGTTTGTGTTTTGAGGTACCTTAAATATATTGGGAAATTCATGGGGAGAGACAGCAAGTAAGTGAAGACGAATTAAAGATGTATTAGGTCAGTTGCATTGCAAGAGAGAAAGATTCTGGAAAGGGAGATGATACAACTTTCTGATGTCCTGACATGGTAGAAATCTCCCATTATATACAGAATTGAACAAGACAAGTCTATCACAAGATAAAAGACAACACAAAAGCTTTAAGCCACCAAAGATCATTTTTCTAATGGCTGAAACATTCATGGTGAGAAACAAAATATTCCACTAAAACACACTGATATTCAACATAATCCAGTGAAATCAATTCCAACTGAAATAACTACAAATACCTACTAGAATATTACCTGCCGTAATTACCAAGAGATTTTAGATTTAATTGTTATGACAGTCCTGGAACTCAGTGTAAGCAATAGGAGAAGAGTGCTAAAGTACACAGAAGAAAATTAAGACAGGAAAAAAAAAAAAAAAGAAAAAAGGCAAAAGCAATGCTATATTTCTGCATAACAGAATATGGACAAATTCATCTTTACATGGATTAGTATAACAGTAGCTGCATTGCCCTGTATTTACTGGGACCAGGTCTTGTTTCTCTGCCCAAAAACTCAATATGAAACATCAACTGTCTACAAACAGAATGACCATAAAGTCATTACAAGTTGATTAAATGGCTTTTTCACTTAATATTGACACTTTTGAATCTATTCAGAGCCATCAAATCTTCACGACTTAAACATTTTGCTCTCCTTATGCTACAATGAAAAAGCCTAGAGACAGGAAAAAAAAAAAAAAAGGAAACAAGTCACATTATAACCAAAATGTTACATTATAACCAAATAACCAAAATGTTATTCCCCAAAACCCAGCAGCTTTCATGTGAACTTTGTCCTTCAAACCTGCTACAATTTACTTACTTTACTCTTTTTAATATGTTAAACACATGTAATTGGAAAAATTTGGACCCTGGGCAGGACAAAAATGTAGACTCCAAGAAGCACTAGAAAGTGTATCATATTTTCTCCAATTTTGTGATTTTCAAATTAAAAAAAAAAAATCACAATTTTTTTCCTATTAGGACATGGTCTATGGCAGTTCTTGAGGAAAACCATTACAACTCTTCAAAATTGTCATCAAAATTTTGGCTCAGTTTTTACCAGAATTTGTCCCTGTGCACACACCCATCCCCTTGATCATTCATACCTAAGGCAGATTTGGGAAGCTCCACAGGATTTCTAGAAAAGCCTTGCTTGACAGTTGCTGTGTATTTCATCAGAGAGGTTAAAGGCAGTACAAATCAACAATGAACATCACAAAATACTACTCCTGCACTTACCCTCAGGCATGCCTTCCACCCACAAAAGCATGCTAGGTGTGCCTAGCTCAGGCCTTGACATCCACCTTGTTACCCTGTGGTCTCTGTTAGTGGATGGAGATCTAGCAAACACTAACAACTGACACTAGAATTCACTTCATATTATCCTGTTCCTCTCCACTGCACTACAAAGGGAACTCTCACTGATCAATTCAGGTGTAGACATCTACAGAGCACATGTCTGAAGTTACATTTGATAAATCCTAACCTAAATGACATCCAGAAAATTATTTCTTTTAGTGCTAATAATAACCGTAAGTATTTGAATGCATGCTTTATTTACTCTTTTAATTCAACCAGTATAAGCTTCCAAGCCATGATTCTTGAGAAACTCCTAATGAAAAGACTGAGGAGTCTCAGCAGCTTATGTATTGTGGTCTAACCAACTTTCCATGTTGTCTTTCTTAAGTGGGACAGATTGACTTAGAAGCACTTCATCTTAAGTAGCTTCCCCTAGTCCCTGTATTACACCTTACACTTTTTGATACTCTCTTCTCCAGGTTTTCAATCCAGAGATGTGGACTTGTGGACACATCACAGAGATGTGCTTGCTCAAATTGCACCACGAGACACCACTGGCTTACTGCTAAGCTACATCTTTACATAAGACCTTCACAAAAGCTCTCACAAAAAGCTTTTAACTGTAGTTGTAAAGCTGCAATTAGCAGTTTGCTGCTGGGAGAAAAGAATTAAATATACAAAAGAGATGATTAAATGTGATTAAGTACACAAAAGAACTCTTTAATGTAGAACTTCAAACATACACTGTTTTGTTATTTGTACCTCCAGTCCCTGAAGATGAGGCCACTGTGCTCAGGATACAAATATATCACAGATGAATTACAACTACCATTCTCTGTTCTCTTCTTTGACCATAGAGACTCATGCTTTTATTTTCTCCTGCCTACGTAACTTTGTCCTAATTTCTAGCTCTGTTATTATCCTCTCATTACTTTGGGTCAAAGGCATGTGTTTTACTTCCTGTTTGAAATTCATGTCTATGGTCCGGGTCAAGGAGAATGCCATGTTTAAAAGCAATGTGCTTAATGAGCTTTGCTGCTCATGATTTTTAACAGCAACAGAAAAACCTAAGGGAGGAAAATATGTTGTTAGATACACTGAATTAACTACTATTATTTTTAAATCCCAACAAAGGATTTTTTTCTAAAAGATATACAAATATCTACCAAAGCGCCAGATCATGCATATGCACCACGACTTCTCTGTGGATTTTTTTTTTTTCATTAGTATATGAAATTTGGTACTTGTGTCACATTTATGCTACATTTCCCTCTTCAGTTTTTCAGTATTTGGCCTGTAAAAATTTTACTGCCTTCAGCCTGTTGGCTCACACACCATGCAACTCCAGCCTGGCAGTAATGAGTAAACCATGGCCAGAACTGCTTACTTCACAACCACTGACAGTCAGCAGATGTGAGCAATTCTCTGAACCCTGAGAGGATATAAGGTTATGGCTGGCTTGAATATTCTTCCTTTTTTCCCCTCCAAAAAACAAAGATGGTTGGCTGTACCATCTTCTCATATATATAATGATGGCTATCACAGAAATTGAATAGCTCTCCCTCTCTCCTTTATGCAAACACGCTGCCTCATTTCCATCCCAGCTTTGTATTTATTCCTGCTGTTTTATAATGTACCTTTTCCAAATCTCTTGTGCCTCTTTAAGGATGGGGAAAAATGAGAACCTCCTCACACTTTATGTGTGTGATTCCATAAATATTATACAGGGACATGACTTTTCACTCTATTTTTTTTCAACCGAAAGCCAAATCGGATCTGCAAACACAGATCAGTTCAGGCTTAGCAATGGGGAAATAAAGGCAGGCAACTACATAATATCTGACCAAATATGTAAATTAGTTTCTGGTTTTTTCTGAAAATTGAATTGAATTCTGAAGTTCTGTCCTGAAATTAGTTTCTTTCTGTAAAGAGAATGATAGAGGATGGTTTGCCAGGCCAGAAAAAAAACCAACCGAAAACGCATAAGGAGGAGTATGATGGAAGGCCATCATATCACAGATACAAAACTTGTAGAAGATGAGACTTCAGCCAACACAGGAACCAGAGGGCACTATACTGAACAAGCCATTTGAACACAACATGAGGCAAGGCGATCTTTACACAACATCTATGTCTGCAGGGCAGGTCTTTGATCACAGCCATGCATTGGGGGATGGCCAGAATTTATATTGGTTGAAAAGGCAACTGGACAATTCTACAGGAAAACAAACTCTATGTCCTATGATGTCTCCACTGTACTAAAAGAAAACACTATGGTGTACTTGCTCTATGCAACTCCCTAATTGCTATCATTGGACACCAATGAAGAAAGATGATGCACAGACAGCAGGTTTTTGTCAGGAGAATAAAGTAACCCTGAGGCACATTTGCAGGTTAAAGGGAGTTTGAGAGTTTGCTCTGCTAGATTCAGACCAGCACAGCATCTTCTTATGCCAGAAGAACTCTCTGTTCTGTGGTCTAAGGTAGCGCAGATACTCCAAATGAGCTTTTCCAATATAACACCTGTTTAACTGCAGATTTTCCACTACAAAAATTCAAAATCACAAGTTACATAATTTTGCAACTGTTAGAGCTGCCAGAGTGCATTCAAGCACTGCCTATGCCCAAATATAATTAACAGAAATCACATGGAAATGCTTCACATATTATATGATAGAATGTAAGCTTTACATTCATACAGATTCACCTGGAGAAGGGGTGGGGCAATTTTGAGGTGCTCTAACATTTCTACAATTACAACTGCAGTATAGAGAGAAGATCAGATCTCAGCCCTTTCAAAAAGTTTTGTACCCTTTTGGAAAAAGTCTTATACATATACATTAAGACTTGAGATTTGAATTTTGGAAATCAATTGCCAAAACCTACAGGATTTACCTGGACAGGCCTAGCTTATCTTTCAGCATCCACCACAAATCTCCTCTCTTCAATCAAGCCCCAGAAGGTTGTCTGCCAAGTGAAATGTCTACTCACGGTAGACATTTCGGTGGGGGCTGGAATATTAAACAGTGCTATTGTCTACATGAAATGTGTGGGAAAATGTATATCTAACTTATTTTTTCCCTCTACTTTTTAGAGGATAGTTTGCTAAAAATAAATACTGTTGAAACAGCCCTGCTTGTGGGTTAGGTGTTTCACCAGAATAGGCCCATCATCTACATGTTCTCTAAATTCATATGATAGAAGTTCTGCTACTCAACCAACAAGATGTTCTAATTTTAGGTATCTCAAGAGAACATGTTTTTTATCTTGCCTGTTTTAACCTTTTTTTTGATGCACATTTGACATATTTTCTTCCCAACTGTCAATACTACAGAAGTGCAAAGACATGGATTCAAACACCTCTTAGCAGCAGCAAAGTTTTGTCACATCCAAATTAAATTTCTCTGAGCCATGAAAACTATTTGTGGCAAGCAATACAGTGCTCTGTAGTAACTAAAAACATTCTGAGCAGCTGCCCTGAAGCAATAGAAATATACTTCCTCCTCCATTATTAAAAAGCAATTTAGACCCTTCTAGGGAAGGAAAATAATAGGAAAAAAAACAAAAAACAAACACCACAGGTTGAAAGGTACAGCCCAATAGCAACAGAAAACATCTGAAGTTTTTTTCTAAGGTATTACCAGGAATTAAGGTGGTATTTTCCTCCTCCTTCCTGATTTTCTAGCATGGCTGAGTGGAGGCAGACACAGTGTGTCATTTGGGGAGAGCAACGCCTCTGCAGAATCCTTTCCATTATCCAGCAGCTGGACACAGCCCTGATCAAAATTACATCCACAGTCCAGCAAATTCATCCAGCCAAACCCCAAAGTCTTTAGCTTAAACACTCACAACAGCTTTCACAAACAGAACACACAGTGCAGACCCAGAATGTGAATCCAACTGCTTAAAATAAAACAATTACAACAAAATATACAAAGAAATATTCACAGAAAATACATCTGCTTAAAAAAAATCCTATCAAACACAGCATGTAACTGATTCTCAAATACATGATGTGGAGTGCTCCTGTAGTTCCAACCACTATATACTGTAAAATGAAGAAAAGTCTGTTAAATTTAGGAAGATGAACGCAACAACAGCCTTCAATTTTTCAGAACTACGCTCAGAGTCACTATAGAAATTATGATCACATCACAACATAAAAATTCAGGCAAAGCAAAAAACCATTCCTGAGTCACCCCATTTTAAAACATTCAAGAGCTTTTGAGCTCACAGCCCAAGAAATGGATATACATTACTTTTCTGCAGGTTAGCTAAGCTGTTTTAACAAAAATCTTGAATTAAACAGATGCTAAGCGTATTTCAAATTAGGAGTGGCTTACTTGAATTTAAGTTTAAGAAAATAAATTTTTAAGCTAAATAGACAGATGCTCTGCTCAAAATGCAGTGAGTGTTTACACAGAGTTCTGCACCAGTCTAGCTTCATCTAGTCATCACCTTTCAGAAAAGCAGCATCTCTGGGTAACCGCACATCTTCCCCAAAAAACAGGTAATAAAAACTCCTGTCTTTGACTTTCCAAAAATCATTCCCTACTTTTCATAGTCCCACACTCATTACATGTTGCCAAGCAACTTCTCCATCTCCTGCCAATGCAGAAATCAACTCCAAATGAATGTGTCCACACTTCATGCAGGATAGAACCTGGCCTAAGCAGCTTTGATCCAAAAGCTGTAGCTTGTTCCCAAGAAAGGTTAATGGGGAAATAAAGGGATACGGCCAGCAGCAGCATCCCAGCTGACACTACTGCTGGCTGCATGAGGCATCTCCTATTTTATCCAGTACAAAGACAAACTACTTATGGTCAATATGTTTAACTTCAAACTGTATCAAAGGAGGGAGTTTTAATGCAGTAAGATATGTGACAGCTGAGAACTGGAGTGCACACAGGCTCTCCTCACAACTCATTCACACAGGGTCATTACAGGCATAAGCTGTGTATGAAAGCAGCTCCGCCTCTCAGAGTTATACCTCCTGATTACTCTCATTATCAGCGAGCAGAGAACACATCATGCTCCTGAAACTATTAATATAAATGGCTTCCTCACAGCCATTGTATTCATTTTTACAGCTTAGATCAATTTGCAAATTATTTTAAAAAGGGAACAAACATGAACTGACAATTTAAATGAAAGGAAGGCAATAAATATATAATTTCTAGCCTTGTTAAAACACCTGCTTTTTTTCTACTTTAAGAAGCCTTTTAAATACATGCTTCAGCTTTCTTTTACTTGTTGGTAACAAGTTTCAGTAGTGGTCCAACTCAGAATGTGTGGTTTACTAGGCTGAAAAGAGAAAAAAAGACCAAAAAACACTTGTGACACTAACAGGGACCTTGAAGCAAGGGCATACAAAGAAAATATTCATGATCAGCAGACTCCTAAATTGACTACAGCATGACATTCATCTAAACAGCACTATTTCAGAGTTTGGGGATAGATTTTTACATTATGAGCCCCAAATGTAGTTCCAGTAGGGAACATACATCTGTCAGTCTGCAGACAGGAGTCATTAGCACCACAGTGTGCTTGGACGTGCCCTCCCAATCAGCAAACAGGTGTGTATATTTTCATGCATGGACACACATCCTCTTTAGGGAAGAATATATCCTGAAAACTTAGAACTACTAAACTCTCCTCTCCTGAAATTACTGTAAGGAAGTTGATAAAAACCCAACAGTTCTTTGCATAGATGCAAATAACTATATATAGTCTGAAAACAAAGAGTCACATTTTATTAGTATGATCCAAGTCGATGAGTTGCTAAAAATTATGGCAAAGATTTGTAGCAAGAAGCAGGCCAACCAAGATAAATGGCAAAAATGAATAAATAATATGATCTTTCAGGTTTGAAAGCTCACATACAGCTCTAAAGCATGCATAACCTGAACTTAGTGTTAGAAGTGTTGAGAACTGCTGAGCTTATCATAACTCAATTGTGTTAATCATATTAGACAACCTGAGAACAAAGGATGGTTGCCACACATGATACAGGGGAGAATGCTGGTAAGCGGAGAGCAATTAAACAGTCAGCCCCTGCTGGAAACTGAGACAGGTAATTATTGCTTTTGAACACTGAAGACCAGAGGTGATGCAAAGAATATTGTAATATGGCATAAAAATTACATGTCTATTATGCCCATGACTGTAGTCATCTATTAATTACACAGTTCAGTTTATCTCAGAAAATACAGATAACTTGGAGGTCTTCTTGACTCCTTTAGGTACAGTGTCCTCACAGGGAAAAAAAATATAATTAATACTTTTAATTTCTTTGCATTCAAATTAAATTCTTCATGGTCTGAGTAAGAGTGTTACTTGAATCTGGGTCTCCTTTGAGCAGGCAGATGGGTGAAGTGAGTAAGCTGAAATTAGGTAAAGTGACCTGAAAAGCTCAAATTCAGGCACAGTAACAATATCCCCATTGAAAGCTCACTTTTTTACTGGCTTGTAAGGTCCCCTTAGCCATTGCAAAGGGCAGTGGGATGAACAGATGTACAAACTGCCAGGGAATGGCACTGACACATGTTGCAAATCCTAGCTAGATGAGACACCAACACTTTAAGAAAGGTACTTTTAACAAAATCAACATGATTACCAAGTTCCTTTAATATTCAGTCCCCAGACAGCTCTCACTGTCCCGAGTGCAAAGCCATTCTGTTTACAGTGCTAATGCAGGAGTAGAAATCCTGTCAATTGAGGGATTGTGTTTCATTTTCTATGTAACCTTTCAGCACAGAAAACAAAATGGCACCCACTAGTAATCATGATTCATTTGTAACACAAAGTCTGTTGTAAATAATCCTGTGCATTGTTACTGCTACTCCTGGTTGGCATTTAATGTATCAATAAGCATGGCTTGCTTCCATCAAAACAATTTAATTATATTTTTTCAAGATAAAAACTATGAAAGAATGCAAATTTATAAAAAGGACCCAAATCTTTTTGTGGTGCTCTTCAGACTTCACAGTGTGCTATTACAGACGAAACAACATTTGAAATCTAAGCAGGGTTCAGGCAGAACCATGAATCAGAGATGGTGGTATATTTGCCATTTTCTTGGTTAGAACAGCATATTTTGTTGGTTTGTTTTTTTTTTTTTTTTTTTTTTTTAATCCTATCTAATTTGGTTTCACTACATGAAGGAAAAAAAAATCAAACATAGCATCTTTTTAATCATTCAGAGCCTGTTCAACATACAACTGAACAGCTAAGGCCTTATGAAGTAAAAGCAGATGGACTACATTATGCCTGTGCCCAAGCATTTTAGGAAAGTATAAGAAGAATTCCTGGGCAGTGGTGACCATAGAAAAACTTGGTTCTCTTGTGTAAACAGTGTTTTCCCCAACAGCTGTATTCCCCTTCCTGTTTATTCTTCACTTCTGCAGAATTATCTCAGTTCAGTCACATCTGTATTTCATTTATTTTTAAAAAAAAATTTCTTTAGCTATCCTCCTAGCCTTTTCAGATTATTAAGGCTGAGGGAATTTTCCAAATCTCATTTCTCTTTTCACAGCCTACTCTGGTCATATTTTTTACACTTCATTTACGTTTTGAATTCACAAAATGATCCACATGGGTAACAGGCTTTGCCCACATAGACCAGCTTGCAGAGTTTGAGTTTTCATGTGAGCAATAAAAATTGTCTAGGCAATTATCTTTCCTTTCCCATTTTCAGAATAGTATTTCAGAAAATAGTGTTCAGTTGTTCCTATATTTTTTAAAAATTCAATATTAAATTTAGTATTTACACATTTCTGTAATTATTAGACATGAGAAAATCCCTGGAGCTTAATTTTTATAAGACCATGTTTGAGAGAGTCTTTTTAATATTGGGACCAAACCAAATTATTACATAAAAATTAAAGACTATTGATTTAAATCACAGAATTTTTTTTTAGAATATTTGTTGTACTCTGTTGAAACATTTTATATTCTGCTGCTTAGGTGAACAGAAATTTTTAGCATGTGTCTGACATGTCTGCCTATCTTTACTCAAAATAAATACAAGAAAAAATGTACAAATAACCTGAATGTACCTTTTTTGATTTCAGCAAGGTTACATGAAACGAAGTTGTTAAAAAACTATATTGTATCTTTAGTCTAGCGGACTAATTAGCAGACTAAATTTATTTTACTTTAAAGCCATTTTTCAGAGTCTCACCTCAAACTCTTTTGTAAAAATAACTGAACAGATGATGAACCATCTTTCAAGGGCAAGCATTAATCTCTGGAAGCAACCATATTCTACAAGTAATACCTCTAAAGATGATGTAATCTGTTCCAAGAAGTCTGTTTCTATTTTCAAGTGGCATACTCTTATTATGCTTTTAAAAGGGCATCTCCATCACACATTGTTACTTTGCTTTTAACTCAGTAACAATCATCAGTGATATTTAATATACATGAAATGGCTTCAGAAAATAATTGATTTTGTATCATTATGTACTTTGAGTCTTACAAATGGTACTTCAAATGGTAATTTAAAGTTGTAAGACTATAAAATGCTTTTACTGTGAAGAACATTTCTCCTAAAGGTTATGTTTTCAAAAGACGTACATCTTTCCTAACTGCCTTAAAATGCTTGAGAATTTTTTGTGTGAGATATCTTGCAATGTTTTGGTTTCTCCACTTATTGTTACTAAATATGATATTGGAGAAGCCAGAAAAAACATTAAAGCAGAAACTCTTCAAAGAAAACATGCTCGGCACTGGAACAATTGTAAAAGCATCTGCTTTTACAAAGAGATGCAATAATCACAAAGAAACAACTACAGTTTTGATTGAAGAACACTTTTTTATGTGCTTTGTTTTTCACTACCCTAATTTCTAGGAAAATCACTAAACTTAGCATTTCCAACACCATATACTTTCATATTAAAAAACTGGGCTTCAAAACCCATACTCTAACTGGTATTCCATGCCACAATGAAACCAAACCTATTCTTGATGGCACAGGCATGTCACAAGAAGTGATATGTGTAGGTGTTGCTTATCATCATATCGTAAGAGCAGGCTGCTATCTCTCTCTCTGCTATCACATTGCTACACTAATATGTGGATCTCAGAGTGCAGTTTGACACCATCTTACTAATTTTAGAGAAGACACAGCTACCTTGCAGAGAGTATTATTGCATGTCCTGGAAGTTCAGGTATTCTACTAGCAAGCAGCAGCAGCAATCCAAATTACCGATGAGAATAGGTGGGGACTTTTTTTTAAAGGAAGATTTTGAACCAGGACTGATGAAAATCATATCTATTGATGTGATAGACTTTTCTATCCCAGATTCCTAGCAGATATTATGAAATCCACCATTCTTTTTTCACATTACAGTGCCACACATCTCATATCCAGCATACGGTCTACTGAAACAGATCTTTCTGACACCCTCAGAGCACAAACACCAACATGTGCTCTCTCACATGCAGGGGCCTCAAGATAAATGTGTTCTAAATTTTTCAGATGAAGTTGAAATTTAATGGGAAAGTATCACCTAAAATCAATCAGAGATGACTACTGTCTAAAACATTTTTTTAGAATAATTTTTGTTAATTTTTAAAACCCAAGGTTGGTTGACAGTGACTATCCTAACTGTCTCTAAAAATTCATCAATTATACTGCTATTTGTAACTATGACAACTTAGAGTCTTTTATTTACACCATTGTGACTGCCATGGCCAAAGACATTTTTCTCTAAGATGCTAGTGTACTTTGCTGTTGGAAAACTAAAAGACTTTCCAGCTTAATAACATCTGCAGATACAAATGGCATTAGCATATTTTCTCATAGTTGACTTTTAATAATTGAACTAGAACATGACCAACAAAAGCACTACAGAACTTCTAAGAGGGTCACCCTCAAATGAATTGCTTCATTAGACACAGAAAAATACTTGGAAAATACATTACAGATGTACAGATTTTGTCCTTGTAGGAAGAGAGTTTAGTTGAATTTTTAAGTTGTTTTCCATCTTTAAATTTTAGGATTCTCTGAAACTTTGTTTAGTGTTCCTTGGCCAATATTCTCAACTCTTAGCTCCTGAGAGCTCTTATTTTTCTACTAAAGTTAAATTCACTTTTCCAGTAATCACTCGTAAGAAACTGCAACAATACAGATTTGCAATTTGTTTTCCATTAAAAGAACAATTTCACTAAAAATGCAAAAATATAAAAACCCCAGAAATGTACTGTTATTTATAAAACTGTGTTTTTACTTGTTCTTCATTTTACTAGCTTCTAAATGCCTACAGATTTCCTTTTCACTTTATTTTTACCAGAAACTGAAATTTAGTTTCCAAGAATGGCAACTGCCAAGTCTGTTCTTATTCCAGAGATCAGCTTCATATTTGTTTTATTTCCTCCTTTCCTAGGCTTTTTGCATTTTCTCAACTCTTCAAGAGTTGAGAAAACTCTTCAAGAGTTTTCAAAGGTAACAGAGAATTTAAAAAAATTAAAGCAATACTCCAGCACATTTCCATAGTTCCTTTAGGTTTCCCGGGCTGTTTGCAGCTGTTGTTAATGGATAGGGGAGCAGCAGATGATGCTGTAACGTGGTACAGCAGCTTTATCATCTCACAAGCCAGAATGCCCTTGTGCCTGGCAGTGATAACAGGGGACAGCAGAGGAACAGAGCTGTAGGTCCTGAGCCTTCCTGACAGGCTGCAGCAGATGTATCTCAGCTATACTTGCTGTGACCTTTACAATGAATACATATACATATAGTCAGTGTTTCCCTTCTAACCTTTTAATCAATAGACTTATTTATATATTTATTATTTCCCATCTATCCACAGAAGCTTTAACTTTTAAGAAATAAAAGAGATTCAAGGAAAGCTTACACAGGTCGGCCACTCCCTATATTGGTACATTTGTAACAAAAGCAGTTTAAATTATTGCTATATCATTTTGACATAATATTTTGAGTTCTTCTTGTTGAACTTTCCTTCTTCCCACTTTCCTTTTCTCTTGACAGACTTAACTTTAAAATGATATTTAAGGGCATTAATTCTGTTTCAAGTATATGAAGGGCTATAACCAGAAAAAACTGGAGACAAACCATATCCAAACAATTCAGCTGCAAGCCTGCAAGTTCTCAACATCTGCCTGCAAACCAAGAGCTGGGCACTAAAGTGTGGTGCAGCTTGTCCCAGAGAGCCCAGCACAGCCATTGGGTATTTACAAAGATACTCCAGCTTTGGTTCAAGCCTCAGAATGAAGGGGAAGCAGAGGAGTACAAGAACAATGGAAGTGAAAAACAAATATAGAAAGGATTAATCTGCTTTATCAATGTAGCATGACAAACAACCTATCATGGCACAGATGTAATTTTCTCACAGTTAGCCTAAAGGTCAGCATGACAATTTTTTACAGCTCTCATTCTTTCCCTCGTTAGGGATGGCACTGAAATGTAAAGGTTTGATGAGAAAGTCTATATTGAACTGTACATGCATCTGCACAAGCCATGTAAGATTGAACAGCACACTCTCCTGTGCTCCTGTAGGCTGCATGTGGAAGGCTGTTGCCTGGTCTGATTGCTCATCACTACACAGTATCATTTCATGCTCAGAAAATGCATGGAAAAGCTTAACCTTTTCAGAGCTGGAAGAAGGACACCAACCCTTGGGCTACTTGGTCTATATTTTTACAACACCACAGCACAGTTCATGTTATAGTGTTCAGTCTCCAGACAGATTAAGAGAGACCAGATTTAAGAACTTTATTTAAAGTTCTTAAACTGATCAGTGTGAAGAACTTGGTAAAAGGGTATTAGCTCATTAAAATTCTTCTATGTACCACTACACTGTTTAGATGCTCTCAAGGAACACTTCAAACTCTGAACTTGGGATAGAAGACATCTATAACAGAACAGCACTGGACTGTTCCTAAAAACTGCTAATAGAAAAAAAAAAAAAGAAGCTACATAGCACTTATAGAACTCTGCAGGGAAAAGTAAATACCTATTTCCTTAGTTTGACTCAAGTAGCTACAATTACACAGATATCTTCAAACAATAATGTAAAAAGGCTGCACTGCAGTGTTCTGAAACACTGAAAGGGGTAGTGTTGCTGGGTCTTGCATACTTAGACCGATGCCTTAAGAACAGCATTAGAAAATTCTTTCAAGTACCTCATTGTTTTGAAAGAGAGCTACAAAAATGTCAGTGTTTTAACTCAGATTTTATCAGCTCTGAAAATACTGACTCAAGTATTGATCTTTTAGCCTGAGCTATTCTGAGGGAAGGTATGAAAAACCCATCTGGATTGATTTAGCTTTGGTCTCCAAAAACAAGTACCATATCTGTATACATAATGATACATTAAGGATTACATTATAAAAGGCTACATACTTGAAAAACAGTCCTTTAACTAAATGATATAAATAATGCTGATGCACTAGGTGCATTAAAGATCATTAAACCACCACTGTTTACTAGAAATAAAAAAAAAAGTTTACTTAAGTAATACTTTGGATTTTTACAATCAGAAGTCTGAAGAGAACTTTTTTTCAAGTGCTCTGGCAGGATCAGCTTCACTAACTACTTGGGGGTGTATCACTCAATATGCAGCTCCAGCTCAAAACACTTCTCTCTAGCAATGGTATATTTAAGAATCGAAAACCTTACATGAGTCGTAACATCTTTCTCAACACAAAACTAGCATGACTTCTTAAATTGTTACAGATCCAAAATAAGCCCTAAAACCTCAGCATTACAGTGCCACACTATGGCACAATTAAGATCTGCAAGCAAAAATAGAAAAAAAAGACAATAAAACCCCCTCTACTTTAATTATTTAGGACTACAGTACCCACCATTAATTTTTGTAAAGCACTAAAAGCAAACTTAGATCTTGCTCAGCAACAGCAACCTAGGATGATTATGCTTGAGGATTTTATTTCAGTACTTTTTTCCCCAATTAAAAAAGAAAAAGGTGCAAGTATTAAATCTTCAAAGACTAGTTTGATATGCCTTTTGCACAGATGGGATATGTGGGGAAGTGGATACCAGGGGCATTTCTTTACTTGTTGGCTACAAAATGTAGAGCTTTTTGTTCTCTGCATTACAGTGTGAACTGAAAGGTTTTCAGTTGACAGCCAATTGAAGAAAGGTTCAAAAGACTTTCAAGTTTGGTTTTTTTTTACTATTTCAGGTCATGCTACAGAATTTTAGAATGTACTTTTATGTCAGAGTGTAATTCCAGACCTAGATATATTTAAAAATACTTAGTATTTCCACGTTTTTGCTACTAAGTTTTGTAAGAAAAACAAACTATTTTTTTTGCTGATGTTGAAGCACAGCAACCCAAGATGTCCAAAATTTCACATCTAAGTTTTTATCTATAGCAGCTCACTGCACAAACCATATGTTATTTTAATTACTTTGCCATTTATATAATTTATGCTTTCCACAGCATTTGTTTTGCAAGAAAGCTATAAATCAGTTTTCTATGACCATTACCAGTACTGCCTTATTCATTCGAACATTCAATTTAAAAGTGTTTTCCTAATAAATCAAACATTATACATAAGTAATCAGCTGAGGCCAAGACCATACCAATTATTTTACCTGCAAGAACTTGCCATTACAAACATTTCCCATTGGGTATAATAAAATATATGTCTGGTGCCTCAAGACTTACAGGAATACCCTGTACCAAAGCATTAAATAAAGATCAGATGACTAACTGGGGTACTGTTTGTTCCATCCCTTTCTTAATTGCTATTGTCACCACTTTGGTTTACAAAAAAACGGCATAGTTAGATGCATGCCAGTCCTTTCCTGTTAGGATGGTTTATTCAAGCTTTTAAAATCCCTAATTATATATCTTTCATCTTCAAACACTTTCAGCTACAGACTGCTTAAACCATCATTTAAAAGGGTTTTCTCTTTTATACATTACCTATCTCTAAGCCATATGCATATATACATATACACATTAATACGATTCCTGTTATTAGACCTCTGTTTTCAATTATGACACAATTTCTGTACATTTTTTTACTGCCTTTACTCAAAGCATGAGCCACTTGGTTACACCTAAGATCCTAAGTCTTACTCATAGCCAGCATTTATAAACAGCTAACTGTGAACATTATAGACTTCCAAAAAACTCTGTTCTAAGGCCTCACTAGAAAATGTGAAGGTCTCAGGTGCATTCCTGAACTGTGACAGGATCAGCCTAAATAAATTCTGTACTCTCACCTGCTAGCAAAATTGCAGTCTACCACCTAGGACTTGTGATTTTGCAAGTCTTTTGGGAGGGGAGGAGTTTAGCAAACTTGAGTGACACTGAATGGAGACTATTTATAGAGAGTGCCTTCTTAGGAGTTCTAGCATTTAGCAGTTGCCAAAGAATCACACTGAACTGCATAAGGAGCCTAAAAATAAATTCCAGATTTGCAACTCCTCCCCAAAACCCAACAATAACGAATTTTGAAAATGTTGGTCTTTAACTGCCCTCAAAATTTAGTAGCAGAGTACTTCTGTTATCCTTTTTTTAGTTGCAAAATCAATATTCCCTTCTCCCTCTAACAGCAGACATATCTTCTTCTATTAGTCATTCAGGTATCACCGCTAAGTATTCAAAATTAGATAATCTTCTTCAAAAATATCTATTATTTAAATTATAAAGATACTGAAATTCAATATACTACCAAAAAATGCCTTTCCTTACAGCCCACAAAGAAGAGATTAGTTGGGATAAATGGCATCCTTACTGCTTCTCAATTATGCCCTCCTTGGAAGAATCAAAACCATGCTTCACAGTCATTCATTAGGCAATCCTTTCTAGGAAACTAGACGAAACTTCATACCTTCCTGAACTTTTCCATCTGCTTATAAAGATCTGGATCCAGCTCCTGAGACACATCTTTCATCCAGAGTAGAGCTCCTCTGTATTCAGTCCGATACTGCTCCATTCTGTTTACTGTCAGCCACGTGTCTGAGATGGCCCTGTATCTGAAAGTCTCCACTTCTTGATACAATCTACTGAGAGGAGTACGGAGTGCTAATCTGGGGAAAGGCATGAAGGGAAGAGACAAAGGAGAGGAACATGTTAAACATGTTTTTCCACAAAGGATTAATACGATTCCTCACAGTTTACCAGTACTCAAAAAAAGCACACGCAGCCAACACAGTTCACTTAAGCGCTAGTGTATGTCCAGATGATTCTACCACATGGTTGGACATACACATGAAACAGAATAATTTTGAATTAATATTATGCTTGCAACCCTTCTGTTCAAATAGCAACTTTTCAACTACACGTGTGAGTGGAAAAGAAACCTCTTCTACTATGCCTATGTATTTTAGTTTGACAAGTCATTTGTGTGTTATCACCATGCTCTTCACAAGTTTCATTTAACAACTATAAAAATATATCCAAGGTAACTTATTACTAGAAATGTATCACAGATGTATCAGGAATGTCATGCTAAACATCAAACAAAAAGCACTTCCATTAGCACTTTCAGTCTGAAAATGTAACTGTAATTAAATAAAACATCTGCCAGGTAGATATTATCTGAGTTTTTTCCTTGTTTTTTGTTGTTTTGTTTTATAGTAATTGGAACAATTCCTTTGAAGGACATTTATGTTTTGGAAAATTTAGAAATTTATCTAAACGTTTCTTCTGGCAACCACACTTTGGAAAGGCAGTAGGGGACACTGTTGTCCTCCCTACGCCACCACTTCATCTCCTGATGGGATCTCAACATCAGACAGGATTATTTCTTTTGCTTTGCTTCCTCCTGCTGCTTCTGCTTTCCTCTTGGTTTCCAGCAGCACCTCACTGGAATGGGTTCAATCGGTTCCGCACCAGCAGAGAGATAGTTTAATGTGCTAGGAAATCCCTTGGCAAAAGAGAATTTCTAATTTTGGCTCCAGTAGGCCAAGAAATGTCTTCTTGATCTCCAACTACTGAGCTAGCTATGAGTATGAAACACAAATAAATGCAGTTCCAACTTCAACAAGAGTTTGAGGATAACTCAAAAGAAGAAAGGCAAATGGTTTTATTTTTATGTGAATTTATTTTAAAAGATGCCTTAAAAATGTACTGAGCAAGAGCTATAATAATATGTGAATTTATTGTGACTTGGCTTTTTCCCACAAAATTTTTTCTCATTCCACAAATTCTTACCAAATTCCACAATTCCAAATTCCATAATTTCTTATCCAAAAGAAAGCTTAGTTTATGTAGAGATGCCCTGAGATTTCTATTAACAGTTAAGCTTCAGAAAGAAGTAAGTCATCAGCACTTTTGCTCAAAGGTGCCTTATATGTGTCTTAAAGATCCCAGTTATGACTGTTACTGGAAGTGCTATGTAAATGACCAAACTCTAGATCAAGGTAAACATATGAAATTCTCAGTGCTCTGTATGCTATGCTTTATTTTGAGCCAAACAACTGCACTGTTAAGATAAAGCCAGAAAGCATCACAGTAGCTAGAAGTCCCAAAATCCTGTAAAACATAATGGAATAGAATTTTCCTTTGTGAGTGATGGCGAATTTCATACTTTCTTAGTCCTAATACTGTGGAAAAAAAGCATCACAATACTTGTAATGCTACCAGGTAATGTTATTTTTAAACTTCTAGAGCAAACACTGGGTCAGTGAGATGTCAAGGACTCTGGTTAACAGCAGGTGTTAGTGCACTTGTGTGTCCATCTGGATTCCTTACCTTTTACTTGCCTCTGCACAACTTACATGAGCTCTGTAGGAATCTAGGATCTTCTCTCAGGGAGACTACACTAAAGTTTAAGCAGAAGATGGCATTCAGACTCCCTCCTTTCTCCTCTGCCTAGCTGAGTGTGAGAGTTGATGGCCCAGAAAAAAGTATTCCCTTACTCATTTCCTCCCTCTCAGGACCCAGACACCTCCACAGTGTGCCTGCTGCAGCATTTCTCTGCAGAGTGAGAACTGCCACCAAACAGGAGCAGAACCTGACATCAGCTCCTTTACAACCCTGCTGCTGGAGAGGCCACAGAGATGCTCCAGTCCAGCTTTAGAACTACTGAGCTGAACAGACACAGGCAGGGGATCTGAAGAGATAGATGTAGCAGGTTCATATGACAAAAGGCAGCATCAGGCAAAATTCAAAAAGCCACTAATATTGCTAACACTACAGCAGCTTTTGTCAATGATTCTTCCTATCAATTGGCTCCTCAAATATTTCAAACAGCCGGATGAATTATGACATTGGTGAATCAACTACCATTATCACAAGCACTACACAAATCAGACAACAATGTTGACTCATATACCTTTGCTGAGAAGAAAAGCAGAGGGCCTTTCCTGTAGCTTGCATCATTTTTCCTGCTCTTGTTTTATCCTGAGAACCCTGTGATCGAAGAAATTTCCCCAATTCATTTTCTTCCTGAGACAGAACTAACAAAAAACAAATGAGTTGTCAAATATGTTATTTAATTGGTTCCTAACAGCTTTAAAGCTGGCCTAACATCAAACAGTTTAAGTCACTTTAGGTCCAAGCAGCAAAGCAAAAATAGTTTCATAGAATTCCTGCATTTTGTAAACTGAAGACTTGATTCATTTGAGAAATTTGCTGATATACGTAACAAGAATCACAAAATTCCATCAGCACCAAAAGACAAGAAAAATATGATGTTCTTTAAAAGTTAGGTTGGTTATATTACAAAAAGGGCCATCTTGATTGCAGTAACTTTCAGTGCTGGGTTTTTTGGGTTCTGTCTGGTTTGGTAGGCTGGCTTTTAGATTTTTTACCACTTGGACTGCCTCAGCTGATAGCATACTTTTATTGAAGCTATATCCAAGTTGTTCTAACCAAAACTCATTCACTTGCTCTTCTCTTGCTCACTATTTTTCATGTTTGACTACATAAAATTTCACATGAAAAATCTAATACTTCATTTTAAAGAACATTTACTTTCAAATTACTTGGCAAGATTACTTGACAACTAACATTCTATAATTCAAACACCATATTTTGACTATCTGAAACTCATCTACCTTGAAGTAACTGATCATTTTTTAAACAGGAAGATGAAGTGGTTTTACACTGAATTGTTGACTGCTTTGAAAGTGGGACCATGGACCTCAAAGAACCTTACAAAAACATTTCATGATGCCCTCATTTCTTTGCCTTTTAAAGCAGCTATCTTCTATAGCACCAAATATCAAGAGGGAGAATGGCCTAAAACAATGAAAGAAGATCTCTTGAAGTCCTCTTGCCATTTTTCAAAATGGCAACAGTCAACTCCAGCACAGACTCAACCCTCTTTGGTAGAAGATGCACATCTGCATTTGATTGCACAACCGCAAATCTTCCCATCAGATTTCACCTGCCACTTCTTTAATTTGATACGCTATTATTCTGGATTTCAATTTTACCTCCTGATTCTGAAACATTATCTCTGACATTCTTTGGATAAAGAAAAATGAAAGGCTCAAGAAAATATGGGTAACATTAACAAAAGACAGTAAATTGGAAGATGATTTCACAGCTGGAGTCTCTCCTTCAGGCCAGAAATCAAACAATACGGACCGCAGAGAACCTTTAGAGGACATTTAATACAGCTTGCTGTTTGAAACTTCCCAAATTAGGTCCCCATGTCTCACTAATGACTGTCACTAATTACTGTACATTTTTTACAAGCCAATCAGCATTATGAAATTCATCATAATAGTATGGATTACTTAACTATAAAACTAGTAATAAGCCAAAAATTCTTCATCAGCAATCCTGATCAAAAAAAACCCCCAAACCCAAAAACCAGTAAAACAATTTAGAAAGAAGTTATGACTCCTAGACAAGACACTTCTGAATTTAAACAAGCCAACCACCTCATGGGGAAAAAAAAAATTAAAGAAAGCTTTCTCCAGTCATTATTGCTATCACTGCATTATATCAATATATAAAATTTCAGAACTGGGAAATCTTCAAACAAATAAGCAAATCTGCATTCAGCTGTCTGCAAGGAACATTATCTTTACTTTTTAATGGGATGAAACTAGTAGTTCCCCACTTTCATTTTTACCTTTTCACTTGTTCAATGATTCCATAATGCAGACCTTCTTATCATTTTAACTACTGTGTTTGATCATACTTACAACAAATCCTTTTTTGATATAGTTCAATTGCTTTCAGCAACTCCATACACGTTCTCTGAATAGAATGGAACAGCTGATATTGAAACAAAATACACAAAAATTTGTCAAGTGTATGCAAGAAGCACTCAGGAATAAAATAAAGAACTTCATTTTTTGTAGAAATTATTAGGGAACATTCTCTTCTTGAACAATGAGCAATATTTCTGGTATTTCCCTTATCAACTGTGCTCTTCTTTCAATTAAGTTATTCACTGAAACTAAAGACTGATCAATCATAACTTTACAGAAGGAAAACAAAGAAAAAATAACCTTGGAAACAGAACTATAATAAGCAGTTGATAGATAACCAACTACTTGTGTTGGGTTACTTTTTTTAGTTGATATCTTTATACAGATAGGAAGATGTACAAATCTGTTTCTAAAAACCTCATGGTAGAACAGTTATCAAAATATCTATCCATCAATCATTCTCACATGTGGGAATATGCATATTGAAGTTTTCATAGACACTGTGAAGTCCAGTGGAACAAACTTGCATAAATATGGCCAAAACAGAAAGTTGTTGATTTAATCTGAAAATTTTTTTGGCATAAGCAAAATTTCTAAAGCAGCTGTTTCCAAAGGGAGTAGAGGTAAAAAAGTCAGTCATGACTATATTTGGAGATTGTTTCTTGGAAACAGAAAAATTACTCTTCCTGTCTGTCCATCTAAAACCTCCAGCCTGCAACTTAAACCTAAACTCTACCATATCAGGCATTACGGAGCTAGAAGTAAAATGGACCATGGGCACATTTAGCACCTTCATTCAATACTGCTTGACTACAAATTTACACAGATCTTGTCTTTTAAAATGGGAGTATGACTTGTAGGTGAGAATTTGTCCAAAACATGCTTATTTCACTTGTGTGAACACAAGTTCCCTTATTTCTAATCCCACCTGAACTAACACAGCATCCTTCCTGATCAGTCTACAACACAGCAGACATGGTAAAAACTCGGATATGTATTTATAAAATATTGTTCCATGCTTTCAGCTTGTTTTACATCAATACTCTTGATTTATAATCCATTGTGAAGGCTCTGTAGGTAGAATCACCAGGTGATAAGTTATTGCTATTCTTGTGTTTGTTGTACTACAGCCCTCTGTATTTCAGCTAAAACCTAAATAAACTGAGAATCCTAAGTCATTATTTTTTTTAAGAAATAGCAAGAGAGCCAGTAAAGCAAAATATTTACCCTCACATAAGAAAACAACACAAACAAAACCTACATGGACATTAACTGGGTTATTACACTTCTGTAGTACATCCTCAATTTTTTGCTTTGTCTCAAAGACATTTTAGGTCTTCATTTTGTAGAACTTCAGCCTACTTTTTTTCCCTCAGTGGGGCAGAGGATACTGACAGTAGGACTGTATTTGTCAAACAGCAGGATTCCTTCTCTTGGTTTTATTTCACACTTTCATAATCTTCTTTTGCCATGTCAGAACCAACTAACCTGCTCCGAAATCTCCAGAGCAGAATGCCCTGTGCACCTTACTCCTGGGCATATTGCATGTTTTTCTGGTATATGTGGTATTTTATACTCGTATAAGAAATGTCATTTGTACACTCAATAAAATACTATTAGGAAAAAACCCCAAACAAATCACCTTAAGCTAACATAGGCAAAGGATAAGGATGATCTCCTGACTCCCCGTGCTAACAAAAGGAGGAAATCTGTCCCTAAAACATGAAAATAAATCTGAAATATGTTAAGTTCCAAATAAAGTTAGAGGGACAGGGGGTTTTGTGTTAAAAAATTCCCGTATATTCCCTGAATTTACATAGATACTTTTGTCAGAATTTGGAAGAGATATTATATGAAAATTATAAAAAATGTATGTATGTTATTATATCCTATGTGCACACATATTAAAGGCTTGGTGGAGATGAAAACACTTTAAAAACTAACAAACAGAGTAAACATTTTTATTATTATTATGTTATGTAAACATTACAAACCTCTAGTTTTGCATCCAGATCCGCATCTGAAGCCACAACATGTTCATCTTCCTTTTTTCCTGTAACTTTTATAAGGGTTTGTTTTGTTTTCCAGTATTTTTGTTGCATTTTATTGACCACAGATTTTTCTTGGCTTTGAGCATATTGGTCATAAAATTCTCTTGGATAGTTGCTAGAATAGAAACAAACAAAATTTAAAACTTAAATTGGATGCTTTAAAAATAAATCTAAAACACTCAATGCATTTCCATTAAGAATATTGCATTTGCATGCTGACACATATATTCCAACATGCAGTTCTTCATTATGCATTAACAACAAAGCAACTAAATTAGCATATTTCCCATCCTACTCTGAAAAATAATATACTGATTTCAACTTGAATATCTTAACCGTGCAGTACTGCCTCAGAAACAGCTGCAAAGAATTCTTCCCAATGCATTACGAAATAATTTATAGCCCATGGTATAAACTTTTTATTTTGTATAATTAATAGGAGAGTTTCAAGTGAACTAGCAGAGTTGCTTAAGCAGGTACGAATTTTCATGCCATTTCAGCACTATGGGGATTTGACACAGCTCATTTTATGAATGGGATTAGACTACTTCTTGCCCTACTTTTCTGTAATTGAATAAAAAAAGAATTAGAAGAACACTGATCTCTGTTGAGCATGTTATGTTAGACTGATATCTCTTGTCTCTGTACACTCGACTACATCACAACTGTGGGTGTATTACAGGTACACTTTTCTTTCAAGGATCAGTTTTCACTGACAAATAATTCTGTATTCCTGTAGCAGACTGAATAAAAGTGCAATATATAAATTCCATATTCCACAATATTTAAGCCATACCCAGACAGCTTAATAGAAAATATAGCCCTACAATGAAATCTGAGTGTCTTTTGGGACATTATCAGTTTGTGCAAAAGTACATACATTTTCCCCTATGTGCATATATAAAAAGCTGTGGTACTCTTTCAGTGTTATAGAAATACATGGTTGTTAAAAATTACTATATTGGATACTCCACAAAACTTAAATAAGTTGTGTTTATTTTGAGAAGATACCTTCAACCTGTGGAGTGACAAACTGTGGTTTACTAGGGAAATATTGACCCCTAGTTCTGCTCACAACACACAGACTGCTCAGAGACCCCAACAGGCCTTCAGACCCAACATACACACCAAGTTATATATTGAGACGTGTTCCTGCCCATGGCAGGGGGGGGTTAGAGTCAGATCATCTGTAAGGTCCCTTCCAACCCAGGTCATTCAATCATCCTATGATCATCTGATTATATGTATCTATATATTAGCTGTAAAGTAATACAGCCATTCTGAAAAAACAAGCCACTGGTACTCATGTTCCCCAAAAGGGTAGCACATCTACCCTCCAGAGTTACTAGTGACACAGTTTAACCTGAAAAGGAAATTTTTTTCATAGGGTTTCATTGCTTGCTTTAGTTACTTTTAATCACCGAGTTAGGCAACAGTACCTTAATCACCAAAGAGATAAGAAATTAAACTGGAAGTGAGCAGGGACATAATTTTGAAAAGCACTTATACAAAGAACTTCATGGCTTCTTCACCAAACTTGAAAAGCAAAGATATTTACCCATTTAATTCTACACAAATATTAGTTCCAAGAGTTTAATTTATTAATTAAAATTAAAATAAAGGTCTTTTGGTGCTACAGCAGAAAATAAAAAACGTACAGAAAATACCACGTTTTATTTGGAATTTTGTACAATCAAGCCAACACACACTGCCAACAGACAGCCTATCAAGTTGGGTGAAGATTATATTGACCTGATACATGCTGAACCTTTAAAATACAAAATTTACAGCCTTTAATGAATAAATGTGAGCAAACATAATGTCAGAGTTTGATAAAAATACCATTACTTTAATAATAATTAAAAATACCCATCAAGGTATTGTAAAGGCCTTAGTTGCCTGACTAATTGTGTGCTTTGACTTCTGCTACAGCAGTGAAAATAACTGAGACCTTGTTTCAGTAGTCAAGTGAAGAAAACACCATAATTCATCTGATGTTACCCAGCTTCGAGAGCTACCTCAGCTGAGGTCACCAGAAATTCCAGGGGCAAGGTACAAAAATTAGCTACTAACGTAAGGTCACAAAAGGATTAGAAAAAGTGGTGGGATTAATACAGATTCCTGAATTATGAGACTGATAAACCAATGGAATGAATCAACACACCAAACACTATTAGCCCTTTAGAATTAAAAGAAATTATCAAGATACTTACTATTTATGACCTTCCATGATTCTTGTTTTCTTCAGACACCTAAATAAGAAATTATCAGTTGATACGAGTATCTGTAATTTTTAAGTTAAACACTAGAAATCCTATATCTTTCCCTCAGACAATTACTATGCTGCAGCATCTTGTTTACTATATTACAAAAGAAACCTTTCCAATCTGTGAGCCAAATGCCTTCCTAGTGTAACACAAAATTCTCACGAAAATCCGTTACAAATGGATTTAATTGCTGCCATTAGTGATGCCAATCTTTCCATGTTAGCAAGTTTTTCAAGCAAAAGCAAATTTACCAGGCATAAATTCAGTGACCCTTGATGAGGCATGCCAAAATTGTACATGCTAGGCATCACCTTCTGTCAAGTTTTTTCCCTCCAAGTTTTAGCCACAGCAAAACTCACTTACTTTTTTACTTATTTTTTTTTTTTCCTATATCCCACTGATCTATTTTTTTTCAAAACACTAGTTACATCATGTCTTGAGTCAGAGATGTAAAATTTAATGACCAGATGGTTCTTCTATGAGGGGCAGCACAGTTCCTGAGGATAGAGTATGATCTGTATGCATTAGAACTTTAGATTTTTTAAGTTACTATCTCCAGCTAGGATACTTGAGTTTCCCACTATACTTTGAGCTGACCAGATGGCATGCACATCACTTCCCACCAGTACCTGAGCACACGCCTTCCAGGCCAAATTTAACAGCCAAGCCAGATACTCATAAACAACAATCCTCTGCTGCTTTCAGAGAGGACTGTTCCTCAGCACATGGTTAACATGGGATTGGAGGAACTGCAGCAGGATCTGGATGAGACCAAAATGAAACTGGTGAGATGGATGGTGCTGCTAGGGAATGGATTTTAGCAAGTAGAGGCACAGAATGAACACACCAACAGGCTCCACTAAGGTATGAAGCTGACTGACTGAGGAAACAGTAATGGAAAAAGCAGATAGGGAGGTAATGGTGCTGAAACTGAACTTTGGCACTAAGCCAAGTAAAAAAAAGAAAAGGGGATACAAATGGGAGTCATGATGTTGGAAACGTATCTAGCACAGTACTGCATACAGACAGTGTGGTTAGCACTGGAGAGGCAAAGGGACTGGAACAGATTGCAGAAACCCAAACAAGAGAATGCAAACAACCTGAATGCTCCCTGCAAGCGTGAAGCACATGCACTTCCATTTGGAGCTGAATGAAGCCAAATCCCAGATTTCTGAGTCTAACCTCTCTGCTGTCAGTACCTGTGAAACTTCCTGGCAAAGTTCCATGAGATACTGAAAGATTATATCAGAGCAGGAATTTTGCCTGAATTGGAATTGTGAAATGCTCTTAAGCACTGCAGGAGAGACCATGAGAAAATTCGTAACTCTATCTTCAGACCAGAGTTTAAATGTAAGGGTCAACAGCTAAAAATGGAAGAAGAAATAATCTTTTCAGGTTGTGTTACAGAACCATTGAGCCACACAAGATACAGAATGGACCACTTTACTGCTCTTTCTAGAGCCAAAGGCACGGGCACAATTAACTCATTTTCTAATACCTTTATATTCCTGACTTCACTGTTTTCACACTGGTCCTCCTTAAGTCAACTGTGGGGGTGTGAGTGAGATAAGACCACAGGATTTAGCTTGTATACACATCCATGACTCAGTTATTCAGCAGCACTCTTGGTTTGACAGGAAGCAAAGAACAGCCTGCCTAGGTGGAATAACACGTACATTACTTGGAACTAAGTATAAGCACCAGTATGGGGAAATGGTGTAAGGCACTGACCTTATTCACTGTACACGTCCACCTGCTTCTCCTGGAAACCAATGTCCCTACAAAAAATAAATAGGGTCATGGTGAAATGACTGTAATTTGCAAGTACAGCTCATGCTCTTTCTTCCTAAACATCTGACCTCACCCTTTGACTCTGAAATCTTCTTAGTTATACTCTTCCAGGTCCTACATAGCACCCTTATAGCCTGAAGATACACTTTGTGGGAATTTTGATATTCAAAGAGGACAATATTTTCATGGTATGAAAATGAAGGCATGTATTCTCTGTTCTGCTGTGTGACAGGATGGCCTCTGAGGTCTTTGAGGCTACAAGACCTGCTGGAATGGTGTCCTATGGCCAATCAGGGTGTAAGGAAACAGAAGTGGAGTCTTACCAACACTGCTGGAAATGGCTCCTGGCACATGATACCACCCAAAACATGCCAGGAGGGAAAAAGGTCCCAGAGACTTCTCGATAGTATAGATAGAAACCATGTCAGGGAGATTGCTGTAATTAAGCAGTGACAACAAGCAGCAGCCCAGGACACAAACTCAATCCCTGGACCCATTTTATTTACAGTATGGAGCTAACTTTTGGTCCTAAATGAGAATTCAGTTTGCAAAGACAGCTAGTAAGTACTAGCATTGAAAAAAAAAGAAATGTAGTTGTTAAAAAATCATGTGCAGTAAATTGTCTCTGCAGTAGTTTAAGAGGACCCTAATTAATTTATATAATCTCTTACTTCATATGTTGCTACTGTCTGTTCCAAGTCCAGGAACCAAAAAGGGTTAAGATACTGTTTCAGCTCTAACAAAGGACACTATTAAAATGGCTTTGCTGAAAGCAGTGAGGTTTTTAAAAAGAAATACCAAAATTTAAGTCTAGTCTCAAAAAGCGAGAGATACTAATAAGAGGGGACTGGAAACAGCCCAGGGAAGTATCCAAGAATTAAAAGGAACATTTCACAGCCATGTAAAGAAGAATCCCTGCAGTCACAAAATGCTGGCCCTGAGGCTGCAGAGACCAAGAATGATCACAAAACCTCTCACTACTTTAAGTTTTGAACTCTTATGCTTTCGAAGAACAAGAAAAATCCCCCAAAGAGAAGTAACACGCCAGTTGGTGTATGCCAAAATTAACTACAATAGAAGCACATGACACTAACTTGAATCTACCAATGCTTTCTCCAAAAACTTCAGTCAAATTTAAAATTAACCCATACTATCATACAGTTTTAGATATAAAAACAAACTTTATTTGCCACAAGGAGTTGATGTAAGGGACTTTGTTTGTTTTTCTTCTCAGTGTATTAAAATAAAAAAAAAGAGAAAAGTTTCAATAAATAGTATTATACTAAAAATTATTAACAAAATTTTAAAAAAACCCACCATCTCATAGGAAAGCATTTGTATTAGGAAGTTTCCATGATATTTGACAATAAAGGGTTACACACACTTGTGATTTCCATGACAGACTTTATCTTGACAAACAAAAGGGAGTGATACTGTGGATGAGGGGGTGGGTGTCAGAAGTAAGCATACCTGCTTTATTCACACCAGAGGAGTGCCATATGACAGACAACTGTACAGAAACCCACATTTAATACTGCACAGTGATGGATCTGAGCCTTCTCGAATAAGTCCACTCACAGCTCCAGTAATTTTGCAAGTGCTTCTCAGTGTTTTGAGAGACTAATGCTACCTCAGTTTAAGCATTAAACCTGAGCTGGCCGTATTAATAACAAGTCTGCTTGAAACACAAGGGACCACAGAGCTGAAAGACCCATTCCCATACAGAACCAGCTGGGGTCCATACAGAACCAGCTGGGGTGACAAGCTCTGCCAAAACCTTGACAATCCCTGGAAGATGTTTTTGAGGAGCCACCAAGAAGCCTCAGCATCACATTCCACAAACCTGGAAAAAACCTCTTTACAAAATCCTGTTTGTATACCGATACCAGAGAAGACAGGCACAGCCTGGACACTGAAATACATCAGAACTGTTTCTAGACTCGGCCTGGCTTCAGGTGTAATACAGCTGAATTCAGGCAGTGCTCTGCCACAGACAACATGAAATGCTGAAACCAAGATAGTGCTGCAAACAGACAACTAGAAACAGGCAGAGTTTCTCTGGGTGGCAGACTATTTACCCACAAATTATTTCCACAGGAAGCCATAACAGCTGGAATGCACACAGAAGTTAATTTTATTTCTGCCGTACTCATCACACTACTGAGAAGTTTTATTAGCTAGAATGAAACTTGATGGGGGACACTTAGCATTAGCAAGTGGCATTTCTACTCCTATGGAAAATCATCTGATTCTCTATATTCTCCAAGACCACTTGAATAAAGCCATAAATTTTTCTGTGCAAATAGGAAAATGTTTTCATAGTGTTTTGTGTGACTTGAACTGCAGTATGCACTAGGATTACCCTCCAGCTCATGCTCTGTACAACATTTGTACAAGCTTGCTTCTCTTTTTTAGCTTTAGTATATTTTGTTGCAGCATAAATTGTCTGGTTTCCCAAGCGCTGAACAGCTTTATGAATAATCTTTAGATTATATTTGTATAAGGAGAAGATGGTATGATTGCCTTCTCTCCAACAGCTACATTGACAACACAAAAGTCTGTATATCACTGTCACTCACATTACTTCTCTTTTTCAGCAAGCCTAAATGTAAGAAGTGTCACGTGGCGTGGTAAAGTTTGTATCTTAATACTCTTCTAGGTTATGAGGAAATCAGTTTAAAACCCAACCCAACAAACAAAAGCTTTAACCCTAATTCACATATCTTCTTGTGAGAGTATTGGTTACATAGCTCTTATTGTGCTCTTAGTTCAGACAACAGATCACAGAACAATATCAGGATGCAACCAGAGGCATTGAACAGGAACCTTTCCAACTCTGAAGATATATGTAAAACAAACTGTTGATCAATCACAGCTTCTCAGAACAAAGAGATGAACTGAAATCCTTGTAAAAAAAAAACATTATAAATGCTGATGTACAGAGCAAATCTAACATCCAAAGATGACCTAGCAGTTATGTAGGAAGGCGGTAGACTGAACAACGCATTCTTTTGAGATACATCCAGAAACAAGCAAAGGGAACAGAACAAACAGCATAGCAGAATTCAGCAACCCTTACGTGAAGGCAATATGTTCATCAAAACAAACAGAAGAGTCTGCATTCACTGACAGAACTGTCCTCTGAGTTTAGTGTTCTTTCAAAGCAGATATGTTCTGTGGTTCCTCAAATCACAACAAACTCTCCATATCCTAAAATCCTTGCAACTTATAAATTCAAATATGGCAGAATCATGCATTGCAGTTGACTTACTTATGTCAACAGTTTTATTTTAATACATAATCTTCCAAGAAACTTTTAATACAGTAATAGTAGAGTGATGCTAAGTAACAAAAAAAACCCCATAAAATTACGGAATTCTATATATAAAATTTAAGAGTGGTAGTTTCATTTATGTAAAATACTTTGAAGGGAAGAAAATGTGCCTAGGTGAGGGAATCAAGGCCATCTGTGCCTCCAACAGCTCTTGGCTGACAACTTATCTCTACTCTGCTCCCTGGAAGCTGTGATCAAACTGAACCAAGTAAATGGGTCTGCAAAAAAGAAGCAGTCTCACTGCAACACTAGACAGGGTGCAGGTTTATCTTCTGTGGTGTATCTACAAACAAACAGACCAGAAGTTTCAAATGGTGTTTGACTTTGCCTTTCCCAAGGAAAAGAGAATATAACAGCCTGTAGATCTGAACTATCCATGTTGTCAATGCAGGAAAAGAATGAAAGCTGAAGTCTGGGTCTTTCAGCATCAAGGTTATACACAGACTTAGAAATATTCCTACTTTTAAAAACAAGAATAGCTACTACTCTAATTCAGCTAAAATTAATCTAGAGTTCAAGCTATACCTATGACAAATGACAAGATTTAATTTTTCCTCTAAAGCTCTTAATTCTCCATATTGATGCTCTAATCCTGCAGAATCATCCATGCTTAGCTTTAAATCCAGGAGTCTTTTCATTCTGTTAGACTACTCACTGATACATTTGTTTATTAATTCAAAAAGTTTGCAAATTGGTCTATAAGCACTGCATTAGCAGTTCCTACCATCCATTACAACTTTTTGTCTAATCCTTTGTCTCAGACTGATCCACAGCTTTGCTGCTTATTCTGGAAAGTGTCTATCTTGGAGATTACCCTCAAGTTCTCAGGAGAAGAAATACAAGATGGCAGTATCAACAGAATTACTCTTTCAATCTATTTCAGGAACTGACACCTAGAAAGAAATTTCATACATCCTTAAAAGAAACACTAGATAAACGGCATCTGTTACACAGTGAAGGCTCCTGCTATATTCATACACCTGGGAGATGCTGAGAGGGGAAAAAAATTATCCTGTTTGACTGTAATTATCTAACTTTTGTGCCTAAATTACCGTACTAGCCTCGCAAGACTAAGACCCAGTTCAGATAGTGATAAGAACCTCCAAAGAGCAATTCTGAGCATCTCAACCAGAGCCTCACCACTGTGCTCTGTGCACACAGAAATTATGTTTTTTGCATTAGGCACCTGAACTACAAAGATAAATCATGCTGTGAGAGCACTGCTCTATTCCCCTTCTTTTAGAACTAGGATTTCATGGTGGTCTGTTGAATTACTGTGGGGGAAAAAAAAAAAAAGTCAGCAGCATACTGAGTAACACTGTCCTTGGGACATGGCCATATCCCGTTAAGTCCCCTGGAATCAATTTTCTCTTTCATTACAAACACTTCTGGAACTAACATTTCTATACACAGTTTTTGCCATTTCTTTCTCCTCTTTACCAAGGCCTATGAGACATCCCAGGAAACTACTCATTTATTCCATTTCATTTATTCATTTGTCTTGATCCTTTAAAGAATTAAAAATAAACCCAAAGAATTAACCTAGTCTACCCCTGCCAAATTTGACTTGCAGAAAAATCCCAAGCACGTACTTAAAACAACAGAAGTATCAGAGAAATTGGAGTCTGTTCTCCAAAGAGGTATTTTGACCCCATACAACACACCTTTCTTTTTCAAGATAGAAAACTGTGTGGAGAACAAACCACAGTAATACCAGCAGGCATCTTAAATGACTAAGATTGTGTGATTAGAGATGTGCACTGTAAGAAATCACGCATAAGGCATGAAGAAACCTGAATGTTTTGGGTCTTCTTTCTGTCATTTTGTAGCACTGCCTAGGCACCTGTCTTTCACTCAATTTCACACTGACTCTAATACTCTGTGTAGGGCATATATGGGTCACATCTATTGCAGAGAGTACTGTCAAATGTTACTTTCTTCCAAAACGCAATTGTCATCCTTCTAATTTCAGAATACACAATTAATGTGGGAAATGATTCTACTTAAATTCCTGGTCTAGTCTAAAAAAAGGATGATATCCATGGCCATGTTTCTTATGCTACTCATTATACTATCATTATGCTTTACTTTTCTATTTCCAACTCTGATGAATACAACTTAAGAGAAGTGGCAGACAAACTGCAAACTTACACTTTGAGAGTTTATTGCTCACTTATACCAAGAACTAAAGAGTATAAATCCATCTGAAGCACTCTGGTTTTCAGTACTTGAGTGGTTACAAGTAATTTTTAGCCAACACAAAGCAGAAATTTGGCACTGTCAACATGTTTTTTAAAACATGCTTTTGCCCCCACAAAGTGCAAGGACCAACTCAGCAGTTAGCACTCCTCTCTAAAAAAAAAAATATGTCTATTTGGTACTAGATATCTGTCATATTATTAAAAAAAACCCTATCAGGTCAAATTTATAAGTGATCTCCTTTCTAGAGCATAAAATGCATTGAAATGATGCTTGGAGCTGGGTTGATGGTTTTTTTTTTGGTTGTTTTTTAAACAGTTGAATGAAAAATTCCTAAACCCAGTAGATTATCTGAAAAACATTGATAAGAATGGCACATCGAGTCACAACACAGTACATGTAGTCTCAGAACAAAATATTTCAAATAAATTCTGGTAGACTGGCAAGATTGATGAGCAAACAATAGCACTTTCAAGATAAGTTCATTTGCACACAGAACTTTATCATTTGCACAGAGATATTTAATCACACACAAAAAATTAATTTTAAATTCCTTTTTCAGATTATACTGATTTTTCATTTGCTTATTGTGGAATAATGTAGGAACAGTACATAGTATCAGTTTCCCCTCAGATAACATCTTTTGCTTCACTAGTGAAGTATTTCACTTATATTTGAGGAGAACACTGAGACAACCAGGTAAGCATTGCAAGAAATATGGAATGAATATGGAAGAATAATTTGAGTATAAAAGTCATTGAATGGCAGGTCTAAGCTCACTGCAAATGAGCAGAACAGGGGATATTCTCTATGCAGTATTTTATCTTTTTCTAAATGCAGACTTGCTTTGTTTCTTCTAAACAAGTATCAAATTGATTTGTAATAAAAGTTTGTTCTCTTAGTTTAAGAACCACTATTTGCAAATTTAATAGCTGAATATTATTAAACAAAATATCATATGGAACATACACTGTACATAGATTACAAGAGACAAGATTGGTTTTTCTGACACTCTCTACCTGTAGTCAGTCTAGAGTCTTAATACTTTGGAAACTTTCTTTTTGTGAAATTATGGGAAAAGTAGTGACTAAACAAAAAAAAAATCATCAAACTCTTTTTGCATGTGTAGTATATTACATACAAACATACAAGGCTTTAGAACTTTGAACTAATGGCTCTCTTATTTAGATCCCCTATTTGCTGGCACAGTCAACCCTCACATTTTTCCCTCCCTCCTGCCTTTTCTTCCATTCAGAAGCCAGAAGGCAACACCATTTATACCCAGGGGGAAACAATGCTGGAGGAAGGAACACGAGAAAACAATTTTTTCCAGATTCCCTTGGAGATTATTTCACATCTGTGGATAAGAGATTCTATTAACAAAACAGCCTTAGCATGCACAGCAACAACAACAGAGGGCGATCTCCTTGCACCACCCTTTGAGTAAATGCCATCAGTACAGGCTGTATATTCTCAGAAGATGCATAGTCCACTCAACTTTTACATTACTGCTCTCAGTAATATCCTGGCACATCAGCTGACTGTTCCTAGAGCAGTGGTGATCCCTCTGAAGGTACTGGCAAGAGGGACCCAAGTACAGTTTCAGTGACTTGGTACAGACGGTTCTCAAGGTTGACGTAAGCAATTGTATAACCGGTCAAAATGCCCCTCAGTTTGCAGTGGCTAACAATAGCCACAGGAAAAAGTACTGTGAGACTGTTATTACCAGCAACCCTTAAAAGGTCAAATGTTTCTACTGTTTGGTTCTTTCTCTAACAAACTTCACTCTCTGGGCTTTTGTATTTTTAATGCTTCTGCATCACGTGGCGTAATTTTGTCTCCAGAGTGTTTTTATGGTTGAGAAGCAGCAAAACATCTTGAAGAATAAACTATGGAGCAATACTCTTGGAGGTGATTGTGAAAAAAAAAGTATTAAGAAGTCTTTGAGAGCCTTTTTGTCTTTTTGTTTAGATGAGATATTAGCACATTTTTTTAATGCTAACTTGTACTAACAGTTTTCAACACTAGAAGACTGAAAAGATCTGTTATTATTCACTTCTTCAAGAAAAGGTTACATAAGAAAATATCAGAAGAATTTAACAACTGTGTGAAGTATGGATAGCAGAGAAGAACTGGCAAGATGTTTGGGCTTGAAATTCTACTAAGCCAGGACAAAACCTCCTAACCCTGTAGTAAGGTTCAACAGGAATTTTACTTTGCACTATGGGATCCCCTTCACCCCTCGCTAATAAAAACTTCTAACAGAAAAATAATAATGAAACCTCCCCATTCCATAAAGTCATAACTGGTCTTCTTGAATCTGCTAATCTGCAGTAACATTTATACTGGAATCTCAAACTCCAACAAACACAACACACAACAGAAAAAAGCACCATTATCTAAAATGCATTTAATTTTTTTCTCAACTGAAAAGGAAACAAATGCCACAGATCAGCATCTAGATTCTTGAGTAAATTGCTGGAACCTTTCTGGACACAACCATGCTTCATGCACGAAGCTCTAACAGTGAAGTAACTTTAGAAACTGATTTAGACTGAGGTTTGGCAGCATTTAACTGCCACATTATCTTTCAGTAGAGTTTGTCAAGTGCAAAACGCAACAGGTTATACCAGTTATGGCAGTTCACTACTAAAAGATCTCTGTGGCTTGACACTAAATTCCTCCTTCAGTGGTATTAATTACAAATCATTGCATTACTAACTTTAAACCAAAAGGCTGGTCAAACAGCAGTTAAAAAAATTGGAGAAGTCTAAATGAGGCATTGCTTAAGTACCAGTAAGAACTGTAACTTCTAGATCTGTGCCACACAGCATTTTTAAGGGGTTATTCCACTCCCTCTTTGAGAAAGCTGGATGGACAAACTGGAAAGAGTGGATTATCAGAAAAATCAGATAAAAGACCATAACCAAATGCCACTGCAGATGCCAAAATCGAGTCCATCATTTTCTCTGTCCAATACTTTGGAAAAGTGATCAAACAGATTTGTCCTTACAAGAGTCTTACTAGAGCAAAAAAGAACAGGTTATTTCCAAGAAGTCTACTTGGAAACAAGAGTCACAGCTGCTTTCTGAGACCCAAATGAAATGAAATCTATCAAGAAGCCAAAAGAAAGAGGATAACACAATTAAACATGGGGAGAACAAAAGCCAACAAACAAGTGCTTCATGGAAATAAAAGGTCATCTTGGTTTAAAGCAAAGCTTGTAGGCAGGGAGAAAATACAGACAACCAAAAAGAAGAACAACTCCAATGCCAAGCTTCCAAAATACTACCACAATGTAACTTGGTGGTAGGGGGTTAAAGGATGTAACCCTGAGATAACCAGAGTCAGTTTCACATTTATACCTCAGAACTAAGCCACGAATTACTGCTTCAAGAGGGATCACGCAGATCCTTGAGGTTATCAGCATTACTCAAAACAGTGTGGAACAGGAGACTTATTTACATATGGTACTGAACATATACATAATGATATTGACCAAAAAAAAGAGCACAGTGCCCTTCACCCCTTTCTGTCACTAAAAACTGACCTGATGTTTCAAGTAATATCCGATTTTCCTTTTTTCTTCTAAAGGACAAATGCAGCTTTCATGGGTCAGGTGGATGGATGCAAAACGAATCTGATTACCAAGATGAACCTCCCACAAATTATGAGCTTTAAATCGTAAATGTGGGGTTCTTGAATTGTCATTTCACCAGCTGCTAATGCTTCGGAGCTGGTTCGAGATCTGACATTACCTAACCAGAGGATGCCCTGCCACCCCTCTCCACCCTGCTGGCCCCAGGAGGGTTCGGAGCGCAGCCGGGCAACCTGCGCCTCAGCCCGGCAGCCAAGCCGGAAACCGCCGAGGAGAGCCGGCCGTTTCCCTCCCCGCTTCCAGCGGGCAGAGCGCCAGGGAGGATGTACGGCAGGCACGAACGGATAAATGCAATAATCATGGCGAGACAACCGCACGGCGGGAGGGGGAACACAAGGCAAAAGGAGGGACAGATGCCATCTTGTGCCTCGGAAATTTCGCTCTGAACAGGTCCGGCCGTGGATATAGCGCTGACGGGCAGCGGCTCCGCAGGCCCGGCGGCCGCGCTGCCTCCCTCGCCCCGAGCGGGCTGCCCGCGGGGGAGGCGGCGCCCACCCGGGGCTGGCACCCGCGGCACTCTCTCCCCGCCCGGCCCCAGCACGGAGACCAGCCAGCCCCCCCCTTCTCGCACTCACCTTGCGGAGGGAAGGGGAGGGGAGGGAAGGGCCGAGCCGCAGGCGCCGCCGCCCCTCCAGGTGTTCCAGCGCCGCCGGCGTCAGCGCGGCCAGCGGAGCCGCCTGTGCCGGCACGGGCGCCCCCGCAGCGGGGCGGAGCCGCCGCCCGGCCCGGCCCAGCCCGGCCCCCGAGCCGGGAGGGTGCGGCCGCCAGGTTCGCGGCGCTTCGACCGGCGGCTGCCCGGTGTTGGTCAGGGTGGGATGGCGTGTCCTCCTGGTTTCCCTGCAGCGCTGTGAGGGAAACGGTGGGAGACTCACCCGGGTTGGGCCCTTCTGAGGCTCTGATCACCGCCTCGACCAAAGCCCCGTGCCTCAGCCGCGGGCTGCTGGGGGCCGCAGGTGTCCCGCGAGGAGCAGCAGGGAAATACTCAAATGTTTTGGTTGTCATAAATAGTTGCCATCGAGGTAATGGAAACTTGGAGGAAAAGGCCCTTTAACGTAGCGGGCAGGTGGCAGCGTCGGGGGGTCAGGAGAGCGTTGGCTTTGAGCTCGTGTCGGAATTGGGTCACTGGGGTTGTGTGAGAGCTTTTTGAGTAAAGGAGCTGGATTTGCGGCTGATTTCAGAGCTTGAAATAAGGAGAAGAGTTCACAGGTGGCGTTTGAAAATGAAGTAAAAGGAGAAACGGAGAGCAGCAAGGTCGGGTGAAAAATGATCCCCCTTAAATGGGGCAGTGTTAACCGGTGTGACGAGAGCAGAGGTGTAAGCACAAGGCAGGGCATGGAAGCGGGAATGGAGAAGCGGAGGTTGGGCTGAGACGGCCCCGAAAAGGGTTCAAGAAGAGTGGACAGAAGGAAGCTGTAGAAAATGAAGAGAGGAGAAGAGTGGTAGTGAGGCAGATTTCTGAACCTTACAGAGCATTTTTCTGTGAGGCAGAGCTGAGCTACTTCGCTGGAAGTCACAAATCTAAGAGTACAAATGCAAGATGTTTACAGCAACAGGGGCTGTGCTGTGGGACAGTGACTGTCAAAAAGACTCGGGATCCTAATGGGTTAAGAGCTAGGCACGCACTCCATGAGCTCTGAAGAAATTAACACGGAGAATTTAACACTGTATGAGGAATTTCAGGTATCGTTTGGGAGGCTGCTTACTTTAGCTGTTTGGCATTGGTGTGACCACTAACAGCAGGTCATACTCCCAAGCATGGTGTACCTAGCACAGACAGTGTGTTGACAAACAAGAATGGCAAGAAATACAGGACTGTTTCCCAGAACTATGGAAACCCTTATAGAATAGTTTTTGTGTTAAAGCAAAGTAACAGCAAGAAAAAATTTTAATGGGGGACAAATCTCTTAATGGGGTCCTTAGTCTTGCAGAAAAAGGTGTAACACAGCAGCTGAAACCTTGGAATACAGGAAACCTGCTGTAAAATATCTCATTTACTTTTGGATGTTATACTGTAAACACCCTCCAGCTACCTTGGTATTCTAGAGCTCTCTTTAGAGCAAATATAAAGAGATGCATTTTAGGGTGTGGTTATCTGGTTTAGTTTCCAGAGAGATTAATCATTCTCTGGACAGGGGTTCCTGTGACTGAAAGAGTAACAGGCTGAAGTATAAATACTTGCATTAGACGTTAGTCAAATAAATTCAGGTATTGCTGGTTTTGAAGGAAAAAGTGTTTGTGGAGTTCTTACCTTGCCAAAGGGAAGTGGTGCTGATAAGTAACAAAAGGTTTCTCTGCAGTGGTGAGGATCTGGGATCTCTTCAGCCACGTCTGGAATTGGGTTTTGGTAGCTTTTAGTTTTTTGGTGAACATGAAGAAGCCGTTGTGTCTTTTAAGGATATTTATATTTGCAAATCTCCTAGAGGAAGGTATAAAAAGAAAATCCCACAGGATGTAACAAATTACTTTAGCCATTGCAGAAGCAGAACCAAGACAAGAAAATTATTTTTTTTGTAAATTTGCAAGTATTATTTTTCTTAGTTGCTCCATGGTAAGGTAGGAGGGGAAGTAGTCCTGAATAAACCTTGATTCTGCAAAACACTGTAAAAACTTTTACACTGTAAAACACTGTACAAAAAACTTTTGTAATCATGGAACTATTTTTACGCCAACATTTATGTATGTGTGTGAATATACCAAAAATCAGGACTTAGGCTAGCTCACTTCTCATGTACTTTAGGACTACATCCTGCAAATTACGGACAACTTTTTACATTGTCCATCTTAAATGTCTCAAACCATTAGCTGAGATTACTATATAACCTTAAAAAATTAGTTTTAAAGCTTTATTCCTCACTGAAGTGCAAGCATTTCTTAATCTTTTACATGTAGTTTATCACCAGACATAAATGTTATAAATATAAGCAAGTGCCATCTGGTTGTTCTAGCACCTCTCTTATCTCCCAAGGAGATATTTTTAGGGAAGCCACAGTACAGAAATATAACTAAAACAGTTATTGTAAGTGATATTTGAAATAAGGTGTTTCTACTTTTTACAAGCTTAGTTCTTTGATAAAGCTGTCTGGATGCATGAAGCACCTTGAAGAATGGTGCTTCATACTTTCTGCCACTTACAGTTTTTCCCCATTTGAGCATCAAAGTACTCTAAGTTACTTAAATTAACTAAGCAGTTGGTTCCCTGACCTTAAAAAAGTTCATTTCTGCTGTTTCATAGAACATCCCATCCTCTCACAAACTGATATTGTTTGGATGATATCATTAAAATTGCCATAAGATGCATGTAAAAATAATGTACAGTCCTCTGAAGAGGAGCTACTGATCATGTCACAGTTGAGAGCATCACTTTTTATGGCAGAGAAATGACTTCCCAAGCCCTCAATCACACAAACCTAGAGCTTTTGAAAGGCTGAGCCAGCGATTGGTCTTAGCCCTCATCTTGTAAGCTCTATCCTGCATCTGAGCTTTGTGCTGCACTTTGCTCCAGCTGCATTTAATTTTTAAAAAGACAAATAGAGGTTGGAATGCCGTGTTGACTCAGTGAGACTCACCATCCAGTTGTGTTTACTGTTCCACATGGCTACCATAGAATACTATGGGATATGCTACCTTTGTTCCTTAAAGTGATACATTCTCATGTGTTCTGCACTGTCTATATAAAATAATCTAAAAAATGTGTGTGATGGTTTTTAGCTTATTATATTCCTTAAGTAATAAGATAGAATTTCAAATAAGAGTATGGAAACCATCAGGGGCAAGAGAGAGTAAACCAGAAATTCAAGGATTTTGGAAGCCCTGTAGTAGTGCCCTGTTTTTCAGTTGAAGCAAGAGAAATTATATTTTTCCCATTTGTAGGTATTATTTTCTTTAGGTTTCTTAATGTGCTGTTATTGTCCCCCATTTATATGAATCTGGGAATCAGTAACTTCAGAAACTTGCATAGTATTAGGTATCTGAGAAACAACATAGATAGTTTCTCATCTTCCCTGGACAGTAACACTTATTATTATTATTATTATTATTATTATTATTATTATTATTATTATTCTTTCCATATTAAGATTTTTTTAATCCTGTCATGTCACTTGCCTTCTGTTTCTTGTCTACATAAGGAAGTACAAACTTCTAATGTTTTGTTTTATGGACACAGTCACTGCCTGCTTGAGTTTCTGCTCAAAATTTAGAAAACAATGTGAGGGAAATGATGCTTCCCTTACACTTCCTCAAGAACCTCATATGAATATTCTCAGTCTTTTTTATCCTCTTTTATCTAACTGCTGTTCTTTTAATTTTCCTGCCACACTGCAGTTTGTTTTCAAATTACTTAGCAAAAATCTGTCTAGTTTAAAGGTGTTTGTGTTCTGCTGTTTTGCATTTATTTTTATAATTTCTATAATTTAGCTCTATAAGGCATGTAGTTTGTATTGTTTGTGTGACTATTCCAGCCTAGTGATCTGCTAAAACCCTTCAGCCTACTGTCAGCTTCAGAGATTTACTTAATTAGTCATTTATTTCTCCTTTCATAAACTGGAAAATAAAGAATCATGGGATGATTTGGGTAGGGATTGGAAAAGATCTCTGAGATCATCTGGTCCAGCCCTCCCTTCTAAAGCAGACTCACCTAGAGCATGTTGCACAGGATTGTGTCCAGGTGGATTTTGAGTATCTCCAGAGAAGGAGACTCCAGAACCTCTCCATGCAGCTTGTTGCAGCCCTCAGTCATCCTCAAAGCAAAGTTTTGCCTCGTATTTGTTTGGAACTTCCTGTGTTTCAGTTTGTGCCTGTTGCCACTGATATCTTCAATGATAATAGAGCCCCTGGAATTACAGCCAATTAGGTAGAATTAGAGGGCTCCAGGTTGAAGTGGTGCCAGCATCTCTGACCAGCAAGGTAGGACCAAAACTGCCAAATAGGACTCAGCCTGTAATAATGGCTTTCATGATGTTCAGTCACCATTACTTTCCTATGGTTCTTAAGACTTAAAATGAAAACAGTCGTGAACAGAAGGGCTTGCCTGGATTTTTCTTCATACATGTTTGTGTTCACTCTTAGAGACTGTCTGAAGTCCAAACTTAATACTGCTGTCCAAGTGCTGGTTCATATGCTCTTTTTGGCAATTCCTGTTCAGTGAGCTGTGCAATGCTCTTCTTTCCTCTTGTCTGATTTGCACTGAACATTGTTGTACATTCTTCCACTATCCTCCACTATTTGTTTCCTTTATTGTCATTATCTGGCTCCCTGGATACTCTTGCAAACAGCACACATCCTGTCAAATACATTTCATTTGAATGACAGCAATGGAGCATGTGGAGTGACTATCTATTTTTCATACCTGACATTTGGAATCAAAAGAACTGTGTTAGTTAATGTGTTGTTTAGATGGAGCTGATATTTGCAGAATTCACCAGAGAATTAGCAAGGCATTGAAGAACCTGGTTTATCCTTAAAAAAGACCAGTAGACACTAGGGAAAGGAGAATGGGCACGGTGACAATTTGCACTGATTTTCATCTGAGAAGATCAATATTTAAAAATATCTTCTTAAGTATTTACTTGAAAATATTTGTAACACACACAACCTGCAGTCATTGGTTGTATTCTGAAATGCATAATGATCTTATTTTCATCTACTGTGGACTTGGATAAGCAATCTGATCCCTGCAATAAACTATGAATTTATTTTATTTTTGTCTGCAACAATATTATTGAATAATCCCCAAACAGCTTTCCCAAAGAGGCTTACAGTCTGAAAGAAAATGCAAAATGGGAGAGACAGCAAGAATTGTTGCTTTTGCTTTGTAAATGAGAAATTGAGACACAAACAGATAAAACGATCTGTCAGCAAAAACCTGTGGCAGAACTGGCCAAGAGTTCTTACACTGATTCACCACTGCCTTTAGCTATCCCATCTTCCAGAATTTTCAAAGGCTAGAGATTCATAAGATGGTCTTGCTTTTTCCACAGGTTTGGGAATGAGAAAGAAACAGGGTACTGATAGAAACTGTGTTTAATAAATGCAACTTCTTTGAAGGATGGTATATCAATAAAATAGCTCTTCATTGAATATATTTTTGTAGTGGCAATATGAATATATTTTCTATTAATTTCATTTCTTTAGAAGACAATAATATAGTAAATGCAGGCTGAGGCTCCCAGATGTTACCATGTTCTTCTCTTTGTTGCATTCATGAGAGTTGTTCCATATAAAGACAAACATTTTGAAACAGTCATTAAAATATTATGGCCCATTAAGAATATGAGTCACCTAATTTTTAAAGCTCTCCTGGAGATGTTTCATATATTAGGAGTGTAAGTCTACTAAAAAAGAATCTGACAGCTGTTGTCCTGTGTACTGTAGATATTGCTAATTCTCAAATGTGTGAGAAGAATTCTGCTACATCAGAAAATAATTTTACAGCACAATAACTATTGCAAGCAACTACAGAGTTTGATTTACGTTCAAGCCCTCATGTATCACATAAAATAAACACTTTTTTCGTAAAATGTATACTTAATGAATTTCCTGAAGGTATGACTTTTAATACTTAACAAGTAATACAATGGCTTGGTATCTCTAGTTCATATTGAAAATTCTGAACAATCCGTCTGCAGATAATATAAAATACTTGATTTTTTTCCCAAGACATGTTAATGTTTGGGTTTGTAAAAATTTTTGTCATTGGCTTGAAAATAAACTATAATGAAGCCATTGTGCTCAATAAACCTTTGTAACATGTGCCAGAGCTATTAGTGATAAAATGGACCTAAAATTGAACATTATGTTTTAAATAATCTCTGAGATTTCAACAGCTTGAATCAGATCTTCCAGTGCTGTATAATCTCTTTGCCCTTCAAGGCAGTAGTAACTGGCTGTCCCAAGATAACCATTTTGAGACAAGATACATTTCAGTTCCTTATGACACATGGACTTTATATTTGCCATTTAATAGAAAAAATTGTGGCATTGCTTGAGAAACAGAATGTTGGTGGAGTTTCATCTTCTAATATGCAGAGATCTCTTATTTGAAAAAAATACCTTTACCAATCTGTTTTTTTTTTTCAGTTGTACCAACAGGAATCATGAAGCATACTGTTCTGAAAATATGGCTTAGTCTAACTTGAGTACATCTTTGCATTTGAAAAACAAGCCACTTAATTTTCTAAAGTGCACCTTTTAAAGTGATGCAAAATATAAATTGTTACTGCAAATTTGATTTTCCAAGCCTTTTCATACTATGCTTTTGAAAAAACACCTTACCTTGTCATAATCTAAATTATTGAGCTAAACAGAGAAAAAATTATAGAAGTATTGTTTTAAATAGAAAAAGTATTCATCAAAATATTGCTGCATCTCTCATTCAGCAATAACTTTTTCCTTCCTCTTTTGTGAACAGCATGGCTCATTTGTCCCAGGAGACAAGCTATACTCTCACCAAGATTCAATGTTTTCTTTTTTTCCCATCCTATATAGGTATATTCCGCAGAACTAAAAATATGCATATACTTCCTGCAGGTTGCCATGAGATTGTTTTCAGTCTGGTTCTATGAGAAGTGTTCTGATATCTACAGAACATTTAACAAAGGTGAAACTGTTGTGGGCAATTAAACCAGTTTTCTCACTAGGTTGATGTGCTCAGCTCATTCCTGCTGAAGAGAGAGACACATTTACTTGGAATATACACTAAAAGGGAGTTTTGAGATTCAGCTTCTCTCTAAGGCAGGGTTTGAAAAAGGCTCTCAAACTCCACAGATACTGTTAGTATGAATGCTTAAAATATTCTGCAATTTTTGAGAGATAATATTTTGTTTATTGTGAAAGCACACTAGATAGATTATTTTTCATTTTGAATTATTGGCAAAATGTATCATCTTAATACTTTTAGAGGTATAGCCTGCTAAAATTTGCTGTTTTCTCATGATCAGCCAGTGATTAGTAACACAGTAGATTTCTGTCCTGAGCTGCTTTAGTGAAAGATGTCAGCTTTTCCATTATCACATCCTTTCTTTGGAGTGGATCCTAATTCATTCATTTCAATTCTCACCAGGATAAAATTTGGCTTATAATATGTATTATTGGTAGTTTTCGATGCGTTAGCATTTGGAAATGCAAAATATGTTGTTTTCTCACAGCTCTATTTCTAATCTGTTGCCTCTACAGCCAAAGAATTCATTAGACTGAATTCTGGAAAATAAAATATTCAGGGCTAGACTGTTCCTTTCAGCACAGCCTTGATCCATGAATGGTGTGCAATCTGTGCAGCTTGAAGACATTGTGTCTTTGAGACAGAGCTCTCCTCTGGTGTAGTAAAGTCTTGCTTCCCGCTGGTCTACACCAGCTCATTTTAACTTCCTTTATAAGGGGTTGATCCTATGCAGTGTAAAGAAGAGAAAACTCAATGTATTCCCCTTCCCAATGAACCTGTGCAGTAAAAACTATTGTGTTTGCTACTTCTGCGTACTAGAATACAAGATTTGTTCATTAGTACAAAGGCAAACCTTTTACACAGCTAGCTGCACTAATAGAGGCACACAGTATTATCTTTCCTTTTTGAAAATGCAATTAAAAAGTTTTTGGCTAGCTAGCTATCTTTTTATGTTTGATGATATGTGTGATAGGGATGAGCAAGTAATAACAGTGTACAATTTCACTGAATGTATTCATTGTGTCTAAGAAAAAAATTAGCATTTGAGTCCCTTAAACTACGAGTTCAATCTAAAGTCTTAATGACTTCAGTGACTGCTGGTTCAAGCTCCTTTACTCCTTCTGTTTATGTGGTTTTAGAATTTCAGGTCCATTGAGCTCAGGTCAGTTCTTGAGCTATATTTTTTTTTTCATGAGCTCCTTAAAACTGAAATAAATGCAATAGAAACAGTCTAAACCAAACAGTAATATTCTAACTTTGACCAAATCAAGATACATTTATGATGTCTGTAGCGTTTTTTTCCCAGATTTACATTTCTATTTCAAAACAGTAAACACAATGCACAACCAAATACTTAATTTGAGTAAAGCTGAAGACATTGAGTTATTCAGCTATAACAAACATTCACTACAAAACATGGCCAATTGAAAAAAAGAAAACAAACCAAAAAACCAAAGAAGCAATTAAAAATCTTTCTCATTCCTATTGGTTTTATATCTACCTTTGTAAAGTTTTTCTGGTCAGCTACAGAAGAATGTGTAAAATCATAAGAATCTGTTGGTAATTGTTGGCAAGATCTGTTTGCAGGCCTCCCAAGTACCTGCTCTTTTTGGCAGAATCACAGTGAAGGAGATGCTATGCATGCTAGAGAAGAGCTGGGATAAGGACCATTTAGGCATGCTGAACATACGTACATCAGTTCATTGGACAGTCTGGGAGGCTGGCTGGTGTCATGGAGGGCTGCTAACTGTTGTCCTGGAGAGGCTGTGATGACTAGGGGATATTTCTGATGGCTGGGAAAAGGCAAACATTATGCCCGTGTTTATGAAGAGCCATCCAAAAAGGTGACCAGGGAAGTGCAGCCTGCTCTGCCTGGCCTTAGTCTCTAGGATGACTGTGGAGCAAATCCTCCTGGAAGCCATTTTCATACTCTTAATGAGAAATAATGTAATTTGGAGCAACCAGTATGGATTTGCCAGGGATGTCATTCCTGAGCAACTTGATTGTTCTCTGTGATTAAATAGCTGTCCCTGTTAGTAACTGAGATACAACAAGGGATGTTGTATGCTTTTACTTTAATAGTAATAATGTTAAAGTCTACCATAGCATCCTTATAAGCCAAATTAGATATGGATGGGTTACAAGGTGGCTGGAAAACTGGCTTAGTCGCTAGGTTCAAAGAGTCATCGGTTTGAAGTTCAGGTAGCCACTAGTGTAGCTGTTCTGCAGTTGATCATGGACTAACTTGTTTATTGTCTTCATTAATAACTTGGATGATGGGATGAAACACCCTCAGCAAGTTCATGGCTGCCACTAAATTGGAGAAAATAGCTGATACATTTGAGGGCAAAGCTGCTGCATAGGGGTATCTTGAAAAACTGGAGAAAGAGGTTGATGTGCTGCTTAATATGAGTGTCTTAAGTAGTTGATGCATATACCTAGGCTCACCTCAAGACAGATATTATACAGGAAAGGTCTATTATCTCTTCTGCAGTATGACTTAATTATGATGAAGAACTATAAGTATTGGGACATTATTCCTGTTTAATAGAACTATTAATCAGTAACATGGTTCAAATCTCTGACCAACAGTATGCTCTGTCTGTCTGGCACTCAAGATATGAAGCAGAACACCTACCACATAATGCATCCTAAAATGAAAAAGCACGCAACAAGCTTAGCATATAATTACATATATTTCAGTGCTGTACATACAGTGTAAACACTGTTACGTGTTCCCTCTTTCATCACATCAATGCAAAATTCTTCTATTACATTACTACAAATGTGAAGTGAATGGAAATAATTGTTTCAGGTGTATGTTTCTAAATGAAGTCAGAATTTGACCAGTGAAGCTAGAATAATCAAACACCAAAATACTTGAAAAGCATTCATTGATCTTTAATCTATCAAGCAAGTGTGACTGTTTTGTGGAGAATCACCATAAGAGCAGTAGGTCTTTCTTTGTAAAGCTTATACTCATGTTCAATAGGAATTGATTGAAAGAAATCCTGGTATTTGGCATGGATGGGAGGCAAGATTCGGCACTGTTGTGGCAGTACAACCAGCATACCCTTGTAACATGAATTTTAATTTTTTTAAAATTAGCTGAGGGAGGGCCTTGTTGCCAAGAAGAAATAGTACTGTTTTGTGGTGAGAAAATAATTTTGTATGTCTAGATCTCTCCACCTCTCTGAAAAAATGAAATGGCTTATTTAATTGCAAAATATAAAAGTGCACTTTTCTATTTCAGCATAGAGATAAGAGCTTACTGTTATCACCATTTTTAACTTATTATCTTGTATACTTTTCCAGAAAGATACCATTCTCCAGCCCTATCCCTAGAAAGCAGTAATATATCAGTGTGAAAGAATTATTCAATTTTCTGCATATTGTCATTTTGAACAAAACTGAGTTTTGAGTATTTTGCATGAACAAAGACTTATATTGTAGTAAACCTTTATCTACAATGACAAACATCTCATCTTAGGTGTTTTCAACTAAGATTTAATCAATTAGAGCCATTTTTTTCTCCTGGGGCTGATGTTCGTTAGTGCAGCTTATAATTTCTAAACTCCAGTCTGCTGAAAATAATGAAATTAGATCAATAGAGTTGTGTTTAATGGCTTGTGTTATACAGCTCATCTGCAAGGACTCTAAACGTACATTTTCATAAGGTCTGCATTACTCAACTCATTGACCAGAGTGTGATGATGAGCTAATGCTGCTATTTTTAGTTCCTGCAGGTTTTATCCAAGGCATTTTGGAGATAAAAAGCTGGAAGGAATGACTGCACTGAACAGGGAAGCAGGATGTATTATGAATGATTTTTAAGTTCTGTTTTTCAGGAATTAAAGTTAGAAAGTTAGTCGAGTAGCGTTGCAACTGCTATTTTCTTATTTTAATGACTCCAGTTTATAGCCTCGGGAATATGCCCATTTTCATGATTTCATGGGCTGTGTCCATTGGCTAAAGGAACAAAGAAATTGCACTGCTCTATGAGATGTGTGTGCTGTGTCGAACCACAGCCAGCACTAGAGGAAGATGCAAAGAGCTGTGCAGTACCTAGCTGCAGGTCATATATAGATCTCAGCCTAATCCCTGAATATAAGATCATAACCACGAAGTTTTCTTACTTCTGCCTGTTTGTCTCTCTTAGTGACCATTACAACCCTGATATCACTAGTGTATAGACATGCTAAGGGTACTAAGAGGTAGGATTGACGTGCCTTTGCTGTGTCTCATTTCTTTTCTAAGAAAAGAAATATCAGTATTTTAAGTCTCCCTTTGTAAAACTCCTTCTCCCTTTTTTTTTTTTTTTTTGCTTCCATTCTTCTCTGACTGCTGTAATTCTGCAGCAGACTCCTTGAGAGGCTGTGTGCGAGCAGATGCACACCCAATGCAGAGGGCTGTTTCTGTGGCTTGTATAACAGCCTCCTGATGTTTGGTTTGATTTCCCCTAGCCCTTTTCTCACACCACCTGCCAATTTGTCTGGGTTTTGGGAGAAGAGGTGCACATTAAGGTTATAAAATTAATTATCCTTGTTCCATTTATGGTTGTATTTTTTTAATTCTGAGGAAATTGTGACTGATACAAAGGAAACCTGGTTTCTTTACGCTCTTTGTCTTGCTGGCCACGTGTTTATAAAGATGTTAGAAATTCACATGAAGAACCTGGTTGAGTGCCTCTTAATGAACCTTATTGGCTCAGATCCAAACTGTTTTAAATAATTAGAAAAGTAAATATGGGGCCCCACAGGATATTTTCAAAGGCACAAAGGACAGTTAGGTAACCAGCTCACAGAACAGGCTTTCTACAACTAAGCCATTAAAAAAGTCCTATACCTATGTAACCTTACACAAGCTGAAAAGCATGGTTAGTAGATACTAGCATATTTCTGCAAACTACGTCTCAAAAAATTCTAATTAAAAAAAAAAAAAAGTGATGAGAGATCTGAAATAGTAGATTGGGTTGAGATATATGATTCATAATTACAAACAGGAAATGGCAGCAGATTATAAAAGATCTTTCGCCTGAAATGATGTAGCAGAAATCTGTGACGAGCTGCTTAAAGAGGCCTATCAGCAAGTGTCTGAATTTTACCAAACCTTCTGTGTTCACTTATGTTGAACATTTTCAGCTGGTAAGAACCAACAAGTATGAGAAGGCAACTTTGATTTTTGCTTTTGATAAACAGTAGGAAGCACTAGTAATTGTCAGTTTGTATTGTTTAAGCTGATGCTCCATGACATTAACTCAGCAAAACCATTTTCTTTGAATATGTCTGGCAAACTAGACTGCTAGAAATGCCCAGTTTTGTACTGGCCTCTGCTTCTGTGTAATACTTATATAATGCACTAAGCTGAAAGATATTTGGTGATGTCTGACCCTGCTGTCATGCTGTAGGCATGGCCTAGCTTCTAAGCTAATAAAAGAAGACAAGACAGAGGCAGCATCTTGATACTGTTCTGATTTGCTTGAACTTACCTATGCTGCTGCCTTTGTGTTTAGTGTCTTCAGATTGCAGGTGAAAATATACCCAAAGAGCAATTAGAACTTGTGCATTTGTCCTCTAATTCATTAGCATGGATGCCAACATGACAGAAAAATACTTTATCTTCACCAAAATTGCTTATTTGATTTGATTCAACTTCCTTTAATTCTGATCTTATATCATGTACAAATCAAAATCAAGTTGCATATGTTTGTAATAACCCACCTAATAAAAAATGCACAGATGTTTTATTGCCATTGAACTCAACATCTTTCTCTTCTAGTGTCCGGAAATTTAGACATGGTGAAACTGCACTGATGTTAAAATAAGACAATTAATTAACTCCTTTATTTCTTTCTAATGTACAAATAGGAATTACTTGCATGAAATACCATTAGGAATAGATTTTGAATTTTTTTCTTTATAAGTTAAACACATTCTGTACCAAATTTTTTCAGCACACAAAAGGAACTGAAAAGAAAACTTGGACAGAAGTCTGATTTCAGGAAATGTTTAATGTAACATTGTAAAAAAAAAATTAAAATATCAATAAAGTATATGATGGATGTCCTTGCTTATGTGACCAGAACTGTAAAACTATTTTCAGTGAGTTGACATTTGCCATGGTATCTATGATTTATTAATAATGTTTTTAATGCAGGATAACTGCATTCCTTAAGCACTCAGACATCCTGACAATATGTGGTCTCTGCTATGTAATCACTGTAATTACTATAATCTCTGCTATGTAAATAAAATGGAAAACAATCTTTGTCTCTAAATAATCCTAACAGAGTATACAGAAAAAATGGACAGCAGAAAAAAAAGTTATAGTGAGAGGAACTGCATTATCTGCGGTCCCATCATACGTAAGTGAAAAGGATGAAAAGAGAAGGCAAGTCTTCTGAGCCTTAGACATCTAAGTCTCCATCCCGTGGCTTGCTTGTTAGTCCAGTCTGTCTCTCACATACCTTTGGATCTCACCTAACTGCAATAGTAACCAACTGAAATTTCACAGATCAGTTTTAAAGGCTGTTTGTTATACTTGTGGTTGCATAGAAAGCCTTCCTTATTCACAGAACACAGGTAATAAGGAGGCACTGATACAAAGCCTCAAAGAAAAACCACATTTCCAGAAGTCATATGACACTGATTTACTCATGAGAGTATCAAACTTCATGTTGAGTGTAAGTTTACTATGAACTTCCACTTCGACCATATCCTGTGTGACACAGAGTTTTGCTCTGCTTGATGGTGGTGCTGTTTGGCTGACCTCAGAAGTATTGTTTGGTATGTATTACTACATTACCTCTGCTTTATTCTAAATGAGGAAGCCATGGAATTTCCCTCTTTCTAATAATAAACATAGCAGAAGAAGCTAATGTTAGGCTGGACAAGGCCCAAGTTGATTTTTATCTGGGCGGCTGAAAGGACTTACCTCAAAATTGACCACAAATTCGCATCAGTTTAGTGTTTGCCTAAAGATAAATAGGAATTGGAAAGTAAAAATAACTAGAGGACAAGGGGACTTGTGAATGTAGTCCTGAGTAGAAGTCCTGTGTGAGAGAGGGAAGCTTATTTTGAGCATATGATCAGGTGTAAATCCAGACTTGAAATTTATGAGTGGGAAAACTTTCATGTCGGCTTCTGAGAAATTTGTGCATGTTCTTTGTATGAGTTTTTAATAAAAAGTATGAGACTTCGGAAATAATCAAAACAATGTGTTATGTTTCTTTTTCAAATGGAAACATTTGAAAGTTTTTTATGGTAGAAGCATATTTAAGTGTTTTAATGTATGTGTGTAATGTGTTTTAATGAGACACTTTCATACGAGTATGCACCAAAGAAATGATTTGGGGATCTCAGAAGAAATGACTACAAGTCCCTACATCAAATTATGGCACAACTTTAGGCAGATAGATAATAAAGTGTCAGGAGTCTTCCACAGACGCATTTTTGTGCTGTTCATTAGAGGTGCTTCCTGCAGGCTACACTGTACTGGGATGGGGGAGTGAGTTTAAGAGATCATCAGAAATAAATAGCATTGGGTGCTGCATCCATCAGTGTGACTGACAGCTCTCTGGGAATTCAGAGTGCTGTGGAAACTGCAGTGTAGTGGGAGATAAGGAGCCTTTCAAAGTCTGAATTGCATAAGGACTGGGCTTTTTTTGCCGTTAGCCTACATCACTTTGTCTTTATAAAATTTTAGATTAAAAGTGATATTATATGCACTTTTAATAAAGGAAACACTATTTTGTTTGCATGTTGTTACACAGTGGAGTGATCACTGGCATTACAAAACACTCCTGGTGTGATGTGTGTATTGAGCAAAAGCCTGCACATCATTTCAGGAGTTAGAATTTTGTAAAAAGGAAATAAGTGTGTTTCAGGCCTTGAAAACAGGCATACATATAAATGTGAGGGAAGCATAAGGGTATTATAGTCATCACTTCCCTTGTGGAAAAAAGCATCACATGTGAAATGTAACTGCCAACTCAGACAAATTGTTGTTTGTCTTCTGCGTACAAACACTGACGTATTAATTGAATTTCTCATACGGAAGTTGTTCCAGTCTCCTCGTTCACCTGGTTATAATCCATCTCATGCAGCAGTTGCTATAGTAACAGCTGTTTCAACATTTTAACCTATATAAATATTGCTCAATATAGAATTCTGTGATAGCACAGATAACTTGTGTAACTATTACTCCTGAGAAGAAAATTATGGTCAAAAATCAGAGCAAACAAATTTGCAAGAATTTGCTACCGAGCCAGGGAGAGGCTGGTTGGATAAAGCAAGGCTGACACCTGCTGGCTTCTTTTGCTCAGACACAAATGGATTTTCTGCATTCGAGACACGTCCAGCTTTATTTAAAATAGCCTTAAAATAGCCTAATTCCTTCTGCATTAGGAGAGTTTTGGTTTTCTAGTATCATAACCTGTTTCTTATTTTATAATTTTCTTTCTGAAAGTTGTGACAATTTTTATAAAGAGCTTGCAGCTCATATTCCAGACTGTAAGCATGTCCTTAGTAAAAACAAGCTTCCAATTCTTACTACCCAGACTGCTTATTAATAAAGTTTGACATTTAAGACAAATCGTGGTTGCTAATTGCCTAGTTAGGCAGGCTGATGGACTTGGTGTTTTGAGAGTGAATAAGGCTTTTCATATAAATTCTAAAATACTCTGTGATTTTTTTAAGGCAGAGAATGAAGAAATATGTAACAAATAATCTCTTCCAGGCAGAGATAGTGTCTTACTAAGCATCATGCATATGGACTGTGCTTAAAAATCCATGAATAAATCCAGCAATAGGGCACGCATAAATACTGTATGATGTCTATTCTCCTGACACTACCAAGGGCACAGCAAAATCATGGGGGAACTGCAGGTGCACTGCAGCTCTGGTAATTCCTGAAAGCGTTGCGCCTGTCAGCTCTCAAGGGCAGGCAGAAAGTTTCAGTGTCATGGGAAGGATTTCTTCAATGACAAGTAGTTTGTACGTCTCCTTTGTGGGGGTATAGCATAAACTCCCTCTGTTTAGTTTGGTAGCTAATGTGAGAGAAAGAGAGCAGAGCTTTAACTGCCCTCCCTTCTGCTCCACTTTCCTTTGAAAAGTGTTCTGCTGCTGGCATTATTAACTCTGAAACTCCCTATACAGCTGTGGACTGCAAGGACTGGCTCTCCTATGCAACTGTGGAAGAGGCACAAAGGTTTCCTTGTGACCACTCATTCTTTTTGTGTCCCTACAAAAGGCCAGTCACAATGTAGTATGCTGTTAATAGCTGAAGCACAAGATGTGGTAATGTTAATGAAGCCTGAGCAGCTGACGCTAAGGTTTGGGGGAAACTGGGGCCTAAATGACTGTGCTTTATCTTTCTTATTGAGTCACTGCCACATGACTCTTTTGGCTTAATCCCTTCACAGCATTTTATGCAGAGGCACTACATTCAGATGTTTAAACACAAATTCATTATATGCCATGTATGCTCTGATGTCCTTGCGTGTGAATATGACTTTGTTATTACTCTGGCCTCAAGTATGTTTTTCACCTGCCCATGTGAATACTGAGGTATTTTGGCAAAGTGCTTCATTGTGAGGCGCTACTTCCCACTCCTTGAGCTGACATTATGCTCTTCTCATTAGCATGTATGAAAACGTACTTTTTGCTTTAATAAGGAGCCATTAAGAATCTGTGAAATATCAATGTGGAAGCAGAGAAACTGAGCATCATTGAAACTAGAGAAGCAGTAGAGATGCAAAGAGCTCTGGCTTTTCAAAGAGAGAAAAGGAGGGAAGGGGGGAGGTTAAGGGTGTGCATGCCATGAATGTCCCTTCTGTTTGTTAGCTCTATAGCAGAGTCAAAGAAGCTCCTATCTGTGACAGGCAGACCTGACAGACATTGTTTTTTCTGTTTTTATTCCTGCCTCATCTTCTATTTGATGTTCTTAGATCCCAGTGTCAGCATAGTGTGGTACTTAGTAAGTGGTCTCACAAGTTCTGCTTTTCTAGGGCTCAGAAGTCCATGATGCGGCTACTACAGGTAATTCATCTTTTCCTGTCAGGGACTCTGAGATGAAAGTGAGAGGTGAGATTTTTTTGATTTTTTTGTTAGGATTCAGGCAAGCCAGTGTGAATATTTGAACATATTTCTAGATGCAAAATATGGGGCCCTTCACATAGTTCCTAATTTTAAAATGTACTTTTCTGTGACTGCTTGCAAAGTTGAGGTAGTGGTACTGGTGATGCTATAGGTCCTGCAAAAAAAGGTAAGGAGAAAGTCAGCTCTTTTGGTGCTGTGCAAAATCCCAATAGGTTAATCATCTGACATTGCAGAACTGTATAATTTTAGGAAAACTGAAAACCTGACCATGTTGATTATTATTTCCTGGCAAAGAATTTCTGTTTGCTACCTGATACATGCTGTGAGCCTCTATGTCTGTGTCTCCTGAAATGGAGAGCTACTCTAAAGCATCTGGAGTGACAAGAACCACAGCAGATTATTGTTTTTACAGAATTGTGTAGCTTGTAAGGCTAATGTGGTATCACAGCACTGAAGCGGTAGTTCTCATTGCAAGAAATCATACATAGCAAGGAATACATATGGTGGGAAGCATGTCCATCACCAGCCAAAGAAAAGAATGTCCCAGTTCTCACTTCCTAGTGTAAGTAAGTTTCCTAAATCCCTCAGATGCCCTTGAAAACCTCACCCCCAAGTCATTCCCACCCCACCCACACCACAGTGAAAAATGTCTCTTGAGGCCAATTTCCTGAGAAAGTCTGTATGTAACTAAGCATAAAACTGGGGCATCACTAAAGACAGAGGAGCATATGGAAGTTCTCTAGTTCCAAGTTTCTGCAGCATTTCTTCCTCTCAGGGACTCTTGGGAATCATGCTAGAACAGGCAGAAATACTAACTGGGAAGAAATTCATCCAGCACTATATTCTGCATTTGCACAAGCATGTTAGCACATTCTGCCTTCCTTCAGAGAAGGAAAATATTTTGAGACAAGCATTACAAATGCTGATAACTTTCAGTTACTCACAGTGAAATAGCTACCAGGTTATTGTCTAGAAGGGTTCCTGATCTCAGAGTGGCTGAGTTTGTGAGGAACCTCTGTCTTGTCTAAGTCACTGCTCAGAGCAAGGTCAGATGGAACAGGTTGCTAAGGCTGTGTCCGGTTGGGTTTTGAGAATGTCTACGGACGGAGACTTCACAACTTCTCTATTACAATGTTCAACAGTTCTTACCTTTAAAAAAAAGTTTTGCTTGTGTTAAAAGTGTAATCTCATGTATTTCAGTTTGTGCCCCATTTGCTCTTACCGTGTCACTGTGTCCAACAGAGAAGAGTCTTCTTTACTCATTCTTATCAGGTATTTATGTACAGTGCTAACATCCCAGTGAGCTGTCTCTTCTTCAGGCTAGGCAGCCCCTATGCTAAAGAACAGCATAAAGAAGGCAGACTGAGAACTCATGACATCTGAAATAGTTCTGGAATTGACAACTTTGAGCAAATCACAGTGAAATTCTGTGTCCTGTCCCTAGAGTAGAAGCACAGAAATCATGACCTAGTAGGAAGAGAGGCGAAAGTAGCTTCAAGATACTTCTGAGCTCCTTTAACCTTGAATTGCCCTGGGGTCTGGTGAAAGCTCTAGTGTAATCCATTCTGTTCAAACTGTGGTTCCTCTTCAGTGTCCTATGGGAATGTGAAATAGGATTGCATGAAATAGAAATGTCATGGCTGGAATATCCATAATACTGTTTCTTTTGTCCCCACTCCAAGCTGTAGCATGCTCCTTTCACCAGACCTTGAGAAAGGATGTTAGGAACAAAGCTTATTGGGTTCTTTTATCATGCCCCTTCTAAAGAAATCTTACTTATTGGGAAGAGTTTTTAGGGTCCCTTTAGGCCTCCATGTTGTTTTTGCATGGAAAAGAGTAATGATGAGGATTTTCTGTTTAATCTCTCTAGGTCTTAGGTATTAGATGCATGAGAATTGTCCCTAAATTGTAGACTCTGTGTCAGGGTCAGATTTTGAGTTGGGTTTGGACTTTATTCAGTACTTTTGGCCTAGCAGAATGGGTGACATTTCTTTTTCTGCAGTGTTGGAGAGTAAATAACTAGGACAAGTAATTCAAAACCACAGTACATGACTCTGCAATAAGTCGTTTTCCTTCTCAGGAGTGGAAAGGTCAGTGGGCCAGCAGATGACTCCTATATGCTAGGATCATTTTTAGTTGTGAGGACACCTTCCAAAAAGGTTACCGCAATGGCAGAGTAAGTCCAGACTTCTGGAAAATTCTCTTTAGGAGCTCTTGACAGGGCAGTAATGCTTCCCTCCTCACACTCCTCATATCAACCTAGAGGTGCATCTCACTGACCTGGTAATTTTGATGCAGATCATCTTGGCAGCTGCCAAGTTAGAGTGGTAAGAGGTCTCTTCCTCTTGTTGGGAGATTTTTTGATCTTTTTACCAACTGACTGTTCCTTAAATTGACTTATTTTGAACAGACCAGCCCAATGTCAAAGGTCTTTAAAACTTTCATAAAGTGATACACTTTAGTACCTGGAGTTTGCTTATAAGTGAACTAATTAATGATCATATCGTGGTTTGAATGACAGGTGTCTGCTAAGAAGGCAGGAGCCACCCTTGGAATGGAGAATTTAAACTCTCCCCCTCCAAATTATTATAACTTTGAATTTAAGGGGCTCTCAGGCAAAGATATGGGAATAGGAATAACAGTTCTTTATTAGGGGAACTAAAATAAACAATAAAACCAAAACACATGCAGTATTACGAAAGTGAAAAAGAAAGAAAGAAAGAAAGAAAGAAACAAACCCACTGACAGAGTCAGCGTACAACCTGACACCCTGTGGGTCAGGGTGTTGGTGGCAGTCCCATTCAATGGTGGCTGCAGTCTTAGTGGCAGATGTGGCTCTGTTGAAGTGATGCTCCTGTAGAAAGAGTGGAGTTTTTCACTGAAGGTCCAGTGGTGATAGATGGGCCTGGTCTGCCTCTGGGAGTCCAATGGAAAAGGCTGCCTTGGTGTTCCAACTCCCAGATTTTTATCCAGGTAGGAATCCTTGGCTCCTCCCCCTGGTTGTAGCATTTCCCAGTGGGATGATGTAATTCTGTCAGTGAGACTCAATGACCCATTAGCAGAAGATCTCTCCCTGGAGGGAGGCTGGGTTGTGGAAGAGATAAGAAAACTGCCCCAGTGGATTTCCTGACAGTTGGCCATTGACAGACAATTACACCACCCCCCACACCCCAGTTTCATCAGATGGTGATAGAATACACAATTTGGGTTACATTTTGCACTGCAACCCATGACAGATAGTGTGAAAATTGAGCTTTGTCCTTGACCTGATGATATGTCTGTTCCCCTTCACTTTTTGACAATGATACATCTACCACACTAAATATTACACTTTCCCTCAGCTACTCAATATTTGTCAATATTCTCATTGTTATTCAAATCATATGTCCTATTCATGTATTCATGCAGCAGTTAAAATGGTGATTATAGAAGCCTTTATCATCATAACTGAATTTTGTACCTTTATTTAATTTGAAAACTTTTATGCTCCATTAATGCACGGTACATTGGATTTAAGACAGCTGATGAGATTTAAGTGAGCTTGTGTCTTTTGATCTTTTCATATCTATGCATATGCATGGGATAAAAATATGGTCTTGAGGCCAAAAAAAATTGGAAAGATAATGGAGAATAAAAGAATTTTTGAAACTATTGATTTGAATATCATGGAAGGAAAATATATATAAACATAAGTATTAGGGAAATTCAGTGTTGTCAAAAACCCAACAAACATTGATAGCAAAAGAGAAATAATTGGTAGTACATCAGTTTAGGGGTTCAGATTGTGATCTTGCAACAAAATATGTCATTAATTTCCAGTTAAATCAGAAGAAATAACTTTCTTAAGTGTCATTGCAGACAGGTGTTGGTTCTCCATCTCTGAATAAATTATGTTTTTCCATAAGAAAAGAAAAAAATCAAGAGTTATTTAGTATCTATGTGAACTCTGACCATTTTGGATTTCATGTTTCTTTTTTAGCCTAAATCCTGGTCAGAATGGGAGGATCTGTAAATACAGGGAGAAATATTTCAGCTCTGCAAATCAGAGATGACAAGTGCTGTCTCATTTCTCCATGATGATTATAAACTACACAAAAAATTATCAAACTGCAATTATGTTACCTGTCTGAAAAACTATCAGAACTATCATGCAGGGCAGTAAAATTATTTTGCATCTTTCCTCACTAAAAGTTTTCACTAGACTGTAATGATTTGGAAGGCGAGCTTTATTCATGTAATTTCTCCTTTATCAAATCTCGTGTTTTAGCTTTTGTACCTTTAACTCTTGGTGTGTAATCAAGTGACCGTTCTGCATTTTGACAAAATCTTTGTCTCTGTTGGACAGTGACCAGCCTGAACTTAGCGGCTAGATCATTTCTAATCCAAGATAATATAGCAGTTAGAGAAAAAGGTTTTGGAACAAGTCACTTAGTATCCCTGAAATAATGCTTTGTTTTCCTAAAAGCAGGCAGGCTAACCTTGCCTTCAACCCCACCAGACAATATCTGCTTAAACATACCTACATATTTCTAGCTGCCTTTTCCTTTCCTTGCTTTATCTCCTGTGTTCATGGAGGAAAATGTGTGGGCTGACTGGCAAGCTGAGAGAGTCTGCCTATGGCTAGAGAACCTTCTCCTGTCACCCAAGTGTTTACAAAGAGCTGCCTTGTCCTCTCACTGACTGTCTGCCTTGCTCATTGTTGCATATTGTTGCAATACTCCTCCCCATCAAAGCGGAAGTGTCTTGTGTCAAATGCCAATTAAATGTGTACAAATCAGGGTAGTTTTAACAGTTTATTGCAGTGCATTGTCAATTTGATCAACACAAGTCATTCAGATGAACCAGATTTTTCTAGAAGATCAAGCTTTGCCACCTCTACAGTCTAGTGATTTTTTTCAAGTCACACCCCAAGAATCTGTTTAAAAATTCAAGGAGTTAAGACAACTCCTCATTTAATTTGTCCTCTCCCAGTGAGCTGGTGTATAGTAGACAGCTGGCAGACCTGTAAGGAACTGCTTCAGTGCTCTTGTTCTGATTTTTTCAGGCTTTTCTCAGAGATACTAGGACAGTATTCATTTCCAGTTTATTCTTTTGGGGTTTTGTATTAAGCTCATGACCAAAGCACCAGAGTGACATGCAGAAGAGCACGGAGCAGCATGAGGAACAGCTGGTGTATGTTTATGCTCTCACCCTCTCCTCAGGGGGATGAATGTGCCCAGCTGAATATTTTCCTTTGGAATTACTTTAAATATTGTGCTAATAAGAGAGAATCGAAGGTAAAAGAAGTGTGCTTGTTGTTCAGTGTATTAACAGTGAATCTTGTTATGTCCCTATTTCCTTGCTTAGCCCAAGCACTGAGCAAGCTTCCAGAACCTGTCTGCTTCACAGGCAGGCTTTACACTGTGTAGAGATTGTGTTACAGATATTCTCTTTCTGCTGCTTTTTGGAGAAAAAGCTGTTGTTTGTTTGGGCTTTGTTTTACTAGAATAATATGAAGGAGAGCTCAAAAAAAATTGAATTTCTCTGTCTCCAGATCCATAGTTGTCTGTTTTTCTGAGAAAAGTGTATGCTCCTAAATACAGAAAAATAGCACTGCTATTTCAGTGAAGCCAATGACAATTAGGCTTATCTATAGTACAACCTCTGTGTCTGGAACACGATGAAAATTTGACAGGTGGCACCAGTGAGAATTATCCTTTTGGAAATGAACATTGGAGCCATTATGAATTGTCTGTGGCATCCTGTTTGGAGCAATAGAGATGAACCAGAATTACATTACTTTCATTTTATTCTCAGATACTTCTTTCTGTCGAAGGATATTTTCTAAGCTAAACCTTGTCTTTAATCAGGGAAAATTTTATTCTATTTTCCTTATATTGTATTGCTATGGCAACACAACACGAAATAGCATTCTGAGCTGGCTATCATATAACAGCTTCTCCCACTGTGTCCAGTGACCAGCCTCCGTAAAGGGCTGTGCTCTCCCCTGAATGCAGGGTCTGGTCCCTCCTGTTCCCTCGAGCAATGCTAGCTTAGTTCTGTGGAGGAGTCTGCGATGAGTCAGAATAACACTGTGGACATTTTGACATGTTTATTCTTCCACAGGTACTGGGGCACATCAAGGACCTGTTAGTCTACAGCAGCAGCATGCAACACAGAGCAAATCATCTCCAGGAGCAGTGTCACCCCTCACACATGAAGGCTCCTGGCTCACAGGGGTCAGGTGTTACACTGGTCAGTTTGAGTGTGAGCAACAATCCCCCTGTGACAGCTGAGGCTTCACAGCTCAGCACTTACCTACAGTTTTAGACAAGTCAGTGCAGTCCGATGGAAGCTGTGCTGCTGCAGACATGCTCCTGTCACTGCCAGATGGGCAGGTTATGCCCACCTGAGCTGCAGTTGTGCCTCTGTGTTGGCTTACCCCTCAAGACTTCTGTTTTCCCAATGTCCCCTCTTTCCAGATGAGGCCTGTTGTGCAGCACTGAACCAACACAGCCTGGCCTAATGTTACTTACTCTTCAACGAATATTCTAGTAACCTGATGTTTCTATCCTAGAAGGGTAATAATGATTCTTTCTGGAGTGAAACTTTACCTGTAGCAGAATAATTACAGTGAATTATCTGGGGGTACAATTCCAAGGCAGCAGTTCCCAGGCACTTGCTTTGAAAAATGTACCTCTGCAAATGTGAGAAGGACGATTTCTGACAATCTGCTATTGATTACAGAAAATTGTTTAGTTCTAGTTTCACCCTCAAACATTTGTCTCTCTGCTGCCTTGTTTTGGAAGATGAAGCTTCTCAGAAACTGAACAGTAGGTCTTATTGATATCAACTCTATTTTACCTAACAGCTCATTTACCTCTTTCCTCTCTGACTGCCTCCCTCCCTTTCTTTTCCATGCTGCTGCTGGCAAGCTAATTAGGCTGCTCCCTCAAGAAAAATTCATCCCAGGCTGTAATAGCCATATCAGATGGAAGCTAGGATAAAACTCTCCTCAGTATAGCCTTATAAGTGCCTCTCAGCTTCCCACAATATTTCCCTACCTGCTTTTGCTTTGTAGGGAGAATTCTCTCATCATGTGTTCTATGGAATTATTAGGTAAATTAATTAAAAGAAGTTAGGATGTGTGTCTCCTGAAATATCCTCCTTGATTTCCTTTTATCTCTCTTATTTATACATTTTAGGTGCTGAATCTCAATCTTTGTCCAAAAAGCCCACATTGTATATTTCACTATCTTTCCTTTTGTAAATCGTTAACCTTCTGTTAGACTAATATATTAAAATTCTTCAGACATGGAGTAGCAATATTCATAATCTCCACTTCATTATCTTAATTAGATCTGTCTTATATTATCCCACAGTTTATTCTCATTACTTTAAAGGTGATCAGCCTTAGAAGGGAATGTGAGCAAAATTCAGTGAATTCTATTGTGGCAACATTTCTGTGATCTGCCTTTGAATCTTTCAGGTGTAATAATGATAATGCTGCTGGTGCCGTTAATTAAAAATTGCATTTGAATGCTATGAATATTCATTTTGGGGAATGAACACAGAATTAACTCTGGGGGTAAAATGTCTTTAATGGCCCAAGGACATGAAGTGAACCTGACTTCCCATTAAAACACAAATGAATCATTAAAAATTATGGAAATTCTAAACCCTCCCACCCTGCGAACTATTAGTAAAGTATTGTGCAGGTCGAGCCTGTCTTCTAAGGTGGCAAAAGACATTGGTGTTCATCTTTCAGTTACAAATTATATGACATATACTTGACATACAGCTCTGTCCAGGAGCTAGTACCTGATGCTAAATCTCTATTAAATAATTTAGAAAGGCTATTGCTTATTTAAAATTCTCAGGTTAAGGTGCTGTATATGTAAGATCCAGGTTACTTTTAATAGCTTTCTGTAGAAGATCAAAATTGCTTTCCCAGAAAATGATTATGACATCCAAGATGCTGTTGGGGAAGATATAGACAAGAAGAAGTGCTGAGACCTTTGATCATGAAGCTCTCCATACCCAAATTCTCTCTCTGGCAAAATTCAGGACTTCAATATTCTGGACAGGAATGTTAAAAATGTATCTTCATCAGGTGAATAGCACCATCAAAAATATGAAAGTGTTGTCTGTTTTTTTTTTTCTGAATTTATTTTTTGTCATTTATATCTGGACAAAAGGAGCATCAAATAATGAATACTTTTTAAAAAAGCTTATCTGGTACTGCAGGATGTTTTAAAAAATGAGACAACAAACTAGAGATAAAGCCTCTTTGGTGTAGGAACGTTATGTGAAGTTTAATGGGCACTTGGCAGGGAATATTTTGCTGGCTGTTAGCTAGTTGCCAAGGGGATTCACAGGATGCATGTTCTAGAATAAAATGCTCTGTGAATATACTGGGGTCAGTTAAGGTAATTTGCATGGTGCTTTTGACTGGAGCACCAGGGTCTGGGCTTGCTGTGCAGTCAGAGATAAGTGCACTGATGTGCGTCGTCTCCTTTCGTGCTCTGCATGTAAGTCCCTTTTATGGGAGACACTTCTCAGTTGAGGTCTGCACTAGATATCTGCTTGGGAAAGCCCAAATCAACTCTTCATGTATCCCATGCAAGACAGAATTCCCTTGTGCAAGAGTGGAACAGAAATGTTGTGTCTTAGGGATTCAGGCGTTATCATGAAATAAAAGGAAGGTGGTTTCACAGTGAGAGCCCCTTCCTCCTATGCTTCTAAATAAGGATAGATAAAAGCAAAAGGATTCTGCTGACCCCTGCGTTTTCTTGCTTGTGGTAAAGAGGAGATATGGTAAGCTTTTCTCTGGGGAGCATGTAACAGGGATGTGGAGAGTATGTGATAAAGATTCTTTGTACAGTGGGGCTCTCCCTATTAAGCTGCTCCTCTTCAACCCAGTGGTAACAGAAGGGAGGTCTGTCCTTGACCTTGCAGTTGTTTGTGGTCAAGAAGGCATCTTTTTACTAGTCCTATGTGGGCCCTTTGGAACTGAACTGTAATTTGCAAATAAAATCATAGGACTAAATAAAGGAAATACTAACAAGGAACAAAAAGCTATTACCAATATTTAATCTGACTTTTATTAGCAGTGTTAATTTCTGTATATTAGGCTGATAAATAATTTAGGGTCATTGTGTCTGGATACAGCACACATAAAAGCCAAAAATCTCCTTGTTTGGCTTGTGAGGGACATTTAAGGTTTTTAACCATTTGTATATTGTATCAGTGAAGATGCTGTAGGGGGTGTGTGTGCTTGGTAGGTCTGATATGGGGACCACAGTGGATCTACCTTCTTCAGAGCTACAACTAGTTGATTCACTCTGGATTTTCTTTGACATTTTAGTCCTTATGCAGAGAATCTATCAGTGTGTCAAGACACTCGGCCCTTTCTGAAATCAGATTCCTCAACATCTAAATAGTAGCAGTCTCACTTAAAATCTCTACCACAGCACATCAGTGCAAATGTATGCCACTTGGAAACTCTATTGAACAGAGCAACATGAAGGCTTAATTTGGGCTGCTAATTAGGCTTGAGAAGGAGAGTGCGGCTGGACAGCAGCTGTGAGAGGAAAGAATGAACAAACTCAGAGTTTTGTTTCATCTGATCATGTTTTCCACCCTTGTTTAACTATCTGGAAATTATTGTGCATATGCTTGTGTTCTTTAAAATTTGTCTTGCAAATGAGAAACTGCAGATAGTGAGAAACTAATGTTTCTTACTCCATGCTTTTATCCCATTGTGAAAGCCAGGCTTAAGGTGATGGAGTAACTGGCCTTGCAATAGTACCAGGTGTTTTCCTTGGTATTTCTTTGGAGGAGTAACCACATTAATTTATTCATGGAATGTCATAGTGCTCAGTTTTGAGGAGGAGCATGTGCTTGCCTTTTGTACCCTGCTTCTCCTTTGTATATTTTTGTGGAGTCCATGTGTCTATTGCTTGATAGCTAATCCCAAGGATAGTGTGATTTAATAAGAGGAAAGAGTGATATGGCTGCATCCTGCCCATTATGCCCTTAGGAAAGAGATTTTTATTTGCTGTCAGATGTCATTGGTGGTGCATTTGGCTTCTTTTCATCAAGTGACAATTCCAATTTTGAGAGTACAGTACAGAGAGCTACTTTAAAGCCAAACATCTCAATTCACAAGTCAGGGAAGGAAAAAAAGTTGTGCAGCTGGAGGATGCTATTTCTTCTCAGTTGCTGTCACTGAAAAGGCAAGTGAATGCTCTAGATGTCAGGTGTCATAAATGCTCCATCCAGAGTTTGTCACATGCCTGGAAATATCATGTGAAGTGTTGGAAAGAAGTTTCTGGATGTATTAGAAGTCTCTAGACAAACTTGCTGTGGAATTTGCTATATTGAAATCTTAGGGAATGAGGAATTAATATAAGTGAGATCTACAGTAAAATCTCCATGTTTTACCATAGTCACTGAGCCTTTTTAAGTTACTCAGATCAAAATGTTTGACTTTGGTAGGAAAAATGTTTATGTAAAATTCTCTGCACTATCCTTGGCTCTCCAAACCTTTAGATGTACTCACAAGGGGACGTCTACACATTTAAAGGACAAATGCATGCATGCAGTGGAAGTCATGAGGAAAAAGCACTATTCCAATATAAGAATAGGCTTGACATTAGAAAAATATTATACATGTATGTGTGCCCACAGTGTACTCTATTAGCAGCTCTCAAACTTTTTTCTTTTATGCCTTTCTATTTTCTTCCCCTTCTTCACTGGGAGCATATGTCATCACTGGGATGGAAGAAAAGAAGAAGAAGCCATGAAGGATGTCTGAGTCTGTTCATTTGCTTCACACTCCTGTCATCTTCTAACAGGTCCTTGCTTGGAGGAGGGCAGTGCTTGAGAAAGCTGATGTCTGAAGGTTGGCTGGGCGCTTTGGCTATATGCAGGATCCCAAGTTCCATTGTGTGGTGCATTAAGTACCTCAGATTGCCTGTGGAGTTTTTCCCAAGTTTTCATATAGTTTGGTCTTCAGAAAGTACACAGGTGCTGAATTGTAGTCATTTTTCCCCTCTCTTTCCATAATGTATTCAATATGATCTGTGCTTGACAGCAGATGCACAACCTATGTGTAGGGGCACTTAGTATGAGTAAGTATAAAAACCATGAATTTGAGAATTGTTTAGGTCTGATGTCTGGTGACAGCTGGGACAAGGAAGGGGTGAGGTTTGAATCTGCTCTCTTTGGCCTTGGACTCTGGTGTTAACATGCAGGTTTTCTGTAACGTCCTGTTCCTATTCAGTTGTCACTGGCTGGCTTTCTCTGCGTATCATTTCTGTCAACTATTGAAATCAGAGTGTCTCTTCCTATTCCAGCTGGCAGTTGCCAAAGCTATGTGAAACAGAACTGGATATACAGAAGAACACTTTCATTTGTTTTTATGTCAGGTGAAGATGTAACACTAGAAACCTAGGGGTGTTTATTGATGCAGGGGACACCAGGCACTGAGCGCTGGAATTCTGCTCAAAGGAAGCAAGACAGATGGGAAGAGAAAAAAATCCACACCCGTCAAGTGTCACATCATCGCAGGTGAGTCTAAAGAATAAAAGTAGCATCTTCTTCCCATATATTAGTGCCTCTGCACTAGAAATCCTTTGATAGCACATGCCTGTTGTTAATTTAATAGATTTTTAAATGAAGATTATGAAAAAGTTACATACAGTGTGCCTCACCGCATTAATACCAGATTTTATGAGATAAGGGGTACTGGACCCCACTACATCAATCTCCCTTATGTACTTGTAGCCACAGGAGACTGAGAGTTGAGATCAAGGCCACCAAGGAGAGTGGAACACATCTTATACTGTTACTCCACAACATCTTACTCATTTTGCATTGTAGTTGCCAATTAAGTCCATGAATATTGTGGATTTCTGGAGTAATCATCTGCTCAATAGTTTCCTAAGGAAAACTAGTGATTGACTTTGTGTCTCACCAGGTGATGAGTGGTTCATGATTGTACAAAGAGACTTTCTTTTGATATTTCCAAGGGCTGTTCTATACCCCATAAATCTTAATATATTTGTAAAGATTGAAAAATATTGCATATAGATTCAGCATAAATTTTGTTTCCCAGTTTGTATGAACTGCAAAGAAAAACTCTGACCACTTGACTTTATTTCTGGTCTTACAATTTTCTGAGACACATTTGTATTGTATGTTGAGCAAAATGTGATTTTTAAGATGAAAGCATGGTTTGATTTTTAAAAGAGTAACAATGATAGGAAGAAAGGGATACACTGTTGTATATCTTTAAAATATAATGAGAACAGGCTACATTTGTATTATTTCCTGGGCTTAAGTTTCATTACAGTTAATTTTCCCAATGAATACATTGCATAGTATGCTATTTCCTCTTTTCATTACCATCTTTTTCATGCAAAGGCAGTTACAGAATCTCAATGATTCTGTTATTTAAACCTTTTTGCTAATCTCTGTGTTTTGAATGACCTCTCTTTCACCTCTTCCCTAAGGTTGCTGAAATTGAGACTAGGAGTTGCTTTCAAATCAAATTACTCACCAAAGAAAAGGGCAAGATAGTTTAGATAGTTATTGTCACAATTACAGATATTACAAAAAGGATGAGAAAAAAAAGAAAAAGAAGTCTGAAACTGCAATAATTTTCCACCACAAAGCAGGGAAAATAATAATTACTGTATGTGAGTCTGTTCAAAATTCACTGAAAACCAAAGATTCTTGCATATGAGATTATTCAGGTTTCAGCCACCATCAAATCAGGGTTAGTTCTGGATTTGGGGTAAAAACATCACTGTCTAAGCCATTGGTAATCACTGGCAATGTGCTCTTTGAAAGTTTTGTTATCTTGAAAAATAAATACACGTGGTTAGTCATGTGCATTGGAAATATTTTGGGAACATTTATTTATGTCTTCTTTGTACTCAAATGAGAGGAGAAGAATAGATCCCCCATACTTGGATTCAAGGTGCTGGTTGGTGATATGGATGGAAATGGGCTGCACACTGCTTGGGATCCATAGTCCGTGTGGGAAAATCAGTATGAGGAAAGTACTTATAAAACTCCAAATATTTGTGTCCAGAAGCAAAATATGTTATCACACAGTTTGACTGGATGGACTCTGCCAGTCAAACCACTCTCACCATGAGAATACATGACTGAGTAGTCTGTAATGCTTCACAGACATCTGAGATAGTCAACTGAGATCATTAAATGATAAAAGTCAAGATTAAGGATTCAGTATTTTCAGTACCATTGAGATTTGTATGTGTGCACTGACCATCCTAAATGGTAAATACACTTCCTTCACGTGCCATGTACTTTCTATAAAGATTGTTTTCCTACAGTGGGCAGGGAGATTGCATGAGACACTCATGGGATGTGCACAAAGAACAAATATAGGCAAAGGATTTACCTACAAAGAAATTGTAGAAATCAGGGTTGCTGTATTTACTCACGCTCTCCAATCTCCATTGGAATAAAAAAAGTGGTGTCATGGGGCATGCTGCAATATTGATAATGAGTTTTATACCCATTTAGCCTAAGAAGCTTCAACAGATATAGTTTGCCTGTCAAGTGGATTTAAAATTGTATTGTCTCTGCCTTGCTTTCTGCACTGATTGCTTTTGTATTGCAGCTCCATGCCTCAATAGACACTTTGATTGTCTATATCTGTCACTTTGTTCACACGAGTCTCCCCATAATCTGCAATATGAAACTCTTTGTTTTAATACAAAATCTCAACATGTGCTCCTATGAAGATTATTCACTTAGGGATGCAGTGGCCAAAATTATATTTTGATTTCTATCTTTGGTTTTGTTTGTTTTTTTCTGTGTACATTGCATGGTAGGTAACAATCTACTTAGTTCAAGATCTCAGATTAGTGACAGAACCATTCCAGAAGGGATGTTGTGGGTACAGCTGCAGACATTTCCATGGGTTTGATTACCATGCTGCACGCAGGTATGAAAATAAACCTTGGGTACCTTGGCTTAGCTTTTATTTTAAATTCATAAGATCTGAATACTAGCTTTCATCACAGAGTATGACTGCAATTTAACTAGCCTTTTAAGCATGTATTCCAGCTCAAATACATTACCTTAAGAATGAATGATTTAATCCTGACACAATGATTAGGTATATAGGCTATACCAAAACATTGTGTGTTGTTACAAAAACCCCATGTCTTCAGAGAACACTGCTCTGAGGAAGTCTACTTGGGTACCAAAAGCATCACAACCATCCTAATAAAATGGTCTTTCTAAGATTAAATTACCTGCAGCAAGTGAGTTGAAAATGTTGTAAATATTATAGATATATTCTCAGTCATAATGAGGATTATCAGTTTAACTCCAGTATTTACACCTTAGATATATACCTTAGGTGTCACTTTGGACTTTTGTAATTTCTTTAAAAGAAGACCAAATTTCACTTTTAATGTATAAGAATACACTGGTATATTGTGCTAGGCTCTGGATGTGGGCTTTTTACAATATAAGAAACCTAACAGAACCCTAACTCCTTCCTTAAAGAAAAGTGATATGTAAATTAAAAATACCATACACTGAAATGGAAGCATAAACTAGAGACCATGCATTTCACACTTTAACTAATTTTTTGGATGTGCTAGCACTGCAATAATGTAATAGAAACTTTAAAACTTATTGGAGCATATTGTTTATTTGTAGGCAGAGAATAATAGTTCATGTTCCTCTTTGAGGGCACTAGGTCTTCTGATTTCCATATGCTTCTGAGCACCCTCTGACCATCTACTGAAATAGCAGAGAATTAAGTTAGTATCAGGAAACCATATTAATGTCCAGTAAAGCAAAATTGTACACACTAGATGTCTTTAGCAGTTCCTTTGATATGGGAGCTTTAAAAATTACTAACAAGAAGATTAGAGAACAAGGAGGATATAAAAAATAACTTAGAAGAAAGATTTTCTTTTCCAAATTCATGTAAGGGAATAGCATTTGTAACTGTTAATCCTTTATTTTCCTTCCCCCTTAGTAAATTCAGTCATTGATTTAACTAAAAATTTAGGATTTGCATTTGAACTTGATAGCAATAATAATAAGTAAGATAAATCAAATTAATATCCTTGCAGATACAGTTAGTTTAATAACTTTGCCATTTCCATTCCCTTTTTATCTGCATTATCACAATTCGATAACATACTACAGTAAACCAGTGCCTCAATGAACTTCTTTCTGTGCCCAGCATGGAGAGATTAGAATTTCTAATTTTATTGCTCAGATCTTGCCTTATATGGCACCTTTTATTGCAAAAGGATGCTATGATGTAAAGAGGAATGAATTTTTCAAGAGTTTGTATGTATGTACTTCTGGGATGAAATAGAGGCCTTTTCAAAGCTACCAGCAATATCACACAGCCATTAAAACAGAATTCCCAGAAAAACTGGATCAGGGTGTAATAGTTTTTCTGAGATCTTGGGGCTTCCAAAACAGACAGGGAATACTCAGAGACATTAATACTTGTCTATATTCAGGGGGTTTTCATACTTACACATCCTCACTGAGAGCTGCTTTGCTTTTGTAATCCCAGTGTTTGGGCTTTAGGAGGATGGAATAAGAATGGTCTGCAGAAGACAAACCTGCTTTTTAACCTAGGGTCACTGAACAGGGCTGTGAAGCTCCTATTGCAGTCACTGCCAACAAACTTGTCTCTCTGCATTCTCCTTCCTGGTGTTACTGGATTCAAGTTAAGACACTCATCAAGATGATCTTCTCTATTAGGTATCATAAAGAGCTTTTCTGTGGTATTTTTTATATCTCCCAGTGTGAACCAAGAGCCATTTTATACATATGTTTACACAGAAGCACTCCCAACTAGGACGTCCTTCTCAGCATAAAGGACAGATATCTGAGGGAGTTGTGCAGCAGTAATTGTGCTGGGTCAGCAATCTCTTAACACTAGCAGTTTAAGCCACCATGTCCATAATTGTCCTCTGTGTGTTTACACAAAAGATTAATATATACATGCACAAACCTTTCAAGCCCATGTGTGGGCTGGTTAATAGTTTACCAAGTGTTATCATCTACCTTGGTCCTCCCACTTATCCTTGTTCCTGCTGCCAAGTGTGCCTGGAGCAATTTTTAGTGGAAGGGTTATTCATTATATGAATAGCTAGTGCTTTTGTCTTCAGTGCTGTTCCAGGTGCACTAGAAGGGAACAAGCCATGTGAAGGAAAGAATTTCAATCTCTCACTCCATCCCAGGCTTCAACATGACCTTGGCCAAATATACCTAGCTTTGCACATGTGGTTGGGTTCAGTTCTGAAACTGAATTGTCTCTGGGAATGGAGATGACAAATCTGACTTAGATGTTTAATGTATGGGGAAATTTGAGACCCTGAGAAAGGGATTCCTTTTTCTTTATGCCTCCATGTCAACTCATTAGAACAGATAATTACATCCTTTTCTTCTTTAAAGATATAGAGAAAGGGTAGGGAGAACAATAGTGCCTATCTTTTACATTGTGGCTGGGAGATGAAAGTGTTCCATCAGAGAGCAGAAGACCTGGGTAAACAGATTACATAGGTGTTTATAGATTTTTGTCTTGATAAAGCAGAGCAAAGAAAAAATAAGTCAGAAAGTAAAATTCATATAGAAGACTGAACATGCTGTGGCTTTTTTTGTCATTAATTCAGCAGTTTCTTGAATGAATGCAATGTCACAATTTATTACTTTTGGTGTAAATAGGCATTTTTATTCAGCAGTAAGAGGGAGGCATACAAAACCTAGACACAAAAGCAATACTTTTTATACTAATATGACTCCAGAAACATTAGAATGTTCTTGTGCTCACGTACACTCAGCTGAAATAGCTTTGGTTTCATCAAGGCCCTCCTGAGGTAGCTCTGACAGGCTATTTAACTCTGCAGAGCTCTGTGACAGCTGAAGCTAAACACATTCAGCCTTTGTAAAAGACTTTAAGCATACCAATAATGGAAGAAATGGAAAACAAAGAATTGTAGATGTAAAAACATCCCTTTTGATCCTAAAGGATCATTAATATTGTGGTTAAGGTTTCTTAGGACTTTTGGGGTTTTTTCTGCCATACCTTCTTTCCCATTTTAGGATTTGGATTTTGTCACTTTTATTAGAATGTTTCTTGTAAAGTCAGTTTTAAAATAGCTCCTTCTTCTGCCTTCCCTTTGTGTTGTTTCTATTCTCCATCTCTTCTTTAATTTGAGGCCTAAAATTTTTAAGAGTTAATGTCTCAGGCAGTGACTTCCATTGTTTTCCTGGGGAGAAGTCATACATGGCCCCAAGACCTATTTTCTGTCTCACAGGCAGGATCTCTTTTTCCATAAATTTATTCCATGTTGAAAATAAGTCAAAACCAGAGTTCATAATTAATGAGAATTCATAAGTCTACTTAAAAATATTCTACAGGCCATCATACAAGATCAAAAATTAAAATATGGAGATGTTTCCAAACTCTATATAATTTCGTGATCTACACTAGAATAAGCACCAGGAAACCATTGCCTTCATGGCTAAATACCACACACACCTGTATTCATAGAATATATGTTCTATGAATACACCTTGACTTTGCATGTGTTTCAAGACTTTAAAATTTTATTTTTAAAAATTTAAAATTAAATTTTAAATAAAAATATTTGAGCTTGAGAGAAAAAAAATAACATAACACAATTACATTTAACACTGAATTTCTCTTATCCTAGCAGTGTGTGGCTTAGACAAGCTACACTGTCCCCAAAAGGTAATTACTTAATAAATACCCACTGCTTCACAATTTGTGATCAGTCAAGATAATACAAGTTCACAGAATGAGGAAGGAATAGCCTGATTGGTAGCTCAAATTTTTCCTGAAGAGGTTGAAAACCACATGCTCCTCTCTGTTGACCCCACATGAACCTATTGATTTATATAAAGCCTTCTCTGAGCCTCAGTGGTCTGAGAACATCGAGGGAGCTAATATGAAATGTATTTCGATTTGGATGATGCTCTTTGGGGACTTAGCTAAATGAATTTCCTACGTATTTGATATGGCCTGAAAGGATGGATATTTAGACACTTATTGTGGATCATCTAGAGTTAGGTAACTGCTTGTATTTTGTAACTTGATGGTAGACCTGAGCTTTTTGATTTGGAAACAATCAGAGATCTCACTGAAATTCCTGGGCATGGCAATCACTCTCTTTTAAGACAAATGAGAATGGTGAAGTGATACTAGGTGTTAGGCAGCAACTGACACAGTGGAATTGCTACTATGCACACTGACAGCACATCCCAGCAGCCCCAAATTTCTGCAAACTGTCTCAGAGCCTAAGGATCTAATAAATAGAGCTGAGAATCAGCAGCCATGAAAAAAAAAACCCACAGAAAGGACCAGAAACACAAGTAACAGAGAAATATATGTGGCATGATGGAAGTAAAGCCAAAGGGGATAAAAACAGCATTTGGGGCAAAATGATTGTTAAAAAGACAGATTTAGAATGCTTGAAGCCAAAAAAAAAAAATGACATTCTCTTGCTCTTCTTGCTGTATAAGGGGCTTATGCTTGTTCCTTGTAAACTAAATGGCTTGTACCAGAGCAATCACAGGCTCTCTCATTAACTTATCCCCCTAATGAAACAATTGAGAAAACCCCAAATATTTTCTTACCTACTCAGATAAGAAGAATAAGGATATAAAAGAGAGAACAATATTTCCAGCTGTGGAATTTGTTAGATATGCAGTGAAGTGTGTTGTTCAGCTGAGTTTTGCATAAGAAATACATTTATGTTGCATTTCTAATGCAAATTGCACGTATTTTACATGGATAGAATGAATTCTTGCTGGCTGGATCTTCAGCTTTTCAAATCAATAGAAAGACTCTAATGTGTTTTCAATAGACTTTGGAGCAGGCCCTTCCTCCCATGCACTCAAAATGATTTACAATCAATTTATGGCAAGAATCCACTTCAGAAAGCCTGAGAACTACGAATATGCAGTTTCATGGGGAAGCTAGCATCAGTGGCCTAAAAATAGACTCAATTTCAATATACTGATCCAGATGCCTGCCTGTGAAGAATTTAGTCCCTGTGCATGTGCTATCTAGCTTTTAGTGGTTTGAACAAAAGAGGCAGAAGACTATGTTTAAGGAAGTGATGACAAGTGCCTCTTTTTATCAAATGTTCTGTGCACCAAAATGGAAATACTCAAGAAGCTTATTTTGATAGCTTGTTATTTCTGACCCCCCAGTAACTTGTCACGTGACTGACACCAGAATTGTTAGAGATAAATGGATCAACCACTTACATTTATACAGATGGATCTGTAGAGAACCTTTTTATGTGGCCTGTTCTAAATGCAGTGGGGCTTCTTTTATTTTCTCTTGGGCTACATCTATACCTTAGGATTTTGGATTTTGCAGCTTCTGGATATAGAGGCACATGCCAGCAGTGTCCCACCTTCTTGCTGAGGTAAAACTGAGAAGCAAGACCTCCCTTCCTTTATGCCAAAAAATATATTCACATGTGCTGGCTGAAAGGGGGGACACAGTTTACACCAAGAGGTCCACCAGTTTGAAAAGCCAGGAAATGAGAAGATGTTCCACAGGCCTCACATCCCCTATAATGCAAATATAGACTCATAGCACTACACTGGGGAATACATATATAGCATATATGCTACAACCCTCAGTGTTTCTGGTTTTTTCTTTACAAAGAAGGGACGACCAAAAAGGGTCAGTGAAGAGGAAAAAGAAAAAGATGGACTAGCAAATCCCCAAAGGCACAAAGTATTTTGACATTCAAAACTAGGGTAAGGAAAGATGATTAAGAAAGGAGATGATGTATTGCTCTGAGCAGGAAAATGTGGGAGTAGAGAAAGAACAGTGAGCAGTTCAGAGTAGAAAACTACCTGGAGCAGCCTGTGAGTAGAAGAGGAGGGAATGGGTGAGGATGACAGATTAGTATTCTGGTTTAGGAGCTGATAACTTAATGTCGTGCATCTGACTCCTTGCAATGTGAAATAAGAGACTCTGGGGAGTCCTAATTGGGATTGAGAGAGGTTGTGGGAGTCTTATGTTCCAAAAATGCTTTTCTTTGCTGTATCAGCTAAAGCATGTCATAGCAAATCCATACTATGAACAACCAGATGGGTCAGTTAGTACAGATAGTGATTAAAAGGTCCTTGGCAGATTTAACTATTCCGTATTCAGCATTGTAAGAAAATAGCAATCAATTTCATAACTCTTTGCAAAGATCACAGCTCAGGGATGAACAAACAAAAAGAACAAAGTCTCAGTACACAACTAACAAGATGTGCTAATCAGACAGTTAATTCTAAGTCAGTCATGAGACCAAGCATACTGGGAATCCTAACCCTGCCAAAGCAAACAGCAAATTGCAGGTCAAAGTCACCTTCCCCCATGACTGTAAGAAAGAACGGTGAATTTCATTGTGAAATGCCTGCCACCAAGAATTGGCATCACAAGTACTTGACCAGATTCCTTAGGATCAGTTGTCTAGGAGGCAACTTTTTGTTCAGCAAGAAACGTATCCAGAATGATGATGAAAGAACTGTGAATGCACCATACACTCACCTGGGTATGTGGCACTGCAGCCAAAGAGAAAGCTGCGCTTCGGATACTGATGCAAAGACTGCTTTGTCCCTTACACATTACAGGAATACACTTCTTCTCTCTTTTTGTATCGTTGATAGAAACCAAGATTTCTTAAAAGTGTCAACCCAACAAAAAAAAAAAGCTGAAATATACCCAGACATTTCTATATCACTGCAAAAACTGCCAGTGTCCTGCTGCTACAATCAGTGGAGGACAGAGCCAGCACCTGGTGTGAATGCACCTGCCAGCAAGGATTTCCTAGGATGACTTTTGTCCTTTTCTCACCCTCTGTCTCTGTTTTTAAAACATTCCCCTTCATCTCCACCAAGGGCTGCTAAATAATTTTCACTCTTTACATCCTCATCCCTCCAGACTGTAGGAGAAGTCACGAGATAATTACTCCCAACTCACAGACAGGGCTTCTTGGCATTCATAAACTCCTGCTGTAGAATTGCAATCCAAAAGGATATAAAATGCTGCACTGGGCTGGAGTTTTAGTGGAATTTCATCAAACTGGCAGCTTGGTCTGTGAAAGACACGGAGACAGATAGATGAAAAAATGTTGAGGAAATTACTGTGCATTTGTACAAAATTAAGATTCTTCTGAGTATCCTTTCTTTCATCACAGTAGAAGAATTTTAATAGTGCTGGTTATAAATCATCAAGAATATAGTTCCTAGAAAAGAAATACATTGAACAAGGAGTTTTCTTCCTATTATTTTTAGCATTGTTTTTTGCATCCCTTTTCATCCCCAAAGCTTTTGCTTCCAGGTGTTGAATCCTGGCATACATGTCCCAACAAATGCATGCTTTGATGCTGATAGTTCAGTGCTGGTGTGCTCTTTTCCTCCAGACCAGATGTTTGACTTCTCCCTGCTAATAGTTAACATGGTGCTGCCTCATTATACACCTCTCTCTGGAAATTATGCCAGTGCTGCTTCAGCATCAGCCAAGAGCCATGCAGAATCAATGAGACAGCTGGCGTCCTCCATGGGGATGGACTACTTTACCTTTTGGATGCAGGCAGTCACTGTGAGCTGAGATCCAGGATGCTGTGAATGACTTTTCATAGGCAGGTGGGAACAAAAGAGCTTTGAAAACCTACTTCAATAGAATCTGGAAACATGGAGCTCTCTTGATTAAAAAAAAATAAATTACACATACACAGTCCAGTTGCATTTTCATCTTAATTGATTTTTGTATGAGATGGAATAGTGAATTCTGTCAAACGAAAAGGTTTGTAGAAATCTTTTCTTTACATAACATTAAGTAAATTTTTTTTCATGCACAACAGCTGTGTTGTGTTTGCAAAAATCAAATAATCCCTATAAAGCTCACAAACTGTAAGTTGATTGCTTTGATCTTGTCCACAACATATGCTAATCCTCAAATATCCATGGAAGAAGGGGATGAGATAATGTGAAAAAAATAAACACCTGGTTAAGATAAAACATTTGTAGAGTTTGAAGCCAACACGTAGTTAATGTATTAGCTGTTGGAAAAAAAAATTAAAAAAGAAAAGAAGTTAAGACTTTAAAAAAAGAGTTTAAACAGGAAGGATTTGGGGTTGTTCTGTGAAGTCTCACTAAACTGCAAGTTGGAAAATTCTCCTGGAAAATAAATGAGACTAGAATGGACTTAATTTTCTTCCTGCAGTGTGTATGCCTACTTTCACAGAAAGCACTTGACAAAACTCATCAAGAATGAAGCAGTCAGTTTCTACACGCACTGTATGACTAAAATAGACTGGAGGACTCTCAAGGTCATCCCTACTTATAAGACTGCCTGGTTGATTTACAGTGTCTAGTTCAGACCATCCAAATGAGCACTCTGCACATTTTGCTATTTCCCCTTTACCTCTGACACTGGATTTAGTTTCAAACTATAAGGTTAAGGACTGATCTTTGTTGGTACTTGAAAGTCTTTCAGTCATGCTGGAAACAAGAATTAATAATAGCTGTTATCCTTCCAAGGCAGATGATCCTCCAGTGTAATAACTAGAGATGTTTCTGATGTCTCCCTCTGCCAGGTCTGCATGGAATAACATCAATATCTAACAGTGCCCTGTATTTGCCAAATTTGTTGAAAACAATTTTAACACCCGATTTTAATCACATCTCCTTGTTTCACTTCAAGGAGTTAATGTTTCTTGGATGTCAAGTCTCCAGATCTGCAAAACTCAGTGAGATAGGGATGAAAGTGCAAGGTACCAATGTAACCTAGGCATCTGCCATCATTTTCATCAGGAACTGCACTGACTGTGTGACTGCTGACAGAGATTTCTCTGTGTCCCTTTTTTTCCCTAATCCTTTGGTATTCAAAGCAAGCACTAGTTTTGCCGAATAGAAAGAAATACAGCTGAGTCACATGTCTTCAAAGTGTCAGCAGGAAAAGACCTGAAAATGCATTAATACGACAGCCATCCTTCACAATAGTTTTATACATCCTGTAGAGATCATGCCTGGCAGAGAGAGCTATTTCCTTTAAAGAAAAGCACTGTGGTTGGTTTTTCTTTCCTGTCTGGATTACCTTTCAGTTGCTTTTATTTTGATTTCTCCTCTCAAAAATGATGAAGGAAACTGAAATCTCAGAAAATTATTATCCTAATTGCATTCAAAATTTGTCAATTCCTTGTAAATATGCAAGTCATCTGTATACCCATGCTGTTTTTCATCTCAATCTTCTTAAAAAAAAAAAAAAAAAAAAAAAAAGGAAAAGAAAAGGCTTAAACTTCAAAACATTCCTGTGAGGCAGGTAAATCTTTTCATAAAAGATTATTTCACCTTTTACAGAAATACAGGCACTTCCAGGGTGAAACATGGTGGGGTTTTAACTGCCTGTAGCCACACAACACAAGAAGTGAGGGGATAGGAAATGAAAACCATCCTATCCAATTTAATTTTAAGGGGAAAGGAGATAGGAGGAATGTAAAGTTCACAGCTGGGATTTCACCAGAGTAGAGGAAATAATACACCTTAAACAAAAGTGTCAGTGTCTTTAGTGACTGCAAGTAGCAGACTCTCACTTTATGTCTTATCTGGAAGACAAAAGCCTCTGCAGGTCAGTGCTCTTTATATTGTCCTGCAATAACAATCTGAGAATTCATTTTAGAAGGTAAAATAGAAGCTACCAAATTAACATTTTCCCTTCATGAGGAATCTAGATATTCCTTAGATTCTTTCAATGCAAATACCACCTGGCCATCACTGATAAGTTATGACAGTACTGAAGTAAAAGATGGAAGGATGCAGCAGATGTTTGAAAGTGCCAGTGCAGAAAAACACCAGAAGAAAGGTTATCTTCCAAAAATGTTTATTCTTGTTCCCTAGAGTATCTCAACCCGTATGTGCTTGCTTATCCATAGTTCTGTAGTGACTGGAAATGTTTAGATATCTTAGGATCATTTGGACAGTTTTCTCTCTCTGGGAATGAGCTTTTGTACTCAAGGTACCAGCTGAGAATGAAGAAATGAGAATTGAGCTTTACAGCTCTGGAGTGGCTTGAGGGTGTAAACAACAGGAAAGGCAGCAGCAGTGGGGACAAAAATGCATAGTTGTGATGGACATGGAAGAAGCAGGAAGGGAGGGAGGGAGGGGGGAAGGAAGGTGCGGAAGGTGCGGAAGGTGCAGAAGGTGCGGAAGGAAGGGAGGAAGGAAAGAGAGTAAAGACTTGACGTATGCGTGCTGTGTTGTCTTTTTCAGAGCCCCTATGAGGCTCTGGGCACTGAGGAAATACTTGGTGTGGTGAAAGGGACAAATAGCTGCAGCCATAAGCAGATGAGGAGCACCAGACTGGTGGCAATGGGGTGTGACCCCAAGAAACTCTGTCCCTCTAACTGCCATATGTGTTTGATTGCAAGAAAATCAGGTTTGCACTCTAGACAAGTTTTCATGAAGGGGAAAAGAGGAGCTAGTACATATTATTCTGATTAGTATAGTTGTATCCTTTTCTTCCACTGGATTTGTGAGTGGCTTCTTTAGCTTTGGATAGCACAGTCCTTCAGTAAGTGGTTAAAGCAATGTTTTGAATACATATAAAGAAGGATGAAAACCATTAGTGGAAACTGTCTTTTGTACATTTTCTTTGCATTTGAAAGGAAATTGAGTGTCTTTTTCTGTAAACAATCATCGGGAACCACAACAGCCGTGTTCAACAACCTCTTCTGCACACTTCTTCCATAAATCATGCATTTATTTCTGGCTTCCCAGGAATTCCTGAGCAATGTGCTATGCTTTTTACAGGTGACTTTCATGCCTCCCATGCCAAGTTATAGCTCCCAAACTATTTCCAAACCTCCCTAGGATGTTCGTCATAGGTTAGGAAGTCTGTGGGGCTGCAGATGTCTATGATGAGAAAGCGTGTGTTATATCACAAGTGGTTTCTACACATTCCCAGCAAGAGGAAATTAGCATAGTCTGCCTTGCTTTGTGTAGCTGCTAGGGCATAAAGCTGTCAATCTTTCTTCAGTTTAAATAGGACAACAGCACTGACAACTGCAGGGATTTCAAATAGGTACTAATTTCTCAGTTATGTAGAGAAGAGCCAGTATTATTAATTTCCTGGTCAAAAAGAGTGGGAACTGAGATATCCATTGGCTGGTGAAAACCATTGGGATTCGGGCACAAAGGTGTTGACCAAGTCAGTCTCTGTGCTGTGGAGAAGCATTGATTCAGCTGGAAGCTATGGTTGCAGCAGTCACAGCTGAGCTGTCCACTGCCTTAACCCACAGCCAGTCCTGCAGCAACAGAAAGTGGGGAGGGCTAGATCAGACCCCATTTCAGCAAAGCAGTAGAGCTGGGAGAAGTAGTGGCTAACTTGCCTTTCAGTGGTCAGCAGTGAAGACCTCCTTACCTACAAAGAGAGAAGCAGATAGAGATGTGCCAGGATGGGAAGAAAAAGAATGGTTCTAATAATCTCTGCAAAGATTCTGCACCTGGAATAGGGAAGCCCTGTTTGTGTATATAAACTAGGGAATGAGAGGCTGGAGCTGCAGAAAGGGATCTGGGGGTGCTGGTCAGTGTCAGGTTGGACATGAGCCAGCAGTGCCCTGGCAGCCAGGAGGGCCAACCCTGTCCTGGGGGGCATCAGGCACAGCATGGCCAGCCAGGCAAGGGAGGGGATTGTCCCACTCTGCTCTGAGCTGGGGCAGCCTCACCTCTAGTACTGGGAGCAGTTTTGGGTGCCACAATATAGAAAAAAGATATCAAACTCTTAAAGAGTATCCAGAAGATGGTGAAGGGTCTGGAGGGGAAGCCATGTGAGGAGTGTCTGAGGTCACTTGGTCTGTTCAGCCTGGAGTAGACTGAGGGGAGACCTCACTGCAGTTACAATTTCCTTGTTGGGGGAAGAGGTGGGGCAAGCACTGATCTCTTCTTTGTGGGGACAGAGATGGGACTCCAGGAAATGGCATGAGGCTGAGCTGGGGCGGTGGTGGGTGTGTGTGTGTTTAGGTTAAATATCAAGAAAAGTTTCTTCATGCACAGGGTGGTTGAGCACTGGATCAGGCTCCCCAGGGAAGAGGTCACAGCATTTGACAGAGTTTAAGAAGCATTTAGACAACACTTTCAGGCACATGGTGTGACTCTTGGGTATGTCCTGTGCAGGACCAGGAGTTGGACTTGATGATCCTGATAGGTCCCTTCCTACTCAGCATATTCCATGATTCTCTGAAGGGAAGGAACTGAGATGTGTCCTTGAAGCAGGGACATTACCATGTTTAAAATGGTGGATAGTCCAAGACATGCAGTTTTCTCAGGACCACCAATAGCTGGAAGCTAAAGATGTGGAAGATAATGTGTTATCCATAATCGAGTATTATATAGTGGAAATGAATGATGATACCATAGCCATGGAAAGGTCTCCAGCAACTGGCAGTGTAAAAAAACCCAACAGAACTTGACTGCCTTTCCTTTTATTTTGTAAATGTCAAGGTCTATCATACAATTCCCTAATACTTGCTTTGCGTCCATGTTCAAATACTCAGGGGGAACACTTGAAAGCCAGCAGCTGAGACTGAGAGAAGGGGATCAGATTGCATGACAAAGCTAAAATTATTTCAATGGAGTTTTGCAGAAGAGACCAAGCTGGTGTCTCTTACAGTTCGGTCAAGTGATGCCTGGACCCAGTGTGAATCAAACCTACTGATGATTTCTTTGACTTATAGCCCCATCTCCTTCCCTGCTTTCCTACTATGTGAGCTTTTTTATCTTCTCCTCTGTCTGGCACTTTGTTTGCTTTCCCTTTAGAAAGAGACAAAAATGATCAGAGGACTCATTACTGTATCCCCAAGGCAGCATTGGAATGAAGACAGGGGACATCATTGTTGAAAGGCAGTAAAATGATGGGATGTAATGAGAAATACACTCAGGGAATGCCAGATAATGCTCACAGCCCTTTCAAGGTAGTTTTAGCAAAGAAAAATCTTGAATTTGTCACAACCAATCATCCTGAAATCATTATGATACTTAACAAATGAAGAGTTTATAGCCATGCATCTTTTGTTATATGCTCAATGAAGAATGAAGAAAGAAGTACTGCAAAGGCAAAAGAAATTTCTGTTTAAAATCAACAAAAAATTAATAAAGTTAAAATAGGACTATAGGTTACCTGAGATGTCATTTCAAATGAGTGTCATCTACTTGAGATAACTAGGACTCTTTTCTAGAACAGGTCTTTGGAAGCATATTGACCACATATTAGTTTATTTAGGAGTTTTATAGGTCACTTGTTGCCACTTAGTTATTCTCAGGCAGTCACACACCTACTCAGGGAAGCCAACAGGTGCCATTATCAGGAGATGTAACATGATACAGGAGAGATGCTGTGATGTGCTAGTCTGGGCCCAAAGCGAAAAGACTCATCAGAGGCACAGTCAGTGTTTTCAGGACAGAACATCTTACCTCTGTACAAAGATAACCAAGGGTATTTCAGATAATTTCTGGATCAAAAGCACCGTAGTAAGCTAAGAGATCATCTCACCAACCTTTCAATACAGCACAGAAGTAGCTGGATGACACAATTAATACATTTTCTATAAGGTGAAAACACTAGTGACACTTGTGTGTTTTCTTCCTATTATTATTCAGAGCCACACTACCCAGCAGCTGCAACTTCCAGAGAGTCCAGCTGAGGCTCAGCATTATGAACTAATCTCACAGTACCTTCAGGCATTGTTTTATCACACATCTCTTGTTCCTGTAGCTTAGCTAAGACAGAAGAGTGTCACTGAAGTCTGACTCCCCTCTTCTATGTGAGCAGGAAAACTTAGACTCAGGAAGAGTTACAAGACTAAGTGACAGGACCAACAAGACCTGCACATGTTGAAACGCTTGCTGCTCTAGCAGCCCTGCCTGTGGAATGAAAAAAGAGAGGGGGTTGTTTAATTCAGACTTTGCAGGAGGGGGAGGCAAGAGGGCAATCTGCAGAATTCCCTAGACAGTCTGGTTATTTTCTCCCCCAGTCAGAATTTTGCTGGCTGGCAGTTCCTCTCCTGTGTTCCTTCCTCATTCATTTACTCACACTGCTGCTTGATTGAGCTTGCCTACCAGTGCTTCACATTTTAACCACTGAGCTGTTTAGGAGGCAATACTGCCATTTGCACAGCTCTGCTTATCCTGGAGAAATTTGCAATTTTTTCTCTTACTAGGCACTACTTTTTTCTATTATTTCTCATTTTCTTACTCTTACTGTCCTACTGCTCATTATTCTTACTCTACTCTTTGTTTAGAATTGAAGTGAAATTCGGGTAGGCATTTGAGTAGAAACCCCTGGAAAATAATCATTCAGATTACATCTGCACCCATGAAATTGTCTGCAAGTTTCATGAGTCCTTCTTCAGTAGCTTGCAGTACCTTCTTTCTGTGGTTTTTCAGGATGACTGACCCCAAACCAACCTCTCTTCTCACTAACTGAATCTCTGGGGACATACTGCACATTCAGCCACACCTTTTGTTAAGTGACAAACACCTCCTCACAGGGTGGCCTATTAGTAGTGGTGAGAACATTGTACAAACATTTGCCATTTGTCTTTTGGCAGTTCTTAATTTCCTGCAGTACTTTCTTGATGGCTGCTTTTGTAGTGTGCTCTATGAACAGATGTAACACTTTTATAAGGATATACAGTCACAAACACTTTCCTACCACTCATAGTTCTTTAAGCAGTTTAACAGAAATTCCGTACATTCTCTAATATTTTCATTCAGTCTCTTTTCTCCTTGAGTAGTGTCACTTTCATGCAGTCACTAGCTCATCTAGCATCAGCAGGTACACAGTTACACACTATTTCCATTTTCAAGAATGGAAATAATAGGAATCCTTTCATCACACAACATTCTCTTTCATCTTTGTCAGTCACTGATTCTAATCCAGTGACCTTTTCATTTCCCTTTGCAATAAGCCTGTTTACAAACATAATCCACTTCTTGCTTCCATCTCACTTGCCTTGTCCATCTCCCTTCTCTTCCCTTGCAAGGACAGTGTCACATCACATCTCATTGTTGTGTTCTTATCTCTTTTTTTTAAACCTGGGCTTATGTCTCTTTTTTCTTTTCCTTTCACCCCTAGGTGAAAGGTACCTACAGTAGGCTCATAGAAATACAGAATCATAGAATGGTTTGGGTTATAAGGAACCTTAAAGTTCATCTAGCTCCAACTCCCCTGCCATGACCAAGGATGCTTTCCTCTAGAACAGGTTGTTCAGAGTGCTATCCAGCCTGGCCTTGAACAATTCCATAGATGGGGAATCCACAGCTTCTCTTGGCAACCTGTTCCTGTGCCTCACCATCATCACAGTAAAGAATTTCTTCCTTATATCTAATCTAAACCTGCCCTCTTTCAATTTGCAGCCATGACCCCTTGTCCTGTCACTGTGTGTCCTTGTTAAAAGTCCCTCTCCGTCTCTCTTGTAGCCTCCTCTAGGTTCTGGGTGGTGCTCTAGTCTCTTCCCAGATCTTTCTTTTCTCCAGGATGAGCAACAGCAGCTTTCTCACCCTAGAGAGGTACTCCAGTCCTGTGATCATCTTTGTGGCCCTCCCCTGGACTCATTCCAACATGTCCTTCCTGTGTTACGGACCCCAGAGCTGGATGCAGCAGTGCAGATGGGGGCTGAGCAGAGCTGAGCAGAGCAGAGCTGAGCAGATCAGGGCACAGCAGCGGGGCAGAATCCCCTTCCTGGCCCTACTGGCCACACTGCTGTAGAGGCAGCTCAGGACAAATTTGGCTTTCTGGGCTACAAGTGCACATTGCTGGGTCATGTGCAACCTCTCTTCCACCAGCACCCCCAAGTCCTTCTCAGCAGGGCTGCTCTCACTCCACTCTTTGCTCAGTTTGTATTCATGCTTGAGATTTCCCCAACCCAGTTGCAGGATCTTGCACTTGAGCTGTTAATCTTCATGTGGTTTTCACAGACTCACCACCCAAGACTGTCATCTCTTCCCTCCAGCACACCAACCACCCCACATAGATTTGTGTTTTTGGCAGATTTGCTAGAATTTTTACATTTCTCCCTGTGGAAGAAATCACAAAGTTAGGACAAGTGAACCTCAGCCAACATCATACTACTGCTACAGATTATAATTATGTTATTTGATCCTGTGAGAGTCTTTCAAATTATTTTGCAATGGTCTCTGAAACATCAAGTTCAATTTCATTTAAGAGTTAAATACAGCTGTGACTTCTTTTCCTTTGTTGTAAGCTGTATGTCACACATTCTTGTGTAGCAAAAAGATTTCTGATTGAAGAGCAGCTCAGCATGTTCCTGTAATTAATACAGGAGAAAACTCAAATCTTAGTTCAGAAATGCTCGAATACCTTCAAACACAGAGATATTCTGACATCTGAGCATCCAGTGGGAATTCTGGATAAGAAATAGATACAAATGAAGTCATTTTTCTTCAGGCCTTTGCTAATGAGTACGACGGGTGAGTGAAGCAGGCGGCATATAACTCAGCCAAATGGTACACAGGTCACAGGTCACACGGCTTGCTCATTGGCAGCAGTAAAATAATAGAATCCCAGAATATCCTGAGTTAGAAAGGACCCACAAGGATCAATGAGTCCAATTCTAATCCCTGCACAGGACCATCCCCAAGAATCAGACCAAGTGTCTGAGAGTGTTGTCCAAACACTTGTTTAACTCTGTCAGTGCTGTGACACTTCCCTGGGGAGCCTGTTCCAGTGCCCTACCTCTCGCTGGATGAAAAACTTTTTCTGATATCCAACCTCCCCTGACTCAGCCTCATGTTGTTTCCTCGAGTCCTGTCACAATTTATGAGAGTGAAGAAATCAGTACCTGTCCCTCCTCTTCCTCCATAAGGTTGTTTACTTTTAAGAAAGATTGTCAGGAGAGCTACATAGAGAATATTAATCTATAAATCTTTTGATCTATTCCTCTTCTGGAAGAGGCCAAATGCTACATAAATTTGAGTTGCTGCCCCACCACACTGATTTTTGCCATATTCAGACTGCTTGTCATGACATCTATTTATTTTCATGTCTATTAGGACATCTCGGTCTAAGGGAGAGAAAAAGGACCCAAGAGAGAAATCCCAAAGCTGGGGACTTCCAGATGCTGGTTTGTGGCACAGTCCAAGGTGGCACCTAGAGTAGGTATAAAACTAGACTATTCATCCACTTAAATCTATTGTGTTAAACACTGAATGGGAAATTGTTTTGCCTGTAATTAGGATGGCAAAGGTGCCCCTGAAGTCGTCTTTGTGCATTATATTATTCATTTATTTTTGACTGGGTGACTGAGGGGGAATTCTCAGCAGAATAGATAACTAGGGAGTTTATGAAAAAGCTGTTTGTTTGCATAAAGCAGCATGTGAATAATTTCTCTGCTGAAACCACCTTGGCTGTGTTTAAAAAAATCTGCTTTTCCCTGACAGTCAATGTTCCTGGATAGTTTGTATCTATATGTGGTGATATGACATAGATGCCTGTCTGAACAAGAGCTTTACGTTATACATTATTCCTTAATTGATGACTGCTTAACATCATATTGGAGAAAAATAAAAGGCTTTGTAGTGTGAATTTTGAAAGTAATTTCAAATTAGTATCAGATTTTTTTTTTGTTTTTGTTTTTTTTTTGGTTTTTTTTTTTTTTTTTGTTTTGCATGATAGCTTCTGATTTTTACCATTAAGTAATTTGGACTTTACAATTAGGATTTTGGTGTCTGGATGATGTGTCTGGAAGCAGTCAGGCAAGGGGTAGCCTACCTACTGTAGTTTAAAATCCACAATTAATGATTCCAGCAAGCTGGAAGACCCAGGAAGTGGGTTTCAGTCTCACTAGCTTTAGTTGTCTGAAATCCAGGGTCTAGTCTATTTTGTTCCCCCTTCTTCAGCCAGTGAAGAAATATGGTATCTTGAAAACAAAATATACTCTGACTAAAGCAGGTGTCTAATTGGTGTCAAAATGATGAATCAAATGTCAAAGTGCTCTAAAGCTTTACGTTTGAGTTATGCAAGATGAATTGCCCTCTGGAGTTTCCTGGCTTGGTCTTTTGATAGTGAAACTTAGTTATCTAAGCGTGCTGATGCTTGCACTTAGCATATTGAATCCCTATCAGAAATTGTAACTATGAAAATACTGCCCAAACTACATCTGTTTGGCCTTCTCTACTGCTAACACTGCTTAAGAGTGCGGGATCAAATGAATAGTCCTGGGAGTAAATGCTTCTGGCTTCTGCTCAGAAGGATGTAAAGAATATCAAGTATTTTGCTTTGTATCACAAGCTCAACAAATTGGAAATTTCACCCTTAGCAGCAGCTGTTGGCATTATGGTGCACCAAGTTAGTTGTTTTCAACAAGTACAAACCACAGGCTGGATATAAGTATAAACCTTAAGGCTGGAGCCAAGTATAGCTTTATGTTGAATAAACTACAGTTTGTTTTTCTATTGAAATTAGATTACATTTAAGCCTTAAATTTTCCAACTTGCAATTACCTTGAATAGCCAAAAATTCTCTCCTTCAGTTATTGATGTGAGAATGAATAGTTTAATATTTTTTAACCTCTTTGTGTGGTAAATATTGAAACATGAACACATCACACAGTCAGAATGAAGCACTGTGCATTATATGAGTGCCTATTTCAGGTCTGTTAAAGTACTGTCTTAGATACAAGTGTATTGAAAACTGTCTGTTGTGTCTGCAGCTGCATTCTGAAGGTTATGTTTTTTAGCAAATTATTTCTGCAGAGGATTTCGTGTTTTTCCACAAATAAATAAAAAAAACATGGACCCCCCCCGAGGATGCTGTATTAAATCCAAAATGTAGATAGGCTTCTGTTCATAGCAGAGTTCTCCAGTTATCAGTGTTCTAGGATTCCCAGCCTCCTTTGTTCAGAAGACACCAAAAACAATCTGATATGTGAAAGGTTCCCGCTTGGGCTTGCAGAATAGTCTGTGCAATGTCATGAAGAGATGAAGACATTTACCACAGACTACATCAGCTGGGGAGAGAAAACAGCGTGAAATCAATTTTGATTTGGAATCTTATGTTTTACAGCACCTCAGGAAAAGAAAGTGTAATTTGTCTGCACGTGGACTTTTTGTACTGAAGACTTCTGCAGACACATGATTTCATTTGCCAGTCATCTTACATACTTTTACATGGCTATACCTGCCAGACACAGCTGGTCACATATCTGTAGGTATACAAGCTATAACTCTGAAAACATTTAAATGTGTGCCTGATGTAAGTAGTGCTAATAGTACCATAGATACATGTTACTGCTTAAGTGGGAAGAATTAAAGAAGATGCCTAAAGGCCATAGATTACACAGGATCTAAAAAACCTACCTCTTCACACAGAGGTGCACTGGAAAATTACATGTCCTGAGAGAGTCTGCAAAAACACCCCAGAAGTGCCCACCAGCATTGCATGCAGGGTCACAAAAAGCAGCTAGAAATCATTAAAACCAAAGTATTACTATCAAACTGTCTCCTCAGATAAATTATCACTATATTTAAAATAAATCATATCACTTTTCCAGCTCTCCATAAAATGGACTGGTACAGTTTTAGTTCTGTGGAGCTGAGTTGTTTATCACCTGTGCGTATTACTGAAGACTAAATACTGTACGCAAATTAATAACACAATTAAACTTTTAATGTAGTAGTAAAAGGATTAGTTTGCTTTGGTTTGGTTTTTTTCTGTTTTGGAAAGCTGTTTAATTTTCATAGTGCTTTCCTCTGCTCACATATTTCTTCTTTTTTTCTTTGCAAGAGTGGCTTTTGGGGTGAAGCTTGAGTCCTGCTGTAGTGGATCTTCTCTTATACACTTTGCATTAGCAATTTCCTGCTTCACTGCTCCTCCACTATGAGACAAGCTTTAAGATTTAGTGATCTTATAGCAGACTTGAATAACAGCGCTTCCATTTCCTTTTACAAAAATTGCATCTCTCTTGCCCTAGTCACTCAGATGCACCTAAACAAAAATTGCAACAGAGGAAGAAAAAGGTAGTATAAGACTTTTTAATGGTGGCTCTCAGGCATCTGTATTTTTTTGGAGTATAAGAACAAACAAGGTGATGCATTTGAAGGGGATTTTTTTCCTTCTTCACATCATTTTATTCCTTTGCCATTGGTTTTGCTAGTAGAAAAGTGGTTTGTAGAGGCCTTCCTATGTGGAAGCTGTAACACAGTGGTGATCTTATCTTTCTCTGCAGCTTTTCTACTTCTGTTAAAGCCATTTGCTGATAGAGGAGTAGACCTTGGCAGAGTCAACGATGGGGACATAGTAACCATTTGTGAGCAATATATTTCTCGTACTCCTGTTTTCTGATGTCTTTGCTCTTTTTTTGTTTTTTCTTTTGTTAATTTAATACTTAAGATCTGTTTTTCTTTATGATTCCCACAGACTGTTAAGCTGAACTTTCCACACATCTCTTTCCTGAGTAGAAAAAATTTACTTAGAGCACATGTTTAGAAGGTTTACCTTTTTATTTGCTGACATTGAACTTCACACTTTATACTTTAGATACTATTAAATGAGGTCCCTTTGCAACCTTTCACTGCCATCTTATTTTTTTTTTCCCAGTCCTGAATAGTTTTGTATCATCATGATGTGCCAATCTTGGTTCCTTCCAGACCATTTGAAAATCTTGAGCACCAAAAATTCCTATGTGGATCTTTATGAGGCCCTTTGCCCAATCTCCCCATTGTGAAAAATTATAATTCATAACAAGACCTCCACCTTCCTCCAGGCAAGCAAAGTGTTTTTAAAGCCCTAATGGAGAGAATTTAACCAAACCTTTTTATGACATTCTCATATTCCTACTACACTGCAATATCCTTGTTTACATATTAATTGACATTTCAAAGAAATGCAGTAGATTTATGAAGCATGACTTTTCACCATGAAAGTCATACTGACCCTTCTCTAACATAGCATGTTTATTTCTGAGTCTGTATATTCTGTTCTTTAATGTAGTTTCTACAAATTTACCCAAGATGGAAAACAGATTTACTAGGTTCATATCAAAAACTATTTTTAAAAAACAGGGATCAAACTTAACATCTCTGGTACCAATACTGGTGTGTTTTTTAAGATATGAAATGGAGTTTGCTCTTCAGCAACTTCATAAAAGTGTCCCTTTAGGTGTCCCAAGTGAACATTTTTTAGTTCTGGAACTTGATTTGTTACAACTTATTTTGTAGTTTTTTCTGTACTATTTTCTTCTAACATTTAAGTTTGAAACAGATCATCATATTCTTATCCCATATAAAGTGCTCTGTTGCCTGAGCCTCCCTCAGATCCTCCACCATGAACAGTAGTGGAAAAATTCATTAAATATTTTCAGCCTTATCTTCCATGAGCATTCCTTTTACATCTTGATCATGTATCTGCCTGACTAACTAGCTGGCAGCTTTCCTACTTCAGATGGGTTTAAAAAGAGTTTTTTTTATGAAACATTTTTATGCTTTCTGCAAATTGCTCCTAAAAAATATTTTGGGCTTCCTTGTGGTCTTCTGTAAACTTTCCAGTTTTTATACTGCTTTTTTTTTTTTTTTTTTTTTCTTTCTTACTTTTGAAATCTTTCTTCAGCCTCTTGTTAGCTCTAACTGATTTGCGGTTTTGTTCCTTTTAAAGTTTTGTGATAGTAGTTGCTGGCTTACTTGGAACCAATATCAAACAGGTCATCTTAAAACAATTTCTAAACCATGCAAAAATTCTTGCCCTTTTGTCTCTTTCCTAGCTTTCTCTTTTTTAGGGAGTTCTCTTTTTAGAAGTCAAGTTAATTCTTTCAACTCTTTTGCTCCTATCGGCATAGTCACCGTGCCTGTAATATAAGGTTATATTATGTCCCCTTTGCAGCCAGTGTGAAGTAGCCCACCCAAGCTTGGGCCTGAGTCAGTAATAGCTTTTACTGGTGGGGACTCTCCAAGAGATTATGTCATGCAATGGTAGGTGGGCAATGGCTCCAGCCCTCAGCCCTGAAAAGAGGACACAGCAGGTACCTCTGACACCCTTCAGCAAATCCTGGGGGTCTTGAACTTCTAGGAAGGTTTCTTCAGACTTTTAATAGCTCACTGACCTGCTTTGTCACACATGATATATGATCCCATCCTGCCACTGTGATGAAAGGGTCCTACTTGATTTATCCACCAGTATCTTGCAGCAGGAGGAGGGAATGTCTGAAGTAAACAAAGATTCAGAAGCAGAAGTCTTTCCCTGGGGTATTTAGTCCAAGAAGGAGGAAGTTGTTATCTAATGCCAAACATTTATTTCTTGTGACTCCTTGCTAAGAAGGAATTCTTGTTTTTCATTTCCCTAGCAATGGCTGTGAACAAAGAACAGACTCTGTTAGTCCTTGAGATCATGGTGCTTTCAGGCTGTGTCTGTCAAGAGCATCCCAAAGCTTTGAATTGTCCAGTGTCCAGCCCATCTCAGGGTACTTTCTCAGAAAACCAGACACTGTTTGTTCTCAGCTGTCAGTTCTGGAGCTGTGTCTCATGTCATGAACAGGGGTATCTGCTGCCTGTAAAAGGACTGGAAAATTACAGGTTCTCTAGGTGTTTGAATCACCTTGGATTATCATTATGGAGGTGAGGTAGCTCTGTTTCCAGGGGCTGTCATGCATATAGTCCTTTCTTAATGAGAATTTATGAGTCTTCTGAGGGGCAGAGGGGAGAGAGCCTCCCTTCAAACAGCATGGAAGTCAGAAACCACCCACAGGGATAAGCTCTGGAGCCTTGGTAGAGCTGTGGTGAAGGGGTATGCCATTTGTTTGAATAGAAAGAGAGATGGGTATAACACTACAGAGTTGGAAAGAGTATGTACCTTTTCTACAGGTATTGACTTCCCTTCAATTTTATTTATATTTAAAAAAAAATTAAAATTCTCTCTTTTTCAATTAATCAATTAGTTGGTTCCAGGATGGTTTTTCCTTCCTTCTTGCATAGATTTCAGCTGTTTTGGAACTCAAAGAGTTCCAAAAATTAACCTTTCTGTCTTTACTGCTTTCTTAACCTTGCTTTTCAAAAGTATCTTTTCTCTGCCTCTATGGCAGATACAGAAAGAACTACTAGCCAAAAAGGTTATGTTTTCTCCCTTAGATATTGATACTGTCATGGTCCAGAGCTACCACATCCTCTTTGATAATATATAAGAAACTATCTAGAAGCCTTCAGAGGTCCAGTGCTATTACACTGTGGCCTCTTTTTGTGGCCTACAAAACACGGAACAGGTTTCTATGGCTTTGGAAACTGGATTATCTGAGTACTTGACAACTGAATCTTTCTGTAATGTATATCGTTTACAATGAAAGCTAGATTCCTTGTTCACTGAGCGATATCCTTGGTGAAAAAAATGTATGGACATACTAGGGTTAAGGGAACCCATGTACTGGAGAAATTTGCTCCTTTTCAGATCGTGGTGCCCTGATGTAGGGCTGTTTATCAGCACAGGTTCTGTGGCCTGCAGCTGGGTCTGTGCTGTCCCCACGTGTACTGGTGGTGCTCCTCTGTCTGCCCACGTTCTCTCCACGTGTCACGCTTGCCAGTGCCAGGAGCTTGGTTGCTCTGAGCGCACCCCATCTGCTCAGGGGGCAGGTAATGGTACAGATCATACCTGTGCATTAAGTGAATCAAGTAGCTTCCTCTCTCCTTCTGGTCTCATTAGATAGTTTGCTCCAAGCTTCTACAAAGGAGATAGTTAATTAAGGGTAATTAATCTACCCTTGCAGTGCCCAGCACTCAAATGGAAACCAAACAGCAACCTATTTATCACTCTTTCAGACCAGCTTTATACTGAATCCAGTTAATATTGTTAAAGCTGTGAATTTAATTCAAACTAGGAATTTGAACTACCATGCTCAAGGATTTGCTAAATTTTGATCAGTGGTGCTTAAACTGAACAAATTCTAAAACTGTGTGTCTGTTTTGTCTAAGTAAACTGTACCATGCTGGCAAAGTTTTAAATTAGCTGAACTTAAAATCTAATTGAATTAAACAATTCCCAACTTATCTCAAATTTAAATGTAATTCCCCGTTAAGACTGGCTGATCTGGAGAATCCAAATTTACTGAATTTACTTTACTGCCGTATTTGAAACTTGTCAGGTCAGAAAAGCAGATTTTATCCTAAACAGTCTGCTCTTATTGCAGAATACATATTTTATACTATGTATCTAAATCTGCAAACAATCTGAACTATAAAAAAAAAGTACATCCATGTTCTGATGTGTACATAGATGCCTATGTAGTTAGCATGTGCTTGTCTTAGAAGAGCATTTTCCTTCATCTTAAAACCATCCTCTGGTTTGAAGAGGATGTTTTGTTTAAAGACAAAAATGAGATCTGCAAGCTTCAGTTTACCTGGGGAGCTGGAGTAATCATGGCCACCTTGCTAGACTTAAACACCACTGCTGTTTAAATTAGGCTTCTGTCAGCATCTGATAGTCTCCTTAAATCTATGTGTAGAAATAAAACCATGGACACATCTTACGTCCTCAAGAGGAAGATGGATCTTCTGAAAATGTGCTTCTTACAATTATATTTTATGATCCTATTACCTTATGAGTGGTACACTACATAAGCTCAGCACCTTTGAAAATAACATAATATATACTATTGACAGATGACAAGGAACAAAAAATTTGTCAGCACAGATCTGTAAGAAGTATAGGATGAAAAGTAAAAGAGGGATCTGTCAGTAGGGTAATTGGTTGACTCTCCAAAACAGGAATCCCATTTTAAAGCCTTCTGTATACTTCTTCATACTTGACTGGAACTGCATGATCATCTGAGACATAACTATCCAGGACTTATTTTGATCTTATTAGTAAATTCTGCCTTAGCATCCTGCAGATTATTTTGATTCATATGTCATTTGTGGGTTTCATGGATTTTCACACTCAAGGAAGTTGAGGGAAACAAATGGTTCCCCTTGGTTTAATTTTTTTTTTAATATCCTCCAAATGCCCTTGCTGCCACTGCAAGTCTTGTATAGCTGGGAAAGGCAGTTTCACAGAAGGATGTGAAGTTAACCAGCCTGAGGAACTGGACTGTCCACCCCCAAATCACAGCTCACAGGACCAGTCTGAGGATGAGCTAATCTGCAGTTCTTACCAGTGTACTGTTGCTGCTGTTGACATCCTTGGGCCTTGTACCCTTTTCCTTTTCAAAGATATCCCTTCCCTGTCTAAAACTATTATGTCCTCTGGGATATGTGTCAATGAAATCAACCAGTTTTATTTCAGGTGATTTATAGCTCTTAAATTCCAGCTTCCAGAACTCCACTTGTCTGTCGGTAGAAAGCACTTACCACCAAGGTACTGTGTGTGTGCAAGGAGTTCCTGTAGCAGCATGGAAGAGCTCTGCTCAGGAGCTGTGATTCTATTGATGTGAGTGTGATGTGATAACACAGCCTCAGATTGCAGCAAGACAAGTCTTGGTGGGCTTAGAGAAACAATCTTCACAGGGAGAGTACTCAAGATTGGAATAAATGTCCACATATGGTGATGTTTGCTTAAGTTACTTATGCTTTACATTGTAAAATAAGAATGGTGGTTTAAACAAACAAACAAAAAAATGTATTTCCGTGGTGCTAAATTTCATGGTGCAACATAGAGCAATGCTTATGTACTTCAACGTGGCCTGTGGCAAAGCCTCCCAGGGCAGCTCTCTGCACACTGCTTTGGGGGGACATCCTCAGGGGAACATCCAAATATCAGCATTAGGTGTGACAGGTGCTACTCTCCTCCAGCAGAAGCTGACATTTTCTTGTGGTAGGGGCAGAAAGTTAGTTTAATATCTATGATGAAAACTCTCTTCCACCTCTCAGTTTGTTATATTTATGGACTGCTGCATGGATAAGCGTCTGCTTTTGCTCGACGAGGGATGCCTTTTGCGATATTTTACTGCGCCACAAGGTGGCACTGGAAGATTGCTATAATCCAATGTAATTAACACCATCACCCCGCAGTCTGACAGAGAAAGCTCTAATTTTTGTACTAAATGATGTAAACCATGGGAATTGGTTATTTTTATTTCTTCTGATTTTAGGATTCACTAAAATTTTTTAGTAAAGTTTTCTCAGTTAAAGGGAAATGTGTCTGTGTGCAGTGTAGCTATTGCAAAAGCACAACAAACTGACTCGACAAGTCCACGTCCCTTTGTTTTTCAGCATGTATTTGTTAATACTAGCGATCCTAATAGCTGTCTCTGTTTTTGTAGCGAAGTGTTCATACTTCAGCAGCAACTGCAATGCAAAAGAGGAAGTTTAATTTCCTCTGTTATTTCTTTGATAAGTTGTCTTTCTCTTCCCTTATAAAGTTGAAAATCTATTTCAGGTTTTCCTAAGGTGAAAGTTCTCCCAAGGTTTGTCTGCTTCGAATAGATTTCACAATATTCTAGCCCAAAATATCTCTCTTGGTTTTAATACCAGATGTAGGCTTGGGTAAACAAAAGCAGTTAATTACTGATTTGCTATTACAGATGAATAAAGTAAATTAACAAGATGTTGTTCACTTGGGTGGGCTATTGTCTTACTGAAGACTGTCTTTTACACCTACGAGAATGCCCTCTAGCTAACAAAGAAAATAAAACACGTTTATGCCTTTTTAGTCCTAAGTACTATAGCTGAAATGTAAAATCTTGATCATGACGTGTAAACAGCCTTGAATAGTTTAAAAAATATTCTTTGCTGGTCTTAAAACCTGACCAAATGAAATAATTTACTTGATCATGGACTTGGAAAAAAAATGTCTTTAAAAATTCTTGTTGCTGCAAGACATATCCAAAAGAGACTTCTCACAAAAGCTCAACTCCACCTTTTTCAAAGGAAGTCTCAATACTTTGATTTATCTGATGATGAACAGAGTCATCACCCAAATTTACAGGTCTAAAACACGAAAGACAAAGTTTTTCTGAATAGTTTCCTGATAGCTGATTTTGCCTTGTAGGTAAAACAATATTAATTTATTCTTTATGAAAGGTTAAAAAACCCCCTCAGGTTCTGCTACTCACTGAGCTCGAGGCAAAATCAGTGTGGTTGGTAATTTATAAGCCCACCATGAAGCAAAAGCAATGTGAAAGGGTGCAGAGCTCCACAGCACACTGAACACTCACCCACAAACTGGCTTCTTCCTAGCTACAGCCAGTGGCAGCTGTATTTGACATGAAGGGTCCTGTGTCTCAGCTCAGGCTTTTCTATTTGAGATCATTGATCCTTTTATCAGATGCTTTCTTAAAAGAGAATAAGGTTCCTTTTGGGCACAGCTGTTCCAGTCATTTACCACCTGTACTTCCCTTCCTGAGGTCAACAGAGCTTTTTACAGCAGCGTATAAAAGCTGCAGCCCCAGCCTGGCTCCCTGTGAGCAGGTGAGTCTGGAGAAGCAGACCCAGCACCCACTGCCTGCCAGCCTGGCACCAGTGTGCTTGCCACAATCCCCAAGAGGTGGAAGAGTGGGTGGAAGGAGCTGCCCCCAGAGCCTTCAGTGTGATGGCTGCAGCATCAAGAAGAGCCTGACTGGGCATGCAGCCTGATGTCCTGCCCTCCCTGGCTACTGCTGCAGCCACTCCATAGAGTGACAAGTAAATTCTGGCTTCAGGACAGCACTGCTGTTGGGTGTATGCAGTCAATACAGGATGAAGGAAAATAAAAGAGGCAAAGATGCTACGGAGGTATGCCTTCAGTGACCTGAACACTGCATAAGAGAGTTTATTCCTGCTTATAGTACAGTAAATGGAAAATAGTTGATTGCTGCTTCACAAGGTGTGGCTTCACAGTATTGTTTTGGCACATACAAGGTAGAGGCAGGATGTCCTACCCTGGCAGGCTTTCGAGGTGAAGTTCTGCCATTCTTCCTCATTCTCTGTGGAGTGTCCTTCGGCCCTGAATGCTCAAGGTTTATGCAGCTCTCTGACTCAAGCCTTGAAAAGGAAACTGCTCCCAGGAGCCAAGGGTAGCTGCTTTGACAGTGCCTTGTTCTGCAAGCATCTCTCCTTCCTTCAGCTCAGCCAGCAACCCAAGAAGCCTTCAGGGACTTCCTTGCTCTCTTCCTTCTCTTCACACTCAAAGAAAGAAAACTGGCTTTGCAGACTCTCCCCTACATCAGTTTCTACTTCAATGCAATTTAACTCTCATATTTTAGCTCTCTTGTATAAAGCCTTCCCAGCTGACATGATACACATTGTGCTATTTCGCAATTAAAACCCATACTCATAGACATAGAAATTTTAACAAAACTTTTGTTATCAAGTTTTATTATTCTAACAAGTGTTGCTGTCAGCTAATAATCCCTAGAGTGATCGTCATGAAATATTCTAATAATTGAATTTTAATTAAGCAATTCACTTAGTCCTACACTATTTTTGAAATCTAATTATGTCTTCAGGAAACTCACCCAAATTTTGGTATTTTCTGGACAATATACAGACTTAGTACAGACTCCTTTCTTACTTGAAATTCTTCTTCTCTACTTCTTATAGCTATTATTAAAACTCTTCTATTTCCTGTGTTGCCACTTCAGAAAACTTTTCTAGATCTAATGGATTAAATAAAAGTGGAATGCAAATAAAAATCTCTATTATAAATATTATGTCAGAAAAAAGCTCACTATGCAATGGAAGTTAGAAAGATTACTGGTTATGTTCCTAATTTCCCTTCCTCCTTGAATTTAAAGGCATTATTAATGAGAAAATTCTGTAGATAAACTTGGCTGTAAGTTTTGTTAAATATAGATTATTATTTATGTTTTATCTAATCTCAAGTATCTTTTGGTAAAATCCTGAGTATTCAGGCACACTGAGTGTCACCTGCAGTAAGTCTCAAGAAACCTGCAGGCTTGCTCATGTTTATGTCACAGAAGCACTGAGTGGTCCAGACACAGCTGATTCTGCATTACCTTTTAGTCTTTGATGCTGAACGTCACATCTCACTCCAGCGTGAATCCTCATGGTATGGTGTCAGGAGAAATGGTTAAGAACACCATGAATACAAGACACTTCTCTTGAAGTGGTTGGAGTATTCCTGTATTTTTCCATATGGGATACAGAGAAACACCACTTTGTGGTATGCCTTTGACAATAAGTAGGAAGAAATCAGTGTAATAAAAATAAAAGTCTCACAGAGATATTTTTATATTTAGAAATAGGAATGGTACATACAGTCATATTCTGACCTTGAAAAAATGGAAATAAAATGTGACAAGGGACTCTGTTTATAGTATTTATACCAGCCATAAAAATACTCTGTTCAAACATGAAGATTTCCTTGAAACAAAAGAAATCTATTTAAAATGTGAAGAGGGGAAGGGACAAGAAGAGAAGGTCTGATGAGTTAATGGTTGGCAATATGAAGAACATTTCAATAAGATTATTTACATGAGTGATATGAGGCATCCGGCCCATACACTGTACAGTACAAATATAGAAAAGCTGTGGAGGCCATAATCTGTCATTGTAGTGCATATGGAACTCCAGCTGAATTCAGTAGTACTTGCATATAGATAAGATAGCGGAGTTGCACATGCACTACATATGTACTGTACAGTTTAGAGGCTGGACACTTCATTCACTCATGTAAATAATCTTGCTGAAATAGTCTTCATATTGCCGGACACTGATTCATCAGACTTTCTCTTCTTACTCCTTCACATCTTCACATTTTAAATAGATTTCATTGTTCTCTGGCTCACTTTTGCCTTCTTTGCTTTGCATTTTTTTTTTCCAAGCAGTTAATTTCCGAAATAAGAGATGTGGCCTCTATGAATAGGATTCCACGGCATTCAGTTCTATTTACTGTTTCATAAATAACTGTCCATGTTTAGACAGGTGAGCTACATTGTGCAGTAAGTTTAGCACAATCATTTGATATTTATCATTACAGCAGTGTATTTTCTTCTAGTGCCTCAAGCAATTAAACCATGTGCTCATCTTCCGTTGGAACCTGTAGCAGTTATTAATCACTTGCCATTGTCTTTGGATTTTCTTCTTGTGACCCTTTCAGTTCTGCAAGCCAGGATGCTATCTTTGCAGAAACAGGGAAGATATCTAAAGGTTAGAATATATTTCCAAGTTTTAAAATTAGTCCAATTACATTCTAAAGTATAAATGGTCTTTTTCAAAGTCCGTTACTGAGCCTAGAACTTGTGATTCTTTAAAACTTCACTAGCCAATACTGCTTTGATGAGGACATTATTGTTAAAATTGCAAACAGCATCCAAATGGTTGAAATTAAAATTCACTCATTCACTGCAAAAAATCTAATATTTCACTTAAGCTGCTGCACCAATATCACAGAATCAGATGAAAGTCAAATGACTGTATCCAAAAATCTTAAATGTCAGATTTTTATGTGCATTTTATCATTTTATTCCCTTTGAAAAAGTATCTCATGTTCACAGGTGGAATACTTTGGAGTTTGCTTTTTTCTCCCTTTAATAATAAAAATGCTTAATTCAGACTCCTATATACTCCTTACCCCTTTCTTCTGGAATGGCAGTGGAGAGAAGGAGCAATCCAAGCAGCATTTCTGAAGGAAATCTCTATTCCATTGTAGTTAGGAAGTTTGTCTCAGTGGCCTCTGGCTAAGGAGGTCAGCTGAAGGGCAAAGAAAGATGCCCTCAGTTAAGCCAATGAGACCTTGGATCAGTCTGAACCTTCAGTAAACAGTTTCATCCATCCTTAAGAGCTTAGCCTCAAGAGCCTGCCTAACAATTCAAATAGATACCACACAGATCAAACTGTTTATAGGAAACCTTGATGAATTTACAGGGTGAAGACATTTCAATGGGATGAAGGAAAGAGGAGTCATGCTTGTGATTCCAGTGGAGCCAGAAGCTCCTCCACAATGATGAGCTACCTCCACTTCCTACTCAAGGATGAGAAAAACTGGAGGGACCTTCTGTTTTACCAGCTGAAGGAATAACTATTCTCCTAAGACTACTTCTTTGTCGCTCTAATATGAAGGCAGTGATCAGAACTTGGGTAAACTGAATCAAGTTATACATAGAGTTGAATTGCTCCTTCCTGAAGAAATTATGTCTTCTCCAGGAACATGACCTACTGAAACCTGTCAGACTTGGCTTTTTCTGCTCCATACTAATCTGGCAATTTCATATCTAAGATAAGAGTAACCATGGTGGGTCTAAACCACAAGCTATTGCAATGATTAGCAGTATGCTCCACACAGTCCATGGCAAATTTATTCTATGCCAAGAGAGCAATATCTATCTAGCAATAGATAGATACTAGTCCTTTCTCAATCTCTCTCTCTCTCTCTCTCTCTCTCTCTCTCTCTCTCTCTCTCTCTTTCTCTCCTGATTGTTTATTAGATGTGGTTTTGGCCCCAGACTTACGGAGAAGTGAAAGTGGAAGAGATAGGAAGGAAGGAGTTGCATGGGAAAAGTCAGCTGTGATTTTTTGTTGTCCTTTTGAAACAAGAAGTCCCTAGGCAGCTTTAGCCTGCACTGCAACGCAGAGGCTGTCTGGAGGAGCAGGACGACAGTCTGATTCCTTGCAGGCTGCATATTTCTGTTCAAAGCTATGACATGAGCATTCTGCATGTCTAGCAGAGTGATGGTACTAGAAGCATATGGAGGTGTCCATCTTCCAGGTGTTTGGAGCAGAAATGGCTGTGGGGGAGGGTTCGGGTACAGCTCTTTCAAAGAGTACTCATTACTTTCCCTGCTCTCCTTTTATTATACTGTTCCAAACTCAGACCCCCAAATTAAAACAGTATTTTACAGCTTGATACTGAAGCCTCAGATCACAGATATTAGTTACCCCTATGTGCTCTGACAGAAGCAAGGATTTGGCAGGACAACTGAAGTCTTCCTTTTCTTTCTCATTTCCCTCTTTATACAGCTTACTGGCATGCTTCTTGCTTTGGCTTTGGGAAGTAATAAATCTGAGGTTTGCTATTGAATTTGGGCATCTGGTAAAGCTGCTCTGTGCTGCCGGCATCCTCCCTTTCACCCTGTCCCAATGTCACACTAGTAATGATACCGTTTAGGGGATGGAGGAGTGTATGAAAAACATCCATGGAATTATTTGTAAAGCAGAAGGAAAAACAGGTCGGGGAGACCTTTCCATTTGTATGACAGCTGGCAGGATATGTCACAGCACCCGACAGGGGTGAGCTTTCCAGCTTCGCTCCGAGGGGCTGTCCAGCTACAGGTTCCTGCTAGCGAGGGAGAATCCCGGAGCCCGGCTCCCGCAGCCGTCACCCGTCTGGGCTCCGCGATCCTGCCACCTCCGTGCCTGACTGGGCGCCCGCTGACTTTCTAGGCAGAGCAACCTCGGGACACCGCTAAGGGAGGTGGAAAAACTAAAAGGAATGGGAAGTAAGAGAAAGAAGGTCCTCTCTCAGGCTCCTTTAAGGCAGACAGCCGGCTCCCGCGGCCAGGCAGCGAGGGAAGGGCTGTGCACAGGCAGCAGTGCGGGCAGCAGTGCGGGCAGGGAGGGCAGCGCCCGTTCCCGGGCAGAGGCAGGCAGCGGGGCGGATAGGACAGGCAGCAGGGACAGGGCAGGCAGCAGGGACAGGGCAGGACACACGGCGGGCAGCAGGGCGGACAGGGCAGGCAGCAGGGACAGGGCAGGACACACGGCAGGCAGCAGCGCGGCAGGGTGGGCAGGGCGGGCAGCGGAAGGCAGCTCACGCCGCCTGGGGAGGGCTCTAATTCATCACCCCGTTCAGCGGAGAGGATGGGACGCCGCTAAACTCCCCTTCCTCCCTCCTCCCTTCCCCCCCTCGCCAAGCAAGCCCCCCCTTCCTCCCCCCTCCGCTGCTCTTTCTCTTTCCCCTAGCAGTGAGCCTCGGACAGTGCTCGGCTCCAGCGCTTTATTTTAAGATGATCGGCCAAGGTCTTTGCAGATAGATTTTATCTGAAGTTAAATAGCAGGCGCTCGCCGCTCACTCGCCAATAAGTCATTTTTAATAGAGACAAATCGCTCTGGACGCCCCGGAGCGCCGGTGCCGTCGTTCCTGCCCGCGCCCCCCGCCCAAGGCGAGCGGGCAGCCCGGGTAGCTCTCTCCTCCCGTAAGTGTCCTGCTCGGCGGATCCAGAGCGCGGCCGTGTGCGGAGAAGGGGAGGCAAGGGGGGGAGAGCCTGCCAGCCGCCCCGCCGCCCTGACAGTGCCTGCGCTGGATGCACAGCGGCCGCGGGACACCTCGGCGCGGAGCGCGGCGAGGAGATGCGCAGGGGCGGTGGGCTGCGCCGCGGCACTCAGCCCCTCTAGGCTCGCCCATGGAGCATCCCGCGGAGCCCCGTCCGCCGTCGGATCCCCCACGCCGTACGTATCGCCACCGCGGCCCCCCCGCGCCGCCGGGGCTGTCTGCGGGCCGCGGGGGCGGAGAAGGGCTGGGGCCGGGGATGGGGGTCCTCTCCCGTCGGGGCGCCCCGGGGTGCGGTCCCGGCCCGGGGCAAGGCACGGCGCGCCCTTAGGGGCGGCAGAGGGAGGTGGGCTCTTGCAGGGGTAAGCAGAGCCTGCTCGGGCGTCCCGAAGGCAAAGCTCTCTGCCTCGGCTTTGAGCGCCCAGAAGCATCCGGAGCCACGATCCCAGCGTCTGCGGTCGCCTTCTCCCCGCTCCGGCACCGCTCCGCTTCCCAGCTCGCTGCCGGGGCTCCGCAGCAAACTGGCGGGCGGCTGCCGCCCGGTCCCCGCCGAGGGCACACAGACAGGCAGGGCTGGCAGTGGCACCCACGGGCCGTCCCAGCCCACACCATGGGGCTCTCCCGCCCAGTAAAAGGACTGAGCGCCGGGGAGCGCTGTCTATAGGCGGTCTGTCGCCACCTCCGACCGTGCGATCACTTTGCTTTGACGCTGGATTTACTCGATTTTAATCGTTTTTGTTTCCCCCACCCCCACTCATACACCCCATCTCCTCCTTCTCTCCCGCCGGCCGCCCGCCCCCCCCCCCCCCCTTTCCCTACACACCTCTCTTCCCCCCTTGTGCTAAGCCTAACCTTGTCTTGTGGTCATGGGATCTATAATTTCGTTTTTGTCTAGGCTGGTGAGAGCTCTGCTTGTTCTGTAAAGTGGATGTCAGGTGGATCTATGTTCTGGAAGGAACAAAGAGGCAGCGAAAGCAGCGCGGGGGAAGTTTGAGCGGCGAGGATGCAGGCTGTGTACTGGTACGCGGTCCTTCTGCTGCAGCCCACTCTCTACCTGGTGAGTGTCTCCGGTCCCTTTCACGGGCCGGGCATGGGGAAGCTTGTCGGGGAGGAGGGCGCCAGCCTGGCGGAGAACGAACAAACTCACGGCAACTACATGCACCCCGCAGCCAGCCCTGCCCTGTATTCCCGGGGCCGGGCCGGGAAATCTCGGCCGGGCTCGAGGAGCCGGGGCGCAGACCTGTAACTTCTCCGCGGGGAAGGGGTGCTCCACCGGGCCGGAGCCAGGGTCGGGGCTCCCGGGCCGCGTCCCTCCGTGCTACCTCCCGGACCAGGTCCAGACCTGGGTGTCTGCGTGGGCACCTGAGCAGCGCCGCGGGGGCGCCCGGACAGGCTGGGGGATGGAGGCAACTTCCTGCCCTCTGCTCCTTCCCGAGGGTGAGAGCCCCTCCGGGAGGGAACCCCGCGGTGTGCCACTACGGGCGGTGCGGCGCTCGGCGGCGAGCACAGCTAGTATTTTCCTCGAGAAGTGTCATTGACTTTCGTAGCAAATCTCCTTTAAGATTACCGCGGGAACAGGAGTAAACATCGGCGTTATCTCCTTTCACACATACACACGCACACTTTATTCCCGCTACGATTGCAAGGAACAAAAAACCAGGCAGGCTGCCCCTTTGCAGTCCGCATCCTCTCTCGCTTGTAATGCGTTAAGCAGGCAAACGCTTGGCGGCAGCTCATCCCCGTGGCTACGGGGGAGGGAAAGGATCGTTTTCCCAGGAGCGTTGCCGAGAGAAGCGCACCGGTGCTGGGGGTGGTGACGGCTCCGGCTCCGGCTCCGGCTCCGGCTCCGGCTCCGGCTCCGGCTCCGGTTCCGGCTCCGGTTCCGGCTCCGGTTCCGGCTCCGGCTCCGGCTCCAGTTCCGGCTCCGGCTCTCCTCGGGCTCCGGGCGCTGTCCGCGCCGCCGCTCCCTGCGCTGTGGCGGCCGCGCCACCCGGGGGCGCTGCGGGGCAATGTGCGCGGCCCCGCGCGTGGCAGCCAATCGGGCGCGGGAAGGCGGGAGAGGGGGGGGCAGGCGGGGCCGCGCAGCGCTCCTGCCGTGCCCGCGCAGCGCCCACCCCGGCCCGGTTCGGTCCGTCCTGTCCCTGCCCATCCCGGCCCGGTTCGGTCCGTCCTGTCCCTGCCCATCCCGGCCCGGTTCGGTCCGTCCTGTCCCTGCCCATCCCGGCCCGGT
>CM031858.1:25511413-25745817 GCA_018697195.1 Certhia americana
TCCCGTCCCGTCCCGTCCCGTCCCGTCCCGTCCCGTCCCGTCCCGTCCCGTCCCGTCCCGTCCCGTCCCGAGGGCTCGCACACGGCTGGATTTCACCCCCGTCCCCGGCACAGCCTCTCCTCCTGCACGCTCCGGGGAGACCTTCCCGCACTGTACAAGCACGGAGTGGGTACATGCACTTCTTTTGCTGGGATCATCCTGGCTAGAAGAGACTTCGGCTCGTTATTTAGGCTCTCCTTAACCGGAGTAGCGGGTATGGAACTCAAATCAGTCGGAATTTTACGTGGCGTGCTGCTAGGGTAAGGATCCCTCCCCCCCTTCATCCCCCGCCCGGCTTGTCGTCTTCTCTCAGCAAAGTGTTTATTCACCGGTAGGTTTAATTAGGATACGCACCGAAGCCGGGTTAGCAGAGTGCTTCAACTCTGTGCAGAAGTTAAGCAGCTCAAGAGCAAAAGGAGGGTTGTTTTCACGCCGCGGTGAAGGCTGTTTCACGGGGGGAGCTTTCCTGCGCGGCGCTTTTCCAGAGGAGTGGAACTGCGGGGCTCACGGGGCACCTTGTTAAACAGGGCCGTGCCTTTGGCAGCGGGGCTTTGGAAACAGCCTGCTAACCTTCTCCCCGTGCCGGGCTGGGATTTTAAGGTCTGTTTCACACCATCGCTGTAGCTTGGAGGCCTTCTGACAGCCGAGAGGAGCTTTCCAGCAAAATTGTTGTGAATAACAGAGGTTTAAAATTGTCATCAGCGATGGCACGCTCGGTACAGTATTTGCTGAGGGGGTAAACAGGGGGTTAGCGGCTCCAGAGTTTGTGTACATTTAATTTCGCTGTGTGTCGCACTATTTGCGGTCATTTCGCCCCGGTTAATGAAAACTGTGGTGAACGTGAGGAAATATCACGTGCCGGCGAAGATAAGTTATTTTTTTTCCCCTTCTTTCTTTTTAAAGATTGTTGCTGATTGTGTCCTACTTTGTCATGGAAGAAAAAAAAAAAAAAAAACAACCACATACCCACACCTCTATAGGCAGAAAACAAAAGAGAGAAGAGGCATTGTCCTGTCGTAATCACCACCCACTGTATTTTCTCAGAGGCATTTAGTGGTGAATGCATTCGGGTATTGCTTTTTCCCCCCCAAATAAGCGATTTCTTTCAATTTTGAAATTGACGTCGAAGGCAGGAAGGGCGGGGAAGAGCGCTTGGCGAGCAAGGACAGTAGTGGCTTTTTGTGCGGGGGAGTTTACGTAGCCTTGACATGCTCCTGCTCCCTCTTTCTAAACGAGTTTGAGAGATGCTGGAGCTGTGGTGTAAGGGGAAAAAAATCAGCCTTTCGGGATAAGACACGGGAATATCAACGGGACCCCGATTTCGTGTGGGTGAAACAAACTTATCTGCGCTCTTGAATTTTTTTTTTTTTTTTTTTTTTTTAATTTTTTTTTTCCCTCAAGCGGAGGATCGCATATTCTTTTCTAGGCTTCTTGCTTCCTAACCACCAGGGACCTGTGCTAGTTTAAGAAGGGGTTTCCCCTCACTGAAATTTCTTTTTCTTTATGCTTAGTACACACTATTTTATTTTAGTGTATAGTTGGAGAAAGCAATCTGGGATAGATCTCACCTTCTGGGGAGTCACCCGAGTATAATCCAATATTCTTGCCTCTTTTCGACTAGCCAAATCTTCCAAGTCGGTAGGGTACCTGGAGGTGTCCATTTTAACCTCTTTAATATTTCCCTGCATCTCTAAACCGCCATTTTAATTAACAAAAAGCCAATTTCCTAATCGTCTTGGAAAGTGCGGTGAAGCAGGTTAAGAAACCAATTGCTCGGAATAGCCAGCACTTGGAAAAAATGAATGTGTGAGCCATCCTACCCTCCCTAGGATTGGCTTCTGTTCTCCCGACTGGGTTTGGGTGAAGTTTTGCTGTGATTTAGCAGGTAGTTTAACACCCAGCTCGCTCTTCGTGTAAGTCAGCATTAAACCACCTCCTGGGTGCTTCGTAAATACAGCTTTAGCATTTTTTTCATGCAGCAGATTGACATGTTGACGATTCTGCTTTAAGGAATGTGACAATAAAGTGGAAAACCAAAGGCTGGCAAGCACTTCATCAAGGATAAAAAGGTTCTGCTGTAAGGATGTCACTCAATTTATTGTGAAAGTCGAATGAATTACGTTTAATGAAAGTGCTCCCCAGATGAATATTACCAGCAATTTCCTGAGTTGGCTCTGTCAGATTGATATGAGGAAATGCCAACCCATATCAAAAAAGATCTCCAATCTCAATTACTATGCAAGCTTTCGAAGAGCTCCTTTTTATTGATATGATATATATTGGCGGGTCCTCAATGCTGTGCAAACTACTCTCTGTTCAGCAGGACAGCACATTTTCCAGTTTATTGTTTAACCCTACGTTTTTCTGGCAGTTGTATAAACTTCTGCGAGTGGCTTCTTTCGGAGGGGAAACTGCCTCTTCTCCTTTCCCTTCCCGTGACCCAGAGAGATCAAAATTGTGTGACTGGCAGACAGCAGGGGCGACGCTCATTGCAGGAAGTTTGTTCAGCCTGGATGGACAAAGCCGAAGGTCAAGACAAATAGCTCGGCTGAGACAATAGCATCGGATCCCCTCGTTTTCAGTGTATTTCTAGACAACAATCCAGATCACGGTAATATCTGTTACGACTAGCAATCCCAATATTCCCGCCCTTTCTTCCTCATTCCTCTAGGGCTTCTAGGGGCAAATTAGGAATTCGCTAAACCCTCGAGAGGAGAGAAAAGCTCTTATGTTACCTCATCTACATAAGAATTGACTTTTCGAGAGGCTTTTCTCTTCTATTTTAACTACTGTGACGCCGGTCGTTACTCAAGAATACAGCTTCCTTTCCTCTAATCCGTCTTGCTGGGCTTGTTTGTGATTGATTCAGTCAGATTTTTTTTCTATCGCTTCCTCATCCTCTTTCAATGTTTTTTTGTATCAAAGTAGACAGATGGTATTAAAGGACAACAGGGAGGCTCTAGAAACTCTGCAGCAGGATGGGGACATGGTTACTTTCACGTGTGAGGCTGCACGAAGTATTAATGAGGAAGCAGAAAGAGCTTGTCCTTAGCACATCTCGGGTTAGTCTGGTTTCCTATTTTCCCTTTCGTTGCTGGATCCGCGCCTGAAACTTTCTTAAGAGTACGATTAGTCTACGTGCTATTTATTTATTTGTTTATTTATTTTTTGAAAGTGTGCTTTCCCCTCTCTGTCGGAGATGCGGAATGTTTCGAGCCGCAAGCTGTGGCAATGGGGCCGGGAGAGGGCTGGCTCTGTGTCCGGCTCGGCAGCAGCACCCTGGAGAGCTCCCGGGGCGGGCAGCACCGCGGACAGCGCCCGGCCCCCGCCCTGCTCCTTCACAGGCTAGGTAAGGTCCCGAGCTAGGCAAGGTTTCGGGCTGCTGCTGCTTAGACCTCATCCTCAACAGGCTCTGGACTTGGGGCTTGGCGCTCTGTGCTAGTTTTCCTGAAGGAAGAAGGAGACGGGTGGACCAGCAGATTGATGTGTTTGTTTGCTGTTGCTGCTGACTGGATTTCTTTCAATGGCGAAATGGTAGCTTTGTTTTCTGAGGAAAAAGCTGGTCAGAGAGACAATACATGAGTATGGGGTGGAACAGGAGTGGTAGATTGAATCTGGGGGTAGGAAAGCTGTTCTGAGATGCTCAGGTTTGTCTCATTCTATACCAGGACCACAGCATCCTGTCTTTTTTTTGAGGAGAGACCAGAGACATCCAAGAGCATTGGAGTAAAAAATGAGGCCTGAGACATAGCTGACACAGAGACATGAGAACAGTGTGTTGGAAATTAACAATGACACTTTTAATCCCATGGTCGGGGCAGGAGTGTCTCTCAGACACAGCTGATGTCATTTTTGGGGTAACGGCACTCTGAGGCATCTGTGAGGGGCAGCCAGATCTTGCTGCCTTCAGTTGATTGCCTGTATCCTGGCAGACAGTGCTCAGGGTAACTCCCATCTCTCCCCTTGCTTTCACGAGGAGATAATCACAGCCAACCACCTCCACCCCTGTAAATCCCCACTTACTATCGACAGAGCTATCCTCTAGAGCTCTGCTGCCTGAAAAGCACTTGTCAATGAAACAGTGACTTTTGGCAAGGCAGGTGTAAGTGAATGACTGATGAAGAGTCCTTCAATAAAGGAATGTGATGGGAATTGACTGGGCTGAGAGGCAAAATAACCCACAATCTCCACCAGCCTTCCAGACAAAACCATAAGCCATTTATTCCTGATCCGTATTCTCCCATGAATACCAGTAGTGATTGTGATGCTTTTGCTGGGTGTGAACATTCTCCAGTCCCTTTTGATTACACCATATCCCTCTGCGTGGTGGCTCAAAACTGCATTGTCTGCTGCAGAGATACTGCTTTTATCTTCCAAATGCCAACCTCATTAATGTCAATGTCTCACCGTCCAGCTAGTGACAAATGTCTCAGATGTTCATCTGCCTTGCACACTGCACCATCTCTCCCGCTGCCTTGTCTTTTCCTCTCTGAGGAGAGATTTACTAATATTTTCTTCCTTGCCCCCTGCATCTGCTCAAAAAAGTTTTGTCCCCTAATTGGTCTCTATCCTGTCCATTCACAAGTTAGTTTTGCCAGTGTCCTCTGGGTTATCAATTCTCTTGTTAATCTGCTTGATCACTTTGATGACAGGTTGACCAATGCATGCAAAGATGATCTGCTTTTTCCAAATCTGCAGGTTATTGAAGGGGGAGAAATTAGGCCTACAAAATGATTATGATATTAGTGCCCTCTTTTCCTCAAATTTCATCTTCTAACCCAGACTTGACACAAAAAAACAAAAGAACAAAGAGCCTGGTTGTTTCTTTGTGTGTGTGTAACCTGGTTACTGTGTGCACAAGAGCACTTGTGAATGCTCTTATTTTGCTGGGCTTTTCAAAACTGAAAAGTCAAATATATCTGTTATTTCGTTGTATATTTACTTAAAACTTGGTGATAGCTGTGCTAAAGACAAGCTGTTCTAAAATAAGCAAACTTGTTTTAGAAGCAGAGCTGACAGCCAAAATAAAACTAGGAAAGAAGTGATCTAATAACCTTAGTTCTTGGAAAGGCAAGAAATTAAATTATAATATATACTATATATATTTATAAATTAGTAATATTATAGTAATATATGAGACATTAGAATTATCTTTATTTATAAAGAAAGAAAAATAGAGTCACTTAAATCTAAACAGTACAGTATCCTCAGCCAAAAGATAAAAGAGGCTTCTTACCTTCTTAGAATATGCTTTGATATAACAGAAGTAACATTACCAATGACTTGTGGCCAGTGTGTTTTACAATCTTCTTTCCCCTTGCCCTGCCCTGTGGCAGCCTTGCATTATGTGTGAGTTAACTTGAGTTAACTTTCAGCTGGCACAATATATCCTGTGCTTGTTTTAGAGGTACATGTGAGCTACCGGGTAAAAGTAAAAAGAGTAAAGGAGAAACATTCTGGCCATGTATTGAGAACACTATGAAAAAACAAAGACTCCTCTGCAGCAGATCCTATGCCCTGATCCTGCAGTGTAATAGAAGATAGGATTCTGTGTAAATTGATGTTTATTTACTTGTGTGAGGAGGACAGATTCTGTTTATGTTGAAGATTAAGTAGACCATTTCTGTTTTTGAGAATTGCTTGCCACTATTCAGATACCACTTCAAATTGAAAGTGTAATTGGCAGCTCTTAAAAAAATTTAGCTAATGGAACTTCTGTTATGGGTAGTTCAGACCACCTCTACCATAATATTTATCTGCACAATCATTTTTATAAGCTGTTCTTGATTGAACTTTAGAAAAATAGTCCTTCTGCTAGGCTATTTTGTCAAGAAATGTTGTCATAGGCCTTCAGGTATATAAAACTGCTTATATAAAATTAATGGACTGCTTTTTATATTTACAATCTCATCCATAGCACTTGAGGTTTTGCAAAAGAAGAGATAGTTTTAACATTATTCTTATTTTAAGTCTATGTCCTCATGCTTATTGCACTGTCAATAACAGTATTGTAAAATATTGGTATGCTTAAAATCAGAATGTTAGTTTGTAATTTGACTCTAATTTAGAGTCATTTCTGCTGTCACTTACTGCAACTACTCTATATTACATATACAACTACTCTATATTACATACAGAGATTTTTCTTAACGTTTATGTGGGGAATGTTTTGCACCTTAAGTAGATTTTGTAAGAAATATTGATAGGTAAAACATAGCAGTAATACTGTAGCTCAGTGGAGGACAATTGCTGAGTGAACAGACCTTTAAGGATCAGGAAGATAAGAAAGACTATAGAGATGTGACATAAAAGATATATGTGTAATAAATAGTATATGAAAACCTTCACTGTTTAAAAAGATGGGCTCCATCCTGCTGCCTTCATCTGCAATGGATATTACTTGGCAATGTCCACTTTTTATATTCCTACTTGTTTCTTCTCCCTGCTTCCACAAACCATCACATTTGCCTAGCTGACTTGCTTGTAACAGGTGGCAGTGCAGTACATGTTGCAGGCAGAGGGTAGTGCACTGATACCTTCAGTGGAATCACATCTGTGAGTGGTCTCTCAGAGTGGGTAAAAAATGACATTATTTGGTCCTTGACAAGACTGTGGTAAGTGTGAGTCATATATATCTTTAGCTTCTGTCTGTGCTGGGCGTCTCCTTCCTCTGTGTGCTGCTCTGCTCTCCCTGCTAGCACAAGTCATTACTATGAGGTACCATCCCATAGAATTATAAATGTATTTGAATATAGCCCTTGTTTGCATCTTAAATGCACTGAATATTTTCTAGCTTGAGCAGACTGTGTGTCTTGGAATAGTTATTGTGTGGATTAGCAGATTGTAATGATATGGTTCAGTCTTCCAGTGTAATGCAACCCAAATGAATATGGAAATGTATGACTAAGTACATTAGAGGAGGGGCTGTTTTTGTTCTCCACAATTTATAGAATATTCTGAAATTGCGGTGTTGTAGCAGACACTTCAGAGTGAAGGCCAATAGCTCACAACTACTTTTTAGAAGCAAAACACAATCTCAGCTGAAGTGAGGACACTTGCTCACATAAGCTTTAGTGCTTTACTGAGCTAGAAGAAAGTGAATGCAGCATAGTTTTTTGCATTTCTTTTTTGGGATGTAAAACTTCTTCCATGGAGGAAAAGATAACACATCCATGTCTTCAAAAATATTACAGAGTAATGTTTTTGCCAAGAATCTGCTGAATTTACCTCTAGACTACCTAGAATGTAGTACACTATTTTTTTATAACCAAGCATTACATTTTTACTATCTCTTTTCTTAAAAATATTATCTTTATTATTGTTGGATAATAATTAAATTATCAAAAATCCTATAATTATGGGATAATATTTTTTGGGGGATTAATTTTGAATTTTTTGAGTCATGATTTGTGACTCATTCTGACTACTGCTCCAGCTTCTGAAGAAATAGTCTACAAAAATACCTTTATCTGTGAAATGAAACTAAAGTTAGGATTTTCAAGTAGATAATTCATGTGTCTTTTTTTTCTTCCTGTAAATGTGTTTGAAGCATTCAGACAATATCCTTACTACTGTCTAAATTACAAAGAGATGCAAATGGTGGCATATCACAGAAAGCCGTGTGTGGCCATTTTACAAAACTATATTTGAGGTCTAAAGTTAAAGTCTAACTGCACTATTGATGTGTATTTTTGAAGACCACTGCAGATTCTTTTTTTTAACTTTCAGAAGTAAAATGTACTGGAATAACGAGCATGTAAACCAAAAAAGGTTGCCTTATTTGTTGTTCTGCTAGAGACTTGCATGTTGATTCAAGACCATTCAGGCTCAGAAGAACTTTGCTATTGATTTCTTTGGCTGTAAAATGGGGTCTTTAGCTTGGTAAATATTTCCATTTTTATAAGGTAGCTGGAAAAGATATTTTATTAAATTTTAGCTTGGTTTTCTTTGTAAGAACTGGCTATAAATAGCTAACACAAGAAAGTAAACATTTCCAATGAATGTGAAAGAATATGTATGTATGACTATGTGGTATTCATAGCCTCTGGTCTGAGCAACTTAGTCTCCTGTGTAGTCAAAAAGAGCTGAGCAGGCTCTATACACTTTTATTCCTAGCATTCTTTCTGTCACTGTTTTATTCCTTATTGAAGTTACCTGGAAGAATGTCAGCCTGTCTTTGGCCTGCCGTGAGATCGTTCCTGTAGATCTGAGTCCTTTTGTTCTCTGGCAGAATGGCTCCATGGCTGCAGTACTCCTTCACCTAGAGTAATGACTGCATGGTTTGTCCCTAAACTTTGATGTTTTACTTTATCCAAGCAACACAGTGTTAGTCATCTATGTCTGGCACAAAAACAAACCTGTGCTGCCAGCTGCTACAGGTGGATGATTTGCTTTAGCTCAACAGGTGGAGCTGTGACTTCGTTAGCCTCTTGATTCAGGCTAAAATTCATCTCCCTGGGCAGGTCCCTGACTCAATTTTGCTCAGGTGTTTTACACTCTCTAAATTTGTACCTACATTTCCATTGTTGATGGAAAGCTTTTGACCTCTTGACCTATAAAACATTTCAGGTAATGAGAGACATATATGCTTAAGTATTCATCAAGAACAGTTGTTAGTTTGTGGGAATGTGGTGGTTCTAGGAAACTGCTATGAGAGTTTTTTACCTCAGCTTTTTGTATTAATGGAGAAATTAGTTGGAGTCTAGGATGGTAGTTCCACTTAGTCCTCTTTGAGCATTATTGCACAGAATGCTCAAAATTATTGCATTATTGATTTTTTGTAACCTTTTTGTTAGGTTCTCAAAGACTGTAGAAATGTTTGGAATAATTCTGTCTTCAGCATGTTTAGAGGAAACTAGTTCCAGTGGAGTTATACTAATAACATTTATAAAAACAGGAAACACATTGCTCAAAAATGTTAAAATTCTCTTTCATGAGAATTTTTGCCTTGATTTAGCTGTAGCTGATAATTGGTGGTTGGAATGAATGAAGGATCATTTTGTGTTGGGAAAATATATAATAGGACAACAAGGGAGTGGCTTGAAATAAGTTGGGATAATAGTATGAGGATCCATCTATAAAAGTTGTTGCTTCTCCAAAGATTTCAATTTTCTGTATTCTCATTTTTTTAATTAATTTTTCAACATACCTCTATGTAAACTTGTTTTGTCTGATGAATGTTTAGGGAAAGGTTGTTTTCCTATGGATTTGTGCATCCCTTGGTAAGTCAGTGCTTCAAATATGATACTGGATGTACACTATTTATGTCAGAAGTGTTCCTGATACTACACTTACAGTGGCAAAGTCAATTAGGGAAACAAAGACAATATTAACTGAAGATTTCAAGTCACAGCATCTTCAGCAAAGAAATAATCATTGTGATTAGATGAAGCAAAGAGCTTCCAAATAAACTCCAGACAAAAATATGTTGAAAATATTCACTGAACGCTTATGAATAAAATAAGCAGAAATCAAAATGGGAGAGGCTTTTTTAATGAGCAGAAGTATAGGGTAAATAATCAAATAAATAGTTTGCTATTAATAATGTGACCAGCTACAGTAAGATTCCAATAAACATGCCCAGTGGGGATGGAAAATCTACACAACTGAAATTACATTGATGAATTTATCCTAGTTTCCAATGCCTTCCAAGTATGTATTTAGGAAACAAAAGCTGTCATAAAGATAACCTGACAGAAAATGGACTCAACTTATTTATTTATTTATTTATTTATTTATTTATTTATTTATTTATTTTTAAATTGAGATACTTCTCTTTGTCAATGGAAGTAATTTCAAGTTACTGAAGGATGTTAAATGTATCACTGCTTAAGCAGAGATTTCTTAGCAGAAATACCAGCATAAAAGTAACCTCTACTTTTGCTAGAAGACTCATTTGGAATGGTAGGGAATGCATGTTATTACCTCTCATGCCTGAGGAAACCAGAGGTTAGTTGTCAATGGAATACTGTTGGTTGTAAAATACGAATGAGTCGCTGTAGTTGCATAGAAATAAATACAGTAATCAAAAGACTCCAAACACAAATTCCTTCTTAGAAATCAAAACAAAATCTCAAAACCCCCAAAAATCTGAATAAAAATTCATCCTGTCCCAAAGCCTTAGCTTGGGTGTCTGTTTTTACAAGAGTCTGTCTCCATCTCTGAGCTTGGACCTCTATTTCATTCTTGACTACTTAAGAATTGTTTGCATCTTGCATTGTTGGTGTCTATATTAACCACAAACCTGAAACACTGAGTTCAGTCACAGGCTTGGTTCAAGGCTGAACTCCTCACCTAAGGATTTTTTTTTCCTAAACAATTTTACTGCCATTGAACACAGAAAAAACCCTCTCAAGTGTCCAACAAAATGACTGTGCAGAAAGTTTCTCTTGCATGCAATAATTTTTATTTTTCATCTGTTGTATCACAACTTCTAGCTTTAATTGTTTAACTACTTTATATTACTCCATAATTAATTCACATCAACCATGCACTCAAGCTCTCTCTCATGACAGTCTGAATATATTCTCTGGTCGTTTTCCAGTGTGCATGTCTTCACTGAACTGTACCTGTTCCATGGTTGGTATAAGTCAGACCTCACCCATCCCAGGCTTTGCTGTCAGCTGCATTCACACTTTCAAGCATCCTATTAGTCTGTTGTAAGAAACTAACAGCATATAGCAAAGCTTTGCTCCCAAATAAATAACTGCACCTCACATTCAGCTATCACTTACAACAGAATTAGTGTCAGATGTGATAGTTAGACTTCTGAGTTATTTAACTTAAGTGCCACCACTTCAGCCTAAAATAACTTCTCTAGTATTCATTCCATTGACTCACATAGGCACATGAAAACAAACAAAAGAAACCAAACCAAAAAACCCCAAACAAGCAAACAAGCAAACAAACAAAAAAAAAAAAACCCGCAAGAAAATCCCCCCAAAACCCTCAAAAGAAAACCAAAAAAAGGGAATGCTGGCCATCAGGTAGCAGTTCTAGCTGGATGTGTAACACCCTAGACTTGTATAAGATTTGATAGGGTCACAGGACCTTTCCACTCTCGTTTTCTCTGTCTCTTGTTCGTATTTTTCTCTTCAGCCCAGAGACTGAAGCTTCTGGTAGGGATTTAAGTTTCTTTACTTCAGGAAACATGAATCTAAACCTTTCAATTTGAGGTAATTGTTTTAACCACTGCCTGATAGAATAATCTGGGGAATTTTCTTGATTTTTCTTGTTCGTTTTATTCTGCTTAGTTTAATACAGTCAGGGACTGCTTTACTCTGAAACAGGATCTCATTGTAGGTAAATTCTGAGACATTTGTGTAATTAAGTCTCTCTCTCTTCCTCTTTGGCCTTATGTATTTGAGTTCACTCATAATGGAAGCACTTCAGATTTGGAGAGCCCTATATCATAAAAAAACTTTATTATCATGTGTAATTCTTGAACCAGAAAGTTGAAAATATGTTGCCTTGCCAGTTCTATTCATTGGCCATTTTAGCAACAGCATAATAAGGTAACTAACTCTAGGGGCATTTATGCTTCAGAAATATCAGGAAATGTTTAAGTTAATTTCTTTCTTTCTCTGTTTGCTTAGTTTGGACTATTTAGTACCTTTTTTGAATTATGCTTTCAGGAGATGTTTCCCAACAGAAATACATGGGCAGCTAATTCCAGGTTATGAACTTTAGCAGGGCCTTTGGACAAGGAGAGAAAGCCTTTCACTGTAGTAGTATTAGGCACCTTCTGGATCAAGCCTGAAAGATCTTCCAAGGTTGCTGACAGTAAGCATAAGCAGTCCTGATTTTAGTCTGCTTGCTGAATCTCCATTATCTTCCCAGCTACATACAAGTCCAGTTCTTGTCTTACATTTCAAGAAACCCTGTCAGCCTGTCATAGCACAGTAACTAATTAGTAACTAATTGCTTCTAGAAAGCTGTTTATGTGCCCAAGATCCTGAAAGCTTTATTTTTTTTCCTGAAGAGCAATACTCATGGTTAGCTGTGGATGCATGTGGTTAGCTTGCAACAAGTTACCAATTTTCAGGCTGCTACCCTCACTCCCCATCCCTTATGTTTAAGTTTATAATTTCCTTTGTTTGATGATTTGTATCTATCATGCATACATAAAACCCTCTAACAAATTACTGGACTGCAAGCTCTCTTTATGTCTAGCTGCTTTTTCATTCTTAGTGCACCTGCAGGAGCTGTCAGGAAAGGCCAGGAGAACTTGGTTCCAGCATCTTATTTTGTTGGTCTAGGATATATGGAGCAAGATTTGAAGGGGTGTTCTTGCTTTGTGCAACTAGCTCTATAGGCCGAAGAAAGCAAACTCTGTTTTGCAGAGCTGAAACATGTGTAGGTCATTCTGTGAAAAAGCCCTGAGTGTTAAAATGTGTAAAGAATACTAATGATTTTTAATGATTCTGGGAAGTAGTTAAGGCTTGATATTGAAAACACCCAACAAACTAGCCTGTCTTTGAATGGGCATTCCAGGAATAGTAAAAATTATATGCCTGACAAAAAGGCCATGCCCTAACACATTTTAAAGGTTTTTCCTTCTCCAGAGATGCAATGTTTTGACTTCTCAAAGAAACACTGTTTTTTTTTTTTTTTTCTTTTTTTAAAGCCAGGGATATTTTCATGCAGTCTTGATCTCTAAGCCATTTTTTGTTAATCTTTTGAAATGACTAAAATACTCAGGTTGATACCTTACAGGGAAAAATTTTGCTCCAAGTAGTTGGAGTTCAGCCAACTCATAAGCAACTGAAAAAAAAGGGTCTTACTCCATGAGGTTTCAGGCTGCCTGAATCATAGCCCTTGCTACCAGAACCATCTATAGTTTATCAACATATGTATCCTCCTAGGTGCTCTGTCTGACAGTACTTTGCAATATGGTGTTACTCTGTGAAAAACTGTTGCCCTTTTTTTAAAGTTGTGCTTTGGAGTAGCTCCATGGTTAAACAGAATGGTTAGATGAGTGCATTTATTGTTGATATTTATAATTGCTTTATAACACCAGCTACTGTATGGTGCTTACAAACAAGGCTTTTAGTAATGAGGTTCTTAGAAAGTGCAGAGGGAATACTGTGATGTAATGGATAGATTTTTAAATATATATTTTTTAAAAAAAAATTGAAAGTGACAGGCACATTTGGTATACATAGGAAAAATATGTTCTTTAAGTGTTTTAACACGCAGATTGTATCCAATTATACACTGCTTTAATTATTTCCTAAAGACTCTCTTCTAAAAGTATAGACATTATAATGCTGTTGGCCCAGGAAGATGTGATATATTTCATTTTGAATAAGGCTTTTTAAACCTGCCATCTCTTTATGGGTAGACCTTTTTATCTGTACAGATGAAACTAGCTTGTTATAGCAGCTCAAACATAATTAATGATCTGTTTGTGCAGAACAGTTAAGGGACAAAGAAGCAGTCTCTCATTATTTCTTATTTCTCCATCTTAAAATTAGGAGATTTTTCAACTGGCAAACAAAATTAGATCACCAGTACTCCAAGGTCTGGGCAAAATGCACTGGTAGCAGGATTAAGAAAGTCTTGCCTCATTTAAGACTATATGTGACCTTGGGGGATCTCAGTTATGCCTTGGGACAAAAAATTTAATGTTTCATTTTGTAGTGGTACATCTTTCACCTTTATGTGGATTTAAAAATGTAAATAAAATTGCTTTCTGTCAATGGGCTATGTGAAGGTCACAGTCATATTCACCACAAGAATTCAAAGTGTCATTTGACCCATCATTGGTTCAGTAGATAACAAAGCATTCCATTCCCTTCCAGTAATCTAATTTCTAAGCTCTTTATAGCCCAACATTTTATGCCTAGTTGCTAAAAAGTAAGAAAGAAACCTTTAAGGACTTCATTGTAGATTTATTTACAGAATGTCTCTGTATCAAATGAGAAGATTTTAGAGTGCCAGGACATCTTTTATTGCAGTCTAGTAAAAAGGCTGAGTATTATAAAAGATAGTAGGAATGACTAGCAAAAGAGTTCAACGGCTCTCTGATAGATTTACTTTAAACTTTTAAGTGCTTATCTCACACAATTCTCTCAGATCATCTTTGTGGCAGGATTGGCATAAACTGCATTCTTCTAAAATTGAAAACAAAAGCTACTGTGAGTGCTGTTTGGAGGTGGGGATGGATAAAACCCCTGTTTTAATTAAATGTGATTTTTCTAATTTTGACAATGCAAGATCTGGGATAAGTGTGAACTTTTTTTTGCTACAATGCAGACTACCCAAGTGCCCAAAGACTTCTCTCTGGATATCTGGAACATTTCTTGGCCAGAGCTTCAGCCAGTATTAAATCCGGAAGGTTCCCCTGATCTGGCCATATGTGACTATGCATACCTTCTGTTGTTGCTTCCTCTCTTGGCTAGCAGACAATTGTTCTGATAGTGTGTAAGCTGTTAAGCTTTGAAACAGAAATAAACCCTTAAATGCTTAATGTTGGCATGAGACTTTCCTACATGCAGCTCATTCTGCATTTGCTTGGTAGAAACAGTAGATTTTTTTTTTCTCCAGAATGTGAACAATATATTTTTCTTAAATATCTATATGCTGCATTATTTAGAGCTTTGTTAGAAACACCTGATATTTGCCATAGGTAGGATCAGAACACTAGATTAAATGAACTGATTTGGCCATAACTTTGTTTCTGTATCCTCTGGAACACACTGAATACACTACCATGAGAATATCTCAATTGATTTGAGAGGAACAGGTGAAAACTAACCACTATTAGACTCTACAAACATCTTCCAGCCACAGAATTTGATGGAACACGCTTCCCAGACTCCCCCTAGCTATCCATGGATCTCAATAAAGATCTGACTTGCAGTATTAATAAAAGATACTGTGGATTAAATTTTTACAAATATATTCTGAGTTTTCTGAGGTGGGATTTCATTTAGGTTCTTTTGTTAGGAACTGAAGGAGCTGTCCCAATGGCTGGTACTGGGGAACTCAGTACCTTTCATTAAGTAGATGGTTGTAAAGGGTTATTGTAGAGAACTTGGGGCTCTTCTGTAAAACATAACTGCATAGCCAGATGCAGACAGCTTAGGTGCTTGGCTAGGCTGTCTTTTAAGCTACAGGAGCAGGAAGTATCTCTAATCCTGAACATATGCAGCTCAGTTAGGAAATCAAAGTGTTTGAATAAAGAAAGAGCCCCTTCCTCTTAGGTGAACTTTTAGCATGGGTGTGTAGCTGTGCACAAACATAATTGTCTTCATCTTGGAAATTACTCATGTGCTGGCAAAAAAAAATTCTCTGTGTTTGGCCATACAGATACATTGTGGAATTCTGTCCTGAGCTTCAGAATAAACGAACAAGTTGAATATTGCAACTGAGGCACAGGGGTAAAGATCTATCTTACAGAAATTGCCTTGTTCTTCCTCCTGTTGACGACTTTACTTAGCCTTTGCTTACAAAGGTATTTCTAGGCTAAATAGAAATATGACGTCAGTGTTTATTTGTAATATTCACTGCAAAACTCTGCTTGAAGTGAAAGCAAGCCTGGGAGTCTAAAGGAAATGGTTCTTTTTTTTATTAACTGAGAGGGAATATTTTTCAGAATGGATGTGTTTAAAATAAGTCTCCTGTTAAGCTCAATGAGATCTAAGAATATGTGCTGACTATAACCTAGATTACTACATGTTTTGGAGAAGTAAAGCTTGAGGGTTTTATGTTGATTTATTTTTCCTTTTACCTTTTTATGCCATCTTTTTTGAGGAAAAGTACAAGCAGGAGAAAGCCCTAGGGGTTACAAAATGTACTCTCAATATATTATAGAAAGCAGCGAATGTGTGAAGAAAAGTGTAATATTTGCCTATAGTATTTGCTAGGTGTAGTCTGATCTAAGCCCATCAATGAAATAGCTGGACATTTTTCTGTACTACCTCTAGACAGGTTTAACAAAGTTTTCCACAAAAAGGATTTCAGAGCTTTGTAAAAAGAACAAAATCCCCTACAAACAAATATTTCAACTCACCTGCGCCCCACAAAAAAACCCCACAAAAAACCCCCCAAACAACCCAAGAAACCTTACAACAAAGATAAACCAGAAGTGCAGAGGACTGAAAGGTGTTATCTATCTTAGGCTAGTTTTAGACGTTCATCTCCAAACACCCTACCGCACTTGTCTGGCTGACTAACCAAGGGGACACTGGTGGGGAAGTTGGAGATGCAAAGCTGTTCCCTGCAAGTCACACTAACCACACACACTCACCAGCACCAGTAATGCTGGATACTCAATGGGGCACCACGCTACAGCTAAACTGTCTCTGTGGGAGGCAATTGTCCTGTCATAAACAAGGACATTCATATATAACCAGGAACAATACACCAGTTCAGAACAATTAATGGTATAATAACACATTTAATCTTTAATTGAAGTTGCAGACCTTATGAAATAATAAAACTGGGAGGGAGAAATAGTATAAAATATATTGATTTGTTAGTAATTGATTAAGAAAAAACATCAAAAAACACCCCATGAAATCTGCTGTCATTATGCCATCTCAGATTGATGTTTTGGGATATTATGTGCTTTTGCAACTAACTCATCTGTAATAAAAAGATGTGAGCAGAGAAATATGACTCAGAAAAGGATTTAAAAGCACCAAAAAATCCAATACCTCAGAAATCTATTCATAGCTCATTGTCAATGAAAGAGGCTTTGCAGAAGAATGGTAAACAGTCTCTTTTCTTGGTATTAGCAGAGCTGTGCAACAATCTTTAGAGGTCAAAATGTTTTGCTGTGTTTGACCTAAGGTGAATAGCTGGGCTGAACTCCTTGCAAGACTTTACACATTACTTATGTGCTTTCTATATTAATTTGAAGACAATAGCAGATAAACCAAAGGATATTTGCACTTTTCCATTGTATTGTTGCAAATAAATCCTGGCAGAAGCTTTAGTGTTAGTAAATTTTTCACTACTATGATGAGAGGGGAATTACTTGATGTCACTTTTTATCTGATATGGAAACTCTGTTAGTGCCAGTCAAGTGAAATATCAAAACATATTCTAAACTCTGAATATGTAACACAGTTTACAGTGAGACTCTTCATTCATATAAACATTTGATTCTATCAGCTGCTGAATAGAGGTATATCACAGAAGCACAGAATAAACTGAGTTGGAAGGGGCCCACAAGGATCATCAAGTCCACCTCCTGTCCTTGTACCATCCCCAAGAGTCACACCAAGTGCTCAGGAGCAGGGTTCAAATGCTTCTTGAACTCTTTCAGGGCTGGTGCTGTGACTACTTCCCTGGGGAGCCTGTTCCAGAGCACAGCCACCCTCTGGGTGAAGAACCTTTGTCTAGTATTCATCCTAAGTCTTCCCTGACACAAGTTCAGGCCATTCCCTTGGGTGCTGTTGCTGATCACCACAGAGAAGAATTCAGCACCTGCCCCTCCTCTTTTCCTCAAAAGGAAGTTGAAACCACAATGAGCTCTCCCCTCAGTCTCCTCTTCTCCAGCCTGAACAAATGAAATGACCTCAGCCACTCCTCATATGGGTTCCCCTCAAGGCCTTTTACCATTCTTGTCTCCCTCCTTTGGACACTCTCTAACAGTTTAATGTCTTTTTTATATTGTGGCCCCCAAAGCTGCACACATTTTTCAAGGTGAGGCTGCCCCAGCTCATAGCAGAGTGGGACAATCCCCTCCCTTGCCTGGCTGGCCTTGCTGTGCCTGATGCCCCCCAGGACAGGGTTGGCCCTCCTGGCTGCCAGGGCCCTGCTGGCTCATGTTCAACTTTCTGTCAACCAGGACTCCCAGGTCCCTTTTTGTGGCACTGCTTTCCAGCATCTCATTCCCCAATCTGTCTGTGCATCCAGGGTTGCCCCATCCCAGGTGCACAATCTGACACTTTCCCTTGTTAATTCAAACAGCTGGAGAATGCCCTGTTCTGTAATTTGTTGAAATCTCTCTGTGGGGCCTCCCTACCTTCAAGGGGTCAACAGCTCCTCCCAGTTTTGTATTGTCTGTGCATTTGCCTAGTATCCCTCCAGTCCTGTACACAAGTCACTTATGAAGATGTTGAAGAGCACAGGTGAGGATGAAGCCCTGTGTAACTCCACTACCATTGCACATTGGTGAAAGTAAGAGGTCCATTTAACTTGCTTTTTGGTCAGAGTTTTATTTAGCTGTTAATTTTCTAATGTAATCTCTGATGCATATTTCAAAATAACCCAGCTCAGTTCTGGAAAAAGATAAGTGTCCGCTACTTGGAAGGATATAATGAGAAACGACTTTGGTTACACCACGCAGAGTCTTGTCTGAGACTCTCATCTGGTGAGCTGGAGCCTACCTTATCCCCATGGTTGTACAAGTAGTGGCTGGTGTTCTTGGTTAGGACAGAAAACAGGTCTCTCTGCTATACCATGCTTTTGCTGGTGATGGTGTTCCAAATGTTGAGAAAAATGTAGCCCAAGTTTGCCTATCAGTTTGTGGAAACCCTTGACACCTGACATTTGCAGTGGTGACCAGCAGAACATGCATAAGCATGAATGGCATTGCTTTGACTTCCCACTGTTACAACACAGGTCTGTGGCTGTTTCAGCTCGGTCCTGCTTCTTCTCACCTCACATGTCAACCAGTGGAACAAGTTCTAGATTTATTTATGCATTGTTTATTTATTTATGTCCATTGCTTGTCTGTGCCTGTGCTTAAGCAAAACTCAATCAGAAGTTCAGCTGTACCCTCCTGCTGCGGAGCTGTACCCTCCTGCTGCACAGCTCCCTTCTCACGATTCCTCTTCTTCTTTCAAGGGCTTTCAGGGATACATATACAAAGTGGTTTTATTTGGTGCAGTAGATGTGTAGCGATTAAATACATCCCATGTATGCATATTTCTCCTGTTATTCATTCTGTTTTAGCTTAAATCCATGCAGATGACAAAATGAGAGTGACATCTGGAAAAATACATGATATACTTGGTCTAACAGTTAAATTTTCCTGTGTTATTAAGAAAGTTCATTGTGATAATGGCTGCTTCTGCTTCTGTGATTATCCAAGTCTCAGTTACTGGCTTGCATTCTCTGAATCAGTATCCTGGGTTATGGCCATTCTTGTGGCATCTGAGGGAACTAAAAAATCAAGATTGTAATCTGTGAAAGATTACTGGGCATGCACATGTTTGGTTTGGCCTTGCTTTTGTCTTGCTTTTCCTTTCTCCTGCTTGCTCTTCCTGGATAACCATCTGTTACTACTCTACTCAGCCATATGTAGATGCTTTGTGACACCTTAGATTTCTCTTCTCTTTCACTGAGGTGTGAGGGAGGAGAGATCCTGTCCACAACTTCAGACATCCAAGAGAATCCTACCAAATCAGGTGATTACTATCTTGGGAGCAGGCATGTGAGAAAAGGACTCTCTGTTCAGGTGTTTCAAGACAGGGTGAGTCTCAAAGTGCCTCAGGTGTTGAGTGTTGGAAGAACACAGTGGGTGAGTGCAAATGCCAGTATGGAAGGCTGTATAGCTTAAAGAATTTTTTTTCATGTGCTGTTTTTATCAAGGATTTTCTTCTTAGAAAGCGGGCTGCCTTGTATTTTTTTAATCCAAGTTACTATGCAGGATTGCTTGGACAGGTAGTAATGAGTTTTGATTCAGAGGTCTGCCAGGGAGGAGAGAGTGTAGGCTCTTGTGAGATCAATATTTCTTTGGATCAAAATTAAGTGTAAAGAGGACATACATGAGCACATATTGTTAGATATAAATACATGCATGTATTAACTTGGCCTGCTTTCATGGAAGACCACACTAGAAGAGGACTCTTAGCTTTGCCTGGCTTTGATGGAGCTTTCAGTTTAGGGCTTGGACAGCTGAGGTGTGGCTCCTCATCACATTCAAGTGTTCCAAAACATTACAGGATGTGCTAAAGACAGGGTCCTTTGTGAAAAGGGATGTACTTGCCTTCCAGATGAACCAAGAGCACAGAAAAGCTCTCAGGGTGCTGTTCCTTAAAGTAGGGCTATCAGAATTCATTCTTTGTGAAGTGAATGAAGTGTGGAGTGAGTGAAGGAAAGTCTTTTGTTTTAAACAACAACAAAGGTTTTTTGAGGATTAAAAATTATGTGACTTGTTGACATGTAACTAATCTGCTGTCTGTATGACTTGGGAAGAGAACCTTGGCCTTGGTTCTGTTCTCCCACTACCTCCCTATCTCCTCAAGTGAACCCGAGAATGTTGCATCTAGTGTTGTGTGCTCTGTCCTGTGTGCTGTATTTCTAAATCTTGGTGACCTCCGATGACTTGGAATCTTCCCAGTGGGGGAAGAATTCTCCAGTACACCACAGCATGAGCTACATCCAGAAAAATGATGTAAGCAGGACAAAATGCCTCTGAAGTGCTCTGGCTGGCTCCTTGCCAGAACAGGTACTTGTTTGATACACGGCCCTTTTGGGCTGCCTGATACTGTGTACACATGTACCCACTTAAAGGCTGATAGGATAGACAAATCCAGTTTTTGGTGTCCTTTTCCTTTTGGCAATAAACTATTCAAAGACTGAGATTCAGGCAGGGCCAGTTAAGTTGTGGCTGGTCTCAGAATGCAATTGTCAAAGATGTGGAGAATCCTGGGAGGACAGCTGAAGGCCTGAGGGCACGTTGGTATGTGGAGTTTGAGCTCATACAGTCTGGTCAGGAATGTGGGTAGTTGCCATAGGGCTGTAGTATGGGTATCCCTTGGTGGGAGAAACGTGAATGAGTGATGAAAATGGTATGGCAACGTTCTGAGGCTTAATTTTTGTACAGCCAGGATGTCACTACAGTACATGAAAGTAATTTTATAACATAGTTCATTTGCAAGTAGTCCCATTGAGTAGAGAGATTTAGAACCCTTTGGAAAGTGCATCTTATTATAATTGTTTTGACATAACCCGCATGAATACACTAACCTTTATCTGTGAAATATTTCTGTGGGGTTTGTCCAGGACCTTTGGCTCATGGAAGTCCAATTCAGTAGAGAGCGATTTTTTGATTGTTATTTACTGTTTTTCAATAATCATCATGTCACAATGCCAGTTGTGAGTCATCATTTCACAATGCCAGTTCACTAAGCAGAACTTGTATTTTACTTTTCTACCTTTTGTAATGTTGAAAGAGCCCCATCTCACTCTTTTGAAAGTCAAAGGGAGATTGCCACTAGGCAGTAAGCATGATAGATGCATAATTTGCAGTTGCATCCATTTTCTATCTGATCCACTTTTCTCTCTGCTACTTCAAAAGTAAATGAACATGGAGATCAGAACTCTAAAGGAGTTAACACACCAGTCTTGGGTAAAGATTTATCTGTCTACCAAGCTGCCATGGCTCACAATAATAATCACAATAAAGTGAATCTTCTCCTTCTATGCAAACAATATGAAAAATTTGAAAGCCTTTGTTGGCCAAGCATTGCAGGAATGCAGGTATTGCCAGACAGAAATCTTAATTTCAATCGTATGCAAGACCTATAGTGTTAACATTCATAAGAAGTTTATGAATAGGAATTCAGAGGAAATTACCTACCTCTTATCAATAGGCACTATTTCCTCTGTCTGCATAGAGGCTTGGAGGAGAATAGTTGGTATCTTTATTATTAAAATGTCAAGTTATTTCTTTTGTAGATTTCTGGAGTGCATATGTTGTGTTACAGCACAAAGAGTTCATGTTCTCTGTGCACAGGGAACACAATGTCTATTATAGTTTTTAATACTACCATTATGTGGAGTGTGGAACAAAAATAACCATCATTCTTGACTTCCTTCACATAGAGGGATTTCTCAGCTGTCCCTAGTCCTGTGAAGGAGAGTCTGAGATTGGAGTACAAGTTTGTAAAGGAGACATTTGTAGGAAACCTCTGCTTACCTAGCCATAAACACTGACAATTCCATAATGGATAAAAAGAGAGGGTGGGCTTAATTTCCTCTGCAATGATCACTGATACAGGTTTGTAGCTAGGCCTGATTTGCCTTTAATAATAATATTAGAAGGGTACAACTGGTGTAGAGTAACTGATGGCTTGCACCAGTGGAAAGGAAAGGAGGTTTTTGGGACTGAAATAAACCCATTATTTTAATTTTAATTTTTTTTTTTTTTTTTTTTTTTTTTTTTTTTTTTTGTGAAATAGGCATAGCTTTTGGTTCTCTGGACCTTAAATTGCTTGAGGTGAGGTAGTGAGTGGTGATTTCCAGAAAAAATATGTTGTGGCTTGGGCAGGTCTCTAAGACACAAATGGTTAGGTGCTGGAAGGATATTACAGGGAAACATCATTACAGACTTGCCTTGTTCTTGTACTCTACACTAAGCACCTTTTGTTAACTGGTGTTGAAAACAGACCTTTGGTCCCACCTGTGTATGCTTGTCCTTGTGTCCTTCTGTGGGTGGTGGGGAACTTGCCTCACATGGTAAAAGTTTCCTCTGAGTGGTGGAGGAAGGAAAATGGTTTTCTGTGCCATGCCCTGAGATGGAGTGCAGCCACTGAGTCTGACTCTTCTGATGTCTGAATCCAGCCCCTGAAGCAGAAACAAGTATCTAAACTGCTGCAAGCTAACTATAATCAACTCTTTGCAGAAAACTCTCTTTTCTGCAGCTAAAATATGCTCATGCAGGTGGATAATCTAATGCAATTTGACTATGCTTTCCAACTTAAAGGGAACAGGTGTGTTATCTAAGAAACATCTGCCTCTGCTCCTGAGATTAAATATTCTGGTTCAGCTGATAAAACATAAAATTGGCAAACTCTAAAAAAATTAACGTTTTTCTATGATGAACTTGAACTTGATATTGGCCACCTGAAAAATGAGATCATTTGGGCTTAATTTTAATTTACTTTGTTCTTTTGCTGCTCAGGTAGCTTCTTTTCATTAAAAATATTTATAAAATATATATTGCTGAATATTTCCTGACACAAAGTTTTGTGCTCTGTTTTCATACCATTTCTAGTTCTGATATGTGTTGTATTTACAATCTCTGTGTGTTTCTAAAATCACTGTGGGTTTTCTCAAATGTACAAAGTTCATTTCAACTTTTTACATTTTTTTTTTTTTTGTAAAATAGTGTCTGTATTTCAAAGCTTTAATTGACCAGCCAGTTTCAGTTTCAGCCAGTTTTGTCTATGTAGAAGTTTTGGTGTGTAACTGTACATGTGACTCTTTGCATTTTCACATTCAGATGATGACATGTCTTAGAGGAGATGGTACAAAATAGAAAATATACCTATGTAATTAAAGAATTCAAATTATTTTTTTCAATACAGTATGCTACATGTTCATTTGAAATGTGGTTTGAATTACATAAAAATAGATGGACCTAATTTTCTACTGTTTACACCAATGCTGACATATCCATTTGTTGACCTGAACAATGATTAGAAAAACACTAGAGTTTTTACATTTATTTTCTGTGAGCATAAATGACTATCTGAAGCCCAGAATGACAAATCAAAGTCAATGCTTATCTTGCAAATAGAAGACTAAGGAGCAGCTGGTCAACATGATTGAACCTAAAATGAGAGTCTTCAGTCTGTGTTTAAACAGTTCAAGTTGGAAGAGATAGTGAAAATCCAGTATTTCCTGGTTTGTAGAACAGATACTTATAAGTGTTTAGTGCTTTTGAAATGAAAATAATTTATCTAAGTATCTTTTAATATCTAGGCCTCTCTAGGGATGTCTAACTTCATAGTCTATTTTGGTATTTTAGTATTCCTTGCAAATAATAAATAGCCCTAGATTCTATTTTTTTTATTTTAAAGAGAAAAAAACCCACTTTGCTTTTCACAGCATGGAATTCTAAATGCAACATATATTTGCATTTCTCTGCATTTATAGATGTGTGCTGGAAATGAAGTTGAAAACAATACAGAAAAAATGAACAGAATAACATCTTTGGATGTGAAGGTTTTTTGTGGCACCATTTGTGAACATGAGTATCAGCTGCAGCTATTTGATCCATTTTTGCTTCCTTCACTTCTAATTGTTAAAGGGAACTTTAAAAACATGAAGAGTGTATGTGTAAAAATGCTCAGGACTAGATATCAGGATGTATTGATATCAGGGCGTGTTGAGTGATCACAATATTCATGTGTGTGGGAATACAGAGGTGAAAACAGAAATATGCTACTGTGTGTGGGAAACTGATGCAGTAAGTTCACTTCAGGTTGAAGAATTTATAAATTTTTGATGATGGTTCCCTCAATAAATGTTGCTCCCCTTTCATTGTCCCAGGTGAAGAAGCTGAAGTGGAAAGACTTTTCTTCTCTCTCGCTCCCTCTGTCTTTCTATATGTAAATGAAAAGATATGGGAAGTGAAATATTGATTTTTTTATAATGTGTACAAATTATATTTTCACAAATTAAAGTAAAAACACTTCATGAAAATTATTGAAGATGTGACAAACTTATTTATACTCCATTAATTTAACACTGTTAGGGAAAATCACAGATCTTGAGCAGTAAAATGCTGAATTACCTAGATTGTTCAATAGTGTAAGTACGTCTTTAATCTCTGTGATAAAAAAATCACAGTTCTGGTATTTTCACAGGGTGCTGAATAGATGTGAATTTTGGGGCCAAATCTAGCAATTTCTTGTTGTTCATGGTGAGGAGGAGACCAGTTCTTGTTGCAGCAATGGGAAGGGACAGGCAGAGTGTACTTTCAGATGATCAAGTAGTTTTTGAATGAGCTTGTTTGTAGTGAGGAAGAGCTCTGGAAGAGAAGAGCAAGAGATTTTTGTTTGAGTGTTTGGCTTCAACTGCACCATCTAGACACCTACAGTGAATGTGATAGACTGTTTTGAAGAGTGCATTATGGTGGGCATTGAATCAGAGATCTTCCTTTCACATATCTTTGTGCTGATCTGATTGCTGGGAGAATTGATACAAGGAGCTGCCAATGAGGAGAAGTAAAGGACAAAACTATCCAGTGAACAAGGGCAAATGGTCTGAAACATTCATAGAAATGCATATCATGATTTCCTACTCCTATAATCTCTATCAAATCTGCAAAACCTTAGAATTACTCCCCAGCTTCTGAATTTGTGTGTCACCTGTGCATTTCCTGATTTTTATTTTTTTTCACCAGTTTTATTCTTCCTTTTCCTCTCTATTCCTATCCTTTGACTTTCTTAGAAGAAATGGTTACATGAGCTTTGGGGGAACTTCAGTCAGCTTTGGGTAGATCTGCAAGCTGAGCAGTTGTGAACTGGGACTGCAGGCTGTGTTGAAAAGAGCATTTATTGCAGTCTGTGTATAGTCTGTGGGAGGAAGCCCTTGCTTTTCAGCTGTGTCACTGGGATGAGCAGCACAACTTTGAGACAAAAGGGAATGATCTCAAAGAACTGATCTCCTGTAGTTTTGGAGATTGCAGGTTCCTTTGACTTCCCTGTCCACGGACAAAAGCCATTGTTTTGTTGTTTAGTTAAGGGATGACCTTCTATCCTGGTCTTTTCCCCATGCATTTCCTTTATCTAGGCTATGGGGATAAGCAAGGTGCTTTCCTTTGTGTTTCTGGAGGTTCCCCATTTTGCATGGTTGCCGAAGGAGGAGACTGTGCTGTCTTTAGGCATTCTTTGCACCGATGGTGTGGCAAATGCTGTTCAAGTACAACTAAGGATTGGGGCCATATGCTGACTGTCAGACATGATTATTTTTCAGAACTATACTCACAGAAGTGAGTCCTTTGATCATATCCCAAAGGCAAGAGCAAGAGGTTCTCTCTGGTCATATTAATATCATGCTGGTTTTCATTTATTTTTCAACGATGTTTTTTCCTTACTATGGTGAAAATCCTCATAAATAAATCATGGAGCATTAAACGACTCAGTATGCACTTGCTTTCAAAAGTACTTGCCTTTTAATTTAAGAATGCTTTAAAACTTATTTTAGATGACTCTGTGCTGGTATTATATCAAATGTTCAGTGTCCAACAGCTGTGGTATTTTTGCTGGTAGCTTGCCTCTGATGAGGAGATGCCTGAAACAACTTTCTTGGAATATTAATTTCTGTAAAGAAGGTTGCTTACTCATGAATACCTTCTTTTAAGCCATGGTGTAACTCATCAGTAGATCAGAGGGGGAGAACTTGTACTTTAGCTGCCTGAAGTGCTGTTGACACAAATATAGACGGTGTCTAATATTGTAAAATCCCCATGACTGAGGAGTTTCCACTTCAGAAGTTTCTCTTCTGATAGACACAGAAGGTAAATTCTTTAATCAGGGAAACCATGGTGTCAAATTCAACATTACACATGCCCTGTGATAACTCCAAAGTCAACATCACTAGCAATTTTGATGAAAATTATGATTTTATGAGTAATATATACCCAGTCAACATGCTTTCTTCATGCCAGATCTGGAGTTATGGGAGAACTCTCCCTCTACTAATAAAAATTCTTTTCCCTCCTTCCTAAAGAAAAGAGAAATATACAGTCTGAAGGTAGTCAGGAGTAAATAATATTCTTATGCAGCTGCTAAGCAAAATAACTCTTGGCATCTGTGTTTTGAAATGGCTGCCAGCAAGTTAGTTGAAATGAGTTCAAAATCTATATGCAGATGAAGTTGTGTGTTGTGACTGTCTACCTAACATTGGATAAATACAGCTGGATGAAATATTTTCCATGTAATTTAGATGTGTGTGTCACTGAGAAGACTTCCAGGAGATGATGAGATTCTGGGGTAGAATGTGTGTGTCACAGCAATGTAAGATGGATCACAGGTGCTGATTTTTTTCCGCTCAATAAGAAACTATTTGAACAATTCACATCAACAGAAATGGTTCTTTCACGTGAATATGGCCCATTAAATAAGAGGGAGATTGAAATATTGGTCCTGCAAATATCTATAACTACCTGCACATGCAGAAATGCTATTAAAATTAATGGCATAGTATATAGAATGTGTATGCTCATGAATTTCATGTGAAATCAAACATGATGGATAGCATCGACCTCTTACAGATTAGAAATTAGTAAAACAACAATATTTTACTGCTATTAGTACTTTTTCCTTCCTTTGTGTCACCCAGTTTCATTCAAAATGTGACTACATTTTTCCAGAGAATTTTATCAGTATTTTATATTCTGTGAGGCTAATTTATTTCTTTCTTCTCCAATCTATTTTGCTTTCCTCTAGAACTCTTTTCCAAGACTTTTTCTTCTCATTTAATTTTTTTTTTTTTTGGTACTGTTTCTCTTTTCAAGGTTTATTATTGCTCTCTTTTTTTTTGTAGTGTTTCTGTTACACAGCTGTGTATTTTTCTCGGTTTCTGTAACTCTTTTTCTGTTATGTTTAACCCTTTTCCATCTATCTCCTTCACTCACTCCTTCTCACTTATGCTATTGTATTATCTATGGTTTTGTCCCAGGTTTTATTACAGGTGTATAGGAAATTGCTGAAAAGCAACATATAGTAATCACTGAACACACGATTAAACACATTTTTTATGAGAGTCTGCATATTTCAAGAATATAAGTAATAGATTTCTTACATTACAGTGATAAGAAAAGGGAAACAGATAGGGTCTGTAATTTTTATTCTGTTTAACAAAGTAAATTTCTTTTTATAATATACTGCTGTTAATCCATAGAAAGTGCAGTAATTTTGTATTAAAATGTCTAGTAAATAGCATCAGTTTGAGCCAATTGTTTAGGACTATAAATAACATCAACATAAAAGAGACTGAAAGTTTGTCAAGATCGAAGAAGAATCGCCGATGAAAGCCCTTTAATGAGGTTTGAAATATATATTCTTCTGAATTGCTTTGCTCTCTTGCATTTTTTGTAAGGCTGGTTAGGTGTGAACTGCATCATTAGTCTTTAAGAAATGGTCAATTACTGGGAACTGCAAATTAGCTCTACCTGTCAGTGCCTCCAAAGGGAAAGCTTTGCTCATCTGCAATATGAGAAACAAGGGGGAAACTGAATGTCATGGGAATCTTTAAATCAGCTGTGACAACAAGCAAATCTATCTTCAAAGAAGATCAAGACAATAGCCCTTCCTGCCGGAGTGGAATTTAAAAAGAAAAATGGACAAGTTCAGAAGCACCACTGCAGAATAAGACTTTAATATTACCAACAGATCAAAGGGAATGGACTGATAGAAAATAGATGAACTAGACAAACTAGGAGAACAGCCTGCCCCATAAACCTAAGCCAAACCACAGGTTTTATTCCTGAAATTATATTTCTGTCTTTTCACTAGCCACTTGCCCAAACATTCCTCAAGATTTGAAGAATGTCTTTGTCTTTCTATACTATTGCAGAGTGGCCCATGCAATACAGGGGTTCTACCTCATGTCTGATATATGAAGGCAGGGGTAGGTAGCAGTAGGAAAATACTACACTCTTCTCTCCTTTTAACATCCTAAAATATTCTTACAACAGAACATTGTGGGAGCATGGAGTAGGAGATACGGTCTGTCTTCAAGAGTTTTGGCTAAAGCAACTAGGCTTATCCAAAAAAATTTATGTCTATTTCAGTTTGGGGAAAATTTCTAGAGGATGGAATGATCCTGTAGGTTAAATCTCTGTCAGCCAGAATGAAGCCTTAGACACTTGGTTCATGTGCAGAGACCTATGTGTAGACACTCAAATTTAGCTCAATATTGTCCTCATTAGTAAAGGTTTTTGTGAGCATTTGTTATGCCACTTAATTTGAGCATTGATTGTATAGAAGGAATGCTTTTCTTGTTTTGTTGACTTCTGGTGATTTTTTCTAGACTGTAAGGCAAGGTGAACAACTGGGGAACTTTGTCTTGGGTGTGATGTCACACCAGAACAAGTGATGTAAAATTTCTTGTCCACCTTGGTATTGAAGCAGGCAAAATCAGATAAGTTCAGTTTTCCAGCTGAAGTGTACTTAATGCAGCATGACTTCGTTAGGTCGACTGAGTAGTAGTATTTCATGCTTGCTGAGGAACTGACAAAGAAGAAAAGCAAGATTTTCTGAAATTCTAATTGTTATTGTGGTTTCCAGAACTTTTAAGAATTGGGACCTGGAATATGTTCAGCCTTTAGGCTGGAATAAATTTTCTTTTAGGAATACTGAATTTCCTTGCTGGAAGGGTGTAGGAGTAGCAGAGACTTATTTATTTGTTTTGCCATTGAGACCAAGACAGTTTTTCGTGTCTTTGCCTAAGGAGAAGCTGTTACTTTGAAAAGTTCCTGGCATTACTCAAATATTCAGCAGTCATGTTCCATACTTGGAAATTATGATGAGGAATATAATGGAGTGTTTGCAATGAAAACAGGATGTGACTTTTGTGGGACTTCCCAAAAATCATTGGAATGTTTCATTTCTCTGCTGGATGTGATTGGAACGGAATTTCTTTAAAGCAGCCTGTATGGTGCTTCATTTCGAATTTGTGATGAAAACATTGCTGATAACACACAGGTTTCAGCTATTGCTGAACAGTGCTTGCACAGTGTCATATAAAGTCATGTTCAGCAATAAAACTGAAGGGCAGTTTTTCCAAAGTAATTGTTCAGACTAGCTGGAGAATGGTCTGTTTGTGGGAGGTGGCGAGCAATTGACTTTACATCACTTAATTTATTTATTTTTTTATATATATATTTTTAAAACTTTATTAACAAAGTCTTTATTGTGACCCATAAGGTTTTTCTTGCTTTAGCCCTTCTGATTATGTCCTCCATCCGTCTGTGGAGAAGTCAAGGTGAGTGACTGACTGGGTGGAAACTTAGCTACTGCATGGGGCCATCCAATCACAATTTCTAATTAGGTCAGGACTGCTGATAAATATTGAGTGAGATGTGAGCAATATTATCTGAATATTCTTGTTTTTAAGTTCTACTTTTTAGTTTGGGTATTCTGCAACAGATCACTACCTCAACCATGTGTAATACTGAAGAGAGGGACTAGGAATCTCTACTGCTGGAAAAAGAAGATTCTCAGCTATAAGATTTTCATTTGCCTAAGGGAGGTGTCCAGAGGGACCCCATTGTAGAATGGTCCAGGAAATGGACTACAGCATAAGCCTAACTGCATGCTGGAGAAATGATGAAATTATATGCAGTAAACTGTGAGTGAATATGGAGTGTAGCTAATGGTATCTTTTAAGAAAACCCCATACTTCTGCCTTTCCCTTTACTCTTTTGATCACTAGAATTTGAAGAGATCACTGTTATAAAGGTAATGGTTGTAACCACTAATTTGCAGTTGATTCTGAAAGCTTGTTTGGTATCTCAGTAGAACTGAAAAGAGAAGTTATGTGAGGACATAATCTCTTTTTGCGCATAATTTACAGAGCTAGGCTAGGCTTGGATTCAACAGGCAAATGAACATAAGTCTCTGAAAAACCCAAGATGGGTCATAAAAAGGTCAATATACTCAATAGTATTCTGTGTCCTTAAGACAGAGAGTCTGGGGAGTTCCCTGAACAGTTCCTCCACATGCAAATGAAAGTTTTATGTAGGAATATTGAGAAGTTGCTGGTTTATAGCAGCTTCTCATAAAGCATTTCTGAAGTGTGGGATATCTTTCAGCTCATCATTGTATAGCGCCATTTTTACAGGGATTCCAACTTGCTGTAGGGAAGGAAGAGCTAACCATCACTTGCAACATCAACATATACAGAAAATGAGGCTAGAAAACTAAATGTCATGGCCAAGGTCAAACAGAAAGGAATGGCAGAACTGGGATTTAAACCCACTTCTCTCCCAGGTGTCTTAACACAGAACTAATCTTCCACTCTTTGTCTTATAGGTAATTTATTTTGTTAGTCAAATTCTTGGTATATTACTCCTAAGAAGTAGCAGGGTAATAAAGATAATTAAGCAGATGTTCGAATCACTAAATGAGTGTAATTTTTTGTTTGAAGGCTGTCCCAACACGAACTCAGATTTTAGTCTCTTGTGAAAATGTCTGATATAATGCTGAGTTTTAATAGAGTAACAGAGAGAAGAATATTTAGCTACCTTCAATGTATTCAGCTATTTGATTAATTGAAGGGCTCAGCAGTCAGCGGACATCTCATTAGCCAATTCACGTAGGCATGCTGTGACTATTTTGGATCACATATCCACAATTCAAATTGACGGTAAAAGTCCAATTAAAAAGTAAATGTATTTTCATACATTGTAGCAGTGGTGTTGTCATGTAGCTTGTGTTTTTCCTTTTATTTAATTTCCAATTACTCATGTTAATGATGTGCTCCAGCATGTGAGAAACTAATGTTCGTATTTCGAGCTCTGCTTAGAGAAATTGTCAGGCAACCTTTCCTATACTGTTCTTCTCAGCTGCTGTAAAGTTGTGTACTTTGACTACATGTGCAGAGGTTATTGTGCCAGATGGTGTGGTTTTTCTAGGATGTGAAAAACCACAGAGAGACCCCTGAAATATATCCCTTATGTCATAAAACATCACTTTCACTGGCTTTTCAGTGATGAGACTTATAGGTAAATTAAGGTGCAGAGAGCCAAACTGTACCTAACATTGAATATCAAAAGGTCAACTGATACATTTCTAAAGGCATTTAATTTATCTTCAGTATTTAAGCAGTGTTCTTTACTGACATTAGTTTCTTGCTTTAGTCTATTGTTTAAAAGCCAGAGTGTTAACTTATCCATCAAAATCATGGTTTAAGTCTCTACATTTATTTTGTTATTCATTATTCATAGAGGTTATAGAACGTATTTGCTAGTACTTCAATCTAGATAAGATTATACAGCTCCATGGAAGTAAGGCAAAACTTCCACAAATATAGGTTTAGTCTGAATTACATCAGAGCCAAAGCAAAACATTAGAAAGTTGTGTCTGGTTTCCTATCTACCTTCTGCCTCATTCTTCAGAGAAACAAACTAAGGGGAAATTTTTCTAATGGTTTCGCTTAGCTCCGTAAGTAATCTTTGATTTATATGAAGAAAATTCCAGTGCTGGAACAAGGGAGTGGGCATGAGAGTGGATTCTTTCAAATGTAATCATCAAGTCTGTTGGATGACATATTTTATTAGTCTGAAAGTCCCTCATACCCCCAGTAAGAACATGCAGAGGAGGTACAGCATAATTCCATTGCCAGCGAACTCTGCTAGCTGGTGTAGGTTGGGGAAATTTATCATTCTACAAATCTGTTTCTGTCTAATTCAAGGGCAGCATTTGACCTCACTGACCTGCAGGTGAGTTTTTGGTCATCATGTCAGGGCTTTTTTGTAAGCCATACATGAGATCCCTTTTCTCCCTGGGTGCTTGTGTTCTACCACGCAGCAGCCGAGCTTCAGTGTACCAGAGAATTCAATTTTGTGTAAGGGCCCTTCTTGCTCCAACTGACCACAAACAATGTCTATGACTATGTATATTCTGCATTATTTTCCCCATATATATACATTTCCTGTTCCCCAAAGGCTCTTTGAACAACACATGCTTGTGTATTTGGCTCTGAAAAGATCCACAACAGTTGAATGTCAGGCAGGTCAGCAATGAATCTGAGTGGGCTAAGACACAGCCCTTTGTGGCAGATAAATTCCTCACATTTCAGTGGAAAGCTGCTAATATCTGATGTAAATTTCAGATATTCATTGCCAGAAACTTACAGATCTTTATTTAACCTACTCAGTGTGTGAACTTGAGCATTCACTTCAGCCTGTGCAATGTACGGGAGAGAAAAAGGAACAGAAAAGATTTACCAGTAACTGTAGACTTACATTTGGAAGCTTCTCCTGATCTGTTCTGAAATTCAAGCTTTTCTTTTCCTTTGACAGTTTGTAAGTATGTATAATTCAAGTTCCTTACATTTAGATGTTGGCAACATGGTTGCTACTTCAATATTTTTGATGTTTCATGGTCATCTTTCATCTTTAGCATACTTCAGTTAGTGAGAAAGCCAGTGCTTTGAGTAAAAGCTTTTCATTTGTAAATCCTCACACAATGAGGAGATGAGCATGAGTACTGTGAACGTGGTTTAATGAGAAGCAGCAGACTGATTCATTCACATTGGCACAGACTTCTGAAGTTCATCATTTGATGCCTAAAACTAGCATTTTGCCAACTAACTTGCTATATAGGTTAAACCAAAAGGTTATTTTGATTAACATTTGTCATTTGTCATTTTCTCAGGTGAACTGAGAATACATAATTTTAATTCCACAGACATTTATCTTTATTAACATCTCAAAACTTACCAGAGGGTTACTTTGCTTTTCTATTGTACATAAAAATAAATTGTTTTGAGAACACTGACTAGTCAGTCATTTGAGTCTACCCAGTATTCATTTAAGAATGATTTATTCATTGTGATTAGTAATCAGATCTGGGTAAGAGACATTAAAAAGAAAGTAAAAATGTTCCTCTGTCTCTGAATTATTTCTTGCTTTTAAAGCAGAGGAAAAGTAAAACAGGTCATCAAGAAATTAGATACATAAAGATGAGAGGTGAGATAATGAGCTCATTTGCATTGCATTCAGAATTTGTTTTGAACTTCAAAACACGAGATCATAAACCAGTCAACATTTAAATACTGCCAGCTATATGAAAGTCTAAATAAAAAATGGGCTTTTTTTTTTTTTATACTCTAATAATTATTTTCTCACTAGATGTTTTCTTTCATTTGGTGGTCTCTGAATGTGAAGTTCTGTCATCTATTCTTCATTTCTCTTTTAAAAAACAAACCAACAAACCAAACCCCATAAACAAATTCTGGAGTCTACTGTAAATATCATTTAGTGGTGAGTAGAAGAATAGAAGGTATATTAGAACTGCAGATATTGGGTTATTCAAAGAAGCTCTCCTCTAAAAAATGCTTTGCTGCTGGTACAGTTCAGAGCTTGACTTTGGACAAATGAAATTTGTTCTACATTGCAGATAAATGGATCTAAGGTACTGGACCTCAAATACAGTTTCCCCATCTTTTAGAAGATATTTTATAGGCCATTCATTGTAGTGCTTTTATCTAGTCATTTGACAGATATACTATTCAGACTTCTTTGAGGGCAGAAGGAAACGAAAGGGTTTCTTTTCTATTTTGGGGCTTTACAATCTGCCACAGGGTGGTGAAGAATATGCAGGACAGCTACACTTGCCCTGTTCCAGGAATAAGTCAAAGGACAATCTAAGCTTGCAGTTAAGATGGTGGAGCGTATGTTGGCATGTATGTTAAGGTGTTGGACAGTAAGATTTATATCTTTATCCTTCTATTCCTCCCCCATTTAATTTCTTTGTAGAGGATAAGTTGCTTCTGTATGTTTTACTGATTAGATTACTTCTCATATCCTTGGTAAGACTGGACGTGGGTTGTGCATCTCTTAATTCACCTTTTCCAATTACTTGGATGAAGCCTTCTTATTCTTCTCATAGCAGAGAAATTCATTGTCTGAGCAGAACCAGGCAAGAACCTATGATTTCATTAGGAGTTTCCTCTCTTTCCCTGAACAGTCAGAAAAGGCTGTGACAAATCTAGCTTGCTGTGATAAATGATAGCTCAACTGGCTCATAGTTATAGTGAAGGAGAGAGCTTAAATACATAAGAGGATAACCTTTTAGGGATACACAAATTTACTCAAATAAATAACATCAGGAAAGAGCACCATATTTTTCCTTTTTTTTGTTTTTTTCCCAGTGTCTGAAACTAACCCATGCCCTAGCTACCACAGTACTGTAAAGTCATTTGATTTTCCATTATCTAGGTTATCTGTTCAAATTTAGTCCAAGATGTCACTTGGCCCAATCTTCTGTAAATTAGATGTGCTTGACTAGGAGTACTGCCATATACTCAGCAGCCATAAGAGGAAACACAAGCTTTGCCAGTACAAAAATGGAGACAGAGACAAAAACCAAAGTGATGTGCATAAAAAAAGCAGTTCAGGTGACTTTTTGCAGAAAGCTTACTGGAGTCTCCAGTCAGCCTCACTGATAAAGCTGCTATTCCTACTTGCAATCTATTTTCCACTGAATATAATCAGCAAAACAAACACAAAATAATCTTGTTAGTTGCAGACTGCTGTGTTGGCACCTGAACAGCACCTAATGTGCCAGCTGCTGCTTTGTTTTGGTTTGTTTGTTTGTTTGTTTCTTGCTGTATTAATGGATTTTACATCACTTTTATTATCCAGTGAAAATATAAAAAAGACCATTCAGGTTTTGTGGATGCCAAAGTGGTTTTGTGGAGAAATTTGGCTGCATAGCATTCATTTTTTGGAATTGGAGATCACTGTATATTTTCACTTGATTACACCTGTACAAAATATGTGGCCTGTTAAGTGCTTTGAGTGGTCATGAGGGATCCACTCTGGGTTTTGTAAGGGTACCTGTACAGTTCACACTGCATCACTTTGCAGCAGGTACTCTGCTGAATTGCTGCCATCGCCCTGAACAATCATTCTGTGCCTCTCTTAATCCCATCTTCCTTTCCCCAAGAAAGACTGGTTTCAAACACACATAAATTTGTTGTGCTAAGATGAAAGAAAGAGAAAAGCATGAGATTTTTATTTGCATCAGCATTTCAGGTAATTTTTTTTTTTTTTGTTTGCTTTCACCTCCTCAATGGGCTTTCTCAGCTATATTAACATCTTTCATTCCTGGACAGTGAAAGTAGTGTGAGAAAAAATCAAATATTAGATTATTTTGACCCTTAAGAGGCTTATAAAAAAAAACAAACCCCCAAACAAAAAAAACCCTCATAAATGTGAAAGCTGTGATATTAAGAGTTTTGTTAAATTTAGTTGGACACGCTTGGTTTACAGATCATATGCTTTCCCAGGTGTATTAGTGGTAATTTTTGAAGCAGGTGAGGGATGAATTTTAAGACTTGGAAGAATTTTTTGATAGTTGTGGAGGATAAAATCTCAGATAGCAAAGCACAAGTTAGGTCCTTTGTGCACAAAATGACTATTGCTTATCAAATAATTCTCATAACTCTCACATATATAATAAGCATAGATCTTCACATACCTTTTAGCATTTACAGTGTCTGTGGGGCATTTTAAAATCATAGCACAGCAATTTAGATGGGAAAATTTGATTTATTTTAATTTTGTATATTGTCCAGAGACCTTCCCTCAAGTAATAATCAATTTCATGTTTCTGATAAAAGCTTCATACAGTATTTATGGTCTTTAAAGGATTTTATACTGACAGTGTTTATGAAATAATTTGGAAAAGTCCTTGTTTAGAAATGTTGGGATAACAGTTGTCCATTAAACCAATAACGGTATTAAAACAACAGCTTACCGTTAATATTGTTTTTATGTCTTCTAGCCTAAGTCATAAAACTTAACCAAAGTGAGCTCCACCTCTCATTCTCCACATTGTTATTTTTTTGTGAAATACATTTCAGCACTAAAATAGACAAGTGGTTTATGGCATGTGATTAAACATGATCAGTAACATAAATAAATATATATGGAGCAAAAATATAGACAAAACTGTTTCAACAGAGACAAATGAGTAAGTTTTTTTGTGAATACACATGCATGGCTTTTTGATATAGAGGACATGGAGCTTTTATAATCATTAGTAACCATGTTTACCACTTGCTTGCTTTCCAGTCTGCATGGTTTATTGCATATTATAATTTGAAAAGATTATGTTACCAGGGTAATGAACAATAAAAAAATTGCAATTCATCCTAATAAGCTTGAATGGTAACCCACATGCCTTGGACATTTCTAGCCAGGCATAATTTATCCACATCTTTGGCTGTGAAACAGTGTGGATCTTCTTAACTGAGTCCCTGACAGATGGTTTAAGCTTTTTCAGGACTACATTTCCAATCACTTTGCCCATATTGCAAAATTGGCCTTGAAAAAGGGTAAAGAGTTGTTATGCTGCATTAACATCTCTTCTGAATTGCTTGCTGTGAAGGGCATGAAAAAGAAGGAAATCAGAAAAGCAATGTTTTAAAAATACACTTATGAAATTTACAAATGTTGGACAGGATTGTGATCTTAATTTATGTCCCTCACCTCAATTAGAATGTGAATGTGGTCACATTATGTGTGATAATGAAAACACAACCTGTTGCCTGGTTTCATAAGATTCAGATGGCATTCATTGTGTAAGAAGTGTTAAAAGTGCTGTAATTAGAAAGACATCTTATAATCTTAAACCCTGCTGATGGATAGCACAATTGACTGCTATTAGATGAACTGGGATTTCTGTGGCACTCTCAAGATTTTTGCTACTCTGAGTGGATAGGCTCAAATATCTGCATTCATTTCTGTATGAAAGATGGATTGATCGCATGTTCATTGCCAAATTTTCATTTTCTTTTGCAGCTTCAGCTGACTGACTTCTTCATATAAACTGCTGTTCTTTTCTTCTTGCTACCTTTTAGTTTATGATAAAAATCAATGAAAGCTGAAACCTTCCACAGTCATCTATAAAATGCAATTACTGTATACAACACACAGTAAAGCTCCTGTGGTGTATATGTTGAGACATAATTTATGCCACTTACCTCCAGAGAGGTATTGATCCTACTCTGTGAATATCTTACAAAAGGGCTGTTGAATGCAGGCTCAAGGAAATATGTGGTTATTGGGACTGATCTGTAATTTGATTAATAATGACCTAATTCTTGAACTCTGTTCCTTACTGCACTGTTTTCTGTGACTGAACCTTTCATACTTAAATATTGCCCCTGCTGATCCCCCTCCAGAATTCCCTTCCTTGCTGTCCCTCAGAAGCACTGTGGTCTCTGTGATCCACACCAAAGCGGCCATAGGAGAAAGCTGAAGTGACCTGGAAGATTTGTTTTTTATTTTATAAATGGCTTGCAATCTTTCCTAACCTTGAAAGTGGTGGTTGTCCAGCACAGTCTCCACCCATTCTTTGATGGGATACAGTATTTTATAGGAAGCAAAAGCAATTCTGAACAAATAGTACACCAGGGATTCTCCAAGATAGTAAAAACTGAATCATTTAATTTAACTCATGGTTTTGAGACCTGTAATCTAACATATAAATTATAGAATTCTAGAATAATTTAGGTTGGAAAAGACCTTTAAGATCATCACATCCAACCATTACCTTAACAATGCCATGTCCACCACTAAAACTTATCTTAAATGCCACCTCTATGTCTTTTAAATACCCCTCAGGGATAGTGACTTAGCCATTTCCCTGGGCAGCCTGTTCCAATGTTTGACAGCTCTTTTGGAGGAGAAGTTCTTCCTAAAATCCTACATAAACCTCCCCTGACACAACCTAAAGCCATTTCCTCTTGTTCTGTCCGTTGTTACTTGGGAGACCACCCCCCACCTGGCTACACCTCCTTACAGGTAGTTGTAGACAGTGATAAGGTTTCTCCTGGGCCTTCTCCTCTACAGACTATACACCACAAGCTCCCTCAGTTGGTCCTAATCATACTTATGTTCCACACCCTTCACCAGCTTTGTTGTCCTTCTCTGGACACACTCTGGACACCTCAGTGTCTTTCTTGTAATGCAGGGCCAAAACTGAACATGGTTTTCAAGGTGCAGCCTCACCAGTGCTGAGTACAGGGGGATGATCACTGCCTTGGTGCTGTTGGCCACACTGATTCTGCTACAAGCCAGGATGCCACTGGCCTTCTTGGCCACCTGGGCATCATTCTGGCTCATGTTCAACTGGCTGTAGACCAGGTCCTCAGGTGTCTTTTAAACTGCTCTGCCCCTCAGCCTGCAGTGCTCCATGGGGTTGTTGTGACCCAAGCGCAGGACCCGGAAGGTTCCCTTGTTGAATGTCATACCGTTAGTCCTTGACAAATCAATCCAGCCTGTCCAGATTGCTTTGCAGAGCCTTCCTGCCTTCCAGCAGATCAACATGTCTGCTCAGCTTGATGTCACCTGTAAACTGTCTGGAGACAAACTCGATCCTCTTGCCCAGTTCTTTGAAAAAGTTATTAAACAGGGCTGGCTCCAATACTGATCCCAGGGTAACATCACTACTGACTGGTTGCCATCTGGATTTAACTCCATTCACCACCACTCTTTGGGCTGAGCCTTTTTACTACACAGTGAACAGTGCACCCATCCAAGTTATGAAACACCAGGAAAACCCTTCAAGAATGATATAAAACTGAAAGTGGGGGAAACTTTTCTGTGTTCTTTCTGTGTAAAAGATTTGTGTAATCTTTTCTGTGTTGGGCAATATTTGGGCAAAATAATGAGAAAAAACCACTTCTGCAAGAATAAACCTCAGTTACTCAGGGTCTCCACTGCTTGTCTCAGGCAAATTCCTCAAATAAAGAGTTGTTGAGTGGTGTCTCTGACATGACTGTTCCCATTTCAAAGTTCATGTTCCTTGAGATGCTACATGAATGTCAGCAATTTGCTGTATGAGCTGTAAAAACCATGTGTATTTTTAGAATGAAAGTTCAGGAGAATTTAACTCAGTTTGGGCAGAGACCTGGGTGGGAGGTATGGTTCTCTATTATATGATTACAGTAAATACTTCAACCTTGTTCTGACATAAATGTCCTGATTTGGGATTTGACAGAAGTTAATTGTCTATTGTGATTGTATTGTAGTTGTTGAGTATTACAGTGGGGTATGACAAAATAATATTTATTGAAAATGAGACAAATTGCCTGTTCTGGAATGCTAAAAAATATATTTCTGGCCCAGATTGACCTAAACTAAATTGAAGCAGAAATACACATGATGAGAGGCATTTTTCTCTTTATCTATTTATTGGTGGGGTTTTCAACAAAGCATAAATTCATATCATCAGTTCTGGAAAACTTGAAGAGGTGCTTGATTAGCAGCTGAATGAAAAATAAACTAAACCTCATTACACATACAGAAGGAGCCCCAAAATCACAAAAAAGACCCCCAAAACTCAGGTTAAGAAATCAAAACCAGAAAGTGAATTTCGTTTTACAATGTTTTTTATTTTACCAATCATATTATTATGAAAACCTAGTCTCAGCAAAGCAAATGCTGTGTTTTTGTGCATTGCTTCAAGCAAGGATTTCAGCTGTGAATTGTGCAGCCAGCAGTGTTACCTGCTCAGGCAAAATCTCATCATGGCTTCCTGCACTGGTTTCCCCATCTATGAGAGTATTTGTATCTTTGCTTAACCATAAAAGACAAATTGCATGGAAAAGTATCTGTTGAGACTATGAAGTGTGACTGTATATTTAATAAGAGATAAAAGAGCCATCACTACAGTGGGAAGCAATTCAAGTCTTCTAATTTCATTGCTGACTTAAGTTTTTTTCTTGCAACATATTTTGTACAGTTTTATCCTCTCTGGTAAGAAAAATATCCTTTTGATATTGAGATTATGTCTATCTAACACAGAGTGGTAGTCCAGCCCAGATATGGAATTGAAGTCCAATCCATGTGGTCAAATCTAACTGGAAAGTTCTTACACCATGAGTAAGCTTGACTTTTCATTTGAAAAACAGAGAAGCAGAATAGTGAACATTCTGAGAACTGAGCCACTGCATCTAGGAATTTGTAAAAAGAACTTATTTGGTAAGCTGGAGAAATCAAGTTTTGTTAATTACTAAAGAAGTAAGGAAGCTTGGTTTAATCAAATGGTCACAGATTGACCAACATATCCCAATATGATTTAGCCATGAAAAAGATCAAATTAATAAGGCAATTAGAGAATTGGATTCTGGAGCATCTGACCAGTTGCGAGAGCTAAATGAATACTTTAATTTGTATTAAAATGGATTTTGTTCAGTTCTGAAAGACATGATGGGATGTGGTCCCTACATTAACTTATCAGATCCTTCTTTTGCAGCTTAACCATACCTTTTAACTTTTATGAACTAAATCCACCCACTGAAAAGGATGTGGTGCTGCTGACTTCAGTTTGATTGCAGAGTTGTATTAAGTGTAGCAATGCTTTACATTTAAAAGGCAAATGATGCTTTGTAGAGAGTATAGGTAATACAAAAAAAGTCTTAATTACAACCATGGATAGTAGATTCATATGAACTCAGTCTCTTGGGTGAAGGCCTAAGAGAGGGTTTGGGGATCTGTGATTTTTCTGAAGCCAGAAATTCAGCTAGAATAGCTTGAAGCTGAAATCTCTTGAGGATGTTAGATGAACCAGAGCCTGACAAAATGCAGCCATTTTGTGACTTTTTCCTTGCTACACACACTGCCCAAAGTCTGCAAGAGAGGACAGAATGGAGGGTATGTAGTGATATCCTGTCTGGAAATTTCCTACTTAATGGAAGAATTATCAGGTGCCTGGTTGCTTCTACTACCTTTTCAGCTTCTGTGATGAAATCAAGCTTCCTGTACTTGCCCACGTAAATTCTAGTTTGCTAAGCAAAAGACTCTATTATTGTGCAGTAAATGCTGAACACACTTTATATACCTAAGAAATTTGCTCTGTAAATTTTCATTTGTTTGTATTTGAGTTCAGTAGATATCAGCTCTGGCCAGTGTTGCTGTAATTCTAAAGCAAAATTTGGTCTAGCTTGAATGTCCCAGAATGAATCAGACAATAAAGTTGTTGTGTCCTCAATTTGATCAACAGCTTATCAGACTCTGTCTAGTCACTGGCACACTGTCTTGTCTACAACTGAGATTCAATGTGTTGCTACAGGAATTCAATGTGACCTCCTGGGAGACTGAACCTTCACCTCTTGCCAGTGCCTGGGCAGTGAGGGGTCTTGCACAGATAAATACAATTCCTGACTGGGAAATTAAATCTCATGGGAAGTAATACTTTACCTACAGTATATCAAATCTTCACAGAAACACGGGATAGACACACAGTTGTTTTGCTCTGTCATTCTCCTTCTACTTTCCCTTTTTCTGCTTCTTGACTATTATGTTACGTTCTGGAAAGGATTTGAATGACGGTGCTGGGAACTGTCCCAGGAGACAGGGTAGCAGCCTCTGCAAGACTAGTGTCTGACATGATTCCCTCTTTGCATGCAAATGTTATATCAAGATGAAATAGAGTACATGCTGCCTGCTTCACTGGTTGCAAGTCCTACCATATTTCTCATGCATGTTTTTGGGAGTTAACTTTCTGCTATAAAAACATATTAAGGCTAATTGATTTGAAATCTTGGTCTCAGACAGGACTTAGCTTAGTGATCTAAGAAGGACCTGAAACCTGCTTTGAGCATTTATTTTTAAAATTCCACAGGCTGCACATTTGCAAGGTTTCTTGGGTGTTCATGATCTTTATCTACCAAATCCTTATTCATATTAATTTGCGTCCTATCCATTTCCATCTCCTATTTCAAGCGCAAACTGTGGACTTGGAGAGTTTTCTAGTACTTTATAAAAATGTGGGCTGTAACTTCTTATGTTACATCGATTCGTCCAGGCTTAGGGTACTGACATAGTCTGTTAGTTGTTATGCATCTGCTGATGAGTGGTAATTAAATTTTATTGCTTTCAATTGTGTGACTGTATACAAGAAATCTTCTGTGAAAACTGGATCAGAAAATAAGGCAGGTATAAAATCTCTGCCTTGTTTCTGAAGATAAGGCTCAAACACCAAGTGGTTTGCACGTCTTCCAGCCACGTTGTGGTAACAACAAATTTCCAGGTGTGTTTGGAATGGTATTTGGCCTGTGGTTGTCTTGAATACAAGATGCAGCCCACTGGATTTGTTTGCAAGTGTGGCAGCTACTATGAAGCATGTTTTCTGTTTTCAGGGAGAGAAGCCATTAGGATGAGAAGGGATTCCAGCAGCAGACTGGTCCTGCACCAACCTAAGGCTGTTGTGCTGCCGGGAGCAAAGCCAGGGCAGAGGCCAGAGGAAGGGCCGGTCACTGCTGCAGATGCCAGTGCTCAAGAAATATAATCTGGAAGTTAACAGCTGCCAAACTGGCCCTCAGAGTAGCCATGCTAGTTGGCTTTTTTGGGAAGAGGTGACGGAAAGTGGCCAAAGGGACCAGTAGTGGCAATTCTCCAACTACAGGACTAAAACAAAGCCAAATGAGTACTGTGATTTTACTGGTGTTTTCAGAATAAGAGGCATTGTCAGCAGAATCCCAATACAGACATTTTCTTTTGCTGCATCCATGTCCTGGAGGATCTGCAATTAAATATATTGAATGTATGAGCAAAATGGAAGCTTCCCCCCAATTTTCTGACTCCATCCCAGTCCAGGGCAATGGTGAAATTAAAAACAGACACATTCTCCAAATGTCATGATCTATGGAAGTAAAATGCCTTTCAAATTAGTAACTCAGGCTTGTGTGTAAGTCAGTGGGGCACTGGCTGGATGGTCACTCTCTTTAATGGGGGGCCCACTTGGTATCGCACAGCCTAAGGTGGGAGCTGTTCAGAAGCAAATGGTGATGGTTCAGCACCTGCCTGGAGTTAGCATTGCCAATTCTTGCTGAGCTCCCTTTGGTCTGCTGCTGTGCCCAGTGCCCACAGCTGGCAGCCTTCCACTCTGTGGCTGCAGAACAGCTTCCCTCACCTGCAGCACAGGAGGTCAAGGGCAGAGGTCCTCAGTCTGATCACCTCTGATAGAATGCCTAGTTAATAACACTCCTGAAATGTGTTGTGGTCCCAAGGAGAATTTTGATTCTGCCACCTAAACAAGCCATCCTTTCTCAGGATTAGTCAGGCCTCTCTAAAAGCTCGTGATACAGTTAAGAGTGAGACCTCATGCTAGGAATGAGGGCAAAAAGCAATGGAAAGAGAGAGAGACATTTGAAGCTAGAGATGATGTTTTTGAAGTAAGGAAGAAAACCTCTGGGAAGCAGACCAGGGGAAAGGTTTCATATTTGTGAAATAAATCTAGTGTGAAAGGAGATTGATTTCTGGGGGAAAGGCAATATGAAAGCTGTTACTAGAATTGACTTTTATTCTAGCACATCTGGAGAGATCCTTTTCACTTTATAGATGTAGGATGGACCATGTGGTAGATTATAGAATCAAATGAGAGTTGAACAGGTCGTATTCCTATGGCCATCTTCATCTAGCATATAAGCTTTGTCAGGCAGTTCATCTTCTTACAATTGAGCCGTCATCCTAACATGCTAAAATGTAGAAGGGGAATGTTTCCTGTTTCTGCTCCTAAATATAGAATTTACTCCATAGTAACCTCAACCATGTACTGAGAATGGCCAAGTTATATTTTCTGTATGCAAATATGTAGCTTTAAAGCACTTTATTTCAAATCTGGGTTACAAAGGGAGGAGTTCCAAAGCTCAGATTCCTAACTGGTGCATCCACTCCCAGCCTGGATAACCATGAAATGTAGATTATGTTGTATACCTTAGGAGGCCAGGTGTCTCACTGCCTAAACATACCTGCTTCCTTTCATTGACTACAAAGGCAGAGCACTACAGTGAGTTGTTATAGTTGTTTACTTTATAGACATTTGTGGGATGATCAGGTGACTCAGACTCAATGGAGTCATTATAGCTTGATGGGATCTTGAAGATGAGACCCCAAATTACCAGCACAATCCTTTTTTAGGGCACGCCTAGAGCTCAGTAAGCAGGAGACTTAACTACTTCAAGACGTATTTCTCATTGTCTGAAAAAGTGGAGCACAAATTTTTGCTGTCTGTGTCTTACTTAGAGAGTAGCTGCACCCTGTGGTTCTTTGTTATAAAACACAGCAGAGAGGCATAAGGTGTTATTGTTACAAATGTTATCACAGAATCTGATAAAACATGTCTGGGACCTATTCTTAAAAAATCCAATGATATGGATTTTGCAGTCTTTCCAGGCAATCTGTTCCGATGCTTTGCTCTCATCAAGTTAGAAAGTTTTTCTAATGCCTAGTCTAAAGTTTCCACATTCCATTATTTCTTGTTCTAATCCCTGTGGACACGGAGAACAATTGATTCCAATTCCTCAGCAGGGTACTGTTCAAGTCTGTTATGACATTTCCTCTTAAGTGCTTCACTCTCCAAACTGAACAACTCTGGTTTTGTTCAATCTTTACCTGCAGATCATTTTTTTCCCAGTCCTCTAATCCACCTTGTTCCACTCTCTGGACTTCTGCAAGAAGTTCACATCTCTTTTAAAGCATAGTGCCTAAAGGTGCACGCAGTACATTAGCTGCTTACTGATTCTGGAGTAACTACAGGCAAATCTTACACATGATACTGCCCAGATAACCTCTGCAATAATTTTTGCAGGGAAGTGAGACAGTTTATTTCTGTTCAGCTTGTGATCCCCCATAGGCCGCAAGCTGTTTCCTATAGACTCATTTTCCACCTTCTATTTGTACAGTTGATTACTCTACATAACTGTAGTACTTTCACTTGTCCTTACAGAATTGCATCCTATTGATTTCAAACCACTTTTTCAAATCACCAAGTTCATTCTTTATAGTGAAAAATGAGGTCTCCTATCTCAGAGCCTCTCTGAGGAAAGGATCACAGATTCTCCTCTGTATGTTTATGGGTTGGCAAGGCACAATGGCCACAACTGCTGACATGAGTCTATGCTTTGGGATAAGAAATAAGCATCCTTTGTTATGGTGGAGCCTGAAGGTAAGAGACGTTTGTCCTGCTGTTAGCGAATGTTTTCCAACGCTTTACATAAAATTCCTTATTCCATTTCGTGTATTAAAAAGAAGAGGGAGAAAAATATACTCTTATTCCTCAGCCGAAGGACCTTTGTTTGAGGTACTATATTCATGTGAATCAGTAAATAATTCCTGCCCCGCTAAATTTGTAACCTAAACATAGGAAACTAGAAATAGAGGCAAGGAAAGGTGACAAACGGTATGTTAATTTTTGACACTTTCTAGGAAAGGTTTTAGTCACCTTGATGAGGGAAATGGAATGCAAAAATGTAGGGGAAGCATACGCTGAAGTGAGGCTAAATGAAGGGGACTGAACATGTGAAGGACAATGCAGTGGGAATGAAGCTAAAAGGAGAAGATTCTGGGAGGAGACTGTAGAAAAGAGTCAAAGACAAGCCAAGAAATTCCAGACTAAACTGTATAACAGTCTCTCTTGCAAGAGGTCCCCATTTTGTCTGTGTCAAGTAACACTCCTCTAGCTGAACAAAGACTAGAATTCGTCTTTAAACCGTAGAGCCGGAAAGGAGCATGCAGAGGAACGGAAAGGAATGTTTTGCAAGATTCTCGGTGTGGGTATGAGGGTGTGTGTCTCCAGCATAGCTCAGGGAAGTGCTAAGAGAAGAGGTGGCACCTTTGAAGCTACTTGCCACATTGAGTGACATGTCTGTCATTGTACAGCAGGCCCTTCACATAAGAAATGCATCCTGTAGACTGGAAAAGGATGATGACACAGCTGTACTTTTTACCTGCTCCAAGGACACTGCCTTCAGGAACACTTGCTGTGGTGCTCTTCCACGCTGAGTTCAAAGCATACTCCTGTGCACCTCTAAAACTCTTCACTTGAGAAAATTGCAGTGTATTTTCAGTTGCTGACTGGTTCACTGTGAATTAAAATGGGGTGTTCAGAAGGGTGAAATCAGAACCATTTATAATCCAAGTTCTTTCTTTATTTTTTCATTTCTTCCTCCTCCCTTCTCTCCTCCCTGACATAATTGGGGCACATTAGCTTCACTGTCTCAGTTCATTAGGTCATTTCTGAAAATCGAAAATCACAGTTTTGTGTTTATTGGTGTCATTTTATTTGTAGAAATAATTTGCAGTGAAACTACATCTAAATTTCCTACTGTGTAGAAGACTCCAGAGCGGTTTGCTTATACTTCATCAGGAGAACTGCTGGAAATAATAACTCTGAGTTAGGGAATGGTGTTGCCCAAGGACTCTAGCTTTCATAATTAAAAATGCCAATCCCTCATGATGCTGAAAACCCTCAGTTCTTGTGGACTGCAGAGGGTCCTCAGCTCTTTGCAACCTCATGGCCTAATTCTGAAATGATGGAGCAAACTTTTCAGAACATGCACAGGGCAAGTTTATGTCTGCTGCAATATCAAAAACCAGTGCAAGAACAGATGAATGGCATCTCTGGGATATCCAAGGGTAGTTTCTTTTGACTGTATTTGACTGATGATGTCTCTTTAGCCTATGATATTTATAACATCTAAAAGCTAGTCTTTTTCAATTTACAACTGGCAGAATTGAAAAGATTCAGAAACTGAAAATTTAAAAAAATGACCTGTAAAGAAAACAACTTTTAGTTTACATAAGAGATGTTTTTATTGAATCTTTACATGGCCTTCACAGAGGAAGAAAAAATTCAGAATTATCTCTACAGGGGAGAAAGAGTCCAGTGATTTATATTTTAGAAGATTATTGGTAAATGGGAAATCTGTTCATTTTGCCTTTTGCAGTCTTTTTGTCTTAGTGTGACTTCACTCTTTTCTTTCTTTTTCATTTCCCTTCATCCTTTTTCCTGTCAATAATATACCTTCCCTCATTTTTCCAAATTACAATTTAAAATGTCAGTCTAACCTATGGCAATAGTAAGTCAGTTCATTCTATCTTTAATGGTGCCTTTGAGTGCAGAGGAACTTTTCTTGTATATTTTTCCTGCTTGTTTAAAGATACTCACCATGAATACGTGTGAGAGGTGGTAAGATGCTGTCTGGCAAGCCTTTAACTAGGGATTGCAACTGGAGAAACTACTCTGAAGTTTCAATATGCATAACGTTTTTGCAGAATATTTGCTTTATATTCTAAAGTCAGCCCTTGGCTTACTTCTAAGACTGACTACAGCCTGAGTGGGACCTGTGTTTGATTGTTAAATATGACTTTGAAAGTCAACACTTTCATTAGGACTTCTGTAATGGACTTGGAAATCTTTTAATCCAAAGTTTTGTTCCTGGAACTATTAGCTGCCTGTGCTCTAGCCTGAGGGAAACTGCCACAAGGGAAAATAATATGAAAAATGGATGTAAATGGAGAACTGTGCCACTACCACTTAATATTCAGTTCCTTCTCTGTGATGTTTTCAGAGAATACAAAATCATTTCTATATTTAAAAAAAAAAAGAAAAAAAAAAATGAAGAAATGCAAACCATACCAGTGATAATATATTGCAACTTCCTAAAAGAAATACTTTGGAAAATAATTTACACATTTTGTTTGTTCATTCATTTTAATTTTTTTCTGTGGAAATATTCAATGATGTCAGCAGTTCAGACTAGAACTGGTGGTGATATTCTTAGTCCTCTAACACCAGGAGTTGGAGTTGTCAGTGGGAAATTCAGTTATTAGTCTGAATAAATCTTTTACTGGGTAGGTAATAGTTAGGAAGGTGTGTGAAACAGGTGTCAAGATGGGTTTTTTTCCTGGGATATCACTGAAGTTCTGGCAAGACCAGAGACACCCTTCTGGCCAGATTCTCAACTTTTATCTATGAAAAATGAGTGCTTTACAAATCATAATTAAATTAACAGAAAAAAAGATACTCTAAGTAACAATTTAATGAAATGTACCCCAGCTTACCAACACATGCAGTGCAGGATGAGTACTCAAAATCTTAGAATTGTAATAGGAAAATACAAGTAAAGATAAGTAGTTTAAATATACTTAGAAATGTAGGAAGTTTTGCAGAACAAAGTTCTCTACAGGAAGTGATTCTTCTTTTTTCTAACAGGGCACAACTGCTACTCCAGAGAGCTGACAATATCTAGGGAAACTATATAAAGCAAGAGCAAGAGAAGGCTGACAGGTGCTAAAGAGTATTCAGGTCAGACAAAGACATCTGCCAAAGATATCAGTCATACAAGATAAGGAAAATTACAATTGAACTGCTGGAGGAACAGATGCTCCTCACAAAGGAGTATCCTGAAAACTTAATGGCATATCAGAACACAAAGCTAAATAAAAAAGCCAAATATTAAATAAAACCTATATATCTTAGTGAAAGACTAAAAAAGGCTAGGAAGGTGAACTTGATTACTTGGTAATGTGGCAAGAAGCCTGCTATAACCTGGAAGAATGAAAGATAGAAATAAAATGCTTAAAAAATTGAATTTGACTATTCATAGTGAGTAGATTTACGTCATTGAATGGTTGAGTAGTGCTGCACATGAATTATTTTATATTCTTCAAAGAGGTACAGTTCCTTAATACATGGAAATGCCTACAGAAATACTGTATGTATTTCACCAATTATGACATTTATTTCATTACCAGTGTCCTGATCAAACTATTTTCCATGAAAAAAACAAGGGAGATCAATAAGATATAAGATATCAACTGGTAAAAAACTCCAAAAGGGGTGCCTTTGAGTATCTAGCTCTAAGCTACAATGAATAAATAATATTCTTTTTGTAACATATGAGACAGTCCAATTGGAAACAGCTGAAATGCCAGATGTGACATTGATATAATTAAGCCCTCTCTATTAAGTGACCATGGAGTTGGAAGTACAGTATTGGAGGCTACTTTGGACAGCTCACTATAAATCTCTGCAGTAATCTGCAAAGAGCAATAGTGTAAGACAGAAAAAATGGAAAGATATAGTACCATCACTTTATTAACTCCATACTTCAGCTGAATCCATATACATATAAATGAGAAGAGGCCAACAGGTACATGACAAAAAAACATAGAAGCATGAAGCAATTTTGATCTGAAGAAAGATATGAAGTAATGAATTTTAGAAAAGAAAAAAAAGACTCAATGAAAGTATACAAGATAGTGAATATTAATAAGAATCTAAATCTGAAGCTTCTATTTACTTTCTGAAGATTTTATCAAAAAGGGACTTTGGTTTGAAATTGAAAGCCTCTGCAATTAAAACTGATAAAAGGAATTACATTTAAAGATAATTAACCTGTGGTGTTTATGTAGACAATGCAAATATCCTCAGGACATTAAACAGGAAACAACAAACAAAAAAATAATCAGAAACTTAAGCCCTCAGATCTCAGCATGTTTGCCAACCTGGAAAATAAAAGTATCTGTGAGCATGTTATTTTTAAAAATGCCACTTATAAATTTGTTTTCTCACTTTCTGTCATGCACTGGAAACTGTCTAGGTTACCAGAGCATCTGTGTGTCTAGGTTACCAGAGCATTTGTTTTAGAAAATAGGTGAAAAGATAGATGCAAAAATACTCCTTGCAAAAGTGGCAATAAGTACTTTGACTTCCCAGATGCTCTCTGAAATTTGAGATTTCAGATCTTGTAGATGGAATATTTTTAAAACCCTTCTAAAATATTATGGGAGAATTAGCATGTATAATTTTTGTATAATCTTTATTTAGAAAAAGGAAATAATTTTCTGTTCCAACCTAAGGAGCTTTAACAATAGGGAGTAGTATGCTTGTATCTGTTTTCATCATTTGTATATGTGGGTGAGGGATGTAATGAAAACAGAGAATCCTGTGTGTATTTTGTTATTTATTTGGGAAATGGGCCAACATGAAAAAGAAAGGAAGTGATGGCCCTGAACCATCATCCCTGAATCTGAGCATTGTGTGAGGTTTTGAGGTTGTGGCTCCTGATTAGGATGGCTTGCTGGGCTGGTATGGTTGAAGCATACCAATGAGAGGCAGGAAGGTGATGTGATTAGTATCTTATCTGTCTGTCCTTGAGTCCCCCATGCTTGTGACCTTGTCTGGATTCATATAGACTGGCTGGGAAAGTGTGTGATTATAGCAGAAGTCCATCAGGCAGCAGACTCATTTCAAGTGCAACACCAGGATGCTCTAACTACTCTGCTTTTTTGCCCCGTGATGAATTCCCTGGTAATCTCTTTTCAGGTTACCTGCTGGCAATGGCTTATTTACATATCTCTTAAGGACATTTAGGGTTAAGACTGCATTTTTAATAAGTTTTTTAGAACACTGTATTAATTTTCCACATCCAAAACCAGATTGCCTTTTTCATAGAAATATATATATTACAGTTCTTTCCGATTTGGTTCACACTCTGAAAACTTATTTCAGAGATCACACATAATGCACTTTAAAATGAAATCAATGTAGATCATCATTTGGCTCTGTGAGAGTACTCAGAGGATGAGGAAAGTAGAGGAGCTCATGCCCACCTCAGGTATTATGGAGTGGCAAGCACTGGGGTTTACTACCTTGGTTATGAACTATCTGGAGGTGGGGAAGCCTTAGTTCCTCAGATAGAACCAGGTAACAAACTGTAACTGACAGGAGATATGTGGGGGGAGGGAGGAGAGGGGATAAAGTAGTCTGCATATGCTGAAAACTGTCATTCCTGAGATGGAAAAGGACTTACAAAGGGAGCTGTGATTCTTAGGCAACACTGAAGTGGAAATAAAACCAAGACTTTCCCATCCAGTGGCATTGAGAGGAAATTCTCAGTTATTTCTTAGCAGAGAGAGTATTTTTCTTATGAAAACATATTTTTCAGTGCATTCTCTTCATACTTTCAATACCTATAATTACTTGTCCCTGCTCTAAGCAGCTAATGATTTACTTTCACACAGGGTGCTCTAAGAGGGACAATAAAAGAGTGGAATGGGGACCATCAAAACACTAAGGCTAGGGAGATTATGCAGAGATGATATGGACACAGCATGGAGAAAGGCTTATTTTGCATTTGCATCCATTTTGTGACTGCTCCACATTGGTAAGCTAACATAAAAAGGGCTCACGTAAATGAGTCAAATCTCCCTGGGTAAGTGAGTGAATGGATTTTAGTGGACACACATTCTTGTAGCAATTATGTTCAAGTGGTTTTACACAGTAGCTGATATTTGAAATAGGATTGGCATTGACTGCCTGGCTTGATACTGGCATGGGAAGCCTGGTTTACAAAGGGATTCCCCTAAACCTGTTTCAGCCTACCATAACAATTCACAACCAGTGATCCTCCAAGATGGCTGATGGCTGCTCCAAAACCATTAGCCTCATGATGTTTCTGTTACCTTGAATGTTTTGGGGAGAAAAGCAGCAGAAGTGTGCTCTGTGGAAATGGACATATTTCTATATTTCCAAAACATCTGTTGACATTATATATGCCGAGTAATTTAATTTCAAAATTGTCATATTTTTCAACACAGGACATCTGTGCTGGTAGGCAGTATCTATAAAGTGCAAACAAAGATGGAATTAGATGTGCAAAAAATATGCTCAGACAGATAATACTTTTCGGTAGAGAAGAAAACATGCATTTTGACATTTTAATCAGCTATTCTCTTTTGTCAGGGAATGCTCTATCTCCATTCAACAGTCTAGCAAGAGACCAATATATAGGTTACATATCCCAAGCAATTCTGAGACTATGAAAGTTTTCTGTTCATGTAAACAAGTTTGTTATCCATGCCCTAGCTTCTAAATTCCCTTGGTACTTGATCTTTTTTGAGCAAGTTGAATTCATAACACCAAAGTTCCCCAAACACACAGGGTGAGGCAGGTTTACTCCCTAGTCTAAGAGTCCCAAAAGCTCATGTGTTAAAGCTACTCAGTAGGTTAGCACCAAAGATGGTGAGTTACAAACTATGGTCCTGTATCAAGCCCGGAATCAGAGCTTGGAATTGCTGTGTGTCTTTGTGAGGCAAGATGTTGACCTCTCATTTGCAGGATGGTACCACATAAATTGTAGTCTTCCTATGCTGTTATGGAGTCATGAGAGCTCTCACTTGCATTATCCTAATGGGTTTTGCATTCTAGGCAGTGCCTTCAATGCCACCTCTTTGGATCAAAGTGCTCTATGCCCCTTCTGTTGAAGTTGGGCTCCTGCTTTTGAGGCAAGTGCTTCAAACGCTCAGTTGTGATGTAAGAAGTGGGCACCATTCATACCTGCCACAGCTTTTCATACAAAGCAGTCTGAATTAAGTTTGGTCAGAGAATGGCTAGAAATCTAGGCTCCTCTAGGGTCTCAGACATCAGTGCATCTTTCTAAATTGCTAATGAAAGGTGATTTATCTCAGCAGCCGACTCGGTAAAGAGAAAGATGTCAGAGAGTTTCCTCAGTAATACATCTAATTACCAGAAGACATACCCCTGACAGCTAAGTGGGTTAGATAGGGTTTTCTTTGCTTTCTTGATTTGAGTTACTCAAATTTTAACTGTGTTGTATTTTGAGTTTGAAGAAGATCTGCCCATGCTTCTTGTTCCAGCTATCATGTAGTGTCTCACGAAAGACACAAGACAAGGGAGTGTGAATACAGAGTTTTGAGACACCTAGGTAGAACTGAGATTTTTATTTTTGCATCAGTCCTGGTGCTCTGGCTCTGCCCTACTATTGTGCGAGAATGAGGGGAACAGTGAATTGGGGAGCATGGCTGGAGCATGAGGGAGGTTGCACTGCACAGAGATTGTAGAGTTACAGAGAGCTGGTTTATCAATCTTACTGTCACTGAGTTGGTGGAGCCTCTTCCACTAACCAAGAGTATTGCCTGATGCATTCCCACTTGTCCTTCAGCAGCAGCTTGCATTTCCAGGGCTTTGCTGTCAAAAAAGTAAATAGTTAGGTAATGACCAGTCTGATATCATAGTGATTGTCCATTTCTAATGGTAACGTCAGTGAATTTCATCACAGATTTTATTTATTTATTTATTTATTTGAATTACTACAGTAATTTTGAAAACTGGTATCCTTATGTATTGAGAGATAGAGTTCGCAAGGTCACTTGTCTTGTGACTCTTAAATTCTTTCTTTTCTTTCCCTGAAATTTTCACTAAATCTGAGAGATGACATCTCAGTCTCTAAGGTAATTAAAGCTGCTTTCAGATCTAAATGTTTGAGTCCTAAATGAACTCTAAATACAAAACTCATACCTACAACAGGCATTAATTTTTATTTTAGCTGAAATTTTACCTTAATAATTATATTACCTGAAAGACTCTGTCAGATCCTTCAAAACAGAGTCTTCATAGATTCATTTCTCATCTGTGGAATGTTCCAAGACCATGAAAATCTGGGGTTTAGAACTTTGCTTAGTGTTGTTCCTCAAACATGCATCTTTTAACTCTTCATAAAGTTCCTTTGGTCTGTGGAAGAGCAGTCAAAAAGTAGGCAGATGTTCAGACTCATGGTGGTTATTTCCTCTTGTAGATCTGAAATATTAGCTCTTGAACTATTTCCTCCATGAAACAGCTTTTGTTTTCCTTGTTTTCTTTTTTTTTTTTTTTTTTTTAAATTGTTGTCACTAGCCTATTTCTCTGTTGTAAATACAATTGCCCTCTGGAAGCAGAGGGAAACAGCTGAAAAATTTTAACAGGATCTTTATAACACAAAGTGTTTTACAACTCCTCAAGAGAGGGAGGCATGGTGACTTAGATGTGGTATGAATAGCTTAGAGAAGTGGTGTTTCTCATCTGAAGTACCTGTACAGCTACAAGCGTTTTGTTAACTTGAGCTATAAAGAAACCTTGTCAGTTGTAGTCAGAGAAAGTTTGGCAAAAGTTATATCTGCCTTGGCTAGAGAGTATAAATGTCATAGAGTGGGCTTTAAGCTTGCTGTTGCCGCTGCATAAAAACATCTACATTTAAGATGTGTTCTATTACCTCCAGTTAGGCTCATCCTTGAAAATATATGTTAGCATGGCTCTGTGGTGTGCTGTATGTCAGGTTTATTAATGATGAAAAAATGCCCTTGATATAGCATTTGTTCCAATTTGCTTAGGTATCAAATCAGTTTGGAACCTTATTTTCCATATTTGACATAAATATATCTGCAGATATTACAGAAATGATCCTGAACTTATAGTTCCCAGGAGTTTATAATGCAACCTATTCTCAAACAAAATCTGGCTAAGAAGCAAAATTTATTTGATATAGCAAAGACTTCCATGCATCTTTCACTGTGTTATGCTATTCATTGATAGTGTGAAATGTGTTATTGATTGCTACAAGGTATTCTGGTAGAGTACTGTGCAAGTATTGAAGCTTACAGATTCATTATATTACTGTGCAGTAGATTTATTCTTGGCATAATATCTACTAATCATATATTATTTGGAAGAGAAACATTAGTTTATGAGCATGAAACAAGCTATTGCTTTAGAAGAATGCATATAAATCTTTATATGGAAGATACTATGTATTGGTATAAAAAGCATCTCTTTTCATGCATTCTGGAGAAATGATGTTTATCAAGGTTTATTAAAGTTGAAAAATCAACCCTTCAGACTGGTAGGAAATACCAGATAGTGTATATGCTTCCAAAGACCTTCAATCTTTATTATATATTTCAATAAATTGTGGTAGAATATGCTGATACATTGTAGATGGTCTTGGTTTGGAATATCTTTATTGAGACAGCAAAATTCAATTTGCTCAAAGAAAAATGGTAATTCAAATTTTAAAACTTGCCACATATAAAAAAATCCTGGGTTGACCTTCAGAGTCATTTCAGTGGTTACAAAAGCTGTCTGTGGGTTTGGAGACCATGTCAAAATTAATGATACTCAATTTCAGAAGTTTCATTGCTAAGCATTTTTTTTTTACATTTTCTCTTTATTCTTCAGTAGGGAAAAAGTGAACAGTTCAGTGTAGAAAGTTTCATAACTCCACTGGAAATCTACTAGAAGGAGCAAGCCAGTTTTGAAGACTGTTGTTGATGAACTAAGTTTGCTATCACTCTAATCCAAAACTATTACACTAAAACTCTTGGAAAGTTGACTATCTTTATGGGTTTGTTTTTTCCCTAGTCATGACAGGAGACTTAGCAATATCATTTTCAGTAATGGATGAGTCAAATTTGATCTGAATAAGTGAAAATATTTTTGAAACAGAAAAATTAATGAGAAAATAATTACAGAGGTATAAATAACCGATTAAAAAAAAAAAAATGGAGACCAGAATTCCTTCTGCACATGAGAAACTTTACTGCCTACCAGAATAATGAAGCAAATGAACTTCAGGTGCTGGAGATTTTATACTATGTTCTCTAGAAATCGTGATTTATAGGTAAAGTAGTAAACAAATTTCATATATACAACAAGGTGATTTCCTGTTGTGAAATTTCATGGCAAGATGGAAACTGATTTTTGCATTGATATGCTCATGAAAACCACAGCACCTTCATGCAAATATAAACTCTTCATGTAACTAAAATTGTAAAACTTGCTGTCTAGTACTTTTAGGATTTAGCATTAAGCATTTTGAAGTTTCAGCATATTATCACTAGAAACTATTTTTGGCTTCACAAGTTATTCTTTAAAGCTTGTTAAAATAAAATCCTCTTTCCCTTCATGTCTAAAATAAGCATCGGTAAACTCTAACTTTCTGGATGTTGTGATGGATGAGTGAAATCCTCATAAAATCAGGGTTAGTCATAAGAAATCTCAGACTTGATACAATTTTTTGGGTACAAGGTTTGCTGTGAATTTTGAATGCTAAAGGCATTCAGGGCTTAGCTGCATTTCCTCACGCTACATGAATAGTAGCGTTTATTCTTTATAAGGTGAAATTACTGTGCTTTGTCCAGTGGGCTTTACTCTGACAATAACTATTATAAAGAAGACCCAGGCATTTCTATCCCCTCAGGAGGCATGCAGTGCCTGGATAATAGCAAAACACAAGTGGCCTTGCTGTGTGTAGTGGTTAGGGAATAGTCAACAGGAATCACATGCAGAGATGGAAGTGAGGGTTGTGTGTGCTTAGAGCGGTGCTCGTAGGGTCTCTGTTTATCGTGACGGAGGGAATGAGGGCTTTAGGGTCTGGGGGAAAATGTGGCAAATAAAGATCTTCCAGTTAACCTCCTGACAGTGAGTGAGTATATAGGGAGAAGTTGCTATGTAGGGCTTAATCATTAGCTTCCAAACGACTATAGAAGGCATGCTTCAAGCAGGTTGAAATGTTTGGAAGGATTCACAGTCTATAAAAGGTGGTTAGAAATGATTATGAAAAGACAAACACCTGAAATGTCTGTCTTCTTCAGTGAGTTACTGAATCTATAGGTAATGATGAGGTCATACATGCTGTTTACTACATTCCTGATAAGCTTTTGGTCACATATTAGAAGGAAGATAATCTGTAATATCACAACACATTGCATTGCTTGTATACTTGAGTCAAAGTGAAGCACCTTTCTTGGCAAAGTCAGGATGAGAAAGTGTAAGAGGCAAGACATTTTGGCAAGTCTGATCCAGGTTATGGTAGAATCTACATTATAATAAACATCATAAAGTCTGCATATATAAACTGAAAAAAAAGGCTGAGAAAAATCCCATTTTTAAAAAAGTATTTAAATATCTGAATAATCATTTTGACAGAATAGCTATGTGCAAGGTACCAGTTATTGGATTGTGTATAAATATATATATATATACACACACACACAAACACACACACATATTTGTAATACATAAAAATGTGAAGTGCATACATTTGGGTGTATACATCCCAGTTTAATCAGTGTCTTTGATTAATCATAAAATACTGTGTTGTAGGAAAAAACTGTGATCTTAATGATGTCAATGGCTCCAAGCTTTAGCCTCAAACACAAGAACACCTGCCTGTACGGGCAAACTGCCTTGGAAAGAATGTTTAAAACTTTTCCAAGTTTCTGAAGAACTACCCTATGGGCAAAACTCTCCTTGGTCACTCTGGTGTTCAGAGTGCAGATGAGATTTTTGGAAAGTGAAATTTATGTTGTAGATTTCTCTGTATTTGAACAAAAGTAGCAGAAATTATAGGTGTTTGAAAGGTAACAAAGCACAGGTCAAAAAAAATTTCGACATGACAGGTTACCTTTGTCAAAAGAAGCCACCAAGGAGCTTAAGCAATGGTAGTGAGAAAGGAGTCAGCAATTGATGAAGAATTTTTTAAAGTTTTGAAGTCACATATGAAAATAGTTTGGTAGGGAATAAAAACTAATCTGGAATACCAGATATGAACCATGTACTGCTCTGGAATGTTGTTCCTAATGTTGATAACTGTTTTTCAGTGCACATCAAAAAATTAAGTGAAAATGGGCTCACAACAGAGGAGACTTTGAGATTTCTTGAACTTTCAGCATTTTCCAGTTAAGGAAAGAAACTGGGGAATAAAGAAGGATTGGGTAAGACCCATTTGGAAATCTTTCTCATGTTATTATATTTCACAGGATTCAGGTATTGCTGCTTGAGAAATTCTGAAAGTTTTAGGAATCCCATAAAGTACGTTTTGGCACCAGTTCTCAAATGATTCTTTTGGGAGTTGACAAGTTAAGAGAAATTTTAAGCTCCTTCTCAGTAGTTACACCTTTTATGTTGCTGCAGAATATAGTGCCAGAAAAAAATAGTGGATTTCCTAGACTTGTTTTTGATGTGTCCACCTGTTGGTACCAGCTATCTGTGTTGTCCAGAACTCCTTGAAGTATTGTAGAAGGAACAGCAAGGGATTACATCCATGTCCCATCAGAGAATATAAAGTAGTTGATGTATTAAGCACTCAGAAACAAACACAGTTCCCCAGAGAAAACTGACAATTAACATTAATTTATACCTGAGTGTCTGTAAGCAATATTAGCATCTGTGCAGAGGTGAATAAAAATTTTCACAGTGGAATATTTCTGAACATTAGATTCTCTCTGTGAAGCAGAAAGAATACATCTTCTTTATATCCAAGTTGTATCAAGAGCCATGGGGGTATTAATATGTCTACTGTTCATGATGAGCAAAAAGGGATACTAAAACGACATGTGAAATGCTGAGATACTTGGAAAGAAATTTAACTATATTTTCAGAACCAATAATCTGTGTGGCAATGTAAAAAGTAAAAGAAATACATTTCACTAAATATTGGTAATGTCAAGATTGCTTGTAAAGTGCTTTCTATAAACATTATGCAGAATAGGAAGGCACATCAACACCTCTTTCGGAAAGATTCATCCCTACGAAGGACTAAGCAGAATAGAAAAATTCCTTTGCAGATACTTGATTTGGTGTACATGAACTGTTCAGTTAATTCCCTAAATGGCTGAGCAAGATACTGTGAGGGAAGGAGGAGGAGTAGCAGAAGTATCTCTTTGATGTTCATGTCTTAATCTGGAATTGGTTTTGATTTGATGCTTGGAGTGGCAAGGCTAAGCCTGTGATTTGCAGAATTGTAAAATCTATATTCTTACTGGACTGTAATAGAAAAAGAAATCAAACAGGTGGATCTGCTCTCAGTTGTACATCAAACTAATTTAATTTACATTTTGTGCTGTTGCTGATTCAAACTTGTGAGGGTTACAGGAAAACTGGGTTCTAGAAGAGAATTTGTCATTGGACACCATTTTTGGATTTAGTTCCAGACCAGTTACATAAAAATAAAGATCTGCATATCATCTGGGAGTCTAAATTCATAATATAAGAGCAGGGCTTAATTCAGTTGCTTAAAAATAGTTATCTGGTGCCACTTGAAACTCAGACTTTCCTGCTTCAAGCTGTTGATCCAGAAAGGCTCGTATTTCCCATGTCTTACATTGTATTTACAACATTTTTGTATTGTAATAGCTGAAAGGACCAATTTCAGGCAACGGAATTGGATCTTCAGTAAGCACACTTACTGGACCCTAAGATATATTGAACAGATTGATAGAAAGGCTCTGGTCTCCACCAGTTTTTTTACTAGTTCTCCATTGCCTATAGTAGGAACTTGGACACCTGCTCTCTATGTAGACACCTAACACATGTCTTTTAATTCCATGCTGAATGCTACCCTATGTGGCTGCAGCAGTGCTGAGGGACTCAGTTGAGTTGCCCACACCAAGATGCCCCGTGCCACTGGAGACACTGCAAGCATCTGTGATAGAAACGTGGCTTTGGCAGAGATGGCACAGGACCTGCAGGGTACCCATGCCCTTCAGGAGTGGCAGGAGTGGTAGCTGGATGCAAGGCAGGCAATCCTAGGCTGTCCCAATGACAGTAAATTATTGTTTCTAGGCAAGTAAATATTGTTTTATCTGCAAAGATCAGAATGAAAGGTTAGCATGAATCTTTAAAAAGTTCCAGAATGGAGCCAGGTTATTAGGATGCTCCTATTCTCCTTTTAAAAAGAATCAGTTTTGTTAAAAGACTTTTTAAATTTTTTTTTTTCTAACTTTCAGATCTACTTTTAAAGGAAGAAAATTAGTGTAATAATATGAATAAAGATGCAGTTTTTAAGCTTATACAAAAAAGGACTCTGAACACAATTGCCGTAGCAGCATTTAGCTCCAGGTGAGGTCTGTAACCAGAATAGCACAGGTTCAGTCAGTTTCGGGGTTATAGCTGGATTTTGATCAGCAGCACCCACCCACTGCAAGGGATTTAGAATCAGAGTTTTTAAATGGTGGGGTCATTGAGGAGCCAGTTGTTTTTATGTGATTTTCTATTCCCCTGTGCTTAAATCAAAAGAAAAGCATGATTTTACTTCAAAGAAGTCCTAAACAGAACAACTGCCTGAGGACCCTAGAGTGGGTTCAGATTTAGACTTTCAAAACTGGTTATACTGCCATGCACTGGAATGTGGACAAATTAAAATTCTGGAGCTGGCCAACTCCTAATATAATTTTATAACCAATACTTGTTAAGTGTATTTCTAACCATAAAAGATAATTCTGAATTTTTCTAATGGATTTTGCTGATACTGAGCTTGTAGCTTGTGATTACAAAATCATTATATTCAAAAGTCAAACTTTGTTTTTTGTGTGGTATAGATAGACAAGTTTGAAACTGTGTTTTTGTTGCTGCCTTAAAATATGGTCTCATGATTATTTTGTACATGTGGTAAAACTTTATACTTTGCCCCAGATCATAAAAACACCAAGGCATGAGCTGAAATAAGCATTAGTATCGTGTTACCTAAAATAATAGAAAAAGATCAAAATTGGATGGTTTTAACCTTGCATGTATTAAAACCCAGTGTTACATTTGCAATGAAGTTTCTACTGATGCCAAGATACACTATTTTAATGTTATCAAGCTTAAGGAATGTGCAAAGTACATCCTCTTATCTCTCATTGCTAGGAGAAATGACACTGCTCTAAGATCTCAGAAGGTGATTGCAGGATATCAAGTATGCAAAGACAGGCCAAGTTGAAAAGTCTTCAGAGGTCTCTGCTCTCACTATGCTGCTTCCAGATAAAGTTGAGAGAAATTAAATCCAATGCATTCTGTGGATATAAATCCAAATTTCATCTGATGGCAAGTTTCCTTTATTGAGTGGTTTTAGCAGCTTTCAGACCTTGGTTCAAGGAGAACTGAAATAATCTGTAAATTATGCTGTAGCTATTATGGCTATTTATTCATATGGTAAAAAGGCAACATTATTCTGTCAGTAGACCTCAGCATCCTAGAAGGCACAGAAAAGACCTTGAAAAAGGGAATATATTTTCAGGAGGATTATTTATCTCACTCTCCAAAGTAATCAATAGGTTAATTAATAGCCTATTTCAAAAAGTACTAAGATTCTGTACTATTGATTGTTTTCATAATTAAAACAAAGAAAATTCTAAATATCAACAATTTTAGTGCAAATGGCTTCATTAACATGCAGCAGAGAACCTACGCCTACGTCGTTGATACCATTTTTCTTGTTTAATCTATGGCAGCTACGCAAACTGGCAGCACTTAACATGATTATGTCAAGATCTCACACAAGTTAGCTCACAGCCAAGGGCTGACATCTAGAGTCAATATGCCAGGGCTAATTATGTTGATGTCAGGAGTTACCTTTCTTTATGCATGTTAAATGTTTCACATAGATTAAAACATGTTTGTGTACTGTGAATTTTACCCAAAAGATTGTACCAAAAGGTCAGCAAGCTTTGATGCAATTTAATTACAGTATTGTTGATTATGTGTGCCTTGTAATCTGATATTATAATCAAAGTCAAGTGTGGGATTTGGGGGAAAAGTATGTATTATGACTTTTAACTGTAATTTTTGCTGGATGATTTTGCCTGGGAGGACTGATACCATCTGCATGTTAAATTTTGAAAAGAATGCTTCTGCCCAATCCCACTGTTTTCAGTAGTTCAGAGATGGAAGGTGTTATCATACAGTTTCTGTGAGATTTTGTGTGGTCTGTGTCATGCACATGTCAAGAAGAATGTGCACATGTAGAGAGGAACGGAGCTCCCAGAAATCCTCTTCCAGTTCTCCAGATTCAGACTTAAAACATTTTTTTATAGAAAAGAAGTGTTCAGGGCTTTCAGGTCTCTGCTTAGATTTCAAAGTGTTCCCTTACTACTAATGAAAGGCATATTGATTACTTTCCAGAATCCTCTCTTATCTTCTTCTGTTCGAATTTTAAAATGGACAGTTACTTGGTGCTACAGGTGTATGGCCTAGCTTCTGGGACAAGCATGGATATAAGTGCACCAAAGGATAAACTCCTCCCTTCTTTTTCTGGTTTTCTTCAACCTTCCTCAAAATTGTACAACCTTTTGGCTTGCATTTCCAGAGGTACCATCTCTGGGCAAGGTAATCCATAACTTTTCCCTCCTTCTCTATTACCAATATGTTTGCTAGGTTATGAAAATTATATTCATAAGGAGAATTGGTATGAAAACATATCACATGTCCCAAAAATAGCCTTCAGCTTCTGCTTGATCATATTTTCATTGTGAAGCAGAAATGCAGTTTCTGTAGGTTTAAATAGTGTAAAATTGCTCATTGTCCCCTTTTTCTGTCTGTCTGTTGCTAGTGAAGTCACCATACTACTTTCTTCTAGGAAACTATCTGCCAGAGTTTGGAGACATGCATATTGCCTATATCTTCTATTTGTATTTTTTTGTATATGTGGTGGAAAGAGGTACATATAACTGCCAGTTGTCATGCATACCTTAAATGTATGCAAGATAACTGGTATTCTGGAAATAGAAATGGTTCTTTTTCTAATATAAAACTGATTATCAAACCAGATTAATGAACTCTGTTTTTTTTTCTTTTCATGACTGAGAAATCAACTTTTTATCCTCTTTTGATGGATGAATGTGTTGTGGCACAGTTGAATTCTTTAATCCCTCTTTCCATTACTCTCCCTCCAAGTACATTTCTTCAGTAATGACAGTTCACAGAAAAACTCTCCAGAGGGATATAACATCCTGGCATAAGTATTTCTTTTTGGAAGCAAGTATTCTGAAGAACTCTCCTTGTTGCCTAATGAACCAAACCCCAAACCTTGTATTTCATTATGGTTATGATTCCTTAACCCACTAGAGTCCCTCATCAAAATGTGGTCTCATTAAGTGAAAGAGTCACTGTGCACCACTCCATTAAAATGTGTTAAGCTAATTTGTTGTCTGACGTGAGATGAAATGAAATATAATTATTTCAGATCAGTTCCTAGTGGACTGTAGCATACATCATAGGCTGGAAAAATATGTAATACAGTTTGGTATTCCTAGTTCTGGGGCCCCAAATCTGAATGAGTATGTAAAGTAATGAGTCTAGAGAGGCATTGTCTTCTTTTGTGTGAGGAGAATAGGAACTTTGTGTTGTGGTCCAGATTAAGACTGAACATCTATAGCTTTGAAAGAAATTTGCTGCAGCTTGCATTATGCCTGATGTTTGCACATACATCCAGGAGGCGGGGGAGCAAGAACATTTCTCCAAATACACGCTCTGCTGTGGGTATGAGGACAGGCTCTAACTTCTTTCCCATGAGGGTCAGTTTTTTCCACTGTCAGTTGAGAGATCTACAGAATTATTCTTGTACTTTTGCAAATATAAATATCAGGTGAGCTGCAACATGCTTTGATATAGTAAACAATGTATTTGCCCCAAGGAATCTGTGATAAAAGTTAAAGATTGGGAAGAGAAAGAAAATACTTGCAACAGACTGGTAGAGGTGCTTTGGGAATCCTTTATAGAGGGAAAATCCAATAAAAATCATATTTATAAACAGAAATCAAGGCTTTGAGTATGCAATTAAGTACATAATTTAAACGCAGAATATCTGTAACTGGGGCATGTAAACTTAACTCATAACTGGGTGTTCAGCTTGCTGTCTACATATAAGCTATCTGAACATATATTTGTAGTACCTGCATATGCATATAAAACTTATTGGTGTAGACCCCTATCTCATGCAAAGCACGTACAGTTTTGTATTTCTGTAAAGTGTTAAAATTTAAAATATTCTTAAATGATTTCTTTGAACGGAATTCTGAAAAGACACGTTGTAAATTACTTTGTGGGTTTCTAGATGCACTAGCGATAATCATTGAAAGGGCACAAAAGGATGAGACCTTTATACTGAACTGCTTTCCTTCCTCATCTGGGAAGGTGATATCCAAGCATCCCACCCAGATGTTAGCATTTTCAATTGAAGGCTTCCACACTTGTGAGTTGGTTCTGTTGACCTGTGTTATATCTTATACTATCAGTATGATAGGGAAGATCACAAGACAGAATACGAAGTGAAAAACTATGGAGAATTAGCATGGTATGTGGTATTAAGCCATTTCCTTTGGACTGCATCATGCCAGGAGTCAGGAAAACACTCTGGACCTCTCTGTAAAGAATCTGTAAAGATATTGACCTAAGCATCATATGGGTCACTGAAAACTTGAATAATTCTTGAATATTTCAGCCCATTTAATTCTTCAAATGCCACTTTAAAACATTATGTACACGGATGATACAACTGCATAGTGAGTTCCCTCAGGTTTTTTGCTCACTCTGGAAACTAATTTGACTCTTCCTGTGACTGGGAACAGTATTCTTGTTTGGCTTAAACTCAAAGATTTGCAGGAAAAGAGAAAATCAGAGAAAGGTTTGTATAAAACTACAGGAGGTCTGAGACCCAAATCCAAAAGTGACATTGCTTACAATTACATAAGCAGTGTTCCCATGCATTTATCCCAGCTATAACCAATAGCTCACAACAAATTATGGAGGCCCAATGTGATTTATGCACAGAGGTTTCTATACTGGATTTTGTGTGGATAAAAATTTCTATTATTTTCTTCACTAGCCAAAGAAAGGAAACAGTCAAATTCTTGTGGAGAATATAATTTTCTTCCATTTAGCTTTAAATGGCATTAGAACAGAAATCAGATTTTGAGATGAAAGATAAATACTTCTGGACCTGGTCTGTAAATGCACAAAAACACTAAACAATAAATAGAACAATTCCCTCACCTTTGTATTTCAAAGGGCATTAGCATTTTGCTGTATAGGCGGATAGCTTCTCAAACTGTTTTGCCTCTAAGTGACCTATTCCTCTATTTTTAAACTGTGTTAAGTAACCTCTGAATGTTAAAAAAAAATCCCCTAAAATTTAAACATTAAGATGATTTAGAAGATACTTTGATATCACAGTATATTGACGCTGTTAATTGATGATCACTTCTTATGGTGATGTACCTTCCACAGATGAAATTTAAGAGATTATTGTAAATGTGTAACAGTAGAGAGAAAACAGTCTAGCTCTGTCAGAAGAAAAGGATATGTAATAGCATTAATCCTTGAAAATGCACAGGAAAGCCAATGCCTTGTAATTATAAAAGGCAGCAGTAATGATGTGACAAAGACAACCCCATGTGGTCATCTCCGGCGATTAGAGAAAAAGGAACCAAATAAATAAGGGCACCAATCCAGTTCTCAGCAGTGGAGGAAATGTCTGTCTGTGTGTAGGGAGGCAGGGGAGGGGGCAGTGAGGGCAGGTGAGGCAGCACAGGTGGGCACTGCAGGTGTGTGGCTGGGCAGGACAGGTGACAGAGGGGGAGGGTGGGTACAAGGGAGAGGATGGGGAAGTCTTGGCTCAGGGGTTGCCTTCAGCTGTCTCACACTGCACCACTGTAACTTTTGGAGTCTGAATGCTGCATTGTAGACTTCATCTGTCTCGATTTGTAGACAGGAGAAAGATTTCCTTTTTAATCAGGGCATGCTGCAGAAAGCCCAGAGGAGATTATTGCTTCTGGTTCATGCTTTTTATTTTCTAACAAAGAAGGCTATCTTGTTACTTTCTCATACTAGGTCAGAACACGTATACAGCATCTCACATGTCAAATGGCTTTAATTACCCTTCTAAAAGTGAGTGATTAGAAATAAACCAAGTAGTGTTAAATCTTTGGACTACTACTGAGGTTTTCCTGGACTTTCATTGGATAGATTCTTTTGACTGCAGTGAGAATTTGGCTGAGTGAAAAATTGAAAAGAGCCTTTGGTTATAGCTTTAATTACTTAATCGAGCTACAGGAGAAATCAATGTCACATTCAATTAAATTTGCCATACTGGAGCCTGCTGTAGGCCTCATGAAACCACTGCCCTGCCTTTGTTACCCATGCATATCTCAGATGCTGATTTTTTTTCACTGTTTCCTTACAGGTGGATTGCTACAGTTCCAAGTAACTGCAAGATGTGTCAGCAGCTGCTGCTGTTATTGATAAATTGTGCAGCCACTTTGACTAGGATACACTGAGGTGCATTTGAGGTGGCAAAATAAGAGGATTTAAAGACAAAGCCCTAGATAGCGTGATGTATGAAGTGCTCAACCTGCCTGGGTGTGAATGGTTGTGTTAGGTTGATAGCTGTGCCATAATGTGTTCACAGAAATGTCTTACTGAGGGCAACACTACATAGTTTTAAAGGTCTGGGTAAACATTGTACGGCTGCACCCCTCCTCCAACAGACCTTAGGGCAGTGTCTCACCTGCTTCCCTCCCTTTTGGGGAATGGATGATTCTTTTAAATTTTATTTTTCAGAGGACAGTTTGCTCCCAATGACGTGCCTGATTTTGTCTCTTTCTCTTTCCCTCTGGTTCTTCATTTACTGGGAAGACCTGAGTTTGCTGCCCTTTCTTCTTCTCCTACAGCTAGGGTTACACACAAAGAAGATTTGCTCTCCTATTTATTGCCCTGCGTACACGGAGCTGTATCATCTCATGGGGATCCTTCCTTCAACTTTCAGATTTTGGCATGGGCTTTTGCTGCCCTTTTCTTTCTCTGTCACTTGCAAGAGGATGTTTTTTTCCTCTGTTTTTATGGGTTTGGATTTGAGGGTAAAAAGTTCAATAAACATTGAAATAAAGATACAGTAAAAGTAAAGAAGGACCCACACATAGAGCCTAAAGATGTGTGCTCTTCTAGTTAAAAGGCCCTTACTTTTCTGTGCAAGAGGGAATGATTGCTTTTGAAGGTATATTCAGGGATACTCACAGAAATGCTTTGTGAATATCAGTGGATGAAGACTTACATTTAAAGTACACAATGACAGAAAGAAATTGACACAGAAACAACTTTTCAGGTTATATGAGTTACAAAAATGCAGCACAGTAGGAAAACATACTGTCACTGTCTGATTCAGAGGGTAAGCAAGGAGGAAGCAACTAGTCACATTGAAAAGGCAAGCATTAAGATTAAAAGCTAGAAAAGAAGATGATGCCATTTTGCTTGAATACCCTAACAGGCTGGTTTGCACTTGTTAAAACAAAACATTTTGCTGGTATTTTCACATTGTTTTTAGCTGACATTTGGAAGCATGCATCTATGATAAACATGTAGGAGAAATAACCTGTATTGAGATGACAGGAGATATGATTATATCATGAGCAATCCAGATCCCTCAGCAGAGAAATGATATTCACACCAGACTGAGATGAAACTAGACAGGTTGTGAAGAGATTAAGGTTTGCATGACACAAAGCTGGGAGCTGGTCTCACAGCATGATACAGGCTGATAAAGCAAGCTTTCCTCTGTCCATACAGGAACCTTCAAATCAGTCACACTGAAAGGAGATGATTGCTGAGAATTTAGGCAGAGTGCCTGGCATGCCTATGAGCTTGGGGCTGACAAGTGGCAAAGAAGAGCACGGATGTTATAGCACATGTGGTAGAGTGAGACCTGATGGGCTGGAGGTTACAAGGGGCTGCCTAGAATGTATAAATACTCAGGATATTCTGTTCTGCTGGTAGAAGTCGATCTGTTTTGTAGATTAATTTAGAGACGGTTTGCCTTGGAGGCATGACAAAATGTTCTCAATTCTGCCAGTTTGGCAGACTAACATTGATGTTCTGCTGAGTTGTTGAACATGTTCTTCACCATGACCCGTGATGCAACATATCAAAAATATTTGTTGCCAGTATTTCTTTGTCATCCTGAATTTAAACATCATCTAATATCCCCCAGCTTTGTTTATTTCAATTGTGTGGCATTGACTGTTTATAGAAGAGATTTAAAATAATCAGATAGTCATTCTTTGCAGGAAAAAAAAAGATTCTATGGTTTGTAATTTTGTACACCATTTTTACTAGGCTGAAATTTCAAACTGATGTAAAAGTTTTGCAGAAGCATTTTGGTAGAGAATTGGGATTTTCATTTACTTGTTTCTCAGCTGGAAGAGTTGTTTTCAGCAAAAAAAGGTCTGAGTTTTCATCTTTTCCATCTTTTTCATATTTTTTCATGATTTAATTCTTTTTATTCAAATCCATAATGTCTGCAAGAGAAAAGATACTGCATTCAATTGAATTAAACATACTTCAGATAATGAGCAGATTATCAGATGTTTACAATCATAACAATCTTTTCTCTCTGCAACTATAAGGTCAACTTGCTTTTTAAATTTAGGGTCTTTTGTTATATTTCACTTGTCATGCCTCCTTACTCCCATCTCCAGATGTCTCAATAATTGGAAATAGAGTAGGGATTGCACATCATTCCTACAGGGGACACAGATGAAAGGATGAAGGCTGAAGGGATAACACATGAAAAGAAGCAGAAGGAATTATTATTGCCAAGTCCAACAAGCTTTCAGAGCAGGGTGTCAGAATGGATTGACTTCACTAAAAAAAATTGCCCTAGTAACAACTGCATTAAATCTATGAGTAAGAACCTCAGGAATTGGACCATTGTTTGATATTTCCACATTCACTTTGCATGTCAGTCAGCATTAGTGACTGTCTGTGAAGCTGACACTGTCTGAAATAGTTCAGTGGTTAAGTATTGGCAATGATTAGCCTTGTTTTGAAGGACCATTTGGGGTATAGATTACTGTCTCTATCCTTGGCTTGTTGACTCATGTTCTACTGTATCTCATACTCGTTGCAATCCATTTTAAAGTCTGCTTTGAATATGAATACTCTGTGATAGTGTTACAGCTCTTCAGCACACTTTGCCCTCATGCATGTCTTAAATAATGATGAATGGAAAACATCAGTACTACTTGATGTAGCCTCTGAATATATTTTTGTAGGTCTAACAACATATTTGGTCTTCTACTGGAACTGATAGAGCCTGAAATTATAGAAAACTTACTGTTCTATTTTATGTTTCTTAAACCAAGTCAATTCTTATTGAGCTGCACCCCAGGAGCAGGCAAATCAGTAGGTGGGATGGAAAATTTTGCTTTTTGTTAGTGTGAATACATAACCATAGGGTCTCTAGTCTAGTGCAATTGTGTTCTGATAAGTGACAATTCAAAAATACTTCTTTTATAAACTTGTTCCCACTCTGCAGGAGCTATAGATTTATTTATAATAATGACATTAAAAGGAGATATTTCCTAAAGGCCAAAGTCTAAGCTTGAAATAGGACAAGTGATATATATTTCCCTGGCACCGGGGTTTCCCTAGACTTGAATCAGGTTTGCCAAAGTGGCAGCAAATGACAATGTTGGACCTTGACTGCCTATAGTTTCAATCCCTTTCTCTCTCCAGCAATGCATCAACCTTTCCTTCCATCAGAGACCTTATGGGAGTTTGGCTTCCCAACCTATTCTGGCTCAAGAAAGAGGTGGACCCAGGGTGCAGAGTGGTAACCACATTACTACTCTGTTACCTTCTCTGGCAAAGAGCCCAGGGCTCAAATGGGTGTTACAACCTGTGCTTTAGCCTGAGGGTGGTGAGGAGTGTTAGAGCAAGAGCAGACCTTTTACTTCAGACTTCCAGACCAAAGAGCTGCAAAAGGAATTTAACTGCACTTTTGCTGTTAAATCACAATTTTTCATGGAGCTTACCATGATGGAGCACTTAATATGCTGTCATGAAACAGAGTAGTGTGAGTAAACCCCAAATCAGTGCATTAGCTGTGGAAACAAGAGAGCTTTGCTGCCAAAGATCTTTGCTGTTGAACTTTAAAGAAGCAACAGGCAATCCAAAGCCCAGCCACCTAGCAATTTAACTCTGAATTGTAGTACATCTGTCAGCAGTTGATTCCTATAACTGGCAGGAAATCAAGAAAAAATAAAAACACTGCCCATCATCAAAATACACTGTTCAATAGACCTTTTTGTGAATCCAGCCATAAGCACTATTCCTTCCCTCACTGCAGGCTTAATTATGTGGGACAAAAGGTATAGTTGGTATAATTAGGCAGACCATAAAATAGTCTTGTGTGTGCCTTCCTGTTTTTGTTTTCATGCCAGGTGGGTCAGTTCACAGATGTGAAATGTCTTTTCAGTAGTCACTTGTAATCTGTTTTCTTTCTTTTTGTGGACATCATCATATTTGTGCTTTAATTTGATAATATTTGAACTATATAGATGGATGTTAATTAGGCAATGTTTCAAAACCCAAAGGAATTACATGCTCAAATATCAACTTGTATCATAGAGGATGTGTCTCTTCAGGTGGTCTTATCACACCATGCTCATGTTTCACCAGTGTATTGAAGGATATTTTCTAGCTAACTGATAGATGGAGAAAGAAGAGAATGACAAACTGGAGTTTTGGAAAATATGTTCAAGGAAATGTTTTTCTAGAGAAAGGTTTAGGGAAAAAGCATAAATTATACCTGCTATGATTCAGATTATATAGGCACTCAGACATGCAGGTAGCCAGCTTTGACAGATAAGAACAGAAATTGTAATTTGTTTTATATAGGAACTGTACTTCAAACATATGTCTGACATTATTTAAGAATCAAACACCTTGACATGCTGCCTCACATACTTTCTTTTACAGTAGTGCCATATATTTTCTGCTGATATTGCAACAGTTGCACTGAATTTCTTAGCTGTTCAGCACAGTTTGAAAAAGAGCTTGCAAATACTGAAAGAGATCCATATGGTTTTTTCCTCTTTATATGTCTGTCTCTTCCACTAACACATTTAAGTATTTTTTTCTGGAGTAGGTGATGGGACTTGAATGTTCTAACCAGCCCTAGCTCAATTTAAAGGACTGTAGGAAAGTAGGGAGCCTATTGGAAGCCTCATGTCCTAGCCATTTGTTTTATATGTTGCATCCGTACAGGTCAGAAAAGCTTTTGCTTTTTCAAATTGTGCTTTAAAGATTCCTGTACTATTTCAGACATAGTTAGATATCACTTTGGTTTAGTTCATGGAGAAGGTAGAATCCCAGAAAGGCTGCAACTGTGGATGTAATTGAAGGAGACAAAATTTCAACAGATTTCAATAGCTTCTTGGTAGTTTGTGTCTTTAACAGTTTTATCTGCTTGTCACATACACTGAAATAAGCAGCATGGATTTTGGCATTAGGAAAACGTCTTTCTTTTTTTGTTTTTTTGTTTTTTTTTTTTGAAAGCCCAGACAAAATCTGAGATGGGTGTCCTTGAATAAAACAGGAATGAGAGCTGTGAGAAAGTTTAGTGAGTAAGTAGTGTAGAATATGATTTTCTAATTTTCTTGGCATTTCAAAATACTTCAGAATGAGTGGGGATGGACCTAGGTTTCTCAGGACCACATTATGGAGATGTTTTAGCAAACAAAGGACTCCAAAATGCTCAGCTTTCAGTATATTATCTCCTTCCTTTTCCCAATAAATCTTTCACTTTTATGAAAGTCACATACCTACATTTAAGATGTTATTCTAGTGTTACTTGTTTTCTCACAGCAAATGAACTCTACTTTCATTTTGCAATGTGCCAAGCGTAGCTTAGAGATTTTAAAATGGAATTAAGAATGACTGTGCTTTCATTGATGCTTATTGTGCACTTTTGAGAGGCAGCAAAAAGGTAGAAAAAACATAGTAGAAAATAAGTATGTCTTTAGATTTTATAGTACAGGATGTGTTTAGTGGATAGTATATATGAAGATGTGGCTTTTATTTTTTAAAATCTAAAACTTGGGTAATTTGCTACAGTTGTAGGTAGTGTCTGAGACAAATTCTGTCTGGAGCACACCAAGTGAGCTGTCATATCTACAGAGTAGAGTTGTTCTGAGGACATGCCACAAGGCAAGTTTTACATACATATCACAGAAAATCACAATTCAGAACCTGTGATTGCTGTGAATATGATGGGAGAGCAAAATCAACAACCACAAAGTAAAAAAGAAAGAGAATGTGACTATCTGAAAGCATTGTTTCTGGCTGATGGCTTGCAGAGGAAAGGGGGGCACACAGGAGCTTCCTACTCCAAGGGAAGCCAGGCTGGAAGGAAAGGCTGGACAGAACCAAGGTGCCATGTGAGCCTTGTTTTCAGTGTGAGCAAGCAGCCCTGGAGAAAGGATAGGGGTGATGAGGTATCCTATAGTGAGCACTGCAGGACTGTGGGCAGCTGTCTCTTCTATGCATCCCCTGGGGTGGCCCACTCTGTAAGAAACTTGGCTGAAAGAGCTGGAATGAGTCAGTCTCTCATTTTTCCACATTCCTTGGTTCTACCTGGGAATTTACTTGGTTATTCTAGCTGCAATTTCAAGAGAGAGTGTGAGGATACTGTCTCATTCCTTGGACATGGGAGGTAATAAAGGGGCTGGACATCTCTTCCCTCCATAACACTCTGGGCACTTTTCTTAACCCCACAAGGCCTGCTTTATTTCAGCAACCCATGTGTCACTGCCCTGCCTGTTAGTGGGGAGTGACAGCTCTCTCTGGATCTGCAACAGCATTCACTGCTGCTCTGATAAGCAGATTGGATCTCAAATGAACTTGAAACACAAGATGACAGTTTGGGAAATGTAAAATTGAAATATGAATGGGTTATATGCTACTGCATGTGTGGGGGAGGAAAACGTGATAACTGAGCAGTTTAAATAGCAGGGTTCCCCTCTGTTTCTTTTCTTCCTAGTGCTTGTGGTAAATTACGGGCTTAGTACTCAGACTCCAGTGCATATTTTACCACCTTGTTTCATAAGTCTGAATACAGCATTTAGTGGGAGGACAGCCTGTAATTATGTTGTAAGTTATCAAACAAACTGCAGATGTATAAATGTGAGGGTAGGCTTAACTACTTTGTTTTGAAAGGGAACTTTAATATTAAACAAATGTGTACTTATTGGAAATGGCAGTGTTGAAAGCCTGCATTGTGAATCTGACTTAATAAATCTAATCTTTCCCTAAAGCTCTGTATATTATGGAGAAGTAATAAGATATCTTGACTAACTAAAATATTTTCCTTCATCTTTGAAAAAGAACCCTACTTCTAGAAGTAATTAATTGTTTGATTTAAAGCGTCCTATGTACATGACCAGATTTTTAATATTACCTGTACAGATATGATGGATTGCAATAATGAGGCAAGTACATGAAGAGTGTGTAGTTAGAACACATAATTTAAATGTTTGTGGGCATTTAGAGAGAGAAAAAGTAATATATATTTGCATCTATTTTTAGAAATTCTTCCCATAAAAATGAAGCTTTGACAAACAGAGCTAGATATGAACCTACATCAAAAATTGCATCTGAACCTATGGAAAATATTAATATTTCTCAAGAGCTGTGCTTTGTATTTCTTTACTTTGTACTGACTTCTTCTTCCTTTTCTTTTTCTTTTCTTTTTTTTTTTTTTCTTCACCCAGGACACAACAGGAATATCACCAGAAAAACACTATTTTTAGAATAAGTCTAATTCATCTTAAAGATGTGTCCTGAACATTACTGTTCAGCCCACTTTTATTGGTACAGTAGGTTTGGATTATTCATTCACACACACGTGAATGTGGGTATAATGGGCATTTCTGTTAGCCAATATGAAACAAAAGGTTCTCAAACCTTTTCAAAGTTTTCCTGCATTTTACTCCTAAATAGGAACAACCTGCTAGCATTGATATTGTATGTGATATGTGCTACAAGGATAAAGGTTTTGTCATTTGTCCCACAAAGGTGTTAGTTTAAGTGAGCAGTTAAAAAAATGTGATCTCTTCTGATTATCTGAATAATGATAATAGAAAGTCCAGACATTTAAAACTTATTTGGTGTGGAGAAATTTGCAGTTATTGTCAGCTGGGAAAAACAGTGATCAGCATGAACTCTTCTGAGTTGGTGGTCTGGCTTTGAAACCCATGTCATTACTGTTCCAGTGGATTTGTTAATAATTGGCTATACATATCTAAGGAGGAAGGAAGCAGAAGGTACTTGTGAAGATAAGTAGTGGAGGAGCAGTGTGCTGTTTACCGTACTGAGGAACAGAAGAAAGGAATGAGAGAAGAAGGAAGTGGAGCAGGGAAATGGGAGCCTTGTAATTCACATGACTCTCAGTGGGAAGACTGTCTAGAAACCAGGGGTGGTGACAGATGGACACAGGGAGTCCATTCACAACTTGTACTTGGAGTATTTGCTTTCTGTTGCAGTTTGACCTTTCATCTGAATATGTCAGCTCACCTGCTGTGGAACCAGCATCCAGTGCTTGCATGGTCCATAAGGATATGAATATTTTTTGCTGGATCAGGCACTTTGTACATCATCTAATACCTAAGGCATAAAAATTGTCATTACAGCCATCTGCAATTTTTAGCAAAGGTTAATGCCTTCAAAGGAATTTTCTTTTTTTTTTTTTTTTTATTAATCCATCCTGCAGCAAATAATGTGACTAAAATTTCTTGATGGAATATTTCCAATGCTGTTAAAGGGCCATGGTAAACCCTGAGAAAGTTCTCTTGTATTTTCTTCTTTTTCTCTTAGACAACAGAGATTTACAAAGAACCTGGTTAAGAAAAGCATTAATGAATGACCGCACTACTTGTTTACAAGAGCAAAGAGCTAAGAACTTGCTGCAACAGGAAAAACAAGTTATAGGGAGAAGGATTGCATTGCTTAACACTTTGAAAAGTATCTCTATAAACTGGCCCTTTCTCAAGAGACCAAACTACTGCTCTCAGGAGATCAAGTGACTACTTTATTCATGCTGAATTCAGCAAAAAAAAAGTGTTCTAATAGACATACCTGACTGCTTCCATGGTTAGATCAAGTTTTACCTTCAGTGCCTGCAGCTATGGGAATACACATTAGGTTTTCCAACAACACCAAAAAATTTTTCTGTGAAGGTCTCAAACCTTCTGAAAAACTTTCAAAAATCCCTTTTCTGATGAGTGAGTGTGATAGCTCAGAGAACATGCTTGAAGGCATGGTATAATGGAGAAGAAAGAGTACCTGGGCCTGATATGTCTTTAATTTAGTCCAGGTGCAAGATAATGGGCTAAAACTCAAAGGAAAGCCTAAGCTAAGTGCCATTATATCGGATTTGAGGTAGTCTTAGGATGTGCGCATTGAGTGTTATGATAATTTGGGTGATAGTTGTTAACTTAATAAAGCTTTTATGAATTTTGTATCAGAACCCTTAGCTTCAGTAAGTTTTGTAATTGACTCAAAACATACTTGTCTAGAGTCCCATGTAAGAGTAGGTAAATCAGTTTGCTGCTTGTGAAAATATGTCACAAATAAGAAGATCTGCTGTGGATTATTATTTGTATTTTGACTGAAAGTAGAGACCTCAGCTCTAGATACAGAATCACAGAATAAGCTGAGTTAGAAGAGACCCACAAGGATCATTGAATCCATCTCCTGGCCCTGCAGAGGACCATCCCCAACAGTCAAGAACATTGTCCAAATGCTTCTTGTATTGTGGCAGCCTTGGTGCAGTAAGCACTTCCCTGGGGAGCCTGTTCCAGGGCCCAACCAACTTCTGGATGAAAAAATTTTTTCTAATATCCAACCTAAACCTCTTCTGGAACAACTTCAGGCCATTCCCTCAGGTCCTGTTACTGTTCACCACTGTCCCCCTCCTCTTCTCCTCAAGAGGAAGCTGTAGATTTCATTCTCCTCTAAGTGACCTCAGCCACTCCTCATATGGGTTCCCCTCCAGACCCTTCACCATCTTTGTTTCCCTCCTTTGGACACTCTCTAACAGTTTAATGTCTTTTTTATACTGTGGCCCCCAAAGCTGCACACATTTTTCAAGGTGAGGCTGCCCCAGCTCAGAGCAGAGTGGGACAATCCCCTCCCTTGCCTGGCTGGCCTTGCTGTGCCTGATGCCCCCTCGGACAGGGTTGGCCCTCCTGGCTGCCAGGGCACTGCTGGTTCATGTCCAACTTTCTGTCAACCAGGACTTCCAGGTCCCTTTCCACAGTGCTGCTTTCCAGCATCTCATTCCCCAGTTTGTCTGTGCATCCAGAGTTACCCCATCTCAGGTTCAGAATTTGACTCTGTCACTTGTTTGTTTGTTGTTTGTTACAACTTTGTAATGGTTGTTGATTGTACTGTTGTGTAATTAGTCAAGGTCTCTCTTTGTACTAGGTGTTGTTCATGGTTGTGACATGACACAAATATTTTTTCAAGTTACCCTCTGATCAAAACCCCAAAAAGAGTTTAGTATGAAAGCTCTACAATACTTTTAAGAGATGGTATAAAGTCACATATGCTACAAATTTTCGTGACAAAGAAAATTTTAATTCTTTTTTTTTAGCATAGGAAAAATGAAAATGAAGGTCCCTTGAAATGGCCTCTTATTTTAGTGGTATCTGTGCAATAATTTGGAAGAAGTTAAAAGTACTACTGTATCCTTTGTTTCACTAATAGCATTCATTTATTGGGCTTTTATGCTTTTATTTATGAAGCTTTGGTGAAATGAGGAACAGGACTAGAGAAAGTAAGAATTATTTTTTTGCCCAGAGTACAAATTAAGGACCATAATATATTAAAAATATGAATTTATCAGTGACAATCTAATTGAATCAGAATGTCTCTGAATGCTTGAGACTGGCGACAGCTGCTCTGTGAACATATATTTCTAGCTGTGTAGCTATTGAGATAAAAAAGAGGAAATTTACAATCTATGAATCCCTCAATGGAAACAACAAAATTGCGTTGATAATTTTAACCTCTTTCCCAGTAATTGTGGAGATATTTCCCATATGGCCAACTTTCAGTATGAAACATCTAGTAGTGAAAGTCATCCACACATGCCCTCAATCTCTAGATGTAATAGGCCAATAACATGCAGATGCAATCAGTCACCAACAGAGACGAGCTCCACTACTAGCAGCATAATGAAGGAACAAACTTGATGAACATATCAAATGTGTTCCTCAGAAAAACACACATTCCCTCCTATGAGAAAAGGAAAAACAAAGAAAATTAAACGATGGGGAGTTTTGGTGAAGTATTTGTGCTACAGCATTAAGAGGCAGTATTTATTATTAATCTATGCCAAAATAACTGTAAGTAGCATGGAAGTAAGCTGTAAGTGTGAAAGTCCAATGGAGTCTGTACTTTGTAGTGTTCACCACTATTGTTGTTCTTGAAGGGGCAGGGAGAGAGGACATTGCAGAAATTATAATCGGAGAATCTGCCTCCGTGGGCCAGGACAGGCTAATTCCACTCAGAGGTCTGCAGGGCACAGCAACCAGTGTACTGAAACCTGCTACTGATGCACCAAATAAATGTTTTTTAAAGTCAAAAGTATGTCAGTCACTCCGATGACTCGACAGCCACCTAACAACCACTAACTAGAAATGTATGGATCAGCATATGAGAGAAGTTTGTGAAATGAAGTTTTATTAGTTCTTCAGAGAAATTCATCATGCCACAATATTTTTCTTATTTACTTTTCTTGAGAAACTAAGTATTTTTTATGAGATCCAAGAAGAAATTGAACCTGCAGTCTTCCATAGCTGAATGACAGAGGCTTTGAAAGTCATAATGTTCCTCAGATACAGTACTGCTCCTTTTGTAACTAGTGGCTAGAAACAGCTTTCTAGTGAGAGAAACAAATTATCATTCCATTGTGTAGTAAGCAGACCTCATTTTGTATTAATGTAAAATTAATTGTATCGATTGGAAATTTGGTCTTGGTTCTATCTTTCTCTCTGAAAAGGTTTGCTATCAAAGAACTAAAAGGTTTTTTGGTTCCTTCAGGTGCCAGAGATTTTAGTGTGAATTATTTACAAAATTTGTATGCACAAAACCTGAAAGGAGCTTCTAGCAGGTTTATGAAAATCTGGTAGAAGGAACCTAAAATTCCCGAGTTTTTGCATTTATGCAATACAAATTTATATATTACAAAGTTCTCCTGTTACAAAGGAATTCTACTAAAGGTCTGGTCAAGCAGAGGCAGTAAGTGTTGGAAAATTTCCCAATCTTTTGCCGTCTGTGTACAGTCTATGATGGAATTATAGGATGGTTTGAAATGGAAAGAACATTAAAGTTTATCTTATTACAGCCCCACCAACATGGACTGGGATGTCACCTACTAGATCAGCTTGTTCAGAGCTATGTCCAGTCTGGTCTTATGCTCTTTTTTTCTCCAAGACTGCAAGAAGTTCTAAAGTTTTTAAACAGTTCACAATTAGTAATCACTTGAACTTAGTGAACATTTTCTTCTATTTATAAAATGTTCAATATAATGCTGTCCTATGCTTATCTTTCCTTCATATCCTAGAATAATCAATTAAAAATTTAATCTTTACATTCTGGAAAATCCTCTATAGAACTTAGATATTGGCTGTGAGACTGTTACATCTGACCTATTAGTCAATTATAATTGATTTGGAAATTGGCATGCTGCACACATTTTTGCTTGTAAAACTTCTCTTCATAATGACTTACAGAGGAAAAATAGATGCAAGATTATGTAAAAAATCAAAAAGAAATAAATGATTTTGTGTATGTGTGTCTGCATCCATCCAAATGTTTCTGTAAGAAATGGGGCAAAATTTCAAGTTTTCAAAAATCTAAAGAGGGTGTTGCAAAACCAGGGAGAATTATGTACCATGTACTATTACTCAGATTGTGTGTGTCTTGAGGCTTGAATTTTCTGTGGGCATAGAAAGGTCACAGAACTTAATGCTTGATCAAAAACTTGATCAAATAGTAATCCCCTATTTGTTTTTAGTTCTGTCCATCAACTTCTACATGATTTGCATGATTTTTACTGACATTTGCTTTTCTGACTCCTTTGGCTTTTTAAAAATTCCACCTTACACATAATAGTTTGCACATTAACATGGGCTGTAGATCTGGTTCTGGAGAGTGCTCTCAAATGAAACAAAGCTCATATGATCCCCAGCACCATTCCTAAAACCATCAGCACCTGGTTGTATTAGGTGCTTGTGGTCTGTCAGGAAAGTTGTGTTTTAAAGGAAGAGAAAATCATCTCATAAAAACACACACATTTGATCTTTACAACTATTTTTAGTTTGTGTCAATCTTCTATGGCCCTGGGCAACAGAGGCAAAATGCCAGCCTTGGCAATCTTTTCAGACACTCTAATATGCCAAGTTCTGGCAGCAGCACATTTTTATCAGAATTGTTTTCCAGCCTCAGTAAACTGCTTCAAATGCTGGTGTGCCTGTTATGGATATGACATCCATGGAGACCACAATGATTGCAATCAAAAAGTAGCCGAGAAAATAGAAAGAGTTAGTGTCAGTTCTGATTCTCACTATCCCTTTCATCATGACAATAGATTAATACAGCTCAGCTTCTGCTCTGGTAAACCTTTTCCATAAGTAAAATGTATTAGAATACTAGTGCTTAACATTCACAGTGAAATATTCTGGTGTTACAAATGTAGTGGAAGTGTAGCATGAAATGCAAAAAAGTATGTCTGTGCAATGTCATGATAAAAATGTACATGCACAGAGGAGTCAAAAAATTTGAAATGATGATTCTCACAGGAATTTTAACTTAGTCCTCTTCTACCTTGCAGAGAATTTTCTAACACTTTCTTTGGCAGCTGTTTCTAGGCCTACGTGCAGTGTGGATGTTGTGTTTATCCTGGAAATCATAACTTTGATTTGTTTGACATTTTGACGAGGGTGAATTTGTTAACCTAATATCACAAAAATATTACTTTAAAGGATTTTTCTTTTCCTTTTTAAGAGTGAGTGCTTTCCATCCTTTGAAAATGTAGATTTGTGAAAAGAAAAAATAGTAAATTCTGATGTGTAGTACTATAAAGAAAATGGCATGGTGTCAAAGTTTTTCGACAACTAGTTGACCATGTAATCAGTAGCCTAACAATATCCATGTTTACATAATGGTAACATATGATCAGAACTGCTGAACAGACAAGGAAATTGTTTTGATTATGTTATGTGCATTTCAACACTTTCCAGGATGCCAGGCTGCATTTTCTACGTGTTTAATATCCAGTGCAATATCTAGAGACTCCTTTTTGGCTTTACAGAACTGGATTGGTACCTGAAGCCTTGACCTTATAGTACCTTAAGCATCCTTGTAATCCAGTTGCATTGGAGCATCGAGTCAAGATTGTTATAAATATCCTGCTCTACAAAGGCAAATAGATGTTCTAGAATGTGTTGCTTTTTATGTGTTGATTCATTTGTTTCTTATCTGCTACTTCCAAACTCAGTCAAGTATGAAATCTTCCCCTTTGACTATATACATACAGCATTTGAAACTTGCCAAATAACTCTTTTCTGGACTAAGCAGTATGCAAAAAATGACAAGGACATTTTCTTTAAAGTACAAAAGGCAGTTTTTAATGAAAAATAGCCACATTTTACTTTATTCATCATGAAAGGTGGTAAAATGCAGACTGAGCACAAAAATGAAAAATATCAGTTCAGACGATATTTTTGCTTCTGAAAAACAAAAAAGAAGCTCTGAAAATAGGATATGGCACAAAATTGCCTCTACGCTTATATTTGCTCTTCAGTTTGCTATAAAAATATGACCTTTTCAATATTTTCTCCTTGTGAGGAGGCTCTTATCTCAAGTTTCCTTTCCAGAGGAGATTAGTGCATTAATACTAATGCATCCTCTCCTTAAAAGAAGCCAACAGTAGGACCAAACATGATTTCTTCCTTGACTAAACAGTATGATACCATGCCATCACCTGGACTCAGAGAAAAAAAAATCTGTGCTTTGCTCTCCAAGACAATAGTCTCACTGAAGAACACAGAAGTTTACTACAGAGCCTACACCAAAACCCTGCAAGGCATACTTGTTTAATTTCTCTAGGGAGGGTTGTCCACCACATTTTTTTTGAACTGTTTCTCCAGAGGTCATTAGAGAAGGCATTCTTTACTCATAGTTCAAAGGATCAGTTGTTGTTGGACACTCGTTTCTGAGGGGACTTCAACATGCAAGTTGAATAGGCTGTTCAGTGATATTCTGCTTTAATGAGCTGCTCTCCTACCCTGAAGGAGGGCAACCTGATTCTGTGCAATCATGCAGAGTACATCTGTAGCAATAAAATAGAGGGTAGACCCATGTGTGTTTCTGCCTCTCTACCCTCCACCCCTAACCCCTATCACCCTGTATGAAACCAGAAGGAGACAGTGAAATACTAATGCACTGTGATATAACTCCTAAGCTGCTGAAGAACACATGCAGGTGAGAAAGGTTGTTATTTTCATATATTGTGGTGAGGGAGGATAGAAAACCATCTCTGTTAGTTTTTGCTGCTAATCTTCTGTACGGTCTTAGATGTTGCTAACTAGTAGGTGACCTAATTTATGGTAACACAACACTTGTGACAACACTGAATACTTGTTATCTACCCTGGAAAACTAATACTTGAGTAAATTAGTGAAAACAGCTGAAACATTCTATGGAAAGGTGTTTTCTCTTGACTTTGCAGTTAAAACTGGAATCATTTGGCATTTCTCAAATCTGCTTTTAAGATGCAGATATGACTCCTGCAGTCATAATCCTTTGTCAGATATATCAACTTCAAAAATTCTGTTTGACCTTAAAGACAGAATTAGGACTTGATTAATATTCTGTATATGCTTTTCTTTTCACATTTACAAGACTGAGACTGTAAGAAAATCTCGAAGTAGAGTTTTCATAAGAAAATCTTCCAGCAAATATAACCAGATCATAGATGTTTTGACTGTCAGAATCTTCTCATTTATAAAATGCCTTTGAAGTCAACTAATGGTGAACAGAAATAAAACTAAGTGTCAGTTATCCCAATGTAAAATACAAGAACGCAAGCTTTATGGAGAAATTCTTTGTAGCATTTCAGAGTGAGGACACAGGTCAGTTTTCGTCTTTGTCCTGGTTCAACCAAGCCTCACACAAGTGCTTGCTTACATTCCTTTCCCCAGTGGGATGGGCAGAGAATTGGCATGGTAAACTGAGGCAACTCATGGGTTGAGATAAAGACAGTTCAATAGGTAAGGCAAAAGCTTAGTAAAGCAATACAAAGGAATTAATTCACCACTTCATCACTTTCTGGACAGGCAAATTTTCAGCTTTTTCCAGGAAAGCAGGGCTCCATCGTGCATCTTCACTCTCCAAGAATTTACAGCTCAAGGGCTGCCTGTGGCTGAGGATGCAGAATGATGCTAGTATGATACATGGACAGAGGTAGGACAAGCCAGGGGGCTTAAGCTTCCTAATGGATAATAGGAATGATGACAAATTGAACAAAAAAATTATTTCAAAGCTATTAATTTCCTATGCAATGAGATTTAATATAATGAAAATTCTGAAATTCACATTGTCACTGCTGTTGTATACACTAAAGATAAATAGACTAACAACAGTTACAGAGACCTTCCTTAAGCAATCAGTTTCTGAAAAGAAGGAAAGCACAATAATTTTATATTTAACCAACAAAACACTCCAAAATTAATTGCTTTTATTTCTTTCCATTGGTTGTCTCTCTGGCATATTAAGTTGACTGTCCTTTTGTATTCTATGATGATGATAGTACTATGGTTAGGCTGTCCTCCTGCCAACACAGCTCACAGTTAGGAGAAATCTGGAACATGGAAATGTCAGCTGCTGGCTTGACGATTAAAAGTAATTACTCTCTGGTAAAACCCAACTGTTGCAGAATGCTTTGTAGACTAAAATCAACACCTTCATTGTGTAATACTCCATTGAAATATTAATTAAGGTCCATCTTTATAAAAATTCTCATCTGAGTTGATACTGGCAAGTGTTATAATGCAAAGCTATCAAGTTTATAAAATTTATAAAACCTTGGCACTTGAAAGGGTCTCTTTGCTGATGAGTACCTTTGAAGAATTATCCTCCATGTCCATGAAAAAAGAGGTAAACAAATGGGAGACAACTAAATATTTGGAAAAAAAGAGAGCACAAAATATTCTCTAGTTTATTTCGTTATTCTACCTTCTAATTACTAGAATAATTAAGGAAGAGAAACATTTACATGTTCTTTTGCAAGTAGAAGGCAGGTTTGTTTTGGAAGATGCTAATTTTTTGCATAAATGAGAAATCCCAACACCGATGCACTGAAAGCTTTCTTGACACTGTCTTGGTGGTGTTCAAGTGTGTACAGACATTCACTGATTTTATATATTGAGCTTAATGTCTTCCCTGACTTAGTACCATCAATCTTTACCATAGGCAAGACTTGGGAATTTGCCATCTTCAGTGAAACATGCAAAGATCTAATTGCTTGCTGCACCTGTGATACTCATTTTCCTTGAAGCCCTGCAATATTGCATGAAAAATCAGTCTGTAGCTGTGTGGAAAGGTTGAAAGTCTTACAGTGAGCCAAGGTATATATCTTCCTATTGCAGAAAGTGCAATGGTTTCTATCTAAGAATGATTTTGATTACTCTGAGTGTTGTTACTGCAGGCTGCCTAAGTTTTCTCTGAGGTCGTACTGACTGTTGAAACATCAAACCTTTAGCATCTTTTGCCAAAACCATCTGCAAGTAGAAAATTGTTAATATTCAAGAGCCTGCAGGAGAACTCAATTTCTGCATTTTTCTGGGCTCTAATGTCTGGTTAGAAGAGCTGTTTTTCTGATGGAAGAACCCATGTTTGAACCTCTCTGTGAAGTTGTGAGACCCTTTTGGGCTCCCCAGCACCTGTCTGATCTGGGAATTTGGCAGCAGCTCAGTTCCTGGAGGCTGGGAAAGAAAATCAATTCTAATTATTGGCTGATGCTGTAAATATGCACTTGGACCTGGAGTATCTGAGCTTATGCCAGAAATTACGTGTGTTTAGTAGTCCCCTGGCTAGTGTACACACTTGCAGCTACCAGTAATCAGTAGCTTTTTGCTTTCCTGCTCTGTGGAGAATGGAACCGTAGCTGAATATCAGTCCTCCTAATGTAGTTGTGCTATGTTCACATCATGCTAGCCCATGGCCAGCATGAAGAAAAAGTTGGTCCTTCCTTTTCCCCCAGCCTTGCCTGCTTGTTGTGCTGGCACTTTTTGATTGTGTGATGGCTCACACTAAAACTAACCCTCTGGAAGTCAGATATCAGTAAACTGATGTGACTGATTTCATGGGTCCATTTAGTGGTAGAGCTAATGAAAAGGAGGAAATTGCAATCTGAGGCATGGGAAAGAGGATCCTTCTTTTTGACAGCTGGGGAACATTGCATTGGCTTAAACCATCATGAAATGATCCAGCGAGCCCTTCAGACATTTTGAACCCCTATGAATAATTTCTAAGCTCTCAAGGGACAAAAGACTCACAGTTCTAGAGCACAGTTGGGGAAGAGAAAGGAACAAATGTGGTGTGATGAAAACAAACAATGCAAGAGTAGCTAAGCATGCATGGGTAGTTTAACATCTCTAAGAATCACTTAGATTCTTAGATTCACACTGTAGACTTAGTGTGAACTGAGACTACTTTCACTTCTGCAAACTAACTTTCATCAACCTTTTAAACTAAGCTGGTGGATCAGCTACATGTGTTCCTCACTCTTGCCAGCCACTTTCCAGTGGTGCCATACCTCTCGTACTTGAATACATTCCTCTTCAATGAAACGGTGATTTGTATGAAGGTATTACTACAGGATTTGTAGATGTTACAAAGTAACCTGATTTGCAGGCTATTTGTGTCAAGAGCGCATGCTTACAGCAGTTTGGCAGAGAAAAATGGACAATTCCAACAGCAGGAGATTTTTTTCTAGTGGAATATTTCTATAAATGTGGAATTTTAGCTTGATGTTTTTTCAGCCATTACTGGAAAGAGTTAAAGTGTCTTATCTCTTGCATTTGTCTGCAGCGTCTGACTTTGTATAGAACATCTGTCATTTGGTTAGTCTTTATTAACATTCATGTTGAAGCAATGATGAATTGCTGTTTCAATGTCTTCATCAGATTGCACAGATATGTTCTTTGAGCATCCACTCATTTATCCTCAAAGGACTATCTGGATGGTTTAATTGATCGAGTATAGCACAATGGCATGTGTCAATCTGCTAGCCAGCCGTTTCTTAATATCTCACTCCTTTTAGTGTGGCTTTAGAGAATGCTACATAATGAATGAGTAATAACTACCATATCTCCTGACTATATAGATGTACTGATTGAATCACTGTGTGTCTATTAGGGACTCTGGATCTTTCACAGAGTTAAGAAAGCAACATAATTCTCTTTTAAAAAATATTTAAAACATTTTTTAGCATTTACTAAAAAATTCTGGATGATTTTTGCAACTGTTGTTGCAGGCATGCCTGGTTTTTAATGAATTTCACTGGATTTGCGCTTATATACTTTTCAGTTGTTTGTTTTTTGGGGTTTTTTTTGTGTCACATAGTCCTACTGTATGGCATATTTGTTGGATGCATCTTCTTTTACAGGCATTTGCCTAACCTTCAACACATGGGGATCACAGTAATTCTTTTTGATAGAAGCTTAGTTTCAGTTTCAATAAGTAATAGTTAAGTCATAATTTAATCTTTTTTCTGTTGTAAAAATTTGTTTTGGTATGAAATAAGAAACTTATATTTCAGTATCATATCAGAATGAGGAGCTGATTGACAAACAGGCTAATCAAACAGGAGCTATTTTGTGTTCTTCAGAAGGTCTTTATATGTTAGAAGGGATTAGTCTTATGGCTAGTAGCCAACAGAGAATTGAAGCTAACACTAAGCTGAATTTAGTACATATGTTTATGCAGTACTCCTGAAAACATGAAATATGTGTCTCTTCAAGCACATCAGCATAAATAGCCTTTTTTTTCCCCCCATGTATTCCCCAGAGAGACATCCCTCTAGTTGGCTTCTGTTATCTTTATTGTAGCTTCTATCACATTTCCCCTTCACCTACATCCTCTCTGTACTTAGGGCTGTGGATGATATAGCTTAGTGTCCTTCCACATGATACAAAGGCTTTTGTCTCCAGGTTATTCCCAGATGGTTGAGGGTATAGTGAACTGCAAATCAGCTCCATGGTCTAATGAAACTATTAGACTCTTTGTCTACTCCAATACTTTGCATTTTGACTCTAGTGATGGCTAAATAGTCTGGATTTATAATTTTCTCTAATTTGGTCCAATTTTCTGTCCTTACAAATCACAGCAGATTGTCTGTTGCACATTTAAAGGGCCATTTCTCCAAACTTCCTACTCCCATGCTCTAGTGGAGATCTCAGTTAAAGTTCTCAATACAGCTGTGCTTCTATCACTGAAGATGGCCTCTAGCATTATTTTGCTTGGCAGCATTTTGAATAGTCCCTGGTTTTGCATTTGAATATTTAGAATTTGTGTGCAGATTTATAGAATTTATTTTTATGCTATTGGACAAAAGCAGCTACAAAACCCTAACCAAGACAACCTTGAAAAACATTACACTAAAATGTTCTTATTTTAACAGTGACCTCTAATTCTTCATCCTGAGTTTTGAATCAAGAAGTAACTGTGGCTGGAATTTTTAATCTGCAAATAATTGCAGCTACATTTTACAGCACTTAGCCTGATTACAGTTCCCACAGAGCTATGGTGAAATGTGACTCGCATGTAGTTCTGTTTCTGTTACAGGGTCTGAGTTTATCTTGCATTTTATTCTGATCTAGTTGATTCTGAAGCCTTACACTGTTCAGGCATATTTTGATGAAATGGCATGTCTTAAAAATATACCAATTTATGGAAGCCAAAATTTTTCACAGTAATGTAAGCATTTCAGTAAGCCTAATCGAAAAGATTTCTATCCTCTGAGGGTTGAACTTCTGATTAAAAACAGTGAGATAGGCAGAGAGAGAGCTGAAACCCAAGAGAGCTGCTATCTCTTAGTGCATTAATGTGGGGAGTGTATGAAAAAGAAACAAAAATGAGTCTTCACCAAATAGGTGGCTGATCACTTTACCCCTCAATATATCAACTCTTCTGGATGTTCTGTGCACTCTCATTTTCATTTATAACTTCTCTGACAGAGGAATCACCCTCTGTATTTTGGAAAATCATGTGTTCCAAAAATGACGGGGCTGAAATAAGCAAGTTACTCTCTCCCATCTTCTTCACTTTTAATCTATTTCAAAATGAAATTTACCTAACGACAAAGTTAGGTAATGATAATAGGGAAAATACTAGTGAAATGTACAGATGCATTGGCAAGCTGAGAAGGAAGTGAGAAGAAAATAAAAAGAAAATTCTGGCCATGGTTCCAAATGTTTTAATGCATCTTTCCTCCGTTGCTCAGTTTATGTAATTTAAGAACTTAAGGTTACAAAGACGACATGAGAATCATCTAGAGTCTTGAATTAAGCAAGCTTAATTAGATTTACTGAAGCTGAGTTTTGTTGCTCTAAATGTCTTTGCTCTCATGCTGCTAAATCAGCAATATCCAGAAACAGGGACAGCATTTACAGTTCATTGTAGCACTGATAGTAAGCCTTGGTTTGGGTCTGAAAGAGCAATACTAAGTGTTTAATGGTTAGAATGGTTGCCAAAGTAACATGTTAGTAGGTTCTTGATAAAGCTGTGAATTCTAAGCTACTACAGTTTTATTTTAATACCAACAACTCTGATTAGTTGAGTATGGAACTGGAGGTAGTTTGTCAGGAAATACCAGCTGCCTTTTCTGTCTTGCAGTCCATCTGAGATTAAACCAGTCTGTTTGTTTTTCTTAGATATTTTTTGTTGTTGTAGGTAGTACTTTTTTTTGCTATACATGTACATGACTCACTTGAGTTTTCAGAAGTGAGAATAGCTTTGGCTATTAAAAAATTGGTAAGAACCTCCTTCACATTTGATTATGTTCATTCTTCAGTCAAATTCACTATTGAGGCACCCTTACTTGTCTTCTTTGGCTTAAGACAACAGATTTTCCTCTATTCAGCTTGTTTCCATGAGTTGGAGAATGAAACCATAGTGTCACAATTTTTCCAAAATGATAACCTTTGAACAAAAATGTAACAGAGGTGGTACACTCCAGGCATAAAAACATGATGGATATGATTAATATGAATGTTCCTTAAGAACTTTCCATCTTCATACAATGATCTTTATTTCTTAGTTTACATTCCTAGTCAACACAATGAATCCTCCCAGGGTCTTTTGTTTTGCTATATCTGCTATAGTTCTTTTGCATTGACTGTATTTCCTGTTGAAATTATTCAGTGCATTGTTTTATTTTGACTTATTTTTTTCCAGCTAATGGTGACATACTGTCTTTGAAATAGTCACAACTAAAATCTAGCATTTGCCAGCAAGTACCATGTGAATTTTATGAATCATCTTAGTCATCTAGGATGTAGCAGGTGAGAAGGCAACTGTGAGGATTTTGCTTAAAATGGTCTCTTGCAGGTGCAATGTGAATGTATATATTGTTAATGATGATGCAGTCTTGTGACTGGTGAATTCTCTAAACGGGGAATTTCTAATACTTATATCCATTTTTATCTTCAAAGGATTTGAGTCTTCAGAAAACAAGAGAAAGTGTTATAGTCTAAAGACTGGGCAGTCATTTCTGGCATTCAGCTTCTAGGACACTTTCAGCGCTTTGCTGTATATGACAATAAACTGTGATATTTTATAAGGAGAGCTCTATGAATATATTAATTGCTCTCTAGGGTATTGTGTTAGTGCCTTATATTCCCTTCCACCTAAGACTCTTTACAGGTGCTGTTCACAGAGCAAAAAATCTATTTGGATCAGGGTTTGACACTACCAGATCTTAACATGCTTGACAGTTGCATTAGCTTTCTCAGCATGCATATCTTGCAATGGGGAATCTTAGCTGCCTCTCCACACCATGGTATTTGGGTGTCAGTGCTTGAACTTTCTTTGTTCTACCCGACCTCATTTATTGGTGATTAGTGGCTCTATTAACAGTGCTTTGTGGAATTCTGTGGGGTATGTGTAAACAAAAGAGCTATACAAACGTATACAAATGTAGTATGGTGGCACTGCTGATGTGTCGGTTTTGGCATGGCAGCATGCCAGTTGGGGGAAGCCAGAGGCTAATATTCAACAGATGGCAAAGTCCTAAACCCTATAATAATGGCTGCAGTTATTTTCATTACTGTCATTTGATGACACATACAATAGTGGGGAAAGACTTGAACTGGGTAATCACAGGAATTATACTCCAAAGGACCAGATGCACTTCAAACTCCTAAAATGGTGACGGATGTTCAGGCTGAATGCCACTGTTGTCCATATTCCAGGTATTTTTGTTGCTGAGGACTGGAAGCTACACTGTTTGCTATCATATACAAGGCTAGCATTTTCCCTTCTGTTGTAATGAGGAAGAAAACATAAAATTTGCCATTTTTTGTATGAAGGGAAATTATTCTATATTGCTGATATGTCTGTATATTATTATCACGTGTATAGTGATATATTATTTTTCACAATTTTCAACACGAAGATCAAAGCATGAGAAATCAGAAAGTTTTGCTATGGAAGCCTAAAGAATTAAAAAAATCACAAGCTTGTCTGATTAATCCTGATAAAAATCATACCAATTTATGTGAATTAAAGCATTAGATGACTATACCTTGAAGTTTTACAAGGTTAAAGGCATTTTTTTTCCTCACAGCTTAAGAAATCTGTGAACTGTTTGTTATTATCCTGTGCATAGGGAACTTCCATATAATAATTTGAAAGTTTTAAAAATTATTTAGAATTTTATGATTTTTCTTTCTCAAATTTGAAGGACAAAATTATGATAATATATGTTCTGGCAGAAAAAGACATTGGCTTTTAGAAAATGAATTAGATCATATTTGAATATTCATAGAACTACTTTGCATTTGGGAAAAAAATAGTTCTTTTTGGTTTCCAGGAGATTTAGGAGTGACCTACTCTGACCCAATTTTAAAAAAAGTCCAGCAAAGCAGGTCTTTTTCTGAACTATTTATTACAGCATCTATAATAATGATACATTCACAGACTTTGACTCAATTTGTATTAACAGGGTCATGCAGTGATTCCTTCATGTTTATTTTATTTTTTTAAAAAAAGATTAACGTTTCTTTATTTAGCAATTGTGTACAAGCCTTCCCACACTACAACAAAGCCAGAATATTTCACACCTACTATCAGTGATCTAATACTTAATATTAAGACAGCTCCTACTGTGACATGTTTCTTCCCTCTGCTGGGCTAACAACATAATAGGGATCAGGAAAACAGTTCTGAACACAGCATTGCTAAAATCTCTGAAAAAATTCTAGGTTAAGCCTTCTTTCTGACCCTACCTTCTGTAATTGGTGCAAAGCAGATTGAGAGAACCTGGAGCAAAAAAATCTTATTAAATCAGTCTGCTGCTTTGTCAGCTGATGTTGAGCTACTTATTTGAGGTCTTTGGTGCAAATCCTGATATATTCATGGCTTCTATAAAATGGAGCATTGAAAAAGCCGTAAACAAGGCGGGAAATCCATAAATCAACCTGACTGGGAAATTGAAATTATAACAAGACTTTTACAAATGTCCTAATAAAATGAGAGATGTTGGTGTCTTGGCTTTTTTTATCCTGTGGGGGTTTTTTTGTTGTTTGTTTGTTTGTTTGTTTGTTTGTTTGTTTGTATTGGGGTTTTTTGTGTTTTTTTTTTTTTTTTTTTAAAACTCTGCATCCTTGAAAGGAAGATGGTGAACATGGATCTGGGAAGGATTTCCTTATTTTTGCAAGCAGGCTGTGTTTGCATACTTGATCTGCATATCAAGGCCACTGATATCTCTAGGAAATAACTCCCAGTGTTTGCAGTGCATCTTAGATCAGATTCCTTTAATTTTAAGCTGCCTGCAGAATTAAGCTGGACATCATCTGACACCAGCCTTTCAACCTGATTTACAGCCAATCAGGAAAGATGATATCATAACCAAAGATACAGGACTGGGACTCAGGGGTTTAGGCTTTTTTTCTGTGATGTTCCTTGTACTCTGAGAAAATTAATTTTGTTCTAGATTATAATTTTAAGTACCTGAATCAATCCAGGATGAGATGCTGTGCATTGGAAACACAGACCAGCTTCTCACAGTCCCTGCCCAACACCCTGTCAGCTTCAGAGGTGGACAGAGAAATATTTTGCTGATGGGAAAATTTGTATACCTGTTGCAGAACAGAGGTACAAAGACCCAACAAAACCAGGTCTGAAGGGGTTTTAGTGAGTGGGCTTTATCTGCTTACTTGAAAAATTTCATTCAAGGTTATGAGGAAAGTTCTTTCTTCCATTTAAATACTGTGGAAATCTACATTCCCTGTTCTAATCTTAATAATCTGGATGCAATTCTGCCACCTTTACTCAATCTGTGTGGTCCAGCTGATGATGCTCTGTGATTCTGTACTCAGGGGCAATAAGAAGTTATGTCTGTACACAAAAGAAGTCAGAGTTCATTTGTGTCTGCCTCTGTCCTCTAGATGTGCAATAGATAAATGACACTCCTGTAATTTTAAAATATTCTGAGAACAAATGATTGCAAACTGCTTGGCTGCTAAGGGACTGTGGTCTGTGATAAATAAAGAGCCAAGCAACCTGACACAGCGCAATCACGAAAACACCAACCAGCCATTCAAACAAATACTACTCCCAGCATATTGGAATAGGTCTGAACCTCAAAAGTGTTGTGGGCAAAGGTTATGCACAAATTTCATCTGAAATATATTTTTTTCCTGGACTTAATGAGTACCTTTGAGCATTGCAGTCGAGAACACATTCCATTTGGTGACAGCTTTTTACAAATGAGAGAAAAGGACATTTTAAGCAAACTTCTTGCTCAAATGGTAGGGGTTATTTTTATGGGTTTTGTTTTGTATTGTTTTGCTTGTTTGTTTCATACTCTGCTAGTCTTGCATGACTTTGGAAATACAGTTTAATACTGTACAGGCCCAAAATAAATTAAAAATGGTTGTTAGGTTACTAAGAATCTATCTATGGTATCAGTTATTTTTGTTGTAAAACTGAATGGTTTTGTGTTACTTGGAAAAATACATAAGAATTTTAAAACTATACAAACTTTAATATTACTATTATTATGGAAAACTTGCTGACCATTGGTTCTAATTTTTAACAGATTGACATGATTGCAGATTTACTTACTCTAATAGCAGGCACAAAATTAAAAGCACAAGTAATTGTCATGCTGATGCTGGAAGCTAATGGCTGAAAATGAAAATCTGTCTCTGTTCTTTCAATTTTTACTTTTGAATAGGATAAAATCAAATTTATCTTCAGAATGAGTATGAGGAAACCACACTAAAGTCATAGAGAGGAAGCAGAGGAATTAGAATCTTAGAGGTGATTAAAAGGTCCAAGTCCTGGTATGATGCTTGCTGACTCTCCACAATCAACAGGTGTTCAGGAGATTGGAGCACCACTGTGGAACTGGTTAATTTGATGCAATTTGATTCTGAGCTTATTTCAGAAACTTATCAGCAGAAAGTATACTAATAATGAGGCAGTGCAAAAGAACATCATCTCCCTAAGGCATGATTAAAGTGCAGAAGTCTGGGCTGTCAGACATCTCATGAAGCCAAAGAAAGTCTTGCATGAGCAGTATTGTGGCCCTGCTATTTTGTGGTGATGGTGCTTAAGCTTATTTATCAAGAAAAATCACGTCCCATCCTTCCAGTGCCCATGGTTCTGGACAGTGAAAGATCTCCACTGCCTCATCTCTCCAGTCTCCATGTTCATTTTCTTTCTCCAGTTTCTTTTTTCTTCCTTTAAACTTCACATCTTTATCAATGGTGAGAAAAAGTTGTGACTGAACCAGATTCTTTTTCCAGTGGTTGAATGATGTTTAAACACATTTTTGGGGGTTTACCTCCATATGGACTTAGGAAGCAAATGAGGTCCCCAAGTCTGTGTATATGCCTCTGTAGGTATATATATGCTTCATTGAAGTTTCTGATTCTGTTTTTAGTTTTAGAAGTACCCAGGGATTTTGAATGAGGTTGAGGCCATCTCGTAACTAGGAGCTGAGTACATAAATAGTAAGAGATAGTACCTGCCACACAAAGCTTGAAGCTGAAACAGTATAGAGACAAAAGGGAAAAGTCAGCCACACAATGAAGTGAGGAAGGTTATACACCTCAGAGTGGCCAAATTTCAATTAGCCTCCTAATCCTTGAAATTCAGTCCACTGCAAGACTGTGCCGTGAATATCAGGAATACTCTTAGATGGGATGGATGAATATAGCTTTAAGGACCATCAGTTGCTTGATAGTCCAGGGACTGAAACAATCAGTGAAACCACATATCTTATCACCTGACCCATGACTCACACTCACCACAGTATATCTCATGTAATGGGGTTTTTTGAATCCTCTGTCACTAGATTCCTTTTGCTCCCTGAGACTAATGATAGCTATGGAATAGGGTAAATGAAGAACTACTTTATTTATCTTATCAATATCTTTCTCTTTTTAGCATCCTCTCTAGATTGATCTGGTTTACCATCAGGGACCATAATAGAGCTCTCTTTTAAAGGGAGATAAAGTTCTAAAATACCAACTAGAAATGTCATTAGCTTTTTTTATAGTAAGGCTTTTTCCTTAAACCTTTACCCTGAAAAAATTTAGGAAAATGAGCTAAATTTTTTGTTCCAGTTACAGCAGGTAAACCAGCAGCCTTAATAGTCAGAGTAGTATGTAGCTCAAACTGTTGCATATAGATAGAATGGGATTTCAAACCTCCACAAAATTAATTAGTAATGAAAGGATTAATTCATAGCATTTCTTTTTCAGTTGATATAACTGATAACACATCACATCACATTTGTTGAGCTGAAACATAAGATGGGTTTCTGTGGTTTTGTAGTGATGCATTCCATATTTGCCATACATAGACCAAATAGAAACCATTTTCTTTGTTCTACTAGAAAGGAGATTTTCTACTTTTTAGCCATCTCCCTGTGGTGAGTTCTGCTGAAATTCATGGGAATATTTCCAATAATAACTAGAGCAAGCTCTTTCTAAATAGCTGAAGTGAACAATCTCTATGTAGGCAAAAGTGCCGTGCAGGATGTCAAACTTTTGAAATTTCTGTCTCTTTCTTGGGAGTGGACTGTGAGGTCTCATTTAAGAATGAAAAGAAGTCTTTGAATACCTGGATTTAAGCTCTTAAACTGATCCATTTGAAAGAAATGTCTACTCCTGAAAATATGCCTATCACAGGGGTAGTTAAGCTATATGGTCTGCTACTATAAGATAGTCTGGGTAGAAATGGATTACTTAGAATTATTATAGTGTAATCACTAATCTAATAAATGGAAAAATGCTACTTTAAATATATAATTATCAAAATTAGATGGTAGTGCAGTCATCTTCCACATAGTTCAGTGCTTCTATTACCTACTTATGAGTGGAATGTAAATTTTGTATGTACACAGTTTCTATTTCTTTGGAAATAGGAACTATCTCTTTGCATCTTTACATTGTACAGAAACTGAACCTGCTGAATACTGGTCTAGTTTGCACCATTTAGAGAGTTTAGAGTTGTCCCACAGGGAAGCAAACAATTTTCGTAAAGTGATAGGAAAGAAATAAGAACAAATTATTTGTCTGAATAGATAGATTTTATATCCATTGTTCAAAAAGCTCTTTTATCATCAACAGAGTGATGGACTGTTTCTTTAAGGGAAAGCGGCAGTAATTAGTTCTCATACCTGAGAGAACTCAATAAATATTTGCTAAATTAAGATTATTTATTATTTGTATTGTAGGAGCATCTAGATGATTCCTGTGAGTTCAGACCCCCATTGTTTAAGGACCTGTGTAAGAACAGCTGCTATCCTAAACAACATACAGTTCAAAATAGATGTCAGGGAAGACAGGAAGAAAAACAGAATCTCAAAGAAACAAAATTAATTGCCTGAGGGCAGAAAGTTAGCAGCAGACTTAGATCTATGATCAGGTAGGTATCTTCAAAGCCAGCCTGGAAGTTTACCTGGAGCAAGTATCTTCCCTTCTTATCTGATCCTTTTGACTTCTATCCCACCTCTCAGTACAACTACCAACCTCTGACATCTACCATCACTGCCTCACTGTATAAGATGTGACAACAGTCTTCATTTCCTTTGAGATGGTCCCTCTAGCCACATTCAGAAATCACCTGTTATATAGGACAATCAGTTTGCTTTAGATTTCTTGATATTTCTCACTTATTTTGATCACTCTTTATACCTTCCCTCTTCTACTGAATTTGCCACTGTATCTTGCTGTCACCCTGTTTTTCTTCAGACTATTATCATTGCCCTTCTACCCAGCTGTTCTTGACCCTGTACAACTGCATGGGGAATAGTGATTCAGGTAAATTTGGTATTGTTGATACTTTCCAGAAAATACACGTAGATAATCCATTAGAAGAATAAGCTGTATTGTCTTGGGGGGTTGTTAGTTTGGTTTTGTTGTTGTTGCTGCTGATCTTTAGTTTCTGATCAGAACAGTACATGGAATAGCCAGCTAGTTAATACACCTAAGAAGGAGACAAATACATGTGGATGCTCATGTACTAGATAAAGTACTCAGCAATCTGTTTCTTATGTATGTTCCAAACTCAAAAGGAATTTTACAAATTACTGCTACAGGCATCTGAACTAATGAAGTGGTTTAGGGCAAAAGCTAGTAGATGCATGGGGAACTCAAGTGAGTCTACTCAGGTGAGAGCAGTGCTCTGCATGGAGTCCCTTCTTCTTCAGCCACTGTCACTTAGCTGTGAGATGTCAGGAGGGGAGAAGAATTCTGGGGAGAGTGTCTCTGCCATAACATGAATCTTCTGCATTTCCTTCATCATTTCCTCTTAGTTTATACATTGATGTGAAATTTCAATCCATCTTTACTTCAGTTATTACAATGACAATAAGCATTTCCTTTCACATAGGCTGCAGTTTTAAATCCTGAGACCCTTCAGGTCAGGTACCACCTTTGTTTAGGTCATCTGAGATCCAAGGTAGGCTGTGCTAGTGGGGAATTCTTTCTGGGAGCTTCCATTGACTAAGATCTTCTCTAATCTAGACAGCAATTCAAACAGCCTCTCCTTGTTTCAGAAAAGAACATTCTTTCCTTTCATCTTACCTCAATAAGAGGTCTGTAGGGGTTACTTAAAGCTATGCACCTATGGAGTTATGCAGAAGATACCTTCAAGCTAGCCTTTTCTGTGCTGCTTCTTCAGGGTGAATTAAAAAGCTAAGTGATGAAAGCATTAACCCCAAGGTTAGAGTCTTTTGTTTACATTACACTTGTGTACTGTCTTTGTGCAAACCCAAACATTCCTAGGGGATGTGATGAAGCCCAACAGCTGGCCTCTTAGGGAGAGAGACCAGCATCAACTTCTGGGGTTTACTTCAGGTTCAACACAGTACTGTGGTTTACCTTTAGCTGTAATATGTTCCATGCTGGAGTTTGATCTTGATATCTAAAAAAAAACCCTTTTTGAGTTCATAACAGATACATCATTGGTAGATACATATTCAGACCTTTGCTAGCAGGTCTATGTACTCTTCTGTTTAGTTTTTTTAAATTTTTTTACCTTAAGTGGTTTCTACCAGGTAAACTGTGTAGTTGCAAGCTAGAAGTTGAAGTGGATGCTGCTGTCTAGTGCCACAAATTGATAGAAATCTATTTACAATTGATTTACAATTGAGGCAGAATCCAGGAAATTATAAAATGACCAGATCAACCAGATTGTGGGGATAAATGGAGATTGTTGTATTGGTAGTCACCCTGAGATAGATTCCTCTTCCTAAAATTTGATTTTATACTGTTATTTTTATTGGCTTAGGTAATCTGATAACTTGGATAACTGAGTGTATCTAAAATTGCACTAGATGGCTATGTTTAAACCAATAATGTAGATTTGATACTTTTGCAGTACTTCAGGTACATTTGACAAACATCAGTAAATTCTGAATTCCTGGCTAAGGAGTTTCTGAATGAACATGCCTTTGTATGGCAAACTTATATCAGAAAAAGAAAAACAACCAGTCGTACAAGACATTGCATATTGTATCTTTTGCTTAGTGATCATTTCCTTCCATGAAGCCTTGAGCAAATGACTTAGAACTGAAAGCACATAGGCTTTCATGTGCTTAGTGATGTGGTTAAGTACAGCAGGGTTATCAGATGTGTAAGTGCCTAATTTTTTTTCTTTCTGAATTTGTCTTTGTGAACCTTAGTGAACAGATACCTTTGAAAATTACTGGGGAGCTAGAACTTACCTCTTTACATGTCCCAATAGCCTCAAAAACATGTCCCTTAATTCCCAGCTATAAATGCACAGGAGGTTTTTGTTTCCCTACACTGTGCAGAGGGACACCCACATTAGAATATTAGAGTTTGGTTGCAATCAGTAGATAAACCTCTGAATATCATCACACATATGTGATATGCAACAAATTTAACCTCTGTATCAGGGCTTCCCTTTCAGGTTCAGAAGTAGAAAAGAGTTGTGCCCTGATAGGCCCCTGCATAGTAGTGTGCCTTTGGAGCCTTTCCAAAGCAGGTGACCCTTTTCCAATTTCTCAGGCTTCCTAACATGCAGAGCCTGTTACATGTGGTGACAAAACCATTGGTATTATTTCTTCTTGGGTGTATTTTTTTGACATTAGGTGCAATATTTTTTACCAAATTATACTGTCCATTATACTTCTTTCATTTGGTCTGCATATGCATAGGTGTACGTACATTGTTATGCAAGCATATAAATGAGATATCTTGTCTCTCTTTGGGGAAGTCATAAGTTCTGGTGATCTGATCTTAAGATGTGGAGATATGAGTAAAAAATAAGTATAAACAGAAAATGTAGACAACTAAGATAGTCAGAATCTTATTGTGAAGCATATTGTGGGTTTTAAAAATCAAACGGACAGACAAGTGATTACTCTTCGCAATTCAGGTAGAATTGTTGCTAGGTACACCTAGAAGTACTACTTCTAGACAAATCTTTGTCAATACAGTGAAATGACAAAGTTACATCATCAAACAAAAGAAGGTGCTGTCATAAAAGTGCATGTAAAAATTCCACATGTATTATAGTATCACTACGGTTGTTTTTGTTTTCTTTTTTTTTTTTTTAATTCATGTAGTCAGTGGCAGATGCTGTGAAAATTAGGTAATCTTTCCTAAAATTCAGATTAGACTAATAGTGCACTGATGATATTTATTTGGGTGATCTAACAGTACATCTGCATAATTTATATTGTGTTTGTTTATGAATTTGGATCACACCTTTGAAATTTTAAGATTTGGGTGCAGGGAAAATTTTACTCCCTAAATTAAAACAAAGCAAATGTTTGGATGAACAGAGGAATTTTATTTCAAGCTTTGAATATCTACTGTCTTAGCATCATTGCTATACACTGGGTGTTTGAATAAATAACCCCCAAATCACACTTTTATTCAGAAATAGCTAATTTAAATAAAAAAAAAAATCCTGCTGTCTTTGGGTTGATTTCTGCAAGAAATACATTTAGCCTTTGTCCATAAATACCAACCTTCATTTTCAGGTAGTTTATTTTTGTCTATGTATATAATTTTTGTTTTTAGATATGAATTTTAAAAAAATCATAGAGGTATATAGTATATACTTTTATAGTATAGTATAAAGTATATAGTTTTAAAAGAAGAGATTTAATTGAATGTTAAATTCTTGTTTGAATGCTAAAGGATTAGAAAAACCTTATTGAAAACAGAATTGGATTCTGATTTTATTTCTCCATTTTGGCCCAATGAAAACTACTACTATGTGTTGAATTTTATGGCATTCTATAAATTGATCTATACATTCAATATTTGTTTTAAGAAAGAACTAGAAGAAGGTGAGTTTTATTCTGTTATTTCAAAAGATATTTTGATTCTTTCCTCAGCTGTAATATTCAGTTGTAATTTTCGTAACACAATAGCCAGACATTAAAGTAGACAGAAATAGCAAATAAATAAAATAACTGTTTGGGAGATCTTTCGGTTTTGACACTGTATTCAGGAGACATTTATAAAGATCGTTATATAGCTCCAGCTAAATGACACTATCTTCAGCTAATTTTTCTTGATTAAAAAGTTATTAATGATCCATGAAAAGAGAGCAGGGGCAAGCTTTGCCTCTTGAATGAAATCACATAATGATGAAATGCTACATGATAGCCCTGAATTTCTGCATGTGATTCTTCTCCAAGGTCAATGACCTATTTATCCTTTTGGCTCAGAGATGCCAATATGCAGCTTTATTCCTAGTGTAAATTGTGTATTAAAAAGGGACAAGAATAAGATGTATTCTGTGGCAAGATATGCTAATCTCCAGTAAGATATAAGGTGATTCTTTTGCCGATTTTGAAAAACAATGTGAATCTTCAAATTAAACCTAGTAATGAACTCACTGTAACTGGATCTAACAATTGCCTAGAGCAATAATTACTAGAAAAAGAAGAAGGGCATGAAGTGGTCATGGAAAGCAAAAGGATGAGCAGAAATTATTGAGGTAGGTAACTTTTATTAAATGAAAACAAAATAGACTCAAAATACTATTGCATCTTGTATTTGAATATTAAAATTGGGCATCAGGAAAATTTTAATGTAACAGTATCAAGTCAAGTCTAACAATAGTTCAGAAACTTACCTTCAACAAGTTATGGTCAAGGATGTAAATATCCACTATAACAAAGGAAGCTCTTGCTCATTGAATAAACACAATTCACTACTGAGTTTATACTCATCCTGTGTGTTTATTGAAATTTTACTCATGAAACTGTCAACTTCAGTGAAGAAGACAAACTGTTTTATCACTTTGATGAACTAAGTTCAGATTCTCATTTCTTCTTTTTCATCACCTTGACATTACAGATTCTTAGTAATGCTTGCCATATTTTTCTGCCTCTTCCTTGGTCAGCATTTTATGTGGTTATCCAATAGTGTTGTAAGAACAGCATATTGAAATTTTTAACTGGAATATTTTCCCAAAATTCTGACTGTATTATATGTTTCTGAATTTTCTTGAGACCTAATTTTTTTTTCCTACCCTATGTAATAATCTTCCTACAGGTTCATGCCAGTTTTTTTCCACACACAGTTTTGCCTTTCATAATCCTATATTGTTGACAAACTATATTGGAATTTCCTATGCCATAGTCTAAATTTTAGTCATGCAAAGACAAATGGGCTACCCTAATTATTTTATTAAGCGTCTCTTTCACTGGCAGTACAAAGACCATATTGGAGAATGTTATCACACAGACCTTAAAATCTGTTAAAATATGTATGCTGATCATACAACAATTTTTCTTTGCTACTGAAGCATTGAAAACAGCTGATACATAGAGATGAGATTTATGAAATGTTATATATGCCTGGAAACACTGGCATTCTCCTATTGTTTGTTGCCTCTAAGGGCAAAATCTATATAAAAGTGTTAAAGATAGGATTCTATGAATCATAATAAGTAGTGAAAGCAGACTGTCTCTTTACATTTTGTCTTCCTTTTTGAAATTAGATATGTTCCCCATGCTTTTTCACAGACACCCATATAAAAAAAAAAACTTAAAAAAAATAGATAAAGTCCCTAAGATTACAGCTTCTTTTTTTTTTTTTAACATTTCAGAAGCAACTGTTGGCACCTGGTGCTTGTTATTCCTAAGGGTTATGATTGCCTCTTGAATCTCTAAAATTTGGCTCAGCTGCCTGGAAGGTGGCCATTTGTTGTTAGCCTTTTCATTTTCTTTACTGGGCTAAGCACTCCTACCATATTTCTCTACTTCCATTCCTTGCAATAAGATTATTTTCATTTTTACATTTTATCAGATTTTCTTATTATTGATATTATTTTCTTCATGCATTGATACCCCTGTAAAATTTTTAAACAATCTCAGACTTCTTAAACTCAGTCATCAGAAGCAAATTCTCTACAAAGTATAATCGTCTGAAAAGGTCCACTATTGCCTGAGGAACAAATGTTCAACTTGCCAATACTCATCATCACACTATAGTAAGTATCTCCTCCAAAGGAACCACTGAAAGCTCTGAATTTTGTATTTGAATTTCCCAGAGTATAATGTATTTTCCCTAATACATGAAAAATCCTTAGAGAAACTGGGGATGGGAATTGGTATAATTAAACAACAAATTTGCACTTGAATAAGCCACTACAGAAAAACAATAATGGCTTTAAAAATCCATTTTCCAGTGGAGGAATGCTTTTCACAAAATTCTCCTTCCCTCTCTGAACTTTCAGGCCTATGCAGTAAAAATATGAAATCGCTTTAAGAGAAAAGCTTGGAAAAAGAGAAGTAAAGCTGGTTTGATCACACTCATGTTCTCACCATGTTCCTCAACAGGAATTGCTCTTAATTTCTTGTTTTCATACAAAATTTCCTAGGAAAGCCTGTCTTCATCTTCTCTATATCTCTCTTTTATGTAGTCGAAATCTGAAAATAATGTCCTTCCTTACACTTTGTTACACCCACCCAGTTTCTTTATCCTCATATGTCATTTACTTTTGCACCTTAGACATTTTTATGGCACTCCAGGGGATTGTCCCCTGCTGGTTGGACCTTGTACCAAGGGTCCAAGAGTGAACATAGTATTCTTCATGCAGTTAAATGTGTCATTGAGGATACTCAGGTTTTTGATAAATTTATTCTGATTCATTCTTTCCTTGAAGGTTTGTATTATCTCTGTAGACTTGCAGTTTCTTCTTCAGCCTTTTCACAATATTCTGCAGATATATTGATTACACTGGCACGCAGGCCATGTTGCATATTAGGTCAAAGTTGTTCATTTACATTTGGATGTATTTCTGGGAGCTCTGGTTTTGTGCTGTTCTTTGTTTTCCTAATGTCTTTCTTTTTGCTATCAACACATCTGCAATTTAGTATAGCAGACTCCAGAATTTTTTCCTGAATCATTACTTCTTATTTGTGTGCATCATTTGAATTGTCTGAAGACAATGTCTTCTGTATGTGTTCATATCTTCTACGTACTATGTAAATTTTTTCCTTATGTCTCTCTTATGGGACAGTCAGATGAGTTGCTGTTACCTCCCTCTAGATTTTTGATGCCAAGAGGCAAAGATTTCTGTCCTGACTTGGTAAGTGCATGATCAGACTAGCTAATAGTATCTCCATCTGTGCTCTTTGCCAATGTTGGTGAGTAGTTGTAGCAGAAAATGCAGTACTCTGTAAAGGCACTTTATAAAAAAGTTCAAAGTAATCTAGTCTCAACATCATGTAACACTTATTTCCAGGTTTTTTTTTTTAACTTCTTCATGTCCTGTACTAAAACTGTAGAAACTGTAAGCTGTCCTACAGCTGTTGAGGATATTCAGTGCATTCATCATCTAATAATCTTTATTTTTCTTCAGTGAAAGTAGATATATTGCTGAAGTCAAAACTAAGCTATCTCCATTTAATCTTAATTGAATGTTTGTCCACTAATGGCTTTAAAGGTATTTCTGTTAATAATGCATTTTAACTGTTCCCATTTCGTGTCTTGTAGTCTTTCTTAGGTTGTGAATGTAGATCCTTCTCTATTTCTAAGTATCTTATCCCTGAGAAGTCTGTGATGTGTGAACAATTCTGCTTTGCTTGTGCTATAGGAGTTGGGGAACTTTTGGCCTATGTAAGATCAGATGTTTCACACTTCTAATTCGTAATTTTTTCCAAAGCTGATGGCTTTTATTCATATTGTTACTCATGTTGTTTAAGTTTTGGGGATGACCCCTTAAAAATGTGATTTGCTGTAGATCAGAGAAACCATTATTAAATTTCTGTTCTCCATATACATTATTTTAAGCTGTAGATGAAATAATTCCTAATCTTCTATAAAAGTATTGAGCTCTTGGAGTATTTAGCTATGAGTAGATATGATCTGCTGAGCATGCTGAAGGTTCTTCTCTCAATTGAGTGCAATTTATCAACAGTTCTTTTGAAATTTAGCAAGCAGATTGGGACAGTGTGTTCTCGCAGTCCTTAGGCCATTGTCAAATATACAAAATAACATTATTCCATTTTCCATGAAATTCTCCTTTTACTAAAAATTTCTAAAGATACTGAGGTGATGGGAACTTTCAGCTGACACAGTCTCATCTTTATCCAGGTTTCAGGTGTTGTAGATCATGGGGTGGTATGTGATTCTGACAATTCCTCATTCATAAAATTTCTGGGTTTTGTGGTGCTTTAAAAAATCCCTTCTGATGCTTTTGCCCAACTTACTAAACTGTCCTATTGGGTTTGTATTGTCTAATTATCTATAGGTTTCCTAGCTATTGCTTCCTTTGAAATATGAGTCATCAAAAGCCTTTACTGGTGATCATTTATGTTACCTTGCAGATCAGTAAAAGAGGTTGGTAAGATATGTCGGGCCACAAAACCTGCAAATTGCGTCTCAGCTTCAGCAAAAATATATTTTCTTGGGAAATTTCTCTAAGTGGTTACACTTTTTCTTATCCTCTTAATTCTTTATTTCCATTGCAGCAAAACTCAGAATAAAACCATCAAAGGTAATGAACATTTATTTTAAGTTAAGGTACATCAGACAGTTTGACATTTTATACCTATTTTACTTTTCCTCAACTAAATGAGCACTGTGTGCTGGAACAGGTCATGTCCCTTTCTGTCACAGTCCACCTTGTTTTGTGATTGTGCACCCTTGGATGCATAATAGAGATATGGGTACTTGTGCATAAAGAAACATAGCTTAAATGAACTGTAAAGCTCTGTGCTTTATTGGACAGCACTTTTGGAACTTTTTTCCCCTGGGTGAATTATTCAGAAGATCTTTGTAAATGGTGCATAACTTCAAACTGGATCCACAGACTGTAGATCAGGCAATTGACTCCCCTCCTTAATTTCATTTGTTACATGATCACATTATTGCTTTTCCTTTTTTGATTAATTTTTTTTTTTTATTCATAGCATTGTACAAATAATCTAAACCAAGTTCTAATATCTTAATCTCTTGTTAATTAACATTTCCTCAGCTCACTTAAATTGCCCATCATGCTGTCTTGCAAGGTCATTTCTTGCTAAATCGGAACACAATTTCAGGTAAAGTTGTCTTTTTGAATTTGTAAACAAATTGAAGTCGATATTGGTATGAGATGTGTTGGAAGTGAAAAGCGATCCAAACCCACATAAGAATACCAGAAAAAGGTAGAGAAATTCTGGAAGATTATGTAGTTAGTTTTGTTTGGTTTTCTTTGGGTTTTTTCTTTTTTTTTTTTTTTTTTTTTTTTTTAGATTTGTTTTCCCTGAGTACTCAAGTTTCTTCTTAAAGTGGTTCAGCATTTAGGATGAAAATGTTTGCTTTGGGCAGCTTTCTCATGGGCTAAGACAAGAAGTCTGCTGGTCATGTTCTCATGGAAGAAAAAGTCCTTACACTGTGGGCTCTCAAAGCTGAGCTTCTTCTGTGTCTATAACAAGCAAACCTCTGTTGCATGGAGAGAATCCATTCTTTTGTAATGTGTCCATCAGAGTTATGTAGCTGCTAGTAAAGCACTAGCAGGTGCTAACTATAGAAAAACAGAGTTTCCCATTCAGCTGCATTTTTATTGTTATTTTTCCAACAGGTTTCTGATATGAAAGTTGTAGAGTTGAATTTCTCTTGAGATAAGAAATTACAATTAAATGGAAACTAGTTGATCAGCCACGACACCATGTTGTCAACATGAAATCAAAGAGGAGACAGTGCTTTTGCATTTGCTGCCTTTGTAGAGTGAGATTATGCAAACAGCATGGAGCTGTCTCACTCCCCTAGGAGCAAAAAGAAACTCCACAGCTGCAATTCTGAAATGCTTCCTGAAGAGGTGAAGATTACACCTGCTCCACGATGTCTCCAAACTGTTTCTTTGCTAGAATAGCCTCTGGCTTTGCCCAGTACTTGCACTGCAGTTCCATGCTTACCTCCTGTGGATGTGCTATGGGATTAATGAACTCTTTGACTGATTAAATTTTCATAATTAAATGATTTTCCCATTACTTAGATTGAATAAAAGGATATGATGCAGAGTCATGTCATTCATGAACATAACTGATATAATTTTGTAGCTTGCATTGTTGGTGTTATTTGCTAACAAAATAGAAACACTGGAAAAATTTAGTATCAAGCTTTCCCAGTCCTAAGTCATTTGAACAATACCAACCCCATGACTTTGTGTGTTCTTGTCTGTGCAGAACATACAGATGTCAAAACTAACTGCTTACATCTGAAAATCAGCAACTGCTGTACGATTTACTGATGTCTGTCAGAAATTTTGTAGGTGTATAAATTTATATATTTTTCTTGCATGTGTATCTCTTGTTAGGAAGGTGCTAAAGTTCTCCAGCTGAAAGACAGATATCTGCAGAGCACATTAACGAATTGTGTCTATCTAAACCAATTTCTACACCTCTGTGTAGTGTTTGCAATGCTGATGTGTCAGACCAGGGAAATAACTCTCCTTGTGAACAGGTGTCATTCCTATGCGTGTTATATTAATCTGGTAAAAAGGACAAAAAGAAACAAGATGCAAAGGGAAAAAATTCCATGTCTAAGGACATATTATATACATAGAGGACTTAAAAGATAAAGTGTAAACATCAGCCCTCAGTGTAACTCTGAGATCCATGTATAGGAGGTTCATTTCTCAGGAAGAGCTCCTTTAAGTGCAGGTGCAGAACTGCTTTGGGTGCATGTATTAGGAAAGATTACAAATAACTTTAAGATCTGAGAATGGAAATAATGCTGAACTGAGAGACTGTGAAATATGTGATGAGAAAAATATTCACTTTTCATTTTATTCTCCATTATCTGTGGAAAAATAATTCTTTCCCATCCTGAAGGAAAACCCTTTCTGCCAGAGCAGAAGTCTGTGCCTTCAAAAGCAGCAGGACTTGGGCTATACCCAGCAAACAATGGCAGTCAGGGAAGGAAGAAAGGAAATTGCTAATCCCCAGGAAAGACCTCATCTTTCCCTTGAAGTGAATCCTATTCATACTGTTCTAAGGAACAAGATGGAGAGAAAATGGGGTTGAACTTCTCTATCCTCTATGGAAAAAAAGTGCTCTGAAACACTAGCTTTTCCCTTACTCATAGTTCCTCTTTTCAAATTTTTTTTTTTTAATAGAGAATGAATTAGTCCTTCAGTTGGGTGTTCCCCTCTGAAAAGGGAGAGAGCACTTTGAGATTATATTAGAGGTGCTTTTGATAATTACTTGTTAGAAACTAACACAAAAGAGAAGTGTGAACATGTTTGCAAGAGCTAGCAAAGGGTAATAAGGGGAGAAGCCTTTTCTTCTGATTCTTATTTATGTTATCAACACCAAAGAGCTCTAAGTCATAAACCAGGACCACATGGGGAGGTTATGATTCAAATGTAAGAGACAACACATTTATCGAGACAGCTGAAGGAGCTCAAGGAAACAATGAGGCAATGTTGGTCAGTATGAGAGAAAGCATCTCAGTACATTATTAGCCTAAACATTTTCTCATGTTTTTTTTTGTAGGCATCACAGCAAGAGAGTTTTAATGAGGGATTTGAAGGAAGATAATGAGGTTGTATGGCAGATGCTTGGAAAATAACACAGAGGAGCTTGTTTAAAAATATCTGACAAATGGGTAATGGAAGCCAACATTATGGTCTAACTGGAGACAGAGCTCATTGGACATGATAGGTAGAATTAAAATGAGGAAGAATTTGAAGATGAAGGCACATAGCTTATATTTGATTATTTAGAAAATCATAAGCAGGCATTGGGCAAAAAGGCTGGCACTTTTGTTCTCTTAGGTTCTGTGTGAGGGGTTCAGAGTTAAACAGAGGAACAGATGTTATGATGGTAGAGATTTGAAGTGGATTATGACAGTGTGGACAAGACCGTTGTAGGTGAACATCAATGGGCATTCATTAAAGGTGCTGTGTAGAAATAGACAAAAGTTTTAGGCTGAAGTGTATTGCATTGGACATTGACTTGTTTACAAAGCAGATGATGTGATCTAACTTTCTAGATGAACATGTGATAAGTTTTATATTTAAAAGGGAAGTGTTGTCCAGTGTTGAAAGAAAGTTGTGTCAGTGTGTAAACTGTTCTTTTCTAGTATGGAAAGCTAAAAATCTTTTGCCTGAATGAGAGCAATAAAGAAAGTTAAAAAATAAATATATACAAAAATACAGCATGAGCAGTCATAGCAATAGGAACTTCTTTTTTGTTTTCTTCAGACATACTTCTGCCATCCCCTTACATTTTTTCAAAACCTTTAGGTCTGGTTACTCTGATTTTTAAAATAATCCTCACAAGTTCATTTTCAAGAGTGATTATATTAAAATACTTGCAGAAAAATGTTAGGTTCCGTGAAAATCAGGTGTTTAATACAGATGATCAAAGCAATTAGTACATGCCACAGTTGAGACCAGATACTTAATGGGAGATTTGAAAAAAACTAGCTCACACAATAGATTTCTATTTGAGCTGTTATAGAAGAGGAAGGCAAATACATATTCTTTGTGGAAAGCCTAATCCTATAGAAAAGTCAACATGAGAAAAGACATGCTGAGCTGTTTTGTGAAGGAATTTTAAAGCACTTTGCATGGGAGGTTCATAAAAGTAGCTGAAATAAGAAGATAATATAATTAAAGGACAGAACTTTCAAACATTAAATGAATGATTTGCCTTAACATTCACAAATGAGTAGGTGACAGATGCTGGAAATGGCTGTAAATTTCCTATGAGAGGAAGAAGGAATACTGAGGGAAATCAAGACCATACCTGAACAGATGATCAGGATATTAGAATGTCTAAAGATTAGCAAACCTCCAGGGGCAGATGGAGTCTGTCCCAGAGACGAGAGACCCAAGTGCCTATGAGAGTAGAGAGCAGCAACATCATACAAAAAAATACTGGTGGACTTAAAAGTGATGAGTAGAAACTGAGAGACAAAAAATTAATGATATTTAGGGGTCACTTCTGCTCTCGAGGAGAGTGACAGCTAAACATTTGTTTTCAGAGAGGTGTTTGTTTACAGGCAGAACTCGGAAAGGGAAGACATTTAATTAAGTAGTGGTCTCAGACTGGAAGTTAACTAGGGAGAGGGAGAAAGGCATGTAAGTGCTGATGATTTTAAGAAGCTTTGTCTATAAACCAGTCTAAAAGACAGGCCAGATTTTTAAAAGCTTTTCCAGCCAGCATTTCTTTGCATGTATTTGTTCCTGGGACTTCCTTTTCAGAGCTGGTGATTCCTTTCAGTGTTCTGAGGGTTCAGTGGTACCAAGAAGGCTCTGCACACATCAGATCCACAGTAGCACTGGTGCCAAATTGGGTTAAATATTGGTCAGTGTCAACTGCAGCAACCACTGAGACCTTCATCTTATCTGGGATTGTCTTCAGGAGATGAAAGAGTTCTGGAGTTACCAGGTAATAAAAAACACAAATGAAAGCAAATGACTTCAGCCATTTTGTGAGGATCAGCATAACGGTAATTTTCACTTACTAGAGCCACACAAACAGGGAGCATAAGTGAGCGAAAAGTAGAATTCGTGTAGAATTTGGCATTTTGATACAAGTAAGCAAAGCAATTTGCACGTCCTTGGGATAGCTTGGGAAGCAAGCCCAGTGCACTCCTCTGTGAAAAAATGTAAAAGAATTGTAGGAGGAACAAGAAAAAGAAAATACCCCAAAGTCACATGTAAATTACTGTTAATCAGGAGGATGATCTAGATGAAAGAATTATAAGCATATAACTATTTTTTACATAATTTCTTATGTAAAACCAGCAAAAACCCCAAGGGACATTAAAGTCCAATAAATACTACATTGAATATAAATTATTTTAGCCTGCTATAAAAAAATCACAACATCTGTAATACCAAAATTTCTATTGTCTATGTAATTTTAAATCTTCTAGTTGTATCTTGATATACAGACAATGTCCAGTAAAAATATATTTACAATTCTGGAAAGGAAAACATAGAGATCTGTGTTTATTTTAGCCACAGCACTTATTTCTAAAATGAAAATAGAAATGCATCTGCCATCAGTTATAGCAAAAATCAGTCATAAAACCGTTGTGAACAAAATGCCATTAGTTCCATATTTAATTTGTCATTGACCTGCTCCATTTAAATATAAAGCTGGTTATTATAATCTAGCCACTGTGGTATGTCTGTGAGTACATCCCCTGAGTTTTTCTTGTCTGGTGGAAATGTCAAGATTGTATTTTTTCTCTCTGTTTTTCCAGTACAATACCTCTTACAAGATCCACAGTCCTTAAGAGTGCTGATTGATGACCTAAGACCAAAGTCTATCAAAGTTAATTGTAAGACTTCATTGTCCTTTTGATCAATCCCTCTGTCCTCTGGTATTTTGGACTTGTGGCTTTCCCTTCAGTAAGAAATTATTTCTGTTGTTTCCTCTTTACAGAATAAGGGAGATCTACTTTTAATCAGACCTCACCAGGAAAGAATTTGTTTCTCAGGAGAGAGAAACCCAATTTTCAGAGTCAAAGATTTTGAGAAGTCTAGGGGCGGACAAGGACAGATCTTGCTAGAGGCCTCAGAGAATTTGTGAGAGAGCAAGCTCAGAGATATAATGTTTCATGGTTCTGGAGTTTGAAGGTCTAAACTGGGAGGCTACAGACCTTACCAAGGAGGATGGATCATATATCACAAAACCCAAAATCTATGGTCTCACTGGGAACCACTGGGGAGATTATTTTTTCTTGTTGGTTAGTATTCATATAACAGGCTGCAAATGCTGAGGTGGGAAGGAGGTGAGAGTGAAGAAAATCTCCCCTTTCACAAATAAACACATTCTGCCTAGAGAAAATGATGGCAAAAGTCTGGTACACTATTATCACTTAGTGTTTTCAGTTGTAAATAGTTGCAGTAGCTTCTAGACTAAGCAGATTCTTTTTGCCATCCCATTGTCATTGCAGGCATCAACTGATCACAGATGCCAGATCTGCAGCCTTTAAATCTTCCAAGTCAGACCTTCTCAGTTTGCTGACAAAAAGAAATTTCCCAATTCAGTACTGTGGAGTCAATAAAAATGTAGCTGTGGCAGAGCAAGGTGCATTCTCTTCTCCCTGATGTACCATAATCATCAAATTGTAAGCTAAGATACAATTCCAGAAATAACGTTGCACATAATAGTTGATGTATGAAGCGGAAAGAACATAGTTAATTTGCAGAGGTGAATTTGAGCTTTCATGTCCATCAGACAGGAAAATCTGGTTTTGACTGCAGACTGAGAACATTTTAAATGGAAACCTCTGATGGAAATACATATGGAATGCAAAGAAGTGTTTATACGGTCAATTTTCTATCCAGATGAACCTTCTTATTTCTTCCTGTCAGTTTTACTGTGACTTTGTATTCATTTCCTTGCAGTTTTTCCTTGTATATTTTTCTGACTGTAAATTTTTTCATGGTTTCTTGTTTTTACAGAGATATTCTATGTCATGCTGTGTGAGAAACAGCACCTCTTTAATGACTTAATGTAGGGGTTACAATCCTAAAGACAAAAGTATGTAACTTTCACTGCAATATTAAATTTCTAGTTCTTATTCTAATCAGTGTTACTGTAAAGGTCTTTCCTTATAGAAACTGTGATTCAGGACAACACCTAAACATTAAATTTAGTCTTTAAGATATTTTCAGGGACTGCACCTTATGCTGCATCCCTCCAGCCAGGTAGTGCCATTTTTGGATGTAGGAAGCTTTTTGCAGTGGAATTTAAAACGTAAATTTGAGTATCATTTAATAAACAAATCTAAACAAATCTATCACAAATCTGTGATAGCTTTTTGTTGTTTATTCACAAGTGGTCTTGAACTGCCTTGAATTTACATCATGGTAAGGATAGGTGTGTGTTTCACACTCTAACTGTGAAACAGCTGACATGCAGTTGCTGAACCCTTTTGTGATTACTTGTTCAGGTATCAGTGTCATCACAACAGACAGCTAGCTAGCTGGGAGTGCAGCTTATGTATGGCCACATTTTTTCCCACTTAGATGTCTGTACCAAGATGTGCCATAGTGTCTTTGGCTGGTACTTCATTCTTAGCAGATGGCAGGATGGAGCGGTGCATAATTGGCGTGGATACCTTGATAACAGTGTAAGTTTTTTCAGAAAAGGTTATTCTTGGAGATAATAGAGGATTTTTTAAAGTATTGTCCAGAAGCTGCGGATTTTTAGAATTGAGTAGGCTGAGAATTTCTTGACAAAGCTCTTTTTATGAAGACTGAAGGTATTGACAGGAAATGGCTTGGTGAATTTGAGTTTCAAGTCTCCTCAAACATATTTGTTTGGTTCAGGAGCTTCTTTACTGCCAAGAAATGAAAGAGGAAAACTTCTGGGTGCAGAGCAGGTGAGGTGGTATGCCCATCTCCATTTACACAGTTGGTTATTTTTTGTTCTTCCAGTGCAAATCTACTTAAATGTTGGCCATAAACCTTGGCTGCATTTTAATATTGGCTGTGTACTTGTGATCTTTCTCTACTGATGCTTAAAAAGGGCAGTGACTCTTCCTTTTATTTGATTTCTGTCTGGAGCTATAAAATTAATCTCCCAGTGTCATGCTGCAATGAGCTGTGTCAGTGGAAGAGAGATAAGTTTCATTTTTTGCCTTAAAACTTCTTCCAAAGTTACAAAGAGTTGAGCACATTTACTTTCTCTTTTCAATTTTAACAAAGCCCTTGTCTTTTTTTCTGCATTTCTATTTTATCCATATCATTTTGATTCTTTTGTTTTTTACTTCACATGTTTTCCAGACTCTTTTTTTCCCTTTCAAGTCTAGTTTATAGTCTCTGACAGGATTCTTTCTATGCTATCTGCCAAAACATCTGTTCCTTTTCTGAATAAAAGCTTGCTTCTTGAGAAAGTGTCACACGGGTCCAAACCAAGTATAAACCTTCACTCCTCTCTGAAACTTTGCCAGTGATGGACTAGCACTGGGAAGCTTTGCATTCTTCTCTGTCTTGTCTCATTTTTCATTACACCAAATTCAGTAGTGTAGTGGGGCAAAAAAATAATTTGTATTTAAGTGTACATATTTCCTTTCAAAAAATGCTAGTACTTATATGTACTTTCTATTTTTAATCTTGCAATTACTTCCTGAATTTCTAATTGAAGCAGATACTTATTAACTTCAAATTGATTCTCCTTAAAAAAAAAAAAAAAAAAAATTCTATTGCCTCTTCTTTTCTGCCAGGACCACATTTGAATTACTACTCCCATTGAAAATCCAATACAACTGTCCTTGATTCTTCTTGGATTCATTTTAGCAATTATACAGTTTTGCAGTCAAAACAACATTGAGAAAAATTTTGGGTTGCGGTGAGAAAATTATGTAACCTTCAGTACTTTGATCATTCTGATGCAGTTGACAGACTTGCTTTTATTGTAAAGTTCTTTGACGCCTTTAAGAAAAGTTCAGCATTTCAAAAGAATATTATTTTTATATTGTGTTCTCGCAGATAAGATTCATGTAATTAAGTTTTGTGACATTTTATAAATGGTCAATACTAGTGTTAAATAATTTAAATATTTTTCTCCAGTATGGATAAAATATTTATTGTTCTCTATGTTGTGAAGTAGAAGAAAAAAGTGGGTTTTGTATGTATCTGTGTGATAATTTGCTGTTGATTTGTTGCTGGGATCATTGACTTTTGGCTACAATAGTCCTAAGAAGAAGACTACTAAATTTGTGGTGAATAATTATAAGTTCCTGCAAATTTTTGAGCTTTAGTGTGGTAAATAACATGAGACAACAATGGATATAAACTTCCCTCTGGAGTGCATCTGAATCACTAAATCAGACCCCTGAAGTTTTAATTAATTTTCACTGAAATAAATTTTTTTTTTTTTTTGTTTTGTTTTGTTTTGGTTTTTTTTTTTTTTTTGTCTTTGCCAGAATGTCTTCATGCTATAGAGGAAAAATGTGTATTTACATTGTAATATTTGTAGAGTTACTTAGGGGCTTCCACCTTCAATCTGGTATGGAGATGGGGAAACACATTCGGTTTCATTGTTCCCTCTCTCTGCCAGACAGAAAGAGAGTTTCTCCAGGTGGCAGAGATTTGATAAATGTTGGGAAGCTGTGTAAAGAGAATTGTTAAGGAAATTGAATTCAACCCTTCTCCATGGCTTGATCCCCCCCTAGAACAGGTGGCTTGGCACACTGGCCACGAGTTCCTGTTGACTGCCTCCATCCAATACCTCAGTACCCTCGTGCTGGGGATTTGTTTGTGGAAGCTGGCAAGCTGCCTTCCTGGAGGAGCTGCAGGAACAGAAAGGGCTGGGAATGGTTCAGAAGTCCAGAGTCCTTTCATAGCTCTTGTGGTTTTGCTGGTTCTTTGAAATGCTTAAGAAAATTGGTGTGTGATTTGTTAAATGAAAGTTTGTAAATTCTTTGTCAAAGAAATATTTTCAATGCAACATACTTTCTCAGTCATCTTTCTCTGAGGACTTGAATGTGTCTCTTGCCAAGATCTTGAGGCAGAGAGAGTTTTTTAATTTTTGGCTTAAACTGCCCAAAATATTTAATTAAAAATAATTTTTGTTACATGTGTAAGCCTGTCATAGTATGATCAAGACAGCAGAAAACAGGAAGTGTTCTCAATCTTGACAAATATCAATTACTCAGTTAGTAAGTTGCTATTGACTGGGCTATTCAGTAACCATGTGGAACAGATGAGAACTTCTGTTTATGGCAGAGTAGTTCAGGAGTAACTCCAGTGAAGTGCAGTCAATGATTCTATTTTTATACTAGAAAACCAGCATTCTGCTGTCCTTTGAGATGCAACTCGAGTGACTGGTAGCCCATCAAACTGAGAGGTACCTTTAATATGTTCCTCTGTAAAGCCTGAACTCAGTTTACACAGGAAATGACTCCCTTCAGTGAACAACTACAGTGATTTGTCTTAACTTTGGAAGATCCACATTTTTCATTGGATAAAAATGAAGAGAATAGTGCTCTGACATTATAAAAAATTCAGTTCAGACCTCTGTGCAAGCTGTTTTCCGAACCAGTAAGCACAGAGCTTCACAGTGTCCCAGTTAAGGTGTACTAATAGGTGGATTTAATTAGCTGCTGCACAACTTCATGTCCACACAGTTTGTCTTCTTTGAGGGACCTTGCTAGTATTTCTGTCTGAGGTATTAATCAGTACAATCTCAGGGCAGTAGATGCTGCATTCCAGTTTGCAATGGCAACGTGCTCTAAGCATTACAGAAAAGTAAATGTAATGCAATTCAGAAATCTTCAACAGTCAGGTTTATACCAGGTACGTGGTTCTAATCTTAGTTATAAATATGATCCTAAATCCTGTAAAAAACCAATATATATTGACAAACACATGTAAGAAGCATGAAACTGCCTGACAAACCATAACAGTATTAGGCAGTGGTTTTTACAGGAAAATTAATATCAGTTTAATGTGATTTTAATTGGCAAAAACATGCAGGTAGAACCTTGTGTTCTTTTGGTTTTAAGCTTTGCATTAAGACCTGAGGGCATGATAGACCATACTGCTTCTATGTTTCTTCTCTCTCAGTTAGCAAATGTTAGTCTGAAATATAATTGAATGTAGATTTGAAAATAATCAAGGAAAAAGTTTAGTTTTGGAGATACAGAATTTAGAATAACCTAATTTTACTCAGAAGAATGATTCAAAGAAAATGTTTTCCATGTTGTAACTTAAAATTTGAGGAGGGGAAAAGCTTTTGTTCCTCTTTTTTTCTGTATGATCCTTTTATAGAATGAAATTCAACACAAAGTGAATCTCAGCTGGTTTGGAATTATATTACCATCTGGGAGAAGATTTTAAAACAAGCCAAAGCTAACAGATTTTCACCAGCCCCTTAAGAATTCTAATTGCCAGGAGTTGGGCATTTCCTTGGAGCAAATTGACAGTGCAGTAGTGTGAGTCTGCAAGATTTGTCTTGGCTGCAAGGTCTTCTTGGCTGGAGAGACTTTTTTTGATTCATGTAGAACAACCTGGAGCTCAGCAGATATTTTTTAATATTTCTAGTTAGACAGTTTCTTCTACTTCATCTGGAAACTATGGCCAAAGCTGCAATTAACATTGTCAAATCTGAGTGTGTTCTTGATGATGTTGGTTAAAGCCAGTGTTGAGCAGAGAGGGTCAAGCTGCATGCCTGGGGGGCATTATAGTGTACTTCGGAGTCCCTCAGTAAGGATTAGCAATTAAATTACTAGTTTGAGTCCAGGAAAGGTCAAGAGTGATTAACAATCTTTGTTCCATTCGTTAGTGGGAAACAGATGTAAAATGAAGTGATGATCAAAATCCAATTCTTGGTAGATATTTTACATCATAGACACCAAAGTCCTAATGATCCCTTGTTAGCAATCTGATTAGAATGGACAGTAATTGAACAGGCACAGAGAACTGCCATGCAGCTTCTACTGCCATCCCTCACAACCAAAACTATGCCATTTTCGGTCTCAAGAGCAAGCTGAAAGTTTCAATCTCTCTGTCTGAGATTTTTGTATTTTATTTGGAAATCTTTCACCCTGAGTAATATCAAATCATATTTTGGACCTAAAATAAAGCTGGAAATTATTTGAAGGCTCTGAATGCAGAATAACCTGCATTTTGACTCTGAAAATCTTTACTTGATAATTTTAGACATATGTGGCAGATCCTCTGCTGGATTAATCTGACATGTATCTGCTGGAAAATTAGTTAAGTAATAGTCAGTGAAGCTGGGAAAAATCTGATTCTACATTACTCAAAGTACACAATCATATTTAAGGTGCACGAGTAGTTTTTAGAGAAAGTATAGAAAAATTACGTGTATACGTACAAGACCTGCCTTTCTTTTTCTTGCCATCAACCAGCTTATGATTAGGTGATAGGTTGTTATGTTAGGGGCTTGGAATGAATAAGGGTTTGGGGCTGGGACTTAGGCTTCACACATTTGCCTAGGGTTGCTACCATGATATAGCAAAACTTTAGATTCCAAACCTTTGTATTCTCATACTCCTGTAACTCATGAGTGAAATAATATCTCTCCTGTAAATATGATATCTTTTAGACCAAATCTGTGTACATGCTCTTCTCCATGGAAAAGCTCTTCTGAAATTACCAGGAAATCTATTCTATGAATTCATGTAGAAGTATTGCTGGATTACACTAAATGAAAATTCTTCCATAGTTTAGCAATAAAATCCAAAAGAGAAATGGTCAAAAAGATTTAACAGATTAAAAAATGCTTAAAGTACCTTGTAACAAGTACCAGCTGGACTTCTCTTGCTCTTCTACAGTTTCCTGGCTTAGTTATCTATAGAGCAAACTGAAAAAGAAAACTCTCTAAAAAGCTAATAACTTGAATAAGGTAAGATTCTTCTGGTTTCCTCTAACTTTATAAAAAAATATTTCATTATATTTTTATATAGTAAATTTGAAATGATGGCAAAAATATTCTTATTATTCACTAGGTAGCTTATGTACTACCCAGAGCTGGTGTTGACTGACTGCTGAAAGATAAAGGGACATCAGAAGGATTCACATTTTGAAAGATGTTTATACTGTCTTCCACATTGTGAACCCAAATTTTTAAAATTTTTTTTTGTTGTTGTTTTACAATGACATTTCAACGCAATATTCATACTAGACAAGAATATGATTTTCACACTCATTTTTTGGCAAAGGAACAAATCAAGCATTTCTTATTAACAAGGACAGTTTTTCCTGCTCCTGTAGAAAACTGGGACACCCTAATGGTCTGCAAATGGTTTTCAGGCTTCTTGTTGGCACAACTCACTTCTAAGCTGACTTTGTTTACTTGAGCTCACTTTCTTTTTAAAACAGCTGGTGGCATTATGTATAGGGAATTATTGGAATTGGCCTTTTTTTTGTTACATACTGGATATGACATGAGAAAGAGTAGTCCAGATATTTGTACTAACTCTTAGCTCTGCAACTGAGTTAAGACATCAGTAATATTTCTTTTATTTTAGCCTTTGTCAAGTCTGTTTTAGTGAGAAATCTTTCTAGGTCACTGACTATATATGTTTAGCAGTACACCTTAACCCTGACCACAGGGAGGTCTGTGAGCACTGCAGTAATAGTAATAATATATAACACTAACTATAGGTTATGAAAGGATGTCTATTCTGAAAATACATTTAAGGGAAACACAAGCAGGACTGTCATTTACTCCCAGAAAAAATGGAACTGCTAAGCAGTTCTATTTAAATTTATTATGTTTATTTATTATTATTTATTTAAATAATTATTTAAACTATAAGCATTTATATTTAAATTGAATGCTTTTATGAGTTCATTGAATGTTATTTAACAAGTATATTATAGTGAAGACATGTTACCTTCTGCCTTAGAATAAGGATTTTATTGCTTTTTCATATATATCTATTGTATCAGCATTGGGCAGGTAACAAATGAAATTTGCTTGCTAAATATTAAATTGTTTTGTGCTGCTGTTTAGCCACAAAGCTATAGAAGGATGAAACAATGGAAAAAAGTTATTTGCTTTTTGTGGCAGACAGATGAATGTAATAGTGATCTTGACCTGTCCTTGATGAAATGTTTATTCTATGAAAGACAAAGTACTTAATTCCTGTCTGAATCACTCCACTGAAATCTTGTTCGTGCAGGAGGCTGCATGAGTGGCAATGCAGATAGAATTGGCTCAAATATTTCAGTGTGGTCAAGGTGGTAATGTTTAGAACTGTCTGAGGTCAAAGCAGAGTATCAGTCAAAAAAGATGAAGGCTTTCTGAAACTTGGTGTGAAAAGTTTGTTTGTCTATCCATTTTTTTGTGCCATCTCAGTTTCTGACTTGAGCAGATTTTGGACAAGTAATGCCTGATTGCCCCTGAAACCTGAATTTTTAATACTCAAAGAATATGAAAACAGGATCTTGAGTAAGTAATGAAGCCCAAACTTGTAAGGATTCCAGCTCAATTTTCCAAACTACAGTGTTCTCTTTAAATTTAGGAAAAACCTTCTGGAAACCAAGACTTGCAGTTCTCACTTTAGGCTAAGCCAGTTTTGATAGACCAATTGAATTATTTTTACATACCTAAGAAGTTCTTGGGATACAAGATGGGAGTAATAAATGTTATGTTTTTATTATATGTAGGACAAGTTATACAATTACATTGCTACTTTATTACTCTGAAGTCATTTTGTTACTATGTAATTTAAAGTATTTTTGCCATGGCATTTGGAGAAAGCTCATTGGTGTATAGCACTATATTATATTCTGCCTGTAAGACTACTCTTTTTCCATTCACCCTGTCTAGAAAAGCAGTGATAGATCAAGACTCTGGAACTAGTTTTGAGGTGAGCTGATAAACTGAGAATGTGCTGTATTTGTATTTGAATAACCAGTGATGCAGTACTTTTCTTTATGATCTGAGTTAATACTTTTTGTTAATTGGAAATGTCTGGCCCTTTTATGAATGCTGAAGGCTGGGAAAGTGTCGGAAGGGTTTATGAAACTGGTACTCAAGTCTTGCTTAAAAAATAGAAGTCTTTCTGTTATTTGAAGGTGTTCAGCAAAAGTCGGTAGGTATGAAATAATCCCAAAGATGTCAGTTTACTAGACCTTGAACTGTCTTGTATTTAGCTTGCTTCAGTACATCTTAATAAGAATTTAAACTGATGTATCAGAACTACTCAGGAGAAGACTCATGGCCCCCATAGACAAGTTCACAGTGCTGCTCATTCTAGAAGTTGGCATGCTGGAGCAATATTCACGTATTCTCTTCCTAAGTTTTTTGTTACAGTGTGAAAAACTTAGCAATGAATAACCTCCTTCAACTTATATGTCAATGCCCAAAGGACTCTTAACTCATCTCAATTTAAATTAATGACCTTAGTGCTAGTATTAGCAATTGGACCATGGCTCTCATGAGCCAGCTATTTGCATATGGAATTTGATTAATCCTGCTGGCTATCAATTTTCACTTTTAATTAGGTGCGATATTATTACAGGAGAAAATTCAAGACTGCTATCAGGCATTGACAATGTTGATTTTCTATTGAGTATTCTATTATTTTTTGTTTGGCTGTGGTAAATTCCCTGACAATATCTGTTTGGATCAGCTCAGAAAGGTACATTAGACCTTAAAACACAGACCTCTGTGCAAGCTCAGTGATAGTCAGCACAAAGAAGCACCATATAGATTGAATATTAATAGTTATAGAAAACAGTTATAATATGAATATATTATAGGATGTAGAGAAATTGGTTTATGGTATCCCCTTCCAGGACTCAGTAGCTTGATTCCTCTTAATGGCATAATAAGTCTCTTGTAATACAGTGTCCAGAGTCACATAAAGACCAGCTCTGTGGGCAAGTGTGGCTAGGACTTTTACTGAGGCTACTTGGTTTCCCTGCATCCTGACTCAGCAAATACACACTGATGAAAGAATCCTGCTCAGATTTGGATCAAGACTAAATTTTGCCTGGATCTTGTAAATATGTAACATGTGGTGTTTCCTCATTTCCAACAGGCCAATCCATATTTCTTTGACATCTTTGCACTTTGGGAACATTGCAACATGTTTGTGTATGTCATAGCCAGGAAAACAATGTTCAGCACTTGGCTTGCCTAGCAGAGCTGGTGCCCACATGCTGCTTACCACTGAGCATACCCCTGTAAGAATTAGCAGACCTTGACAAAACCATCAAGAAAACCTCTATAAAAATGAATTGAATACACTAGCAATAGAATAGCTACTTAATGCATCCCTTCCTTCCTTTAAAGAAATATACCTCTTCCCTCAGAAATTAATTTTAATAGATGTTGATATCCAGAGACCAAAAAATGAATGATCAATGTCTATTAAACAAACACAGTTAGAAAGGCAGTATATTTCTATATCTGGTTAAAACTCAAAGAGAAGAAAACCTTTTTCTTTGAGATCAAAAAAGACTTCTGAGAAGTTTGTATACAGCAAAGGCATAAGGTGACGATGAAGGCATAAAAGTTAGCAGGGACATGCCAAACTCTGAACATTGGAACAGCTTCCTCTATGTTTTTAAAATGCCTTTCCTGAAGTATTCATCTGTTTGCAATAAATGAATAACTCATGGTGAAGAACAGGGAATTTTAATGAAAGAAATTTTTATTTTTGCAATAGAACCTTTCGTACTTGTGGGAGCCCTTTTTTTTTTTTTTTCCACAAGAATTTCGTATAGATAAAATTCCTTTGTGTGGCAATGTGAACTCTACCAACATCAGTGGGAGTTAAATCTCCTCAAAAGACATCTTTGTTCAAATTCAGATTTCTAGGATGCACCCATGAATATTTCCATCTATATGGAAAGTGACATTCTAATGCTTTTTTTCTCTGAGAAAAATATAACATCACACACAGGAGCAATAAACTATTTGGGTGGTTTTAATTTTATTTAAATTCTGCATTGAGAGTGTATGATTGGAAATGTCATGTAGAAAATGAGTAATATTAATATGCATGTTAATAGTGCACAGTGGCCTCGTCCATTATATAGTACCAGGATATGTCAAGTTATAGTATTTTTCACTTCAGAAGATATGGCTACTTATATGGTAATGGATATTTTCTTCAGTGTGTTATGCAAAAAGCAAACTATAGTGCAAATTTTGATTAAAATGTTGCTCTGTGGCCTTTCATATAAAATTTAATTTTATTTAATATTAATTTCTACATGTATGCAGAAAATGGCAAGCTAATATTAATAAAAGAAGGCTTACAGGAATGTGGAACAAGGACAATAGATCCTTGTCAAAATTTATTTACCTAGCTAGACTTTCATTTCAAAGTTAGCAGCACTCTGTTATACTGGCATAATACCAGAGTCTTAAAACTCTGTTAGACATTTTTAACCCACTTTAATTTATTCCATACTAGTTTAATCCCCTGCTGAACGGGGATGGGGTGAATTTTCAAAAGTCATAATCCACTGAAGTAAAAAATCTGTAATGACAACATAGACAGCAGGCTTCAAGAGTTTAGTTTAAATTATTTCCAAAAATGTAAAACTTAGGGCAAGAGTTAATAGGATATTTCATACAGTTATATTTCAATCCTTTTCCAAATCTTTATGCATTCACTTGCATCTCAGCCATCAGAAATACTTGGGCTCGCTTTCTGTTCTTTTAAGGCAAAAAACAGAAAGCTGTAAAATTCTAATGTGAAGAGGATATTGTAACTCATTTGGTTCCTCAATTCACAGACTTTTATATGTGATAGCATAATATTTTCTAAACTGAAAGACAAATGACATTTTACAAACCAAACACCTTCCATTCTGTGTTGACTGGGCACAAAAATGAAATTAAGATACATAATACTACACTATCTTCATCCTTCTGCTCCTCTAGAATTTTTGCAATTGAGTTTTTTGGTGGGTGAAAATTTGGCCCACCAAATTAATTGGGAAATGTTCATGAATTTCCTATGTACTTGAAATCTACAGTTTTACATTCTTCCTTGACTATACCTTCAGAGCTGCCTAGTTCTGGAAGCAGCTGTAATTCAGAGAACATCTTATTTTCTTTAACCAGGAAGCTCCTCTGGTGCCAGCCATAGACTTTTACAGCTTTTCCAGGCCTCAGCATGCAGACACTAAACTTCTGCCTGAATCTCTCAGGAAAAATGCTGCCTCCTTGCTTGATTTTGCTGTGTCATGCCGGATTTTGGGTGGCATCGGATAACGCCGGCAGGTGACTTGTTCAAAACAACAGGATGAGAAAATTCTGAGAGTCTGAAGTAGAGATGACGTGGTAGGGTGTTTCACATGGTAGAAGATTTATACAGAAACAGACAAGTGCTTTTAAGCGATATTTATTGAAAATTAATAAATCCATAGCTATACCACTTAAGAAGTCTTTGATCTGCCAAGACTTGAAAATGGAAAAGATTCTCTGGTACAAATAGTATTTTCTTCCCCTCGTTTTGCATTTCTTGATAAAATCAACATTTAGCCATTGTTGAATGCATGGTGCAGGACCAGATGGACTTCCATTTTGACTTGCTAATTCTTTGAAACTCTTAAATTAAATAGACAATGGCAATGATTTCCTTTTTCTTTTTTTTCCTCTAAAAGCTACATGTTTGGAGAGAAGACAATGAGTTTTCTTCTTTGAAAAACAGCAGTGACAGCAGTGCCTGTCTTCACTCCTGCTTTCCGAGAAAAGGGTGGAGCAAACTAGGGCTGACTTTTCACCACTTCCTCTTGTAGTTCTGTGATTTTGGTCCTTGGTTCAAAGGTCTCAGTCCTATCCAGGCAGATAGAGGAGTCTGGATGTTTAATTCTGAGTCTGATTTCCACTCTGAAAGTCTGTGAAAGAATAAAGAAAATCTTCCTATATATCTGACTGTCACAGAGAAGGCAGCACTGGCAGAATGAAGCAGAGAAAAGGAGGATGAGAAAAATATCCATTAGGGCAATGCTACTAGAAGAATTGTCTCTGTAATTACAATCTAAGTCTGATTGATTTAAAGTACCTGTCTTAGATGATTAAACAATCTTTAAAAGCCTGCTTACTAAACAATTCTTTTAGTCACTAGTGAACAAAACAGGATCAAGAAGACTAATTTTTCAGATTCTAAATACTTGTGAAAATTTTTCATGTGATTAAATCCAACTCAAAAGATAACAGAATAGTACAAATCTACATTGTTTCTTACATGAAACCTCTAGATTGTGAATTTCCTATATCTAAAAGGATAGCAAGTGTGCATGCCTTGCTGTATGAGTGCCACATCAGTTCATCAGCTTCAGCATGCTTACAGATGTGTAGGAAGAAGTGCACTTCATCAGGACTAGAGAATTTCAGAAGGCATTCAGAATTTCAGAATTCATGGAGCATTCATGGCCCTGTTTCCAGCCTACAGCCTTTGTGTTCTCTCCATAGAATTGTCTCCAGGGCAAGGTATGCATCATAGGTGAGATTGCTATTGGGCAACTTGGTGAGGAGCATTTATTTAATTTGGAAAGTACATCAGTAATGAATGGAGGTAGAGGACACAATCGATTCTGTTTCTCTCTTGATTATGGAATAGGCCTAGATTTCCAGGTGAATGAATCCCACCCAAGATCATGGACTGGACTGGCAAAGGATATGGTATAATTCAGGACTTAACAGCTGGCAGGCCACCAGCTGTTATCATCAGTCTTTCACAGGGCCTGTAGAAGTGCCACAGCTCAGCCCACAGCTCAGGAATGCAAGGAAGAGGAAATTAAACTCTAATTCTTACGGATTTTTATTGGGAACAAACACTTAATGTGCTTTACCATCTTTGCATTACCTGAAAATTATTTGAGACTAGCTAGTTTTCAGATTTATTTATAACATTGTGTAGAAAGCACTGTAAAATTATAATTTTTGCTAGCTTTTTCTTTTTGCAGAACAGCCATTCCAATATCTTAATACTTTATGATAACAACTGTTCAGAATTGTAATGCACCAAAACAAAGCTGTGTTGTTACTGTTTTGTTAGTACCCTCATCTTTCTGTGGGTAAAAATTTTCTAATTAGTCTTTGATTCTTAGTCAGATCTCAAAGACATATCAACTGATACAGGCACTGTAATTTCAATGATGTTAAATTTCCCTGAGCTTATATCAGCTGTTGTCAGCTGAATTTATATCAGCTTCTTGTCTTGCATAACTGCTGTTGTGTGAATGATGAAAAAAGCTCAGGTAGCTACATTTTTGTTTTAACAAGGGCCATTTGAAGCAAGAATGATAGCTCATATATTAAAACCAGAAAAATACAGAATTTAAAGCTGAGCTGAGCACAGTTAATAAAGCACTCTGAATTTTGTGACTCCTAAGGATGTTCTATGCAAATATTGCAGTAAGAGTGTATGTTAAGTTCAATTTCTTAACCTAAAGATAATAAACAAGAAAATTACATCCCCTCTGTTTTCTGTGTGACAACAAATCATCATTTTTTATGCTTAAATGAATGTTCCTAAGTGATTAGTTTAGAAAATATTATTGGAAACTTCATATGCTTCTTTTTATATGGTCAATAATCAATTCAGTGCTTTTTAATGTCCAAACCCAAATAAAATATTATGAATTAGTAGAGAAAAAAGACTGAACAAATAATGGAAGGTCATATTTGCTATCACACAGGACCATGGTTCTGCTGCATCTTGAATACTGTGTACCGTTCCGGTATTCTCATTTTAAAGAATGAACTGGGACTGGAGAAGGACAAAATGGAAATTCAAAGGTATAGGTATAGAATAACTCATGTATGAGGATTATTTGCATGATTCAGGAGGCTGTTAGGGCTGGAAAAGAGATCAATATCTGTTTACTATTATGTGTGGATATAGTTGAAGCATGCACTAGAAGAGCCAGAAGGAGGCTTTCTCATGCAACTAGGAATCTTCAAATTTTCCACTCAGTGGTATTTGTAGAAAAAATACTTTAAGCATAGCAGCAAAGAAAAGTAAGGAGGAGCATGGGAAATTTGGATAGAGACAGAATTTTCCATCTGAAAAGTTCTCCAAATAAGGTGCCAGGAACCAAGTGCAAAACAAACCATAAGAGGAAACAGAGCTGTGGAATACTGTGGAATACTGTGGATAATTCATTGATGAAGTATCTTATGAATGTTAAAAGTTTACAAAGGGTTAAAGTGAACAAATGCACTGAAGATCAATCTTTTTAGAATTACTGAAACAGAATACTCATTTGGGCCTTCAGTTCACAGACTTTTATAGGTAATATAACTTTTATAATATTGTGAAATTGAAAGGGAAATAATGAAAACATATACAGAAGCAATATCTCTCAGAGGAAACTTGACTTACTGGACAGCTGGGAAGAAACTAGGGGTCTATAATTTGTTTGCCATGTTCTTGCCCTTCTCCAGGCATCTCTTATAGTTGTTGGAGACAAGGTGATCTTTCTAAATGAATCTTTGGTTTGATCCTGCATAGCCACTTCTGAGTTCTCATTTGACATAGTAGATCATAAGTTACTGTTCTGTTTGTCAGAATCATCTGAGTCTGCAGATATTTTGAATGACCAACATGCTTCCTTATTATTTTAATTTTATGCAGCAGAAAGGTTTTTAAGTTAAAACCAGAAAGGCCTGTGAAATATCCATGTATGTGGTTTTCTGTGTTCATCCTTCCTTTCCAAAATGTCCATTTAAGAGGTACAAGTCCTTCAGTGTGTTTTACTCTCTCCCATTATAATCACATCTCCATTAATTTTCATTCTCAGTTTCTTTGTGTATTACCAAATACCTGTAAAATATTGACTTTGAATTTTCTGGAAATTATTCACTGAATAAAATATTTCCATGCCACTGCTAACTTTGTACAACGTGTAGACAGCTGCAGGAAGAAAAATTGATCTAAATGGAAAAGTAAACTCAGTCCTGTTTTCCCTCCACCCATTGTATAGACAGGATGAACATAAGGACACTGGATTCAGTGACAACTTTCTGTGTTCTGCCCTGCCTTGATAATGGTCCAGCTTATTGTAATGTCCATCAACACTCCCCTACCCATGTTGTATCTGAGACATCTTACTGAAGAAAGAAAGTTCTGAATCCTTTTATACAGAGCATTCGCAAACACAGTGCCAAAAAATTCTTACAGTGCTATGCCAATAAAAACAGTCTTGGTTTTTGATTAGTTATTTACTTGAAGAGAGAGATTTTACACCTTGAGTATTAGATTGTTTGCATTTTCATTTGCTCTCAAGCAGTCATATATTAGAGGAATAAATGCATAATTTCTAAACCAATACTGTAATTATAGTAATGAACTGTAGTAGAGCTAGACTAAATGGAAAAGAGTGAGAAATCAAGACGCATTCTGTACCTTTTTTGAATTATTATTTTTTAAAATCTCAAATTGATCTGTCTTAAATTAATGTTAATATACCTCTGGTAGATTTTACACTAAGAGGACCTAAATCACCACTTGAGGTCTTCATGGTTTCCTGAAATTCCTTTTTAATTTAATTTTCTCTGCTCCAAGTGTTAAGGTTTGACTTGGCCAAGCATTCAGGACTCAGTGTCTTGAAAGAGTACTCCAAAATTTCTGAGATAAATAAACTGCCTATCCTTTACAGAAGTCCGAAAAGAACTATATATATATTAATTAAAATATGCTTAATGAAGCTAAACATTACAAAAATTCATCATCCTCAAAACATAGGATACAAACTAAATGGAGCATTCTATTTTAATAGATGAAAAAAAATTAATTACAGATAGATTCCTGTGTCTTTTTAATGATGCTTTCAGATATTGTGCCAAATGAAACCACTGTCTTTTCTTCTTCAAAGAAGAAGTAGAAGAAATGGAATAAAAAATTTTCAGTATTTGTTGTAAAAGAGTTGCCAGGCAGTAGTGAAAGCTCCTGGTGTCTTTTCAATATCAGTAGACTTTACTAGGTTAGGGAAATCCATGCTTTCCAGTAATAGTGCAAGACTAAAAACAAATGTCAGTCTACTATGCTTAGTAAGTGCTTTTCCAATGACACTTGTAGCACTAGACAAGCACTTCTAAAATTTTTTGTTCTCTATACAAATATTTCTGCCATCATGATCATTCAGAACCACTTCTGGCTATGCAGTCAGGAGGAAATGCCCCTCTCAGCCCTATTGCAGCACAAATTTATTGCACTGCACTGGTGTTTTGGGTTAACACTGGTGAGCAGCTAAGCACCTCACAGTTCTTAGTTTATTTTCCCCATTTCCCCAGTGGGACAGGGAAGAGGAATGGAAGAATTAAATCAAGAAAACTTGGGAGTCAAGATTAAGAAAATTTAATTACTGAAGGATAAATAGAAGAAAAAGAAAGAAAAGAAGGAAACAAACAAGAACAAGTGATGCCAATGCAGCACTCAACACAAAACCAGTTCTAGTGGGTAGAATGATGACCAACCAGTTCCTCAACAAAAGATGGCTACCTCCTCTAAACCCTCCTACTCTTTTAATTGCTAAGCATGATGCTACAAATTATGGAATATCTCTGGCGAATTCAGGTTCTCTGCTCAGTTGTGTCCATTCCCAATCCATTGTGCACCTCCTCAGTCTATTCACTTGAGGAGTTGAAAGAGAAACACAGATGGCCTTGATGCTGTACAGTGTTCAACCAGAGATAGAACATTAGTGTGTTACCAGCATTTGGATGAAAAGTCTAAACCGCAGCACCATATGAGCTGCTGTGAGGAAAATGGACTCTATCCTAGACAGAGCCATTAAAATTGTGCCAAACATTTAAATGTTTCATCTAGGAGTGACACTTGGCTATGGAAAAAAAGGCAAAACTGGTTACAGTGAACTAATTGATTAAGTAGAATATGCAAGTTTCTGAATTATATGTAGAGGACAAAAAAACTCACCATGGAATTTAGGCTGCTCTGTGTTTTATTATCCACTTTAAATTGGCTGGTTTTCCATGCACTCCTAAAATAGGTCTATGTTTCAGTTTCACAATACTAAGTGTAAAACTTCATGCTTTTTCATGCTCTTTCTTGTATTATTGCAACCTTGTGTTTGGGAAGAAGATAGATTGAAGAAAACTGAATCAGTTCCTGTGAAAGAACTGCTGCATTTGCAGAAATTCTATTACACAGCAATGCTCTGTGTTATTGGGTGTGTATGTCTCTGAGGATACTTTCTATAGCATATAGTACACTAGCAGTATATGAAAAAGCAGTTGGATGGAAAGCGTTAGTGAAGCACAGTGAATTCTAGAGCTTTTTTATTAGCGTTTGTGGGCTGCTTTTTTAGTGCTCACACAGACTCTTGACTAGGAAGGGCAGGTTCAGGCCTTTACTCATGAATGCAACCAGTTACCCACACTGAAAATCACAAACAGAGGTCTCAGGGCTAACTGCACAGCCAGAAATCATTCAGATATTACAAAATCGATTACAGTAACAATCAGTTGTATCTGTTAGATTGGGTATGAAGAAGTAGAGAGTGCGTATAGCCTAAATCATCCACTTCTATGAAATATGTTGGCTTTCAAAAATCACATATTGGATCAGTCATCAATCATTTCAGAAAATAACTCCTCCCTTTCCTGAGTCTTCAGTTTCACATATCTGAAAAAAAGAGAAACCTATTTAAAAGGTTTTTATACTCTTACATATTATTATGTGGAACTGGCAGTCTAACCCTATGAAATGTAAATCATTAGATGAAGAAAGAAAAAAAAAAAAAAGCAAACTGTAAGCAAAGAAAATGCAAGTAGTAAGCAGTCTGTATGCTACCTACAGATTGCTGGTTTACTAGCTCTGCTAGCTATCTGCTTAGATTCATTGTAGGTTGACAGATTCATTCTAGACAGGCACATTTTTCCTTTTAACCACACTTCTTTTCTTATTTTGCCTTTCTTCCCCATATGCCATAGGAAAAAAAAATATTCTGAGACTCTTTCTCTCTCTCTGTGACATCTTCATTGCTGCTTCATTAACCAGTGCACCATCAGTGCATTTTATTACAGCTTCTCTCCTGGCCTACTGTGTTATTGCTAAGATGCAGCTATGAACTGGCTATCAAAATGCTAGTCTGTATTTTAATCTTTCTGTCCATTCAAAAGAGGGGGAAGTTCTCTCTTTGGAAAAATCCTGAATTAAATGAATATTTTATCTATTATCCTTACTGGCCCCACATGAAATGGATTGGGGAGGTATAGTGTAGGACGTGACAGATTTATTTACCTATTTACTTGCTGTAAAAGGCTTGGGGCATATCTCCTGTCTGATCAGTGTATTAAGACAATTTAGACTGATTTTATGTATATGCTTTCAAATGACCTTGAAAAACTACTGAAGTTAATGAAAGTGTGTTTCAATTTCATGATTGTTAAGAAATGAAAAGGCCATGCTGTGATAGATGTCCTCCGTGACATATACCTCCAGTTGTACCAGTAGGGAGGGGACATGATTTAAATACTGTCTGATTTCCAATGGGTTTCCTGGGTATGGAATGCACTTAATTCATTTTTAAGTGAAGAGAAAGATATAACTGCAAGTATGATAGAAGCACATAAATCAGTGCCAGAACACAGAGGAATAAAACAGGCATATTTGGAATCTCAGATGTCATGAAAAGGGAAATAAGAGAGTTGATGGCCTCTTCAGAGCAGTGTAAATGTTAAAAAATTTTGCAGTGTGTGTGGTGCAAATTTTAGGGGGAATGGGGCTACATGTGTTGTCAGTCCCTTTCCATCCACCTTGCATGAAGCCCTTGCAGGTACACTCTGTCAGAGCTCTCTGCCAGTACTGTGTGTTAAGACAGCTGCAAGCCTGCATCTGTTCTCTGTTTTCCACTCAATTAAAGCAAAGAGAAAACATATAAATAAGATAAATTGCTCTGACAGTAAATTTTGTGAAAAACTATGTCTGAAATATCTGATTTTGTAGGAACTTGGTGCAAGATTTTTCTGTTCTTTCAAAATGTGATTTTGCGGGATTTTTTATTACTGCTTTTAAATTGGTGTCTCTTTTTTTTTTCTTTTTTTTTTTTGTAAATACACAGAAGGCTTTCTGTCTTACACAGATCACTATTTAATTTTGAGAGGAAATGATGAAAAATGAAGTGAAGTGAGGAAGGAGAAATGCTTGTCATAGATACAGGCAAGGCAAATCTGGTCTGTAAGGGATTATTAGAAAAGGCTGTAGCTCCTCCTGCATTAACTAACATGGAGTACACCTTATATACAGCTGTTGACTCAAGACTCATTACAATTTTCATTACTCTGTTATTTATATTGTAGTTGTGACTGCAGGTCCCAGTCAAGAACATAGACCAATGAGTATTCATAAAAGGAGTAGAGAAATTGTATTATTATTATTATTAGATTCATAATGACATGGATTCCCAGCATGGTCAGGCTGGCACCACCAAGACAGCACCCTGACAGTGGACTCCAAGGGCAGCAAAAGTAAATGAATGTGTCTCTGATGGTGGGAGACAGAGCAAGAACACTTCACTCTGAGATGCCACATACAACCTGAAGGATAAGACTGTGTACCTCAGTTTTTGTAATAATTCATTACACACTCATCACTTACAGAAATCATAACAGAAGAATAATGTGAATGTCTGTGATTAAATCTGAAGGCCAATTAAAAAAAACTAGCAAAGGAGAATTGAGTAATAACTACTTGGAAAGTGGAGGAAAACAGGCATTTCTCTTTTGGTTTACTGAGTAGAGAAGTACCATTTAATTTCTCAAAAAAATATTTCTCTATGATTAGAAGACCTGGTCATTTTGGTCTCAGGTGGAAATGATGGTGTTTGTATCACATATCTCAATATAGTGTTTCTTTCTTCTTCCCTTCTTTTTCAGGTTACCTGTGCAAATTTAACAAATGGAGGAAAAACAGAACTTCTAAAATCAGGAAGCTCCAAATCCACACTAAAGCACATATGGACAGAAAGTAGCAAAGACTTGTCCATCAGCCGACTGCTGTCACAGACTTTTCGTGGAAAGGAAAATGATACAGATTTGGACCTGCGATATGATGCCCCAGAAACTTATTCTGAGCAAGATCTCTGGGACTGGCTGAGGAACTCCACAGATCTGCAAGAGCCTCGGCCCAGAGCAAAGAGACGGCCCATCGTCAAGACTGGGAAATTTAAGAAAATGTTTGGTTGGGGAGATTTTCATTCCAACATCAAGACTGTGAAGCTAAATCTGTTAATAACAGGGAAAATCGTTGACCATGGCAATGGGACGTTTAGTGTTTACTTCAGGCATAACTCCACTGGTCAAGGGAATGTATCTGTGAGCCTAGTGCCCCCTACAAAAATAGTGGAATTTGACTTGGCACAACAGACAGTGATTGATGCCAAAGATTCCAAGTCCTTTAACTGTCGAATCGAGTATGAAAAGGTTGACAAGGCTACCAAGAATACACTCTGCAACTATGACCCTTCAAAAACCTGTTATCAGGAGCAGACCCAGAGCCACGTGTCATGGCTCTGCTCAAAGCCCTTTAAAGTAATCTGTATTTACATTTCCTTTTATAGTACAGATTATAAACTAGTACAGAAGGTGTGTCCTGATTACAACTACCACAGTGACACACCCTACTTCCCTTCAGGGTGAGGACCCACTTGTGTCTGAGACTGAAGCCTGGGGAATAAAAGAGGTCGAATGACAGGGCTGTAACCTCAAGGAGGAAGGCCACATCTATTGCCTGGAATGTGTCTACCCGCTGCTGCTGATGTCAAATGGCTGCAAATATGTTAGTGGAAAACAATCTAATGTAATTTTTGCCCAGTCAGCTCCATGTATCAATCTAGGTGTAAATCACTATGAATTTGAAATAAAACCATACACATACACAGAGACACACACGCACTTTTCAATGCACATTATTGAGATTCCTGTTAAGAAATCTTTCATTGTCTGATATCTAAGCATTCAGTATAACCTATCATCAAGCAAAATGGATTAACTAGACAGTATAAGGTTTCTAACACAGACTGTTATGGAAATCTCCTTGAAAGTCCTTTGAGTACATGCCAATCAATAATCCCCACTCATGCATTCTACTGCTTGGAGTAGCTGTACTGGTAAATAATTCTGTAGGAATAAATACTTGTTGAAATGGGAAAAAAGTGTGTTTAGAGCTCAGTATTCCTTATTATACGAATACAGCAAAGTGTCATGACCTTTGCCAGCACACAGTAGGCACATTCAAGGTGGTGTTGGTGGCTCTTTTTCCATGGAGCAAGCCTGTTTCTAGTAAAGATGGGCAAACATTTGGAATTTACATGTGAGCAGACATTCTGGTTTAATGTTTCTCTGACTCTTTAAGCTCTGATTCTTTAAACTTGTTTGAGTTTAGACCAACTAAAATACTTAAAAACTGGAATTGATCTCTAATAAGGAAAATGCCTGGCGGAGAACATGTAAGTTATAAGTGGCTGTCTTATCTTTATTACAAAATATTGTAACAAATTCAATATCCTAGTCTTCATTTGTATGAATGGTTTGTATTGTACATAATTTAACCAGTGTTATTTGAGCTGCTTATTAATATTAACTTGTAATTGTCTCTCTGCTTGTTATTGGTTAAAACAATCAAGGAAATGAGGAATCCATTTTATCAATGTAGCTGTAAACTCCATTAAAAGACAGAACTATGTACAAAGCATTTATTCAGCTAAAGTATTGTTGAAAGCTATACATATACAACATTACAGTCTGTCTGTATTTAGATATTTTATTTCCAGAGGAAAAAAATGAACTGTACATAAAAATAAAAAAATCTTAAAGTTGAGTTTCAATATGTACTGTGTAGATAGTAGTTTAAATAGTTCTGACAAGCGGGCAATACTCCAAGTAAGTCTAATATGATTTTCAATATTGTCTCTTTGCATATGTACATATATAGACATCTATTTATAAATTTGTGTGTGTGCATATTTGTGCGTGTACAAGTAAGTACATGTGTGTGTGAGTGTGTGCAAATACATATATATGTTGAACGCATAAAACTTTCTTGAGCCCTTTTCCTAGCAAGCAGATCTTATTACTGGAGGTCTTGCTAGTTCAAGCAGAAGCCACCACTCCAATAAGAAATTACAGGTACAGGGCTTTGTTTAAAAGGAGTCATTATAATTCAGAAGTGGAAAAACATAGAGCCACTCTCTGTGTATAAAGGCCTGTCTTTGCCTTAACTCTAGCCTCCTGTGAGGTAGTGATCTCTATGGAATGAAGAGATCCCTTTTTATGGTACTAGGGAATTTTCTTCCTGTAAGAAAAAGCTCATAGCTTTTATATATATATATATATATATTTTGTGGATAGTGGCATACTTTACCCCCAACATCCAGAAAACCAGCAACTGTAAGAAGTCCATGCCTAAAAGAAGGTTGCCCAAAGAACTCAGTATATCATCATATCATATCATATAAAATCAATCATATCATATCATATCATATCATATCATATCATATCATATTATATCAAACTTTCAGAATTGTCATTCCTGGAAATGTTTTCTTTCCTGTTCCACCCTTGCCCCCATGTTCTGTGCTCTTGGGTCACAGCTGAAAATGCAAATATGGGTCAACTTCCATCTATGTGTAGCATTATGAAGAGCTTTTCCAAAATCACAATACACACTCCACTAGTGATTCAAGAACTGAAAAGTTCAAAACAACTTCCAGTTGAGGACCTCTCTTGCTGAAATGTGCAAAACCTAAATGAGAATGAAAAAAAAGCAAATGGATAACATTATTGAAAGTAAATGTTTTCTCACTGATGTACCAGTAGGAGAGGAGACTTTCATATTTTTATTATTCCTTTGGCTTCTTTGAATAGATATGCTTGTGGGAATTTCTTCATTATGTATGACATTTTCCAGGACAAAATTGTGACCCCAGACCACGTATAGATTTGGAGAAAGAAATTTTCCGAGCCATGTAGTTCATATTCTGATCTCATTCAGGAATAGGCTGACACACAAAATATTTTTTCTTTAGATAGGGATTATGATAAAACCGGTAGTGTTTATCCCTTGTGTTCTATGAAAAGTAATTGTTACGAATATACACCATAAAATAATTTGTGTTGTTGCCAATAGTTAGGTCTTGGACCTATTAAATCAATGGGAATTTTGGTATTGATTTCACTATATATTTCCATTTAATAGTATGTAGAACTCCAGTGTTAAATATGATTAACAATCTCAGTAATCTGTATTACAATTGAGCATTATATGGTTCATTTATAGTCCTGGAAAATGGATATGAAATACTACTGCTGGTACAGTTTCATTATTTTCTATATTTTTTAAAACTTCACATAAATATATGAAAGATATACATTCTGTTCATATATAAATATTTTCCCACTTTTCAGGTAACATCCATACAAAAAGGAACTATTCATCATGCAATGGTTTTGATCCTATTAATTGTGGTTGTTGGTATTTTATCTGCCTCTGTCACAGTCATTCATACTACTAATTAGTCTTAAGCCTTTGAAGAATTTGCTATTCTCCATAAGCATTGTTGAGTTTGAACCTGAAAGAGTTCTTTTGGTGATTGAACTGTGAAACAGTGGTCTAGTATCAGAATAGATAATGTATTACTTAGGTGCTAGTTCATTGCATTTCATTCAATCTATTTGGGAAATATTTTGTGTTTACTAACTTTGTTAAATAATGTTTTTGGTTTTGTCATTTGAAAAAGGATTTTAATGAACATGAATGTGTTAAGTCAGTTAAACAATGTATGTATGAGTGTCTGGGTCTTGCACATGAACAATGCCTTAATGGAGTGCTAGGCCAGGCAAATGTTGCCACACTATAACTCACTAATTCAAGTAACAATAGTAACTCTAGTAATAAAGATGTATATCTCTAAAGGTATATTTTTAGGATTAAAGAAGATTAAGTTACTTATTTTTAAGAAGTGAAGAGACTGTTTCTGTTCACCTTTTTTTAAAACTCTTAAATCGTGCTTTGGCTCTTATTTTCACTTTATAGAGAAAGTGCAGATAGAGATATTTTAATGGAATCCATTATTTCTGGTGGAAAAATACATGGATCATGCACTTGAGCAAGTATCAGTATATTAAAATTGCCTGGCATGGATCAGTGATATTATTTATGTGTCAGTTCCTGTGCTTTTGAAAAAAGGAATCCAAGATATAGGAAATGGGCAGCTTGCAAAAAAGCCTGCAAAAATCACTGATCAAAGCTCTAAGCAGTGGTGGGAACCTGTAAGATTTTCACTTGTTAATTTTATCAAAATATTTCAGCATGGGGCAGAAAATATACTATCTTCTCTCCTTATGAAATCACTTGTAAAATTTTGTCCCTTTCTCCCTTTTTCCTCTTACACTGATAGTAAGCAAACCAATAAATTCATCTTTACACAGACATTGTTTTTCAAAGTTTGCCCTTACTTAAAAAGTAATGATGTCAGAAACCATTGAAAATTGCAGTAAACTTAGAAATATTCAAATTCCATTTAAAGGAGTGCAGAATTAAAGTCTTGTAGTGTTCTGATACATGCTAGCACAGAAATTGAAATAATAGTAATCAAGTCATTTGGTCAGAGAGCAGTTTTACCGTGATTAAATCATGACATCCTCATGAGTTCTGAATTCTGTGTTGTAAACGGCAATTCTAGTAGATTATAAACTACCCTGAAAATTCTGTGTTAGAGAATCATGGAAGAAAATGGATTAAAAAATATCTGCTAAGATTACAGTAAAATCAGCCTAAAGTGTAGACAACTGATCTGAAGAATTATTCTTCAACAAAAGACAATGAACCTCAGTCTTAGCATTTTGTGAGTCCTTCTATATCCTTCAATGACAGAGGCAGTAAAATTGCATCTGACTGCATCAAGTAAAGGAAGAAAGTCTTAGTATTTTGTAATTTGTAGAAACTTCTTTTCTTAAGTAATTTGTACTTAATTGCATGTTTTAGGACTGCCAGAGACCTCAAATGGCTGCATCAAGGATCTGTTGTGCTAGGAGCTGCATAATATATAATGTATACAATACCTATTCAGGAATAATTTTGGTGTTAAGAACTCCTAATTTTCAAGACAGTGTACTGCAGATATGTACATGTGAACCATGTACTTATAAGATTTTTTTGTTAAATGTACACAGTTCCCCAAAAAGAAGCATTTTTAAAATCTCATAGTCACATCAACGAAATACAAGAACTCTTGGCCCTTCTGATTAGTTAGTTACCTCATTATGAATATCAATACTATTTCCACAAATATTTTAACAGTGCAAGAACAGAGTATTTTATAAATAAAAAAAATTCTTTTTGTTTTTAATGGTCAGTATCTTACTAAAATTATTACAAAATTGGCAGATTAAATAATTTTCTGGATCAATTTGACTAAGTATCTATGGATATGGTTAACACCTTTTTGCTGCTTGTGAGAGGAACACTCATTAAAAATAAACTGTCATTTATAAAGATTCAGTAAATGGTAGGACTGTGGGAATATCATATTTTCTTGAGTAGTACACACCTGACAATATGATCTAATACTTGTAGAATTATTTTTCTAAAACCATTGATGCATCATAGAGCTAAAAATTAAATTTTCTCATTGTTTCCTGTATTTTGTGAAAATTAGTTAACGTACCCAAACTAGCAAATGGATTATGGTATTTTGTATGGGAGTATTTTCTCATTGGAAAATATCTATACAATTTTTTAATTCTGTTTGAGTGACACAGTTGGAGAATCTCTGCTTGAGCTTGGGCTGATGGCCTGTGCATGATAATAATTAATTTTAAATCCTAAATTTTGAATCCTTTAACTTAGTTGTCTATGGGATAAAGAAGAAAATGTAGTTTTTTTGTAGGTGCTTTAGATCAGGAGTAAGCCAATGACTCATCTGAACTTTAGTTCTAAGAGTTATAATCCCATTGTCAAAGAAGGAATTTGAGAAGATGGAGCATGTTTGGGATTTATTCCTAGTTCAAACTCTACCTCTGTAGAGTACCTTAGTACCTTACTAGTACCAAGTAGGGATATTGCTATGAGAGAAGGCTTAAGTGGTGTATGAAATGACCTTCTGCCTGTTGTTAATTAGAAATTAGGGGCACCAAAAGAAAATTTCTAAGTTCAGAGCAGTTCATACACATCAGTGAAGATGTGGCAATTAGCCATTTCAAAAAGTAAATCACTATTTTGTGAAAGGCCTTCTGAGTTTCTGGGAAAACCCCAATATACTTGCAGATCTGTTCATTGCAGAAAATAAGTAAAACCAGACTTGACAAAGGCATAAATAACATGAGATCCTTAGTTCCTCATCTTGGTCACAGAAAATCTAGAATGGGTTGCAAAAGCCTACTTAGAAACAGATAACCTAAGGAAAAATAAGATCACTTATGGAGTCTAAATAGAAAGATAATAATATTCATATTAATTCTTCCAGTATCCAATAGGTGCAATTTAAAATTTATTATGACATATTCATAAAGTATTTTTAAATTTCTTTTGTGTAAGTAATTTGATTATTCATAGAGTGGAAATGATAGAATTTTTTGCAAAGAAGTTTCTACAATTGCAACATACTCCTTCCAGAGGAAAATACTCTGAACCCGTTTCATTTCAACTGGCCAAATGTGGAATCCAGAACTGTGACTGCTGATAGTGAACAAACTGGAAATAATAGAACTTGAATGGCAGGGACCATGGTGATCTTTAGTACATTGTATGTTAATTTTGTTAGGTTTATCTGTTTCTGGTTTTGTGTTTGTATTTTTGTAAATCTAGAGGCATAAGAAATGCAGTTATTCCCTTTAACACTCTAAGTGTAGAGTTCACTCATAAACTATGAAATGGACTGATGTATAGGTGCTCTAGTCTATTTTGCTAATGACCTGTAGGTCATGTCCAGTTAATAAGATGGACAGACACTAACAAAACAGCTTGTGTATCAAATTAATTCCCAAATGAATCTTCCATGACTTGAGAAAAAATTCCTGAAACCTTTAGCTGATGAACTTTTAGTAAGTTAGCTGTAACCCTTCAGAAAACAGGTGCTATAGTCGCAAACTGTCAACTGCATTTTTCTCAAGGGTTCACCAATATTTTCCAATATCATCCCATTTTATTGAATTATAATATCTCCTCTGCATATCAGAGACCTACTACTCTGATAAATGAGCTATGAATCTCCCATTTTTCAGTGAGGCATTTTTTTCTAAAACTTCTTGTTCGAGACTTCTATAAATGTTGAGCAAGTTTCTACTTTTTATCCTGCAGACTATGCTGTTACTGAATTTAGTCTCCCAAAAGAAGGCTTTTCCTCCTACTGAGGTAAAAGCATCCCTTTCATTTATTCATGGGAATCACACAAATTTGCCCAATTTACTTCCTTTTGCTAATTGCACAAGTATTTCCTGTAAAGTTGCTTTTAATTAACCGCTCCAAAAGAACTGTCGGGCTCTTCAGAACAAATCCCATATCATCGGTCTCTAATACAGTTAAAGGCTACAAAATGAATACAATATTTTACACAGAAGTCCAATGATAAAGAGTCTCATCACCTTTCTCTAATGAAATTCCTCATATTCATAGTTACAGTGGTTTCTCTCAGGTTCCTAACTGCAAAAAATTTATTGCTAATGAGCTCTCCACTATTATTCCTATTAGAAGCAAGTCTTAATTATACTGCTTTCCAGTGTTTCTTTTTCTTTGAGTTTTGAAGTAGCAGTCTTCAGATGTATTCATGGCTACTTTCCTTTGCCACTACTTTATGCAAATCTACCTCTTTAGACCCATTTTTAATACATTTCTAACCTTACAGATGCAAGAATTGCCTATGAACTTTATTAGCACATTACTTAGACTTCTAGCTAACTGCTGTGATGTCATAAAGATAAGAAATATTTTATTGCTCTTTTTTGATTGTTTTCTGGTCTGCCTTCTTCCCTGTTTGGTGTGTTTTTTCTTACTCTGATTTCAAGTCCATTTGTCTGCTTCAGATCAGATGTAAGTAGTGCTCACTGATGTACTTACACATAGGAAGGGATGAAATATATAGTTACATTTTCTATTAAAAATTGATCTGATGAGATGATTGTTTACACTCATTTAGAAGTACTAAGTAACATGGGCTAGTCATACTTGTAACTAATCCTTGGGTAAAGATTTAGGTCTGCCATTAAAAAAAAAAAGTAATTACTTTATTCATAGGGCTGGGAACTAATGCAAAAAAAAGTTGTTGCCTGTGTCTAAATATCACCAAAGGCTAAATGATTAGCTTAGTAGTAGAACAAATCAGTAATAAAATTTCATATAATTCTTAAGAAATACACACCATTTCCATTTAGTTTCCTGCTATCTCTTGTATCTTTCTAGGTAATCGGCTAATATACAATTGTAATTGCCAGCCTGTAGGCTTATTCTATTGCTTTCACTTTGTCTTATTCTCCCCCAGATATTATTATCATTATTTTAAAAAGGGTTTACACTGGATTCCTTTTACTACTCTTATAGTACTTAGACCATCTGATGGATAATTGCCAAGAGAAAGCAAAAACCTTTCTTAACTGTGGTCTGACCATTTGAATTTGTAAATTTCCAGAAATTTTAATTTATGTAATTTACATACTTTAAATTTACTCTTCACTCTTTTTCTAGCAGGTAGTGATTTTTGGTTTCTCAGTTTAAGATCATTTCTATATGCTGTCTTTGTGGAAGGGAAATGCAGCCAACTCAAGTTTATTTTAGGCTAGTTGAATCCTAATATATGATGGGTTAAATCCATTTTAACATGCAAGCTGTAAATTCAGCATAGAACACATTCAATAATAAAAATTATACATACATAACTGGGAGGCACATAGAATGACAGTTAAATAAGCAAATGCAAATGAATAATAAAAGAACACATATAAATAAAAGCATAATTTGCATATATTGTAATTAAAACATTTATTTCTCTTTTCAACAGCAAAATTTCTTTTTACATATAGCAAAGATGGGGAAGATAAGGTACATGAGAAAGTGAAAAATGGGTTGTAAATGATCAGATATAAAATTAGAGTCCCATTAACTTGTTATCAGGCTTCACTCAATAGATGCTGCTGCTCTATAGCTAATTGCAAAGAATATATTTGAGCCAAGTACACACCACTAGAAGGTCTACACTTTAGCATGGCTGCTATAGGTTTAAAAAGAAATGAGAGGCAGTTGCAAAACTTTACTTCTGAGCTCTTGCCAGAGAAAGGGTCAAGAATGTTTAGACCACATGGAAAGATGTTTGTCTATGAATAGTTTTTAGGACCCTCCAATGTGTTCAATTACTTGTTCTTTCTAGGTAAATTGTCTCCAACTCAGTAGTTCTCAAACTGTATGTTCTTGTACCCTTTCCCCAAGAAAGTTAATTTTGAAGTCTTTCACTTTCTTACTGCTCTTCTTGCACTCACTCCTAGAACATGTCATGATGTTGGAAATGAGAGTAAAGGACTCATTTACCCTTGTTTCCACTGTTGCACTGCTCTTGTACCCCTCCAGATGGTATACATCAACTTTTCCAAACTGCCGGTATGGAATATCACAATCGCAAATGAAACAATTATTTCTTTCCAAGTCTTCTTGGTCTGGAAAAAAACACCCCAGGAAGTTCTCTTATAGATCTCTTTTATGTCTTTGAAGACTGTTACTACACTCAGCCATCACTTACAGTTTTTCTGGATTCTTGGTTCTTCCAGCATGTTTGACTGCATTCTTCTGGCTACTCTGAAACCTGCCTACCCTTTCAAATGGAACTCCAAAGAAAACAGACTATACTGGCTTATGTCTCGTCAACAGTGAGAAAAACAATGTGAATAATTCTCTTCTGCTTCTTTCTGTGTACTTGTAACAGTGTACTATATAATAACAATATCATAATTATTTGTCATCATTTATCATTGACTATGTTGCTTATGCTGACTAAAACCTGCTTATGCAGTAATGTTGTCTAACCTGTAATTCCACATTTTCTATTTGTGCATTCAGGTTTTTTTGTTTTTTTCTGCCTATGGTAGAATTTAAACTATCAAATTTCAGTAAGATAGGGTATAAATTTACAGCACACTAGCTTCTCCATTCCAGATTCCCCTGTGGATGCTTGTAGCCTGCACTAATGTTGTCTCTGTGCAAAATGTGAAGTAGAGGACATCACAGAGAGCTATACTTACTGCTTAGCAAAGTGTCAGTATGAAAAGTTAGTATGCAGCAGCAAGTGTACTGTAAATTCATGCTTTAGTTTGCTGTACTAATCTGTTTGTATAGACAAGCCCCAAGTGTAGCACTCTGCACTTGTCTCTATTGAATTTCTTGTTATTGATTTCAGACCAATCCCCCACATTTATCAAGATAACTTTGCTATTTAATAAAGCACTTCTCACCTCCCCCTTTTTTCCTTTCAAAGCTACATCAACTTTTCATAGTCTTTCCAGTCTTTAATGATATTATAAATCATTGCAAGATGGCACAGGTGGAGTCTTAACATTGTGAGAGTAACCAAGATAACATTTTTACCGTTACAGTTTTTAGACTACAATCACACTGGTTTAAAGCAATTATTAACTGGGGACTAAACAGGACACTGAAAAAATTATTCACCAGAAGAGATACCTTTAATGTTTTGAGGGAATGAGCTACTTTTATAATTTATCTGCTTTTGGAAGGAAGAAAGGTCATAAACTTTAAGTAGATTCTTGCATGTAAAGTCAAGGCAGAGAAGCATTTCTGTTGGAACCAGTGACAATTAATAAGAGCCTAATTCCTTCTCATATTAATGAGTGAAATAATTCCTTGGAGAATGCTGTTCATAATTTCTTTGGGATTTATGCTGACATTTTTTAATATATTAGAAGTACCTGTTACCTGTGGCCTTTTAGTATGTATGTGCTACAAATAAAAATATTGCCTAGATCTGAGGTTCCATTTTGGGAAAATAACTTTTATATAGCTCTAAGACCAGCTCACACATTTTAATGGACATCACACGTCTAAGAAATGTTAATGGTATCTTCTTGTCAAAACAAGGACTTTAGCTCTCTAAATATTATTTCAGTTTTCTCATCATTAAATTTTCATTATTTAGTTTTAATTTGAATTCGATCCTTCTTTATAAAAATTTAACTGCAAATATTTGTAAAACAAAACCCACCTATGTCTATGCTGTTTTACTTTTAGCCGTCAGCTCTCTGTTTACCTCTGGTTCTAATGTGGTTATCAGAACATATAGAGTGTGAAAACAAATATCCAGGTCTCTTTGATTACTTGCAGGCAGAAACTTTGCCAGTGGTCTGATCAAAATGGGTATGAGGAAGAAGCTGTATTGATACACTGTCCTGTGCTAATAGACCTCTATGATGGGTTTAAATGTGAGAATATCACTAAGGTGATAAATATGCACAGCTTTCAGGCTGAAGGGAGGTAAGTTTATAGAATAAGTGAAGTCAGCTCACACTTGGCTGTAAGAAAGTGCATGAACAAATTTGTAGATCCTGGATTGGAACTGAGGAGATGATTTCATTTAACACAAGTCTAATTTCTGCAGTTTGCTAGTAAAAGAAGTTTTCTTCTTCTTCTTCTCCTGGGGTGTTGTGTCCAAATATGTTGTCTCCAAATACTCAGACTTTTCTTTTTCTTTGAATCAGATCACATGACACCTGCAGTACAAATTGAATTAATCCTCAGTCCTGTATTTCCTTCAAAGCAATGAAAAAAATTCCCTTTTAAAATATACAGGTTTCATCCTCACCATTTCTGTGAGAAACATCTGGTTATATCACTTCCCTAGAATGTGGAAGACATGAATTCTAGATCAAAATTCAGTGTTCCCTACTCTGCCAAATTGTCCACTCTACCTGCATTCCCTAAGGCTATGATTTCTCTTCTTTTCTGTTCTATGTGCCCTGAAAAAACCTACCATTCTGAACACCTCCACAGTTTCAAGAGGAGAAAAGTGTAAGGCTTAGGCATATGTTAGGTATTTATTGTACAGCACTTAAGCAGAATAAAAGCTTTCAAATATGCTGGAGTTTTATTTGAAATTGTAAGAAATATAGGCTTTGCCTTCTCTCCTGATAGACAGCAACTTAACAAGGGCGATTTTGACCTGCATTTTTTGGGGCAGAAGATCTAGCTATTCAAGGGGACTCTTTATTCAAACAGCTAGAAAAGAATAGTATGAAATTTTGGGTTCAGTATCATAAGGACAAGCCTGACAGGCTTCAAGGTGCATTTGTCCTTCTGTGAATCTAAACTCTACAGCTTAATCAAAAAAACAAAGGAAAGACCATTTACATTCCAGTGGAGGAAATTGTCTCTCTCTCTCTCTGTTTATTTGTTCACTGATGAATCAATATACTTAGAATTTATTTGAAGTGTTGTTCACTTTTGGAACTAAAATACCAGTTATTCTCAATTTTCTAACAGCATGAGAGGCATAAATTTACTTATTTCTGGCAGAAATTCTGTCAGAAGAGGGTCTTTCCACCCTTCACTTAGTTATATTTCTGTATAACATCAGCCTAAATAGGAGACAGTGTGGAGTCCCTGCTTTCCAAGGACTATGCTTCTGTGAGGAGGCAACAACTGCAGAGCAGCTTTTCCACGTGGAACTGCATCAGCTCAGGCACCCATGTGGTCTCTCCTCACTAATACTGCTTCCTGCTGTTGAAAGTAAAAAGATAGATTTGCCTCTTTTTCCTACCTAAAAATATCTCTGCATGACCTGTGTGAAGGACCTCACACTTCCCTTTGTCCCCTTCACCATCACTCTAGACAATTATGTAAGGGCTTTTCATTGCACATATTGCACTTGAAGAAAAGCTATTCTGCTGAGACATGACAATATTTTTTTCACTTAAAATTACAGGTCATTGTTTTGGAGTCTCTGAAAAGAGCTATTGAAGAGCATCATTATTGCAAATTTCTTCTTTGTAAGTTTGAACTATCAAATGCCCTTAGTGTACTGAAAAAATCATGTTCAGACAATCTGGGTCATGAAGAGTAGTTTCAAAGGTCTGTGGACTGAAAATAAATTTCTGGTTTCTAAGAGATTTGGCTGTAAACTCTGTCTGCCAATCATCTGAAGTAACCTATCTGGACATCATCTGCAAATGGGTACAGTATGTTTGATTTAAGAGCAGATATATTCATTCTTTTGTGTGTATTTTCAACTATAGAAGGAGATACCATGCTCCAGTATTTCACTGTTTAGGAGAGTTACATTGCACCATTTTCACAGAAGGCATAGTTACAAGGTCAAATTTACAATATGAGGGAATCAAGTCTTCTGAGTATTTTTATTGTGTCTTGGCTTTGGTCTATAATTTCTGGTGTTCTTTGCTTATATAAAAGCATTGACATTATTTGAAGTACTCAGTTTTGAAATGGTCTCAAATGCATATCAGAATGTTCATGTGATATCCAACTTCAAGCCCACCAAAATCTGTGATAATAATTCACTTTGGAGTCTGGATTTTCTACCACAATTTAATGAATACTAATACAACCAAAGGCACCACGCCTATATATAAAGTTGTAATTGTCTCATAGACTGACATAACTGAATCTTCTCAATGAGACAGGAAACTGAATAAATCTGTCCCTATTTTTGAGAGACAATATCTAGTCAGTGGATGTTTTAGTGGTGCCTTTTCTTCCTTATCTTTGAAACTACACACGTCTTCATTGCATTCCCAGGGAACAGATTGTGATCTTAATACTGCAAAAGGAATTCTCCTGCAAAAAGCTGTCTCACTTCAGAGGATTGTAAACAGAGGAATGGAACTATTGGGGTTTTTTTGTGTTGGTCATATGGCTATTTATTTATTGCTTGCTATTTATGACTTACTATTTGCATAATGGGATATATGATCCCATTATGCACCCAGAAACGACAGTCCCTGTCCCAATAACCAGTTAAACAGAGATGGGAATTTGAAGGTGTGCATTATGGAGGATAAAAAGGAAGGTTAGAGATAAAGACAAGGGAAAGGAGATACTGCATAGTGTCTTAAAACTATCTCAGTTCTACTTTATCTTACTGATAGCATAAAATGTAAAATGTGCATCTCCTAATTATTCTCTGAACTGGTCTCATCAAACACCTAATACCTGGTAGGCTTGTAAAATGAGAACCTCAAGGACAAGCACAGTGGTATACAGTAAAGCAACATGCAGGAGAAGAGCAATAGAATAATTATGAAAAAGAAACCTAGCATGAAAACAACACAGAAAAATAGATAACAAAACCTGCCATGCTATTTCAGTAGTTACAGGGGGGATTTCTGTACTGTGCTCCATTATATAGTATAGGTAGATCCTAGGTTTTAAGTATTTTTCTTTTCCACATCTAGCCTCTGTATCTCTTCACCTGAGAGGTACTCCTGACCCAAAGGAAGACACATCTAAGTGTATCAGTTTGGTTTTTGCTGGGTTTTGTTTGTTCATTTGTTTGGGTTTTTTTGTTTGTTTGTTGTTTTTTTTTAAATTTGGTTTGGTTTGGGGTATTTTTTTGTGTGCAACTTAATTACTAATGGCCTGATCTCATCCCAACTGGAAGCTGAACTTCCTCTTTTTATAGTAAGGGACCTGCAAAACATTGTTTGAGTCTCATCCATATTTTCTCTAATGTAATATGTGTCAGTGTTTTGAAATCCTTTCCTGAGATGCTTATCCATATCTTTGCACCTGGCTAACTATGCTGGGCTGCACCCAAAGCAATGGGACCAGCAGGGCAAGATTCTGCCCCTCTGCTCTGCTCTGTCAGACCCCACCTGGAACCCTGCATCCAACTCTGGGGTCCCCAGCACAGAAAGGACACGGACCTGCTGAAGTCCAGAGAAGGAAAACCAAGATGAGTAGAGTGGTAGACTACCTCTTCTAAGAGGAAAGGCTGAGAGAATTGGTATTGTTCAGCCTGGAAATAGAAGGTTCCAGGGTGACCTAGTTGTGGCCTTCCAACTTCTGAAAGGAGTCTTCAAGAAAGATGGAAAGAGACTATTTACAAGAGCATGAAGGGACAGGACGAGGAAGAATGGCATAAAGTCAGAAGAATATCTTTAGATTAGATATTAGGAAGAAATTCTTCACTGTGAAGGTGATGAGGGCACTGGAACAGGTTGGCCAGAGTTGTTCATGCCCCATCCTCAGAAGTGTTCTAGGCCAGTTTGGATGGGGCTCTTAGCACACTGGCCTGGTGAAAGGTGTGCCTGCCCTTTTCAGGGGACTTGAAGCTAGATGTTCTTTAGGATCAATTTCAACCCAAACAATTCTATAGTTCTATGATGATTCTATGATTCTATGACTCTATCATAGGAATCTCCACCACAACTGCACTGCTGTGTGTGTCTTGAGATTTTCTACTCTCCTAATCAAGCTGAGTCAGGGGAGGTTTGGGTTGAATATCAGGAAAAGGTTTTTCAACCAGAGGGTGATTGAACAGGCTCCCTAGGGAAGTGTCACAGCACCAAGTCTGTCTAAGTCCAAGAAGGATTCAAACAATGCTGTCAGGCACATGGTGTGAGTCCTTTTGGTGTCCCACGCAGGGCCAGGAGTTGATCCTGGTAGATTTCTTCCATCTCAGCATATTCTATGATTCTGATTCTATTCTAGCCCAAGACATTTTATAATTTTATAATTCTGACATGGGGCTTCTTAACACCAAAGATTCCTAAGAACCACCTGAGAGTTAGGTGTTTGCTCTGTTGAGCACAACAGTACCTCAGGAATTGTCTAAATGGTCAGAGGCTGTCCCTTCTACATTAACCTGCCCAGTGCTCTAACCTGGTCAGACTACCTTATACCAATAAACCCATTTGAGAAGTAAGAATTTTTAGCAGGGACACAATGGCATACAGACCTGTTTAAATGGCTCTAGAGTCTCAGCTAGTTTTAGTAATGATTTCTGCACTTGAAGAACAAATTTTGCATCATTATCTTCTGGAGCACCTTTTATCAAATTCCAGCAGTGTGTCACTACCCAGGTGACATATAAAATTATTTCATTGCACTAAATTCCACAGAATTGCATGTGGCCTACAGGCAGTAAAAATGCTCTACAACAAGAAAGGATGTATGGATTTTTATTCTTTTAAATTCATATCAGATGTCTTCTATGAAACCTGCTCTCTTTATTGATAAGCAGAAACTGCATGAATTGATTAGCAACTTCTGAACCTCAGAACTGCTGGATATTGTGGTTCGCTGACTACATGTGTTATTCTGGGGCAGTTTGAAACATATCATGTAGACAACACAGTAAACTGCTCACTTATGAGTTTGCTAGTTTCTTTTTAATCACCATACATATAATTTTCTTTTCTGAATTCATTCCACTTACACTAAACTTGCTGTCTATTATCTATTGCAGTCCTTCTGATTATTTGAATTTTTAGTACATTTTGTGGCAGAAACCACTACAAAGCCTGAAAATATTTCCATCATTTATGTATTTCCAGAGAACTTGAAGTCATTTTCTTCTAATGCAAGTTTTCTCTTTCATAGCCCTAAATAATGTTTGCTATGCTTTTGACAGCATACTAATTTTACTTATAGTATAAGAGCTGCTGTGACTAAGCACACTGTCAGTTTTGTAAAAATATTCAGTACAATCCACATTTGGGTATGGGTTTTTTTGATATATACAGTCTAAACACTCCATTTCCATTGAAAATCTTCTTTCGAAAACATATTTCAGTTCATTTCACACTGTGTTAATTGTGTAACACACTGTAACCATTACCTTTTACCAGCCACAGTTGCTCATCTAATGGGAAATGATGACTTTAACAAGGAATTATTAGATCTGTTTGATCAGAGAATGCACATGTGGACAATGGGAGCTGCTGGCTGGAACATGCACCATTTTCTCCCCCTATGAGTACATAATTGAATTACAAGTCTCGTTTTATGATGGAAAAAAGTGTCAGTAAGCCTTGTGCTTTATAACTAGCCCTGCTGACTTGTAATTTGTACTTAACATTGCTAAATATATTTAGAACATTCAGTGTTATCTCAAACCTAGTTAAAAATACATCAGATGGAACAGGTGAGTAGGTAGACAGAACTCTTTTTGTTGTGTGTTAGAAAATTTTTGTACTGTTTTCTCATTAAATACTGCTACAACTATAAAATTAGTTTTGTTAAAATTAGGAGGAACACAAGCAAGTTTAACACTCTATGTTACGAGAAAATTGTTTCTTCAACAGTGCTTCTTTAAATAAGACTTTTTCTGTCTTTGCTTGCAAACTGAGAGACTTATATTCATGAGACAGATGTTTCATGGGAACATAAACCCTGAATGTTTAAACCCTGAATATTTAACTTCACCGTTGCTTTCCATTCCTCACTTGTGGAACAGCAATTATTTTTGTTCTAAAATTTCAGATAGAGATGTGAAATGCCATTATAAAACAACTTGGGAACCTGAAGTCCAGTTCTCATAAGTCACAGAGGGGTGCCGGAGTTTTTGGATATCCACCCTGTACTGCTGTGAGCAGAAAACTCTATCCTAACTGAATTTTTTTCCAGTCACCAACTGTACCACTCTCTGCAGGGTTCTTAGGCCAACCAACCATCCCATTTTGAGAAAGTAAATACACATATTGGAGTGGACCTGGACTGATGTGACTACCTCAGGACCCAAGAAAGTACCTGTGAGACATCCCATCACAAGTTACAGCTGTAGCTCTAAGTCTCCCTGACAGTCATTTGCTAGGTCTTTCAAAATAATTCAGGCTCCCAAAACAACAGATTGGTGCTTAGATTCATGGTATTGGCACGGCTGCTGTTTTCACAGCTATAACTACAGCCCAACCTCCCAGGTGTCCAATTCAGTTACGTGTATAGTCTCTTGCAACTGGCTGCTTCACAGCATCCAAAGCACTGCTGCAACATTCCCTACTGATTAGCTGCTTGGAGCACTAGCTCCAGACTTGAGGCCTTGAAGATGGACTATTACAGAGGCTGAGAACATCTAGTTTGTGAATGATATATAATTCACATAAAGTGCCTAACGCTTTCTATCCTGTAAACCTTGTAGCAGAAGGGCCAGATTAAAGCCCTTAACAGCTGGAACATCTGCATAAACAGTCAAGTGACACCAGCTGTGTCTGAAAGAGGTACCGCAAATGGGAAGAGACTGAGAAACCTAATTTCATGTGAGATGCACAGTGGGAAAAGTTATCAGTCTTGGTGCTATCAAATCCAGCTCCTTAGTCCTTCCACTTTGTTCTCTTCCTCTCCACTGTGGTGGATCCTGGATGCCTAAACAGCAGCTCATTCAAATCTGGTTAGCACTGGGAGTTTGATCAGCTAAAAGACTCCTAAATACTTTAAAAAATGGGGCCCATAGACTTTTATAAAAAACTGTGCTCTCGCAGATGCATATACCCCCAGCTGGCTCTGTGGATGTCTTTTCAGATAAATGGGAGGCTCCCTGTGGCCTGCAGTGCATACTAAACTTTCAGGTTGGCCCAGGTCATAGAAATGGTGCTCAGTGAATGCAGATCCTGCAGCATCATGAAGTCCTAAGAGTCAAGTTGCACCTGTGTGGTGGGATCTAGCTGAATTGGGCTTTGCATGCCCATGGAAGGATGGTAGTGCTGAACTATGAGCTCAGTTCCTTCTCTCTCCTGTTTTTTTTATTCCTCACACTCCCCTGGTTTCACAAACCCCTATTTTCCAAAACTGGTCTTGAAAGCCCTTACATACTTTTGTTGGTTAAAAAAAAACAGGTGGGAATTAAACTCCAAATAAGCTGCTCCCCTTCCCCTCTGGTGAGAGAGAGAGACAGAGGGCAGAAACTATGGGTTGAGATAACAATTTGCTGAAAACAAATAGCGATGGAATAAGAAACACACAGTAACAGCAATAATATTGATTTAAAAAGTATGCAAAAGAAAAGGTGCTTTACACACAAAAGATGTTTGCCATTTCAATTCTGCATGGCTGCCAAAACAAAGACAAGTCGGCAGAGGCTCTCCACACCTGATGTTCCCCAATTCTATGCCCAACACAGTGAAAAATAAGGATGGACAACCCCTCCAAAGGCTGGATCATCCATATGACACTTCATTGCCCACCTCTGGACTGCTCCATTCCACTGATTTAATTCCATGTGGTGCTGCTGCTTCAGAACTGTCTGCTTGGCTCTGCTGGACTCGGCTGGGGCTCAGCTCAGGCTCATCTCATTGCCACTTCAGAGCTGAGTCTTGGCTGATTTGTAGCTTTTTGGAGATGTGCCATGGATCAGATGTATTTGCTGCCTGGAGCTGAATTCTCTGGGGGACAAGAAGAGCAGCAGCAGGAGAAGTACAGATTCTTCAGTGCTGGTCCTGGCAGCTTCCCTTGTCAGGGCAGTTCCATTAACCTAAATGGGATCAGCCTTGGATGGATAAGGCCTCCAGAATACATGACTCCATCCTCTCTCAGGCCTCTTAACCTAGACCTATGAGCAAATGACTAGCAAAGTATTTTGTGAACTGTTAAATTATTATTTGAATCCTATTCATACCAATATGTTAGTTTGCAAAGTATTTGACTAATTTCAGCAGACCTAAAAAGTCTACATCTGTTCAATAGCAAACACTTCTGACTTTTCGGTGCCTCAGGTATGTATGCAAAATGAAGCTTGTTAGAAAGACAATCTATGTATCTCAACAGTTTGTTTACAAAAGCCCCAAGATAGATATCTAAAATGATATATTCTGATATCAGTTCTGATTTTAAATAAGACAAAATCTCACACCTACCTCATAATGAGTGTTCTGTTATTAGCAATTCATGAAATCCTGTACGAAAAGGAAGTACCTGACATTTCCATATTCACTGAAGGCAGCAGTTAGTGGAGTCAAGCTACCTCATTGTTCTCTTTCCAGGATACTATGCTATCTTTTGAATATAAAGATGATCTAAAGCCATTCTGAATACAGTAAGACGTTGTATTTTTCTCAGAAATTGGTATTAATTTGATACTTCCCTCACACTCTGCACTGGCTTTGAGATTCACTGCCACTTAGAATATGCCATCAGAAATGTCACTGCATTTCTGGGTAGCTTTTTTTAAGCTTTGATTTCTCTTCATTATACTGTTATTTATTTAACTTATGTGATGGAACACTGCTAAATTGGACTTTGCTTACATTCCATATCATATTGGTTTGAATTACTATGCTCAAACCTCCCAGTAAGCAAAAGCAAAACTGGAAGATAACATTCTTGATAAGATTACAATCCCCCTAAAATAAGTAATATTAAAATTGACTTCCTGAATATAATCAAGAATTTGTCTTGTTATCTTTAATTGATCTCCCTAGAAAGACAGTATAGACTGCAAATGAGATTGCAGTACATTACAAATCACAGAAATAATATAAAATCAGAGAGTAAAGCAAAATAGCAATTGGTGCCTATCTTGGCACTTAAAAGTTATAACTTGTCTCTAACTGACAGGAGAGGTCAGTCCTGTTATTTGGAAGAGAAAGTAAAATAAGACATCCAGGGCAAGACAAAATTGTGTATTAAATGTAAAAATGTTGAAGAATGTTTTCCTTTTTTTGTGGGTGCTGTTAGACCTAATAAACTTATGAAGAAAATCTGGAACAAAAGCAACACTTAAAATGTGTTCTTAGGCGTTACCAATCACAGTAGATTCAAGATACTTGTCTCATTGCTGCCTTTATTTGAGATAAGTTAAGCCATTTTAGCTTCCTGCTGCATTTTCTGTAAGGCAGTAAGATGGAATCCCAGATTCCAGCTATTTTAAATGTTTGCAACCTGTTGGACCAATGGTTTGTAGTTAGGTGTTTGGAAAGTCCCTCAAAGTCCATTCTTTTATGAGGTATGTGCACAGTCCTCTAGCCTTTGCAGTCATCACCTCTCTTGAAGTGGCCCAAGATACACAGTCAGTGGTTGATCCCCTGTGCACTACTGCCCTTGCACAGATTTGTCCAGCTCTTGGCTTTCTCACATCATCATTCCTTATAGATTCAATAGGATATCTGGTGCCTGTAGGATCCCAGTTCCTTGGAGACCATCATGTGCTATGTTTCAACATGTCCTTTTAATCTCTTCAGCCTGCTCTTTTCCAGTTATTATTTCTGTATCTGTACCCACAGATACCTAGAGAAATTATTCACACACTCACAGGGAAGGGGTGATTCCTTTTTGTTCACTAAAACAGGGCAACCTGGATAAGTGCATATGAGGAAGATGGTGAAGAGGCTTTCCTCAGCAGCCTGAAAAGAAATGATAATCAGGTTTATGAAATAGCTTTCAACGGTGCTGACACTTTCTGCGAATCCTGTTTTTGCTAATTCTCTCCAGTGAAGTCAAGGCTGAAATTTATATTTATAAGCAGTTTTACCTTCATGTGTATGTTGATATTCCTGTGACTATATTGTGGGTTATATGTAGTTACTTCAATTATTTTATTTTTTATAATATGCTGTGTGTTGCTGTATGTGTAGGTATATAAAAACATACAGATATATGTGTAAATGCACAGTGGAATATTTTTGATTAGTAGTATGTTTTAAATTAATGAATTCCCTGTCTTATTGCAAGTAAGTCATAATGCTTAAATACTTGGTACTGTATGCTTAATATCATTATTTGTGATCTGTGCTAGTTGAGCACTTAAACTCCTCCAGCCTGGCCCCCCACTGTATTAAGTATTGTGCAAACCTCTAAATCAGCTGATTTCTTCTGCCTATGTGCCATCAGTAATGGTTCTCCATGGATAAAAAGAATAATGCTATGTTCAGTGTATCTCCATATAATTCTAAGTGCAATGCAACCACACAAATTACTCATTATCATACTCGGCATTTCTGTTAGATCTAGGATTAAAGGATCATTGCAAAGTTCAGAATGGAAGGAGTATTCTGTCCATGGCTAAGAGCTCAGCACAAGATACCCATGGCTTTATCCAGTCTTCAAAATCTGCAAGGACAGAGACTACCTAAACTCTCTGGGAAAACTTTGCTCATTCATTCTCCTTTCATGGTAAAATTTTCTTTTTCCTTACATTTAGGCTGAACCCCTGTTATTTCAATGTATGTTTATGTCATCCTCCCACCTCTGTGAAGAGCCATTCTTGGTGTCCTCCTTGTAGGTTCTGGAATTCATGTTCCCCGTGAAGTTCTCTCTTCTCCAGGCTGAGAAAACCCAGTTCCTTCTGTGACTGTAAGATAAATTTTTGTGAATAGCCACGAAAATCTTGTAGAAATCTCCACAGACAATATATTTTTAATATTATTTGACTTAAAAATCGTTTTTTGTTGAGTCTGTGTTGTCTGATTGCTGTGTGATTCATACTCCCATACAATGCAATGTGCTGGAAGGTCAAATACTGCTAAAATAAATATTTATCTTAATTTTATTTTGAATTATAAGGAGACTTGAGGGAGAAATTTAGAATGGTGAGAATAGAGAGCTATTGTTTTATTGTTTCTCATAGTTATGAAAACCATGAAATTATAGAGTATGATGACTGACAGGAATGATTACCATCCAGAAACAGCAAAAGGATCTTTAAAGGAAAGAGGTGTAATCTATACCTGAATGGTTGAAAGACATTACAGGTCTGTCAAAAAATCCTACTGTCTCCATGATGGAAAAAAATCTTAGATAAAACAGACAGCATTTACCACAGTTTGTCTACGAGATTCCTCCAGGAGAATTTTGAGACAAATTTCAGAATACTTCAGCTGGTACACTCCAAATATTTTTAGGTTCTAGTTTGAAATTATTATTCAGCAAATATGTTTTTTTTTCTTTCTGATTCAATAACAAAAGAACTAAAATTGATTATTCAAACCAATTAATAATTCTTTCAAAAATTATTTGTATCAAGTTACTTGATTTAAAAAAACAAAAATAAACTCACTGTGCAAAATACCCAGAGAAAAAATTCTCTCCCTTGAAGAGGTCAGGATCAAATCGAAAATGGGTCACAATGAATGCAATAAACAACAATGCAGGGGGAAGAAAAAATTGAAAGGAAAGGGATAAAAATGTGTGATCATTTCCTGCCTTGCCACACTGACATGCACAGAGCTTGGGAGTTACAAATCATGTGGAAGTTTTGCCTTGTTTTATGTCCCTGACCAGAAGCTTCATTTCAAGTCAGTATGTAAACAAAGTAGTGTAGGTAAAAGTGATACATGTTGATCCAGAGGCTCTGGGCTGTAGCTGTGACTAAGGTATTTCCTGACATGCACTGTGCAACTACTTTTTTTCCATAAGAGTTCTGAATAAGTAAAGCCCTATAAAGGTTCTGAGTGTTTACCTCTAATATCAATTAGAGAATTTATTTAGTGCTGTGAAAGCATTTCCATTTTTCTTTCTTGCCATCTGCATTATTTCAGTCATCTATTGAACTGGACCACTTTATTTTTAACATCATCAGTGTCCTACAATCAAGTCACAGTTCACTGCAGTTCTTGGGTTTGTCTCTATTCTTGTATTTAAAAATTGCTAGGATTTATTCTTTATGGTCTGTACAATTCATGAGACTTTTACACTCAGGATGCATTAAATTAGTTTCGTATCTTTGTTCTGGAAATGCATTTAAAAATAATATCCTGGTTTTGCTTTTATATCTCAATGAAATTTTTGTAGAATGACCAGTCATAATCAAAGAAACTTCCAAAGTGAGTGATAATGTTTTTGGTTTGCATGTGAATGTCACCCTTTATCAGAAAGCTTAAAATGCACATTTGATCATAGAAGATGAATAGTCCTACCATCAAACTACGACAATGGACAAAGTAAATATTGGAAAAAACCTCCAAGTAAGCCCTTCCTGGAAGGGGTCATTATAACAGGTAGAGGAAACACAAATCAAGTTGTGCAGGTTCTGTGCTAGACGGTTGAGTGGTGCAGTGTGGATGGACCACAGAAGAAAAAAAGGACAGGGATGACACTTCACTGCTCCTAAAAGGCATTTGAATGGTGTCTATGCAAAAGAAGCAGAGGGTAAGAGGATAAAATCTGTGACTGATTTCCAGTTTGACTTGAATCCGTGGCTTGACCTAAGGTTGCAATGGTACTCCAAATTGAACTTTAACTGTGTCTTCCCTGAAAAGCTCTGGCAGGCATTGGGTCATCTTTGTTAGCCTTTGGGGTATATTTGGATGGATAAAGAGGCTCTTCTGTTTAATTGTATTAGTTCACTTGATTTTAGTTAATGGCATTGCGGAGCTGGGCTAACATATCTGAAGTCACGTTAATTGACCACGTTGTCATGTCCCTATCCCTGATGTTTTCTCCTGAGGCTAACTGAGCCTGAAATGCAGTAGCCTATTTTGTCAAGGGCTTTTTAATTGGGTTAAAGTCTTGAGCAAGCTGCACTAAGAGTTCTACATAGAGTCTGAATGGAGTGCATAAATGAATGCAAAACTTTTGCAAACCTTTTTATACTGGATGAATTTCCTTTCAAAAATCTCCCTCTCAGCTAAAGAATTAAACGTAAAAAACTAATCATAATTCTGATGATTAGTTGCATTTTAGAATAGCTGGTAATATGTAAATTGGTTTCAAAAATTAGGCTTCTGAAGGGAAACTTTGATTAAATCCCTAGAAACAATAAATCAGCTATAAAAATAAGCAAAGTAAAACTTCTTTTTTTTCCCTTTATGGATGCCTTGTTGTGTGGGAAGTAGCACAGATATAATATTGGCATAAGACAGAGAGATAGCATTTACAAACACACAGAACTACTTTATGAGCACATATTGTAATAAATCAGTTGTTCATTGGACTCTGAAAATGATAACATAAGTGAAAACAATTCCTTTAATTTCAAACAGCATTATCTTTAGCAAAACTAGTTCAATGATTTTGATTTCATTTTTAAACAGCCAAAGCACATGGTAAATGATTGATAATAAAGATAATGGAAAGGTATCTTAAAGTGATCTCTTTATTTTCTTTGATAGAGCAGCTTAGAAGGAATACATTTTTAGAAAACATCTAATAGCAGCCATTTTCAGTTATATCTAGATTAAATCATACATCTTCATTAATTTCCCTGTTAACTGTTCAAAATTAAACCCACATTTTTCTTCAAGAGCACCGAAGTCTGAAATCACCTGTGAATTACTGCCATTCACATAAATTTTATTAAAACTTGAATATCCTTCTGCTCTGACAACAAAGATGACAACGATGGATAAGGTAACTTAAGAAAGGTGTAACAAATGAAAATTGTAGTTTTGGTTCCTTAAATGACCTTTTATTTCCAGTGTTTATTAGAATGTTGAATATTCTTTTCCTGCATTGGAAATATACAGAATTTTGTGTGAAATTAAGAAAATGGCTTGTTTCAGGTGTCAAGCTTAGAGGATTTTTTCTATGCTGCAACAAGGTCAGTGCAATCTAGTGTAGGCCATAAAAAAAAAAAAAAAAATCTCAGGAAGTCCTTTAACACCGATTTTACATAATAACATTTTTTGTGAAATAATTGATATGGTCTGGGAAAAGTACTGGTAAACCCATGCTAATCTTTTCTAGATGGGGAATAATGTAAGAATATAAAGCACACTAAACTTTATATCAAATGATGTTGTCATGGTTTGAGAAACACCAGGCACCCGTGAAAGTCTGTCACTTACTCCCCACTGCAACTAGACAGGGGAGAAAATATAATGAAGGGTTCCTTGTTTTTATTTCTTCTTAAGCATGTTATCACAGAGGCATTGCCACAATCTCTAATTGTCCCAGCCTTGGCCAGCAGCATATTCATCTTTGCAGCCATCAGGGATTGGCTCTGCCAGACATGGTGGAAGCTTCCAGCAGCTTCTCATAGAAGCCACCTCTGTGGCCCAACCTGCTACCAAAACCCAGGCCGTGCAAAACCAGCACAGATGTAATCAAGGTAAATCTAAATAGTAGTATTTAAGTAGGCACATTTTTTTCATGCTTCTTGGTATTTCTGCCGACTTTTTTTTGTTTTTTTAAGTCTTGTCTATATTTACCTGAAGTTCTATTGTTCTAGTTGAATCGATTTGTACTTAGATAAGTTAGGTGGAATTTTCTGGGGAAAAAAGAAGTCTGATTTCTGTGCCAAAGTTGTTGTTGTTACTTATTGCTAGGTCTGTCAGATCAGCTGAAAATTATAAGACACCATAAAGAGTTATCTCACCAAAACTAACAGACTCAGTAGAATTCATTTACATAAGTGGAATGGAGGGAAAATTTTTGTCTACTAAGAAATGGGATACAAAAATCTAGAGTGGACTGGAAACAAGGACAGAGTAGAGATAGAAGAATGAGATCATTAGGTCAAGTCCTTCAATCAGCTAGTCTATTTTTCAGATCCAGGCTAACTCACTGACAAACGCACATTATTACTCTTCAATCACACCTCAAGTCTGCAAGCCTCTTGATGCCTGGAAACTTTGAATTGTTTTGCATGATTTATGCAGTCACATTTCAACTTAAGAACTGTAGTCTGCTCAGCAGTCATTATCTTACAGAAGTAGATGCTAGGGTTAAAGGCAGACCAATGTCATCCTATTTTTCACATAGATTTTTATTTTAATTTCTGAAGTCTAATCTCTTTGTAAAAGAAGTAATATTAAAAATGCTATATGAAAAATTATGTAGACAGAACTAAATCTGCATAACCAAATTGAATTAATTAGAGAAAGTCTTTATATTGAACACTAGGATTTAATATGGCTTTGAGGCTATGTAATCTCTAAGAGATAATGGTTTTGAAAATAGGAGGATTATTTTCTAGTTTGAATGTGTAAAAATATTATAAATAACTCCTGCAAACCCCCCAAAATGCCAGTCATCTAAATGGTTATATATCTACACATTCATGGAGTAGAATGAGACAGAAAGGTCCATGTGCAGATCCTTTGTCTACGGCCATTAGTCATCTCATTTGGAAAACTGAACCTGAATCATTTTTGTCTGGCAGCTCTTACGCAAAAGATCACAGCAATAATATGAGATGTTGAAATGCTAAAAAGTCATCCTCTCAGGAGGGTTTTGCCAATTAGGAAAGGACTGAGAAACCTTTGTTACAAGAGGTAACGCAGTGTGATTCAGGATCAGAAATGGGAAAGAAAGGTGGAAAGAGGAACAACAAAGAAAAGAAACAAAAACATATAAGAGATATTTGAGAAAAAAAATATAAAAAGGTTTCAACACTAGTCTAGCTGGTTGTATGAACTGAAGTGTGGAAGCTGGTCTTGATCTTGATCATTGGGTGGCTGCACTTTGTGCAGCTGTGCAGGGTGGGGATTGGGCTGATGGAAATGAAAAGCCATGAGTGAAGGTGTCGAAGAGGAGCCCATAATAGGAGTCTGACGTTGAGTCTCTATTGAATGCCCTTTTGTAGACTACTACTGGTAGCCTTGTACCCAAATACTTCGAAGTTTTGTGTGGATTATCTGCCAAATATTGTGAGGTAGGGAGATATTATTAGCCCTTGAAGGAAGACCAACACAAAAATAAAAAAAAGCTGATTGTTATGTCTAAGGACATAAGCAGAGTTAGTGGCAAAGGAAGAAATTGACCCCTATGTCTCCTGCTTGGACAAGGATTGTTCCCTTTTCCTGAACTTTGAACTTTGTCTTGTATCTTGTGACAGTGATGTACATCTTTCAGAAATCTGCCTCTATCTCTGCTTTAAAGTGGAACACGATAACCTGATTCAGACAACAAAATTATTGCTATTGAATTTCAGACAAATTTTTAATTAACGCTTTTTATTGTGTGGAGACACTTCAGTACAACAGCAAAGAATTCTCATGGATAAAACTGAATAAAGATTCAGATTAGGTGTCTGTAGTGATATGACTGACTATGCAGTCAATATGCTCTAAGATTTAACTTCTCATCCAAGCCATAGCAATTTGGCATTAATTAGTGCATTTATAGTTAGAAGAATTTCCCTGACGATGCTAGAATCTAGACAGACTGTGGCAACACAGACAAGTGAGCAGCATCCTGTTACATAACAGAATAAAATCAAGACCAGAGTAAAAGTCAGGCCCCTCTGAAGACCCTAAGAACACAGACCATGCTGCTTTCCTATTAAGTTTTAAGAATAAAACATCAGCCCTACACAGGCAGTTGTGGAAAACAATAGCTTCCCAAAGCATTACTGCTTTCAAAATATGATTAGGATCAATCTCAGAACAGGAACTGAGTTCTCAGCCTAGAATAAACTGAATCCTATCAGAGTCCTAAGTCAGACAATATGAGTTCATTGTACCACTGACATTCATGTGGGTATGGACATTACATTAATTTAACTGCAAAATTCTTAACTAATTGCAGATTTGATTAACCTCATAAATATTTTCTTGCAAAAACTGGAGCACTAAAGTCACACATCCTTCTAACACTCAGTGCTTCATTCTTATTGTTCCAAATAGAGAAAATTATTTCTTCAAGGCCGCAGTTGTGACTTACTGCTGCTGGAAACACCCTGGTTTCCATTTGCTGGAAATACCCTAGATTCCTTGTTTTAATAAGAGATATTTTTTTTTTCAGTGAGAAAATAAAGCTATGAAATAGAGAATTGTCTTTGTATGAAAAAATGTTTTGAAATATCTGTGAATTATTATTATGTCTCTTTCCCCCTATTGTGTTTTTCAGTATTATTATTTAAAAATTCATTATTTTCCCCATAAAATATTGCCAAATATAAAAGATGGGAGAAATTTCATCAGGAATATTCCTTTTTATATTTGAAGAGGGTTAGTATTTTTTATTTTTCACTTGTAAGTTCCCTCCTTAAACTTCTGTGCTGTCCATTCAAGAAGCAGGAACTATACTAGGAATCCTGGATGAAAAATAATCATGTAGCAGAAAAGATGATACAGTTCAGCCATTACTGTGGGTGACAGAGCTACATGTAAAAGCACTTTTTGAAATGGTTTTGAATAGCAAGAACACTCTGTGAGACCAAAATAGGTTTATATGCAGTTCACAAAACTCTGTCAAGGCTACAGCCATGACTGTGGATTATGGTACCTAAGCCTATTGCCATTCTTGCTGTAAGCTGCTCTCCTTATCTAGTTGTAAAAGCTGCAGTCCTTCTGTGGTGCTTAGTGTGTTAAGCAGGCAGGGAATTATTTCTGGAAGTTGGATGGCAACTTGGTGCAGTAGCACTGGGAGCTTATATGTGGCCAATACACAACTGCAGTTCCTTTCTTCCTGCACATGTAAGCAGCACCTGAACTGCTGCGTGCGCAGCACGAGCTCTCCCGCATGTGTGACATGACACCAAGCTGTGTGTCTGCCAAGTAATGTGATAAAACCATGTCCACCCTTTGTATGACAAAAGTGGGAATGTAGATACATCCAATGGATGTGGAAGGGAAGATTTTAGTCATTACATGAACTCTGTACCTCTGTGCTTCTTTTGGACACAGACATTCGGACCCTGTGATCCAGCACTACCTCCCTTAAGTAAATCTGGCGGAGCTTCATACATTATCCAGGTAGTCCAGAGGCTTCTTTGCATAACTCTTCTACAGTCAGGTTGCTTGATGGAGACAAAGCAGATGAAGCTCTGAGCTTAGCATGGCCAATCCTTGTTTTCTTCGTTTGAAATAAATCTACCCCATCATTTTTGAATATTTAAGGTAAAAGGAAATTAGTTAGGCATTTAAGATAACTATTCCATCAAGCTAATGATCTGTGAATGAAGCAGTATTCTAATGAGCTCCTGAGTGGCTGAATTAAAGATTCAGGGACTGGGGGCTCCCAGATCAGCTTGTAATACTGTAAACTTACAGTTGTCCAAGCATGCCCTGCAACAAGTCACTGCTGTGGTCTGCAAAAAAATAAATGGTTGTTATTTCTCGTGTCACATGCACAATAGACATGCAATATCAGGCATGATCAATATTACCTTTACGTGCTTTGCATAACTTAATTGATATCACATGATACAAATTTTATATTTTTAGTCCAAAGGTTCTGCCCTTTGAAAATAGGGACTGTTGGAATCATGAGGAATTGGATTTTAGGGAAAAGAACTCTGTCTTTTTTATTTCAAAAGTAGTGAAATAGAATATTTATAGAAATTTAACCAAATAAGCTACATTGGTGGCAAAAAAAAAAGGATTTGCACAAAATTTAGGTGTCTAAGAACTGGATATTTAATTCAGAATTAAACACTTGACACTTGTCACAGCAAATATAAACAAAAATAGATACAATTAATCTGATCCATCATGTTAGGGAGATAAATAATTTTCTAGAGGTGCCTTCCTTTTTCTCTGCTGTTGATAGCAGAATAATGGGGTGACTAGCTCAGCCCCATAATAAGGTTTGGCTTCCTTAGAAGGAGAAATGAAACCCCCTCTCCTTTGATGAGTCTCCTAGTTTATACCAGAGGATGGATCAGCTTCACAGCCCTCTCCAGACTGACTTGTTCCAGCTAAATAGTAGAACTGAAAAGCCATCTGTTGTGAGTTTGAGATTTATTCTTTTCTCTTTTTTTTTCATCTTTCTTATCACTATTAAAGTATTATTTTGGAAATAAAGTTCTAGCAGGATAAATTGTTTATATAGATCTGATCTAAATAACTTGGCGGAGACATATCCTTTTGGAGTAGAAAATCTGATGTCCAATCCCTCTTTTACCATAAAATAATGAATACTCTAACTGTGCAGCATGGTGACAGCTGTGAAGATCTGCTTTGTTTTTTAAAAATCCAGACTTCCATCTTTCTGAGAAATGTAGAAGGAAAGTAATCTCTGTTTTTTCACAGGCACATTACTAGAAGTGGAAAATTATATTTGGCATGCATCTTTTCCTTATCTATTACTCAAAATTATCAAGAAATACCTCCTTACTTTAAATTGGGCAGAAAAAAAATTATGGAGCCATTTTTAATATTCATTATTATGTCATAAATTATCTTGGTTTTCCAATAGAATATGGTTATTTCTAATTAAATGTTTTCCAGCTACTGAAACTATAGCTGCATTTTTCTTTTCAAGCAAAACATAAAATGCAACAATCCTTGTCATATTCAGGGAACTTACAAGCTAGCTGGTCAGATCCTGCCATTTGGTCTTTGCTTTATTGTTCTTTAGGTGCCAGTTATGGTCAATCCATTATGTTTAAATTGTTGGCCATCACTGTCTCCCTCTTTTTCAACTGACAAGACACAGCAGGAGAGGAATTTCAAAATGTCTGGCAAACTCATTACTCCTCATAACTACTGCTGTGCTCAGCTAACTGGAGTTGTGGCAGCATAAGCCTTAAATGGCTGACAGCATACTAAACATCATATTCATTAGCTCTCTCTTTTCCTTTTTTTTCCCACACTTTGTTTTTTCATTTTCTATTAAATATGCTCTCAGAAGAAACTTTCAGTCACTTGAGTGACCAGCAAATTAAAACAAGGTATTTCAAAAGAAAAACTAAGGTAACAGGATTTTCTTACATGAAAGTTTACATAACATGTTACATACTGTAGAAGTATATTCTTATGCTGCCATTTTTTTTCACTTCCAAGTACTACTCAACACATAGATTTAAAAAGCCACCATGCATCAGGTTTGGGGATAATAGTAGAGACTCAGCCTCCCCCTTCTGTGATTGCATTTTGGAGTGATGTACAGCTGATACACATTCTGTGGATAAATCTCAAGATCCAGGATGTATCAGGATTCTTGTCTAGTCCATACAACAAAACTTTCTGCATTTGTAAGATGCACATTCTGTTCAATGTCTTTTTTCCCCAGAAAGGGGTGGCTGTATTGAGAAGACATTAAGAATGCATTGTATATGTTTTCTAGGGTATGTTTTCTGCAGAGTCCAAATGCAGAGACTTTTTGATCACAGACAGGAGAACGAACCCTAGCTCCCTACATGAGATGCAGACAGTCTCCATCATTATCAGAAACTGCCAACGTGATTAAAGAAATTGAAAGGACTGAGGAACTTTGTGTCACAATAATCTCGAAGACTCCTCCAGGAGTCCTATAAAAATGAGTTTTTCAGTAGCCCCAGAGAGGTCTGAACAGACCAATGCTGACAATCACACCTTTACCACACCATCCCTCCCAGATTTCCTATTGCCTGCCTTATGCTTTAGATTTCACACATTTGATGACTTTATGATGGTGCAGTTCTGTGGGTCCAAATTTTGTTCTCTCCAAGCTACATGCTTCTCCCAGTAGAGAAGGAACACTGAGGAAACTTGGTATCTCAAACTTCTCTGCCACTGGGGAATTAGGATTTGGTAGTGCAGGTGATAGCACCATGTTAGGGTAAAGAGAGGAAGAAATATCCCTTGCTTAAACAAAAGTTCCTTTTGTTATCTTTGCTGACTTGGTAGGTTAGCTTAGTTTGAAAGATGCTCTTGGCAAGTGTGTTTAGGGAGATACTTCTGAAGTAATTTAAGCTTTCCTTTCTCAGCAGACTTGTTATGAGTTTATGCAGTGATACCTAGGTAACTCTTTGGCATTTTGGAAATGTTTGGATGTGAAAATTATAAAATTTTCATGTTTAAAAATGCTGATGGAGAAATTCCATGAAGTTTATTACATGTGCAGATATATGTAGATGTAGATGAAATTTAGGGAGTTGGAGTCTCCAACTTAAGCATCCCATATGATGGGTATGCTTAAGATACTGACAAAACAGAACAGTTCTGAGGTTTAGAAAAACACATTATCAAATTCTTTCATTAAAACCTCCACAAGTTATTAGTTATCATCCCTACATCTACATCACTGCTAGTGTTCAATATTTTTTTTCATATATGAGTATCCTTCTAATGTATTTGGCATTATATTCTGCCTATTTGCAGTCCCTTGTGCTTATTTTGTGCTTTAATTTGTTTTTCCCTGGATCCCTTCTACATTAAACCACACACATCTTTGCACCTTTGGTATCACAATGTTCACATACTGATGTAAAATGCATATACAGAGTGTCTTATAGCCTATGGTACTGCAGTTTTACAGCCACTGTCTTGGCTGAAAATTGAATGAAGGGGCTTATTCATTAACCAAAAAAAAAAAAAAAAAAAAAAAAGGTTAATTAATTTGATTTCTTTTGACAGTTTATGGTTAATTTGACCCTTTTTCTCCTCATCCATCTGGTATCATTTGCTCTATTTTCATTTACAGCAAGAGACTGCTGCTTGCTTTGCATGTTTTTGCAAAACAATTATAGGAAGTAAATCTTAATAGAGACGCAAAAATGTTTCTCACTAAAAGAACTCAAATTTATTTGTGGGGAATTTGAGTTATTAAACTCTTGCTTGTCTTCTTTCTGACTTAAAGAGTCGTGGTTCTACAGGCAATGCTTAAAGAACATGAATATCATGGTATACAATGATTGGGCAGTCTTTCCCAGTTTATTGACATATGCAGCCTAAGTGGGAGAGCAGGAGGAACACAGTAGAGAATCCTCTGCAGCCTGTGGAAAAGGCCATGATTGAGCAGGTATTGTCCTACAATCCATGGGAGTACCATGCTGAAGAAGATATCCACTCTGCATGGAGGACTCTACATGGAAGCATGTAGATATTTCCTAAATGATTTGTGGTCCATGGAGAGCCCGTCTTGGAGCAGGTTTTCACTGAAGGATTGCAGCCCATGGAGAGGCCCATGCTGGAGAAAAGAAAAAAGTATGGAGCAGCAGAAAGGAACTGCTATAGACTGACTGTCACCCCATCGTTCCTTGTCCTCCTGCACTACTTGGAACAGCAAGAAAGTAGAGAAGTTAGGAATGAAGGAGTGAAGTTGAGCTCGGGAAGAAGGAGGGATAGAAGGAAGGTGTTATTTTAGCCTGCACACTCTTTTCATCTTTTGCCTCTCCCAGCAGAGGCTTGTGAGAGGAGTGAGAAGGAGGGAGTGGCTGGGTGGGAATCCATCACCTGGCCAAGTTCAAGCCACCATAGTAGGAAATGACAGGTTATAAATCTATTTGCCACTTTGGCCAAAAGACAAGCAAATCATAAATTCATGACAAGGAAAATAATTCACCTTTAAAGATACCAGTCAACCTTAAGTTAAGTTTAATCTTGCCCACCCAACAAAATGACAGTTACTCAACAGACACAACAGGGAAAATTCCATTACTTACAGTGATTCAAGGAGACCAATTCAGAGCAAGAATTATTGCTGGGCAGTAAATCCAAGTCAGTTATCAGATTTTTCTCTTTTACTTTTGTCTTTCTTTGATGATAAACCCTCATTTTACAACATAATATAATTTTTAGTTTAAACGATTTTTAAAGAATGCCAAAGGATTTAATTTTTAGACAACACTGATTGTTGGGATATGTTTTATAGAAACACATTACTTTTAACTTATTCATGCTCTTTCTCTGATGGAAACTTTAATTGTTTCTCAACTATTTAAGATAAGGCTCTTTTTAAATTTGTAGTTAAAAATACCATATATCTAAATGTAAACCATTTCATAATCCCTTCCTGATTCCATTGCTATGTGAATACTAAAAAAAAATTACCTACAATATAACAAGGCTGTCTGATGCTATAACTGGATAACAAAGTAAAAGGCTATTTAAATGTAAAAAACCAAAACCCCTAAAATGACTCACAAACAACGCTATCATTTGGGGAATTAATTAGAAATCTGACAATGCTCAAGCAACTTCCTTAACAAACTAAAAGACAAAATTTGGTTTAGGTCTGGCTGAGATGGAGTTCACTTTCCCTTAGCAGCCCTCACAGTGCTGTGTTTTGCATTGGTAGCTTGAAAGATGTTGATAACACACCAGTGTTTTGGCTACTGCTGGGCACTGCTGTCACGGCACAAGCTCTGTCTGCCAACATCCTCTCCCCATCAAAGGGGCTGGAAGTGGACAATGGGAGAGGACCCAACTAGGCCAGCTGATCCAAATTTACCAAAAGGACACTCCAGACCATATGACATCAGCTCAGATACAAAACCTAATGGAAGGAGGAGGAATAGGGAGGGGTGTATTTATTATTTGCAACATTTACCCTCTGGAGCAACCCTATATGTGCAGAAGCCCTGCCTCCCAGGAAGTGGCTGAACATTGCCTGCTCATGGGATGTAGAGGATAAAACTTTTTTTTTTTTTTACTTTAGTTTATGCATGTGCAAACTTTTGCTTTCACTTTAGTAAAGTGCCTTATATCAACCTATAAATTGTTTTCCATCTTATCTTCTCTGCCCTGTCCAGCTGGGAAGGGGAGTGGTAGAGAGGCTTGATGAGCACCTGGCATTTAGACAAGGTCAACCCACCACAGTCTCTCTAAGATGAAAGGTAAATAAGTAAAAGGAATGCCTTCTCAATTGACTCAATTAAAATTTAAAAATTACCTTTTGGAATAACTAGATTAAAAAAAAAAAAAACAAAAAACCCCAACACCAAAAAACAACCCAAACCAAAACAACTATTTAGTGAACAGAGAAATGAGGATGTTTGAATTTGTTCAAAACTAAAATTTAACTCCTAATGGACCTGTGGAAAAATAAAGAGAAGTATCAGAAAATAGAATAAATAATAGGGTAAGACTGCTGACTTTTAAAGATTGTCAGAAGATCCTGATAGATAAACAAAGGCTGAATAACTGATATTGAAAGAAAGCTATAACCCTATCACATAGATCACCTATTTGTGAGTTTAAATTGCTAACAACATAACCCAAAAGAGTGTTAAAGGAGTGAAAATCTGACAGCATTTAATTCTGAATCTCAAAAATCTGAAAGAGCCTATCATTCTTCTTCCCTGGAGTCAGGAAGAGAAAGGGGTCTAGTCTCCCTGAATTGAATATAGAAAACACTCTAGTTACATCTTTGGTTTAACAATACACATCACACCTATTTATTGCTGCAAAATCTGTCTGAAAAACAACCAAAAATGAGTTTAGAACAAAGCACTGTTAAATGTCATGCAAATCTGGATAACAATATGACTGTACTTACATGGTTTTGGTGACATGTACTTTGGCTGGAATTGCAGCTAAGACTGAAGCATGAATCAACAAAATTAATTCTAAAGTTCAGGGAGATAGATTGAAATGTACTTGGAATATTTTTCATTTAAAGTTGTTCATGCCAAATACTGTGAGTGAAGTAATCTTTGGATGAACTACTCTTCATTCTCCATCCAGTGTAAACGAAACAGTTTGTATAGCTGTTTTGGTCCTGTGAGAAATGCTACTGTGACCCACTTTGGCAACAAGTACATTTTGTTCATTGATCACAGCCAAGATTTGAATATGATCACTGGTCATTGCCTGCCTTTAACATGGTGTTCTCAACACTCAGTAAGTGACCTTCTTGGGATTGAGAAAAAAAAAATAAATTAAAGTTTCTTTAGACTTCAATTTCTTTTTACAAAGCAAACTGGGTACTTGGTGAACTGGAAACCTGTTGATCATATGAAGTGTCCATATCTGATTCTACTTCATCTGCTTACCCAGAAACTAAACCCCCGGGGTTTCAAAAGGATGGGTATTTTTCTTTTGAAGAATCATTAAAGGATATAAGATTAGATTATTGATACTAAAAAAATACATTGTATTCTGTAAACTTGAAGGTTAAAATTCAGCATCAGCATAGGTTATATGGGAATATGGTCAGACATCTGCAGATGAGACCTAGGGCAGTTTATTTTCTTAGATATAAGGAACTGATTGGGAGGAATAGATTTCAGGGTACCTCCGTAACTCTTCAGGGAGTTGGATCTGTATTGCTAAAAAACTAGACCTATCTAAAAGCAGGGGCCTGATATTGCTTCTACATCATACTTTTTCCTCAGGGTAATTTCATTCCTTTTACTTGGTTCACATTCACTAAATTAATGCATTGGTGACTGAAGCCTCAAAAATTAAAGTGAAGCTACACAGATTATTATATTGTGAAGGACTATATGATACCTCTAGTACTGAAAACATGTTCTTTGGAATTATATTACAGATTAAGAACATCATAACACATCTTCTGAAGATCAAAAGCAGTGTCACATCTTTGACTGATAAAGATCTTTGTATGTTCAAGATACTTTAGTCAAACTATTCTGCTTCACCTCAGCTGAGAATCCAGCTGCTGTTTCCTCATGATCACATAAGATTTTCTTATCTGTCCAAAACACTTGTCCAATTCCTATTCAAAAACAATTGTGCTTCCCATTAGAAATGAGCTGAGCCTGGATTATTCATCAGACACCTGGTGCTGAATTTTCTTGCTACTAAATAGTCTCTTCACTCAGTGACATTGCAAACTGTGTGTTTCTCATGGTTCTTTACCTTGCTGCCACCAAGTTTTCATTGTAAATGGTGATACTGCAACAGCATGCTTGTCACAGAGTATGCTAATCAGTAAACAGACATCTTGTGATTTCCACAAATCTGTTTTATTGGACAACACTTAGGAATGATGGAATTCAATATGTTAGCAGCTATTGGTTCTATGATTGCTTTAATGTTTAAACAATTTCATGTCCTAAAAATTTTGATGTACTCAGTCAACGTGCACTGCTACTCGGGCAAACCAGTATCCCAGTCCTCCTTACATTAAAGTTTTGTCACTGCTTTTAACTGGAACAGGGTTAGACTGCTTTCTGAGTCATTTCTTTTCAAAGGGAAATTCTCTCCTATGTTTGACAGAGATGAACAGAGCCCTGGAATTCTGTAGCCAGGAAAATATGATCTGTTGCATTCTCACTTGATAATTTTAAGAGTTAGGTTTGAGGCTTTGTACACTAGAGTAGAAGCAGAAGTGTTTGGCAGTGGAGACTTCGACTTCTGTGCTTACACACCAACTATATCAGAACTTTTTGTTTACATCAGTATTACTTTAAAAAAAAGAATAGTTTCTGTTCCTCCAAGGTCCATTTGTGAGTGTGTGCTATAAGGTACACCTTATATTAGCAATTATTTCCTTGACTAATTCTCAGAAAGAGTAGAAAATTACTTAAAAATTAGCGACCTTAAATTTGCCCCTCCAATTGCATTCTTTATGACATTTTATTCTAGTACTATATTTATATCCTCTTTTTGATTTTAAGTTTCTTTGCTATATAGTATTTTAAGTTTAATCAAAAGTCAACTTGGAAAGGCCATTCTGCCTAAGGGATATTTTTCCATTAAGTATTTGACATATTGGTGGCCTTGAGGGATTATTGGTTTTTGAAGAAATATTAGCAGTTGGAAATTTGCATTTTAATACAGTTCTCCTCAACTACTCAAGCAATTTTATTTTTAAGACCTGTGACAGGCTTCAAAGCCTTAGTTCTAAAGCAATCTTGCCAAGTAGTTGCTAACATAATTTTACTACAACTGATTAAGTTTCCTAATAGGTTTTCCTTTTCAAAATCTTGTTTGAGGTGTCTGTGAAATCAATACCAAAACTTTGAGATTTGTACTAGAACTAGCATTGCTAATTTGTCTGAACTAGAGAGAACTGGGAAAGAACTCCACTCCAAATTCTCCAACCCAAAGAAAAAGAAAAGTGAAAACTAAACCCAAACATGATGTAAGTAAGTTCTCTAAATCTAAGGAGGATGACAGCCTCTGTAAAATTGGTATTCTTGATCAGTATTTTTTAAAATTATGGCTATAAAAATAGGCTATCATATGTTGTTTGATGATATCTGAGGCTTTAAAGTGAATCAGATGCAGGAAAAAGCATTTACAGTAAAATCAGAACAGACTGCACACTATGGAAGTGCTGATACCAACTTTGTTGGAGTTCTCCCACTCCCACATGTCTCTCCCCTGATAGGGCAGGCTTTTTTGAGAAGTCCTTGTTAAGTAAAAAGGCAAATGAGACTCTTGGTTGTTCTTATTCTCCAGGCTGTTTATTATTTTCTTATCAGCAATTTCTGCACACCAGGCTTAGCACCAGTCTGGTGTGCGTGAGAAAAGACTCCAAAAGGCCTCGAACACACAGAATCAAGGTTCTCTTAAAGATAATTCACCCAATTATCACCAAGAACATTATTTCTAATAACTATTACTAATAATTAACTAAATTTCTATTCATGTAACACTACACTTTGGCAAATTCTGACCAATGGTCCTGAGTCCCCAACACTGCCAAATATGGAGGAGATGAAAAAGGAGAAAGAAGCCTAAAAATGGCAAGGATCCTTCATCTTGTCTTCATCTACTTACCATACTAACAAACCCAAAAATCTAAATTTCTCACCCTGTGATAAATTACATATTATGCTACTATCTAATTTATGTTCTTGAAAATTCTGTTTCATCCCAAAGCCTAGAAAGCACTTCCCATGGACGAAGGTTAAAAGTCATGTTTGCCAGAGGGTTTGGATCCTTCACAACATTCTCTGCATTCTGGGTTCCAACACAACACTATGGATGTCATGACTGTCCCAGATGCCATTCAAGAGAAAATACCCATTGACTTTCATGTGTTCTGTGTCAACATAACAAAGAATTTATGAACCTGTAATAGTTTTGAAAATGGGCTAGACTGAGATAATCTTTCCTGACATGTTAGTGTTGCTGATTGAAATTAAGGAGACAGTTTAATCAAATGATCATACATTAGAATAATACATTAGAATAAGATAGATTGGGGTTTTGGTTTTTTGTTTGTTTGTTTTTGTTTTAAGGGTTGTTTGTTTGTTTTTGTTTTGTTTTGTTTTGTTTTGGGTTTTTTTGAGAATGAAATTGCAGGGCAAAGTTTGAAAAATATAGGAGTTTAGCTAAATCTTTACATGGTAGAACAGAACTGGCTGTAATTATAGAATAGGGAAAAAAAGGCACTAGCTGTTAAAAAACATTCTCCAACTTCTTCATACATCATCAAGTGTAACAATTATTTTCTATTAACTCCTTTCAGAGGAAAATATGACGCGACTTCCCTTTCAGAAAAAAAAACCCAAACCCAAACCTGATCAAAAGCCCTGATATCTGTTGAGAGATTTTAAATTGACCTTAGGATATCTCAGATTAGGTCTGAAATTTATAATTAGAACCCAAAGTTTAAATAAAGACAGTAATATTTCTGCTTACTTTACTGGTTTCTATAGAAAGAAAGCCTTTTATTTATGATATCAGTGTGGCTGGCATATCATCTCATTACAACTGAAAGTCTCATTGTAACTGGTAATCTATCAACTGATTGTTCTTTTATATTCAGTAGTTTCACATATGAACATGGAAGAGCTTCACTGAATATCACCATAGAAATTCTACTGGACATTATGGAAAAAACACAAAATGCCAACCAGAGTAAGTTTTCAAGTCAGAGACTCATAAGTTTGTCTTTATTTCAAAAGTAAGAAGATTGTTGTTTTTTAAAGAAGACATTTGAGTGTGTTTGTTTTTGGTTTCTGAATTTTAATTTGTCAGCTGTTGTATGAAATAACTATTAATCTAAATTGACTATCCTTTAGTTTGAAGCCATTTCCCTGTGTCCTGTCACTACAGACCCTGCTAAAATGTTTGTCCCTATAGTTCTTATTGGCTCCCTTCAAGTACTGAAAGGCTGCAATAAGATCTCCTCTTAACAAGCCTTGTCTTCTGCTGGCTGAACAATCCCTATTTTCTCAACCTTTCTTCTTAGGAGAGGTGCTCCATCCCTCTGATCATCTTGTTGGCTTCCTCTGGATCTGTTCCAACCCATCCATGTCCTTCCTGTGCTGGGACCCCAGAGCTGGGTGCAGGGTCCAGGTGGGATCTCTCTCACCAGAGCAGACCAGAGGGGCAAACCGTCCCTGCCCTGCTGGCTGCACTGCTTTGGATGCAGCCCAGGACATGTTTGGTTTTCTGGGTTACAAGTGCACATGAGTGGGTCATATCCAGCCTTTTATCCACCAGCAATCCAAGGTTCTTCTGGGCAGGGTTGCTCTCATCATACCAACCTGTATTGATAATAGGGATTGCCCTGACCCGGGTGCAGGACCTTGCACTTGGCTTTGCTTATCCTCTTGAGTTCTCATGGGCCACTTCTCAAGCCTAACCAGGTCCATTTGGATGGCATCCTATCCTTCAGGGCTGTCAACTCCATCAATCCACTTGCCTTCCATGCTAAAAAGCCTGAAGAGTCTTCCAGAACACTGTGCAAGCCTACAAATTAATCCTGTGTTGAGTGTCTTGTCACAGCTCCTGGTTGTGACATCCTCTGCTGGTTGCCATCTTCTGTTTAGCATTTATACTGAATGGCTACAGTGAGGTGAAGAAACAAATCAGGAAGTAATCTTAGATGTGTAAAATTCTTTTAATCCTATTGGTCTGATAAAATGATACTCTTCAGTAGAATTGAAGGAACATTTACTTCACAGCTTTTCTCAGACAGTGGCTGAAATTGGATTCCTCAGGGGGGTGGATGTGGTTTATTGTAGAAGTAATCTGCCTTAACCTGTTCATCAAGTCTTTTCTTTCAGATGTCCTCAAATTTTTTTTTTTTTTTATGTCTAAAGAAAAAATAGTTTCTGGTTTCTTTTATACGGATGTTTCTATTTCAATATAATTTTTTTCAAACTATAACAAGTCAAACTATGATGAAGATGGTTTATCCTTAGATTTCTGTCATGTCTTTTGGATTCCATAGGCTAATTTACAGCTGATAAATGATAGGAATGTTAAGTGTTTATTTGACTCAATTTAAAGTAATTTTTCTCCTCTCACTTATATTTTAATTTCAAATCCAATTACACTATCATTTTTAAAAGAAAGATCATAAAACAGCTCTCTTAAATTATAAAGTCAAAAATTGCTCTGAAAACTCTGTGCAAATGAGAAATTTCAGGATATTTGGAAAAATCTCATCCAATTAGATAAAAAGAATTTAAATTGGTAGAGGTTAATCCATTCGACATAATGACCTATAAAATAGTGTTAAAAAAGAAATATGATTGTCTACACTGCCCTGGGCTGATTAAAAATTCTCATTGATGCAACCTGAGTTTGTATGTGTAGGATGCAGCTGTACTTTGAAAGTTATGTATATATCCCTTTGGTATATTTCCTAAAAATGGAAAAATTTCAATGTACCAGTAACTGAATACATCCCAAGCCCCCAAAATTTCTTTTTAAACTGGTAATCATATAACAAAATATGGATTTTTTTTCAGGCTTGATAAGACCTGTGTGTTGTTTTAAACACCTCAGGCAAATAACATTCACACATAAGAATATGATTACTGCTAGAGGCTGTAACTTTATTAACTTAATTAACATAATGATAACTGGGGAGATGCAAAACAGCTATTTCACCCAATATCACTACCTAACAGGAGTGCTCCAGAGTGCTTTTACCTAGAATATATCAATCAAATTAATAATGAAACAGCAATCTTCATTTACATTCCTTGGCAGCCAACAGTCAAATCCTTTCCCCTTTTTCTTCTTGAGTCAGGGATCAAGGTGAAGTGTCTCAGCCTGTGCTTAAAATTTTCCCATGTGATAGGGCAGGTCACCCACTAACTTGGAAAACTTGAAAATACCTGAAATTTTTGCCTTGAATCACCTTGGACCTTGAAGTATGAGGTTTTAAATAAGCAAAAACTCCAACCCCCTATATATTCTAAAACATTTGTCACTATAAACTCCTCTGAACCTCCTGAGTTTCTTGGGGATGTGAAACATGAGGAAATTATAACTGCAGAACACCATCTTCGAGGTACAACTGAAGGCAAACTATGCACAATATATCACTCTCTCAAATTCAGGAATTAAAGACCAGCTATAACTTAGAAATGCAGAAAGAACTAGAGATCAGGCATATTTGCGTAGTAAAAGCTATAAGTTAATGGTAACATTGAGCCCATATAATGGTTTAGTTGGCACTGCTACAGTTGAAGTATCTTTTATCACTAATTCTAGGCTTTTTTTTTTTTTTCCTTCTGTTAAGACCTTTGTCATATACTATGAGAAATTTTAATAGTCTGAAAAAGCCAGGAATTAAGTAACAGAGCTTATAAAAATGATACTAGAAGTTGAGAATTTTTCAGTTGAAAACACTGAGGTACTGAAAGGGAACTACCCACATGAACATACAGAATTTTTATTTTTCTTTAAATCAGGAAAGGTTTCTCTCATTCAGCACTTAATTTCTGTCAAAACTAAAACCAAAACCCCAGTCCCGTTGTTGCAAACAGATAGCGATGCACTGATAGCATGAAAAAACCAGACTTTATATCTTTGCCCTGACTCATTGAAATGAATGTCTTGAACTTGCAATTCTCCTCTCTCATGGGAGCTACTGCCTCTTCTGAACAGATGCTCTCTATTTTTTCCAATAAAGCCCTTCAGAAGTCTCAGTTTTGGCTTGATGCAGACTTACCATAGGCTATGAAAATAATTTTCTACACAGTTCTTCAGTGCTCATACCTTTGAGTAATATTTGTCAGTATGTTTCCTTAAAAGCTAGCTAATATTTGCAAATGTCTTGCATAGCAAGTCAAAACTCCCAGAGTAATTTGGGATATTGTCGAATTAAAAACCAAATGTCACAGGCCTAAGAGAATAAATATGTCCTGAAAATATAAATGAGGATTTGGTTTTCCATACACAGCAGATAAAGTGGTTTTCTCTAGGAGAGTTTAACACATTCTCTTGCAATTGTCCATATTTTTGTCATCTTTGCCCATGTTCAATGTAGCCATGTTCTCATATAATATGTTTGTGTTGGGTCTGATGCTCATATGATCCTAAAAGCCTAAACAAGGTCAGTTAAGAAAATCAAACCAGCAGTGAAAAAAACCAAACCAAACCAAAAACAACAACAACAACAAAAAACCAACCCCCCCAAAAAAAAAAAAAAACCCAAAACTATTTACATGTAACTGTTTGTCTCCTTTCTTGAACTACAAAAAGGTTTAAGAAAAAGTCCTTGTACTTGGTTTGTGTGACAAGGTTTTGGTAGCAGGGGGAGCTACAGGGCTGGCTTCTGTGAGAAGCTGCCAGAAGCTTCTCTAATCTCCAGTGGAGACAAAGCCATCCGGATCTAAGATGAGCCCACTGCTGGCCAAGGCTGAGCCCATCAGCGATGGTGGTAGTACCTCTGGGATAATGTAACTGAGAAGGGGAAAAATGGTGCTGCCCAACAGCAACTGCAGACAGTTAAGAGAGGACTGAGAATGCAAGAGAGAAATATCTCTGCAGACGGCAAGATCAGTGGAGAATGGGTGGGCAGAGCTGCTTTGGGTGCCAGATCAGAGATTCCCCTGAAGCCCTGGAAACAGGCAGTGGGGAGGCAGCCTGCAGCCCAGGAAGATTTCTATTTCTAGAAAAGAAATTGAAATTTCTATTTTCTAGAGCAGAAATCAAATTGAAGCCTGTGCAGGACTCCATGCCAGAGCAGGGAGGTGCCTCCCAAGAAGCCTGTGACCCCATGGGAAGCCTGGACTGTGCAAGCACCTGGTAGGACCATTAGAACCATGGAGTTAGAGGAGATGATGCTGGAGCAGATTTGCTGGCAGGAGCTGTGACCTTGTGGGGGCTCCCACTACAGCAGTGAATGAAGAGCTGCAGCCTGTGAGAATAACTTGGGAGAAGCTCATATAGAACTGTATCCCATGAGAGAAATCTCACACTGGAGCAGAAGAGTGTGAGCAGTCGTACTCTGAGGAGGAAGGAGCAGAAGCAAAAGTGAACTGTTGCCAGAACTGACTGCAGGCTCCATTGTCTAATCTCTGTGCCACTGGGGGGAAGGAGGCAGAGAAAATTTGGAGTAAAGTTGAGCCCAGGAAGAAGGGAGGAGCAGGGGAAAGGTGTTTTAAGATTCATATTCTGTTTTCTCATTAATTTATTCTGATTTTGATGCAAAAAATTAAATATTTAATTTCCTGAAGTTGAGTCTGTTTTGCCCATTATGGTATCTGCTGAATTACTCACCCTGTCCTTATTTTGATCCATGAAATTTTCCTTATATTTTCTCTCCCCTGTCCAGCTGAGAAGGGGAGTGGTAGAACAGCTTTGTGGGCACCCAATATCCAGGTGGGTCAAGGCGCTACAATTACACATTGGAATAATATAGATAACCTACACAATATGATTATGAATTTTCTTCAAGATTTGCTGTGCAAGTTTAAGACCATTTTGTCTTCTGAAATAAGAGTCAGTTTCCTGAGCTATTTGCTTTGTCTTCTGCTATCTTGTTCTGCATTTCGTATAATTTACTGCACTTGCATTCACATGCAATTCACATAAGCTCTTGGACTTTTACAGCCTTTTATGCCTTGCCATGAGTTGAGGACAATATAGGCTTAGATGTATAAGGTCGAAAGTACATTTTTCCATAAATAATAAATTCTTTGATCATTTAAATGAGAAATTTTCTTACTATAAGTTTTTATCATGGTTTTTAATGTCACTTTTGGCACTCATTGCCTTAGACAATATATTTTACATTCATCAAAAATACCACTGCCTTCAGACTCCACATTATCTCAGTGCATAAAATGCAGTTACATTTTCATTGGGTGCAAATACCTGGGTTTTAACATTAATATAATGAAAGCAAACTATAATTAAGAACATTGAAATTAATCCAGATGAAGAATGTGACTAATAACTTTTGGACACTACACAAAATAAATATATTCTAGGGAGCTCAAACTTTCTTTATTTGTGAGTTTACTTTCTCAATGCTCTCCTGTTTTGAGAACACATTGGAACTTTTTGGGATCCATAACTGTGATTCATGTGACACTTTTATTTTAAATTCAGGTAATCTGCAGTTCCTTGGGAACAAATTTATTCCATAGGTGCATTATTCTGTAAATAATTTTTCAATTTGTAAACTGAAGAATGTGAAGTTTCCTGGAAATTTTAGTAGAGGTATGTGATGTCAGTAAGTCAGTTCTGACAACCAAAAATAATTACGCGAGTGATGGTCACTGATGCTGCACTCTATGACCAAGATGAACAACATAAAATTAGTGCTCTCTTTCTAGAGAGACCTCTTCTCTGTAAAAGGAAACCAATAAAAAAATTTAAAAATTACTCTGGCTTGATTTTCAGCATCTCAAAAGGCATGTTTTAAAATTTCCCAAAGAAATTAGAAGTATTTCTGAAAACTTGGCACTCATTTTCTAGGATGGCCCTGCTTGAGGAGGGAGGTTGGACCAGATGACTCCCTTTCAACTTGACCCATTCTGTGATTCTCCTAAGTACCTCAGTTGCTTACAAAATGTCCTAATACCCTTGGTGAGAAGGAAGAAGGAATGGACATTCTACCAATTCTTTGTTCCATAATGATTTGAAATTAACAATCACTATATGCCATTAGAAGCTGGCTACTTTACAGAGTGTACTTATTAGTAAATCATACTTATTGAGGATGTTCACATTAAAAAAAAACCCAAAATGTTACTAATTCTTATGAACATATTGATGTCTGTATTAAAAATATGAAGCATTACAGGAAGAAGAAACACAGGTAGAAAAAGGAGGTATTTTCAGTAGACATTTGTAAGACATTCTGTGAGTAAAAGAAGATGCATAATTTACTGCAGCCTTAGGGAAGCTATAAATTATATTCAGACAAATCACTATTTGTTCTGTTATTGTAGTGAAAAATTCTCCTAGCAACTACTCTGCCTTACTGTATCTGTTAGTTGATATACAGAGCATGCTTTCTTAAAGGAATGTATACAAACAGATGACAAAGATCTTTATCTTTTCTGGCAAACCCCATAGGGTAAAATGCTTAATTTTCAGTTGAAAGAAAAAAGAAATCTTTTAGTTGCTCTAGGCTATTTGGATTAAACAGTAGAAAAAAAAGATGCAACATGTGTCAGGAGAAAGAAAGGGCAACAAAAGTGCTAAGACATCAAAGGAGAAGAAAACATGAACCAACATATTCCTAGGGGAGAATTAAAATATATATATATAAAAAAAGGTGATAATACAGCTATAATACAGCAATATAATATAAACAATTTGAATCATTAAATAGAAGAATGAGAGAAAAAAACCCCTAAAAACAGTACCAGATAAACTTACTGTATATTTTGGAAAAAAAAATTGATATGATGAAGATATGATTGTGTGTGTTTGTTATAGGTCACCTGACTTGAAATGGAAAATTCCTATATCAACGCTTGAAGTGTTAAAATGCAGAAGCTACTATATTCATGAGGGACTTAACAATAACCATTTTGAAACCCATTAGGTAATGAAGACAGTAAAACATGAAAGTAGTTCCAAGAATACTGAGAAGACAGCTTTATGATCCAGAAAGAAGAAAATGCAACCAGAGAAGAAACTGTCCTGGATCTACTTCTTCAATAGGGAGGAACTAATTGAGAACGTGAGTACAATACAGAGCTACTTGCATTACTCACCATATGTATCTGATTGTAAGGAAGTAAATGCTTTTGAATGAAAAAACTGAAGAAATATGGCACAGCAGAGAAGGAATATGAGACAGACTGGAAAATGTCTTTGTGAAACTACTAACCCTGCCTTGCAGTCCTGCGGAAATCAAAGTGTACAGTCCTCTAGCAACACGCAAAGAGTTGTGCTGCACAGCAGTGATGCTTGAGACATCACTGATGAACCAATACTAGAGGTCACCAATTATCTACTGAGTAGTTTCTCTCCTGAGCTGTCTTCCTCTTGCAATTTGCAGCACTATGTCACTATGGCTAAGTAAATGGTCAGTGAGTTACAGGGAAGAAAACTAGTCTCAGCAGAATTAAGCATAATAGAAGCTAATTTATCTAATTTTGTAATTTAAGATAATTTGTTTTAAAATTATGTCAGATATTGATCTACACTACATAGACTGCAACATAGAAATGTTTTGTGCTATTGCTTGACACTCAGGAAGATGTAGGTAGGAAAAGAATAACAGAAGAGTAGAGTCTGGAGCATTCAAGATCCTTTGGGCAGTGCCTTATCCAAGAAGGTCTCTAGCGCTGTTGACAGTCTTCATTGGCTATTTATTTATAAAGAGTAGTCTTTATTCTGCCTGTCCTCTTTTCATCTACACAAAACTAAGCAGAGTCAGACTTAACAAAAAATATAGGGCCAGTTTATAACCTTTCAGTACCAATAACTACCACTGAGTTCATGCCCACCTATCTCACTTTCTGAAAACTGCTCCTTGACCTTTAAGCAGAGCTTCTTCCCAGCCAATATTATCACAAAGTGATCTCCCTTCCCATGTGTGGGCCTCAGCATTTGTCCTTCTTCAATTTCATCAGGCTCCTGTGGCCCCCTCTTCCATCCTCCACAGGTCCTACTGGGTGGCAGCTCTGCTCTTGAGCCTCTTGACTATCTTCTCCAATTTGGTGTCATTTGCAAACTTGACACAACTTTTTATCTTCCTCCAATATTCTTCCGAGTAAATTCTGTCTCTTTACACAGATTTGTGTGAAGTGCCTATCTGACGTGTCTTTAGCAGGCCACCTCTGTAGAAACCTCAGGGCTTTCCTGGTAAAACACAGTTCTGCTGCATTTCAGTTCTCACCCAAGTTGCGTCAGACACTTCCAGAATGGACTGAACTGAAGAAAGAATGCATATTCATAGGAATTAGATAGGAAGAATAGTGAAATATTAAGATCACCTATTGATTACTACAGCCTTGCAATGGAAACCTCATGTAAATTCTATCATAGTTTCTTGCTTTAAATAATTTTGAACTATTTACTGAACATTAAAGCTGTACTGCCACCTTATTTAAAAGATGTAAACCCATAATATTTTAACCCTGACAAAAATTTGACCTCATTATTCAGCTGGTTTGGCCAGCTAATCTGGAAAGGCAAATCTGGCCAGAAAAAAAAAGTTTAAAAAATCAGCCATTTTTCACTTTTTGCCTCAAGCATGTAACTATAAATGATTCATGGCACTTCTTGCTCTGTGACAGATTCATTATTAAAAGTTTATTTAATTATCAATACTGTGCTCTGCTCTATTAAGAAAATCATATTTTATATTGACTATTACTTGTGAATGAAGCTATCAGTGTCATTCAATCCACTTGGAATCCTGAACATCTGTTTCATTAAGCTGATAGTGTTTGCTATTGGCATGTTTAATGCAATATATTTTACAAGGGCATATTGGCAGTTTCTCTGTGTGTTAAGAGAACTCTGTGGTGTATTTAAGGATATATGACACTGTGTGTCCCGTTATGTTTGGGGTTTTTTTGAGAATCAAACCCTGAGAGATACTGTGCTGCAGTGCCCACTTCAGTAGTGCCAGTTCAACTTATTTCATTACTATTTACATTGCAAATGTATGTCAAGAAACATAATGATCTCAGCATGTAAATTATATGAGGACATACAAAATAAAGGGATTTGTAATCCATTGTTAATGTCAGTTGCTTTCGGTTTGCCTAAATACATTAAAAGCATGATATTATGGATATTTTGCAAACACTAACATTAGCATATATTAATGCTTGCTTCTTTTTTTTCCTTCATTCCATTTCAGATTAATATCCATTACCATTATCAGTATTTTATCTCTTTTGTGATGGAAATTGAATTCTGCATTAGAGAAGGTGGATAATGTTTAATAGGAAGATGAGAAATATTCTGAAATAGAAAAGGGTTGGGTTTTTTTCTATTTAAGATTGTTTTCATGCTCAAATGATATTTTCTGCTTATTTTCACTATTTGAAATAGTGTTTATCTTGGAAAATACTGGGGTGAATAATTGGCTATTCAAAACAGAAGTTCCATATTTAATTCAGAAGCTCTCTTTAAATGCATATGGTACAATTAAAAAATAATGTGTCTATATTTATTTAAAATATATAAAACACAAGGAAATCAATGATCCTTTTGCTCACTTCAATGGACTAGGTCTTACTCTGCTTTCAGTTGTCAAAATACTGTATATTATGAGGAATCAATATTCTGTTTCCATGCCAAACCAAATTCTGTGTTTTGCCATTAAGCATTTTTCTGTATCAAAGTTTACACATATAACTGTGATTTACTAGGTGCTGTCATAAAGCTGATGCCCTTTAAGAGGTAAGCAATTGCAGGAGAGAAAGTACTTGTGATATTTTGAAATGTTTCTGTGTTTCAAGTATTCTGAGGTTTTGAGGGCTTTGTTTTGGGGTTTTCTCTCTGTATGTGTGTGTGTGTGTATGTGTGTGTGTGTGTGTGTGTGTGTGTGTGTGCATGCGTGCATATTCCCTTTTTAAATTTATTTTTATTGTATAAACTTTGAAAAAAATCTAACCCACTCTTGGAATACTGAACAAATTAAAAACAAGAAAATGCAAGAATTTATATTTAGTTATTTACCTAATTTCTTTGAGCAGTCCGTAAAATGTCACTTAGGAACTGGCAGAAACATAAGGTTTTATTTTCCATGCATAAGTAAGCCTTATAATGAACCAAGTGACTGTCTTTAAAGTATAAAGCAGTGTTTACAAATAATGATCAATTAATATGCAGTTAGAAACACAAACAACTTTCTGTCCTGATCAGTAAAAACTTACTCAGTAAAAATCAAGCAAGAGTCTTTATAAGACTCTTTCTTCCCTGAACTTTCATCTTCCTGTCTCAGGGTCTATTGAAGAAGGTGAATATCACTAGAAGATATAATTTTTCACTGGAATCTTCAAAAATTTCCATTTTAGGATACCCACCTAGACTCAGTGGATGAGACTTTTCCCCCGATGACTATTTGCTATACCCATTACCAGAGATGATGAGAAAAACTTCCCTTAGAAATGAACTACTTTGTGTAACTGTTGTAGTGTGGGAGGTAAGTTCAGTATTTGCAGAAAGATTATTTGGATCTAAATATGGTAGTAAATCAAAATTAGGGATTTAAGGTACAATAACAAATAGCATAGAAAAAATGGAAGAATAAGATTTGGGAACTTTATCCTAGGTCTTCTATAAAATAAATTACTACTGTGGTTCATGTCATGGCATTGAGACAGTAACTTTTTACAGACAAGTAAAAATACCATCTTCCAACAAAAACTTTCAATAAATTCTCATGATAGCTAGTATTAAAGCATTTTCAGTTTGGAATCTCCCTCCAGACAAACTTCGGTGAAGTGTTTGTTTTCACGTTGTGAAAAAAAGATTCCAAATTACTACATATTTTCACACAAATTTGAGATCAAGCAGTTAGGAACTTTATCATAAAGCACAAAGCATCACACTAGGTAGCAACTCTAGTATATGCATTTTCTAATTTGTCAATGTTTTAATATCGTATACAAATTTAATGCAGAAAGCAGAGGCTTGTTACATGTTACAAATACAACAAACTCTGGAGTTCTAGTTTTCACAGGGTATAACATAAGCTAATCTCTATGAAAATCATTGAATGATAACAATTTGTATTGAAACTCTGTATTTTAAAAGATCTTCCTTCATTTCTCCCACTAATAAAGAAAATTCTGTTAATTTCTACATTCTGAGGTTGCCAGTTGGCCACAAGAACCAAACACCCACCAAGGTAATATCATATACACCCAGACCTTTTCAGAGCAACAACTGAAAAACCTGTCCATTGGAGCCAGCACAGTCGCCAGCATCTCCTCCTCCACTGTCCCAAAGGGAACATCAAAATTCATAGGCATCTTTCCAGTGGAACTTCTGTGCCCAACGCTACACTGAAACTATGCAGGTGAAGCAAAGCAATCACTTTGTGTCAAAATGGATTCGCTTGGTCAGCTAAGACTAGGAGAAAATTTTCAACAAAATGGTTGTTTCCTGATCTGCTAGTTCTGATGCTCATCAGAGAAGTACAAAAAAGCTGCAAATATAAATCCTTCAATTAGATTATGACTCTGACTTAGGTTTATGCACTTAATTGTGATACAGCTTTTCAGACATTACAGTCTCTTTTCTTTCATGGCTCATGATTCATTATTTTTTACTAGTTAACTAGTTTGTCCTTGCAGATGACTAAATATAATTATTTTGCTTAAATTTGTTGTTTCAAATGTTTTTTTAATTTTTTAAATTTGCCATTATTTTGTTAAGGATCAGGAAAAAGCTTCTTTTAACTATTTTTAAGTCTTTTATTTCCAGCTACTTCATCCGATACACTTTATTCTAAAATTCTTACCTGACACATATGTGTTATGCAGAGTTTTTACAGTACTGGAAGTTATTTTGTACCTCTGACGATTCAAAACTGAGAGAGAGAAAACCCAAGAAACTGGCTGGACCCTAGCCAATAGACAACTTTTCAGAGTATTCTTGTAATATGAAAGAGGTACCCAAGTCCCTATTCTGAATTCAGAAATAGTTTCAGTTTAGGTCTCCCAGGATTTAAATATTTGATCCAGTAAGTAAATTTCTAACTGTATTTACATAATTTGTCTTTGCAATACTTTGAAGAGTTTGATAGAAGCCTAGTGTGGAAGAGGAAGAGAGAACAAAAACAAACAAATTCTTTCTTTTTTATGTTACTATTTGAGACAATAGGTTTTTTCCCACACACAGTTACTGGCCCAGGGAGCCGTTCAAAATGCATGGGTAGAAATTAAATATGACAATTCCCTGTGCCAGAAGTTTTAACTCATAGCTGCAGTAGCCTCCACAATACCCTGACACTGATGGGATGGATTGGAAGTGGGAGGAGACTCATCTGAGGATTATTCTGATCATTCTCACCTTACTGCAATACATTGTTTTGGGATAGTGCCTGCTTAAAAGTTTTTCTGGTTGCTAGTTCAGAGGCATAAAGAAGCAAAAATTATGTCACTTTTCTCCACAGCTCACACTCTTTGCAGAGCTCTTTCATTTCTCAATTTTCCCTGGACTGAATGGTAACCCTCCAGACATAGTGTCCATCCTCAGTAGATGGTTTAATTTATTATCCATATTTCTATGTTCTTCCAGATACTCTCATAATCTTAACCCTTATATTTATTCAGCCATAGCTCTTTTAAGAAAAATATCACAGACTTCAGGGCCTGGATTAGCTGTATGTCCTCTGCCTGGTTCATAGTACATTACAGGCTGAGCTGTACACAGACTATATCAAGTTTATTTTAATGCATTGAAGGAATTGTTCTTGAGGTTGAATTTAGGTTGTCTATTTCTATTGATGCCAAGATGATTTTTTTGAATTTTCTTTTATATACCTTTTATATAACTTTTATGCATCATCGGTGTTCTTAACGTGCATGCCTGTAATTCCTTAAGGCTGATGACTTAGCATGGTCCTGGTATTCTGTTAGGCCAGGAGACCAAACATCCTAGAGGCCTCATAGCAGGAGGCCGGAAAACCCCACGTTATCTTGGGAAACCAAGGCCCCCTCTAGAACACATCCGGTAAACTAAGGATTTGGCCCATCCAGGGGGGAATTCTACGGACGGGGGAATATCAAACCATTCATCCAGGCCTTCCATTGGGGCATCCTTATTTGATATGCCAATTTGTAAGGTCTATAAATCGTGCATGCAATCTGTTGCGTGTGTGCCTTGTGGCCCAGCCCACCTTGGCTAAGTGGTGCACAATAAGGATCCTTGTTAAAATACTGAGGCAGAAACCCCTTACCCCTTAGTTGTGTCTGGCTCTCTATTTCCTAAGACCAGGAAAAGGCATCACTACCATTTTGGGAAAAGTTTTTTTTCCCCATTGTACCATATATTTTCTTGATGAGTTATATGGAGCTTAAATGTAACCAAGAGGAAGGGAAAACCCCCCACTCAATTAACAAAGTATGTCTTGAAGGAAAGTACATTCCAAACTGACTTGTTTTAAAAATGATGATTTTTCTTTTTCTCTGTGTGAACTTTTCCTCCTGGACAGATTTTGCCCAGTGTAACTCATTATAGTCCACTGAGAGCACTAACTGTGTTTCAGAATAACTAGACTGTTAAGAAATATTCTCTAGAATTAGCCTGGGGAAAAACTAAACTAACAAAAAACACTGATAAGTCTGCATCAGTATAAAACTAGGACACAAAAGTACATTCCCCCAAAAATAGTTAAATGTTTTTTAATCTTTACGGCAACATTTACCTAGAACATGCATTTTTTGGTCAGATTTTGAGAAAAAATATAAGATTTTTCAAAAATATTTAAATTTGTCCTCAGGGAATATTTTATCCACTGGCTTAGCATAAACAAAATACTTGTTTTTATCTTCTGCAAATGAACAGTCTCCCTGTTTCTCTTCTTCCACACTAAAATTTTCTTCACAAATAATCTGGTTGCATCACAGTAATTGATTCCTTCAATTACTCTATGATACAGATGTGCTTTACTGGAACAACCTACAGTGTAGTCTGCTGATTCAGCAGACCATGTAGGGTTAACTAAATGTTTTGCTTCAGTACATTTATACTTATTAAACCTTCATTTATTGCAGTGAGCCATTTTTGATTAATGTTGCTATTTCTCTTTGATGGCTTGGCTGCAAGGTTCTCACAATTTTATGAAATATATTGCTGCTTAAGTTTGTTTGATTGATAAACTCCCAAATCAGATAGTTATGACAATTTACAATTAACTTTAATTTTGGACTTTTAAATATAGCTGTTCTTTGTAATGGGTGCTTAATCTGGAAATTTACTGTCACATTTTTTGAATACTGACTTGTTCATGATATTTTGGTAGAAATTAGGAACACAATATACTATCTGGAAAAAGATACAGCGGCCAGTCAGTTTCATTTTTGGGAGAAAAATTATTATTTGTGCTGTATTTTGTACAGAGAGAGAAGCATCACATATTACACTTACAAATTCTTATGATGAATTAAATCCTTCTGATGTACAGTTGATATGTGAATTCTAATACATATTTCTGGAGAAAGCAAATAACAGATGTAACTCAGCAAACTACCAATAAACGATTTACTAGTCTTATATATGAGAAGCTTTTTTCAAAATCTCAAAGTGACAGCAAGGTATGAGGTCAGAGCTAAGGGCTGTGCTAAAATAGGCTAGCCAGCACCCAGAATGAAGTTAGTCAAATAACACAGTGTGTCAAACGCCTGTGAATATGAAAATTTTAGGTGAGCTCATCAATATATTAGAAGTATCTCAATTGCTTCCACTCTTTCAGGTCTCTAACTATATTGTCAACAACAGAAACTTCATGAAGCCTTCTTGCAAAGGTGTTTGAAGTCTAGTTCATTCAGCATTCCAGCTACAAATTGACAACCAGCAGAGTTAAAAATTCATTAAATTCCAGAAAGAAAGATCATCTAATCTTTAACTTTAAAAAATGAAGAAACTATTGCTCCTCCTTATAGAAGTAAATGAAGATTTTTTAATGGTTTTTAAAATTGATTGAAAAAGAAATACAAAGCAAAAGAAAAACCTAATTGCTTAAGACCTAAATTAATTTGTGCCAATTTACTTCAACAGGTCCTAGAGAACATGCCAGATAAGAGGTACACACATGCAGCTGCTAAGTATAAACTATCAGAGATATCTTAGAAATACTGATACTCAGAAAACAAACTGATAGTGACTATCAATGTCATTTAGTCAAAATCTAAGAGAGCAGACATAATTTCTTCCCTCTTCTCCTTCCCTCCAAAATGAAAATCTTAGCTGCCTTTTTTAGTTTCTTTCAGAGATAAGGTAAAAAAATGAATTGATAACAAATTGAAATTGTAATAAAGGAGAATATAAGGGATTTGGGCAGGATCTCAGGAATCTGAAATAGGAAAAAAAAATGAACCTATACATATATTTTCCCAGATGACTTTCATTTTTGCATGCAATCCATGGTCTTCTGGGCCTTTCATATCCTTTCTCTCAGCCTATGTGACTGATAACATTGTCCTAATTGGGTTCTTATTCCCTGCTTTAATAGTTTCCTGTGTCAGTTAGCCAAGCAACTTCTAACTGAGGTATCACCAGAGCAATACTGACGCCCTGCATAACCAGTTGGATATTTTTTTTAGTTTAGTTAGTTTGTTGATTTTGGGGGTGGTTTATTTTTTGTTCTTTTGGGGTTTTTGGTTTTGGTTTTTTTTCTAGTTTGGTGAGTGTTTGCTAGTGTCGGTCAAAGGAAATATAGCCAACATTGGCATGGTTCTCTTCTTTTAAGAGTCAGAGACACTTTGTGGTGTTCATGCTCCTAGAGGGAAGAATTCTTTTGGCTGGTAAATCTATTAGCAGACTAATGAACACATTTATGTTAATTGCATGTATTGCCAAGGGTTGAATAATGTATTGATTTCCCTTAGTCGAACAACTTACTTTTTTCACTTATCTTCTCTTACCTACTTTCTTTCCCAGCTTATTACATTGCTGTCCACACTGAACTCATCCAATTCAGAGGTTCCTTGGAATGGCAATGAGGTTACTGGCAAGGAGAAAGAATACTCAGTGTGGGTGTCTGGTTTGCACCTCAGCTTCAGGTGAATTTTTGGTCTCCAGTTCTTGTTTGTCAAGTCTCTTTAAGCACATTATGACTCATTTGTAGGTACTAGAACTCCTAGGAACTAGACTTCTGTAGTCTGGGTAGTATCTCAGGGGGGTCTCACAGTTACATTGTACTGGGAAGTGATGTAAAATAGCCTGAGAAAGTACTTTAGAGTTGCTCCTGGCCTCTTAGTTGTAGGAAATACTGTCTGGGTCTATGCTGTAAGACACAAATCCTCTGAAGCATGTCCCAGATTTCTGATGCCATGAAAAGACAGATTGAATTCCTTCATGTATCTCATTTTCTTTGACAGTAACTTCAGATGCATGTGCAGGTAGGGAATAAGGATGCTCTAGGAAAAAACTCACGAAGGGATTAGGCAGAGTGACCTGGGAAAGCAACTGACTTGTATGAAAAGCCAAACTACAAGCAAGAACTACTGCTTGACACAGGAGATTATTCTTTCAAAAGATTTTTTGTGTGACTAATATTTTGTCAAGAAAACTCATATGTGTTGAGTAATGTGCAACTTCTTCAGTTTTATATACAGTTATGACACCCAAAGCCAGCAATGTGCATTTTAAATGCATTTTAAAATATTATCCTGAATTAGATGTGTCTATGAGTATTTGCATGTCTTATAAGCACTTGTAGCCATTATATCGGATAATTAAGTAGCATTCTAATTAGACAACCTTAATGAAGTGTTTTAGAGACAACATGCATTCATCCACATTTTCTCTGGGGTTTAGGAAGCAGAAGCAAAGGGCAAAGGCCAGTTGCACAATATTGTGTAGTATAAGCTGGCTATTGTAAGTATATTTTGTTGTGAATCTGTATTTATGTATAAATACATAAACCTTATCAAGACTAAGAAAGTAATCAGTGTCATATTACTCATCTAAGGTTATGCTTTATGAGATAGATTTAATATTTTGAAACAGACCTAAGAGAAAAAGCTCAGGTAGCTGAAGGTTACTATTTAGCTGAGGCTTTGATATTGCTGTTTTACCAGTGAGGAGCATATGTATTCTGCTGATCACTCAACAGCTGAGACATTACAACTTGCTTACTATTCTAAAATTATTATGGGTTAAACATAAAATGTTAATTTACAATACAATGCAAATAAAGGCTACTGCCAGGCTGGGGTAAGATGATAACATTCCAGAGATACAGTTTAGAAAACACAGGTTGTGTTGATATTCTTACTTGGGATGCTTGACAGGGAAGCATATGACAATTGGTTTGAGTGACTTTTTGAGTGAGCAGGCTATTATTTTTCTTATGGTATCATGAAAGGTAAGTGATTTCTCTTGTAACTGCAGGGCAGGTTTTGTGGAGATACATGACCCAAACCATTATAAGATGCAGTGAAGGGCATCAGTGAAGGGAATAGAGGCCTTTACTTTCGAAGTTGCACTGGATTACAGATAGCTGGATTAGAAGCTGTTTTTCTGATGCTCTACTTACAGATGATGTGCTTAGTTTCTGTGCAATGTGCATGAAGTGGAAAGACAGATTTGTTTTTTAGTATGGGACAGTGAAAGTGATTACATCAGCCACAACAGCTGTGAATTCCTTCAAACTCCTAAAGGAGAAGGCAACACAAACCCTACTGTTACTGAATTTTCTATGAGGAAGAAAGTCAGAGTCAAGATTGAAGAACTATGGCCGATGATAGTAGAGTATCATTGCTATTAACATATTTCATTAATTTCTTTCTCTACAAATTTATAATTTTGTTAAATCTGTTTTAATAAATGAGTATTTTAAGGTCTAGAAATTTGTCATTATTTCTTGAGTAGTTTTAAATCCTCTTGTTAAGTTCTAATTATGCAAGATACTATTACTATTTATGACTCCTGTTTTTCAGAACATCTTTCTTTACCTTGCTAATCTTATTTTCAGTCTGGTCAAGCAATGTAGCACTTATTAGGATATTAAAAACATAGCACTGAAGCTGTAAATAAGTCATTGCCTCAAAAAAAAAAAAAAGAACACAGATGAAAACAATATGATAAAGCTCATTGTCGAAATAAATTATGCCTTGGGAAAAAAAGTAATTTGCACAATTAGGTGATACAATAGAGTGTTCCATAATTAGGTGCAATACAAGTGTAACCATCCTTAATATCAGTAGTATGAAAGCCTTTCAGACTTCATTAAAGAATTCCATTGGAACATGTGAATAATAGGATTAATATAGCCACGGGCAGTGCTGGGTCAGCTGGCAATAGATCAATCCACACCGTAGAGCATATTAAAAGGATTATAGATTAGCAATTAGATGGCTTTTTCATGAGCAAGAAATAGTTCCTCAAGCTTTGCCAAAGGTTAACAGAGATAGGATGTCGATTTTTCCAGTTTATAATCCAGTAAGAGCTATAAGGTAAGGGAAGTTATGGCATTTTCAGGATGGTAAGAGTGATATGAGCAAAACATAACAAACCTTTAAGGATCAGTGGCTTGGCTTCACAGAAGAACTGTTCTTACATGAAATGTAGAATATGAATAAATACATAAATATGAATAACTGCATCTCTAAGAAAAAAAGATTTCAAGTGAACTGTCTGGGAGGTGAGAGGCACTTTCAAAACCCTTTCTATAGCATTTTGTTTGAAAACTTTTGTTACATTTCAGAGAATACATAAATAAGCTCTCTAATTCAAACTCTACAAATCAATGTTGAGCATTACTAAGATTATACACCACCAGAATTATAGTTTTACACTTACTTTTAGTTTGTCAATAGTACAGATATCTTAGAAATTTTTATAGCTTCCTGATGAAATACTGGATGGCAATATCGGTATGTTTTCAACTGCATAAAGAGAATGTAGTATGTAGAATCAATATATATTGATCACTCTGGGAGCTGAGTCTCAACATTTCCAAAAATCAGGTCACTCACTTGGATAACTCAGGGTGCTTTTATTTCATATGTCTAACACTGAAAATATGGGCTTTTGTATAAAGAGAGGCATAAATATATTTAAAAAGATGAAGTGGACTTTCAAATGGGAACAAAATCAAGGACACCTGGAAACAAAAAAAATTATCAGCGGCCAGTAACTTATTCAACAAACTCAAACATTTTTGTCTGTTCATGAAGAAGCTTTACTCCCTCATTATTCAGCTGCCTTGTTATTTCTCTGCAGAAATTTTGGGACAGAGGCCTGACTGTTAATATTTTGCTGAGTCTGATTCTTACTCTGTGAGAAATGCTGGTGAATTAGTTGAGATTAAAGGAAAGCAAAAAGCAATAAAAATTGTTTGAATAATTACTCTGCTGAACAACAAAGGGTAAGTTTCAAAAAGATGTTTTTTAAGAAGCAGAAATATTTGCAAATTACAAAAAAAATGTAAAAGAATTTACTGAAAACTATTTTTTTAAGAATTAATGGTTGTGCAGTTTAAATGACATTTAGACTAATTAAAATACCTCTTAATAAATTAATAAAGCCAGTAACAGCTGCAAAATTTTTCATAAATTGTATGATACCACTCTGCCTTCACTATAATAATAGCCTTGTAGAGATCTGAGTTGGATGAAACGTTTAAAACTAACTCTCCCTTCTTATTCTGCCCAAACCAGCAACTGTGTTGGGGCTGTAGCTACATCAGATACTTTTCTGCATCATTTACTGGATTCAAATAACAAGAACTTTCTGGTGGAATCTGTCTCTCTGAATACCTGAAAAATTACGATGCAAATTCAGTCTCTAATTCTAAACGCCTCTTTATTGTGCCCATTACATGTTATTGGTTCTAGGGTAAATGCATCAATTTTCTATACCAAAAATACTTAAGGGAGAGAGGATTATATCCAATCTATAGAATTTAATCTTTTTTCATGTTATTACTTTCTAATACTGAGGATACACAGTACTATTTTAATCTCAGTTAACTTCCATTTTTTCTAATTGCTCTTGGCATTCAGAAAAGCAAAAAGGGCAATATTTTCTATTTTAAAAGTTTGAAGACTGCATTTTTGACTGAAATCTGTATAATTATGACTTTGACTTTAACTAAACTATAGGAGAAATTTTATAAAGTAGGGATTTCTAATTACGATTCTTTTAGATTTAGTTAAATTGTGACAGCTGCTCTGATTTTGACAGACAAGAAACAAAGCGTTTGCATTGCAATGGCAGCAATGTCCATGACACTAATTGCAACTTTTGTTGGAAAATGTCAGGAATAATGTTTCAAATAGGATCCAAACATAGAGCTGGCTGTTCACTTATTTTACTTGGCAACAGAATTCTGGGATATTAACATTATTTTTGTCCTAGTTAGACTAACAATTTTTGCAGCAACTACAGACAGTGAAATAGGTAGCAGCTATCAATCATCACTGAAGCAGTCCAGTCAATCCACTGACTTTATAAAATGTTTGGCAGCCACTGCTTGTGAGTGACCAGAAGATTAGTGTTATATGCCTAATTATTTTTGTGTTTAATACAGAAAACATAAGATGATGGTGCATTTATTTCTAGAGCTGAGACATTTGGATTTTTTGTCAAAATCAGAAAATGTCAGTTGGTAAAGGTGGAATTTTCATAAGCTCATAGATAACATAGGAACAGAAGTCCTATTGGTTTTTTTTCATGTGCTGCATGCTTTTAAATTTGATTTAGTCAAGACTTTTGAGTGTTTAAATATTGTGAGTCTTATTTTCACCTTTTTTTCTTTTGCTTTTCAGCCTAGGTTTGAAACTTTAATCCACCGTTAAATTGGATGCTTTTATAAACCTGACTGTGATTCTTACTATTCCTTAGGTGCCTACATAGCCCATATAAACATGGCCTTCACAGAAAATCCTACCTGAAATATGCTTAAGTCTTTCCCCAGGGGAAAGGAATGGCAAGGAACCATACCTCCCCATTCCCAATATTACTGCTCTGGGGATAACTGACAAATCCTCTAAGAGTCTGAGGAAATCATATTGTCCTCTCTTTATAACATTTTTCAACATGTATATACTATATGCTTGCAAAAGAATGACGTTGAGAAAAAACATTCAGGAGCTAGAGAATTGGAGTAGTCGGAATACAATTTACAGAGCATTTTCTCTTTGGGAATGTTAAAGGTCGTGAAAGGGAGACAAGATTAAGTTTCTTAAATTGCTACAGAGGTAACTTTCACATTGGATCAGTAGTAAGTGCAGTGTCCTTAGGGGTGCTTTGGAGGGATTTTCGTTCGTATACCCCAATACCTGAATTTGGCAAACCTGCCTGCAAATGTCATGAAGTACTCTTCAAAGTCAGACCCATGTTTTCTACCTTAAAATAATTCTGACATTATGACAGGTCACAGCATTAGCCTTTTTCCTGTACTACATGGCATCTCCATGTCCTGACTGAATCAGGTTTTTTGATTTCTGTCTTCTGTAATGAAGTCAGATTGCCTTAGCTGCTTATTGCTTATCTATCAATGCATTATATCTCCAGACCTCTGTCTGGTTTCATAATTTTCTTTCTTGTCATCCCACACAAATGTCTTTTTAATGTCATCTTCTCACTTTTTATAAAGAGTTCAGACCCAAGGAGATGAGCATGGGAAACTCTGTCAGCCCTTTCGATATCAAAGCAGCTGGCATGAAACTACCTCTCCCCACTTCCTTTTCAACATATGGCTTCTTCCCTGTTGAAACACAGTGGATTAATATTGAATAAAGTCTAAACCTTTACACTCCAGTACCTTAATCCATATCACAGCAGCTGGGTAAGATGAAGTTTACAATTATGTAGATATATATATATAATTATATGAAGGAAATTCTCCTCCAGTAACTAGCACTTTTCCTTCTGTAGACAAGGATTTCTCACTGTGGCTGACTATGTAATATTTCTGTGGCTGACTACATTATATTTCCCATTCACTTGAGAACTTCACCTTATGGGAGTTACAATGACAAAGTCATCTGTCCTTCTCAGAGTCCTTTTCCATTTACATTTCCTTTAGGAAAGGCTCCCCTTTGTTGCAGTGTCCTACAAATCCCTGGCCTCTGTCTACATCTCTTCACATCCACGTGACATTGTAAAGTCACTACTGCTAGCTAGCACCACATTACTCAAGAATTTACTTCTGGTCAGGCTGCAGAAATTCACAGTTATGTTAATAAAAAAAGGAGCAGTGATCTCCTCTGAAAACTTGCTCTCTAGGTGTGAATAATCCAATTAAATTTCCTTTGGGTTTGGATTTAGCAGTTGTATTATGTGATGTTTACTAAGGTGAAAACGTGTACTGTGGCCTTTTTACAAATTCTGAGGCTTGTAACAGCTCTCAGATGAACCAAATCCCAGTGACCAGCAAGAGCTAAACATCAAAACAGTCTTAAGTCCTCCATCACTATTCACTGATGCTGTCTTTCTCTTCTGTCAGATATCTTAGAGGCTCTTACCTTCTGTCCAGTGTGGGTGAGATTAACAAATAGATTTGAAAATCATTACTAAGGGTTCCCAAACATCTATGGATGTAGGTACACACCTGTATGGAACTCTGTTAAACAGCTCATTAAGATGTGTGAATTTCCTTGTCATTAGTTAAGGCTTTTTTTTCCCTTAACCTAACACAATGTGCACCTATTGTTATAGATTGTTGTTTCTCCTTCATTTATGAACAGGCTTATACTCTCATTGTTTATGTTATAGAAAATATAAAATTCAATGGTAAGCTTGTGTTATTGCTAATTGCAATTGCTTATAGACTCCATATGTCTATAGATAAATTTATTATGTAGAATAACTATTCTAGTTGATAATGATATCTGAGAGTAACAGTACGAAACAGCAAAAGAAACAGCTCACTGTTTCTTTCTTTATATGAAAAACTTTTTGAGAGTAAGATGTAGTTTATATGCTTTCATAGAGATTCCTCCAGGAAATTGTGGATTCCATAAAAGGTGCTAGAGAACATGATTGAATGTAGATTTAATGAATTTTTTTCCAATTATAGGAGTTTAAGAAAAGAGTATTTTGAGGGTCTGTACTAACATGGTTTCATATTAATTTCTTAGTCAAAAATATTTAGTGTTTTGATCGTCATAAAAGAAACTTGGAAAGCATTTTCCTACTGTTTCTACCTAAAACATATTTCCAAGCATAGCATACATCTGAAAAATATGTGATTATATATTCTGCCCTTTACTGTTTAACTATTACAGGAGTGTAAAGAGAGTGATATGTAATCTATAACATCTAATTCTACAGTACCATGGTGTGAAATTTTCTCAGGCCAGAGACAGCAAGTTCTGCCTGAGTCATTCTCAGAAACACATACAGCATTTTTCCTATGCTAAATGTCTTCCACTTCAAATTACTATAGGAAATCTAAGTCAGATTTGCTGAGAACTTAAGGCCTTTTATTGGTTTTGAATACTTTTTACCTAAAATGTGTAATGTGCTGTAGAATTTCAGCATCCTGGTAGAAAATGGTACTGTAAGCTCATAAGGGATATGTCCATCACAGTCTGACTATATTCTTCTCAAAGCAGATAATTTCATGACCTGTTCAGCTGTTAAAAGGGTCATATTCAGATTCCTGATTATGCTGAAAAATTGCCTCTGAACAGGCATCCTATGCAGTCTTGTTGAACAAACAAGGTATATGACTTATGGGTCACAAATTTCTTGATTGATCCTGTCACAGAATACTGATATAATTGATTGAACCTGTTCACCTTCAATTATAATATATCTCCTTTGGGAATCATTTTGGTTTATTCATAAGCTGAAAAAAACTCAACTCTACACCATATGCAAAAAACCACAAACAAACAAACAATCACAAACCATAAGAGAAAAATGACACAGTATCACCAGAGGAAGTCTAGTAGTGGTGGTCCTTCTTGTCTCTAGAGGCTCTAATTAAATGTTTCTACTCTTTGTTTTTAGGCTGACTGCAATGTGCCCTCTGTACTTGTCCTCTGTTCCACTGGCAAGTAATATTTCATCACATGTTACAATAAAAAAAAAACTCCATGAGTGGAAGTAACAAAGGAAAGTAAAGATCTGGACAGGCAAAAGGCCAGAGAAATAGCAAAGCATTGAATATTGAAAGGAGCTGGAAGAGCAGAGTGCACATTATTGCTTGCAGTAGAAAATGTATATAGTGATAGCAGGTAGGCATAGTTCCTTACTATAACACAGGACTAAAAACTGGGGTATTGTATGAATTTTGAGGATATACCTTGAGCAAGACAGAATTTGCACTAGGGAATTCTCTTTAGCAGTTACAGACAAAAAAGATGGGGTATTGTGGGAAATTTCCAGCCTGCCTGAGCCACTCTGGTGTTCGTGAGGCTGGAAGGGTTCAGAGCAGGGCTACAGATGTGAGAGTGTGTGTGTGTGTGTGTGTGTGTGTGTGTGTGTGTGTGTGTGTGAGTGAGGCATTTTCATTACAAAGACCTGTGCTTTTCATCCTTTAGTCTTAACTGCCTTTGCTTCTCACCTGCTTGCTGGCCTTGTTAATAATCAATCACATTTTAGTCACTTAACCTTTGTTTGTCTGCTCCCTGCCTCTTGCTCTTTTGCATGTTGCAGTAGATGGCACGATTCCAGCTGTTTGTTGATTAACAAATGCACACTGTATGTACTGCAGCCATTTTCACTTCTTTCCAGAGCCTTTTGCTGCAGCCACTTTAGCTGCTTCTTTGCATATTGATTGAAAAGTGCTCACATTGAGTATTGACTGTCACAGACAATGTTCCTCACTTACCATTACTGCCCTTGTTTCTTTCTCCCTCATCACCATTCCTGTAAATACTGATGTTCATCCAGTTTCTCCTGCTCTTATATTTCTCCACCATCTGCCTCTTTGTTTCATTCTCATACTCGTAAATCAATCACATACAATCATTTCTTTTCTTTTTTGCTATTGCCTTTGTGAACGTTTCTCCTAATCATCAGTACGGCCAATCTCAGGAGTTCAGCATTCAGAAATCATGACTCAGCCTCCTTCCTCTCTGAGATCAGGTTACTGATCTAATACTGAAAAAACCCTATTTTATTTTCCGTTTTTTTCCTCAGAAAATAAATATAAGCATCTAGTCCTTTAAGGTGTATAGGAAACCTAGTAATACGAAGGCATTGTTTACAACCCTTGGGAAAATAGTATTGTCTTAAGAATAAGAATAATAAAAAATTAAAGCAGCTACTATTACCAAAAAGTAAGATCCTGGTATCTGAAAACAAAGAGCAACTAAGATAAAGACAGGATGAAGGAGAGAAGAATGCACGCACTGCCTGAAGTAGCAGGAGCTGATAATGAACATCCCAACTCTATAAACCACTGGTCATTTAATTGAATACCACCTTGTGAGAAAGGAAAAAAAAACTAGTTTAAAGGATAAAAGAAAGCAAAGAAAAAATATCCATCATATTTCTGGCACTCTAGTTATCATATGTTTGCAAGTAACATCAAGCTGAAGATCAGCGGAGAGAGTGCAACATGAAAGCATGTTGAAGAATATTAACACACAGGGAAGAATGAATCTTCCATCTTCCCCATATGGGGTGAAGGAAGAATCAACACCACTCTTCTCCTGGCAAAGAGAAAGAAATTCTGTCACCAACGTCACTTGCTTTGCTTTGGATGAATGACTGAACTAAATGACCTCCACTGGTCTCTCTCAATCTCATGTCTCTGATGCAAACATATTTTTAGTAAAATTGTGAAATTATGCATTTAAACCTGTTTTCTGTTGATACTATTCTTTTTGTTTTGTTGTAGTTGTTTTTTATTTCTATCCTCAAAGCAAGGTTTCATAGGCAATTTTCTGTCAAAATACTTTCTGGCATAGGGCTGCTACATGGAAGTATATTGTCAGTGAGAAGACAGAATATTGCTTGAATATTTTTGTTTCCAATTTAGGAATATCACAAGTAAAGTTGTCCTTAAATGGAATATCTTAACTTTTAAATTCAATGAAGAAATTTTATTTCAGGACAACAGTAACTTCAATTACAATTGTGGAGCTTCCTATTTCTTTTCTCTCTGATGGTTTAAGTTCTCTGTTTGGGCTGCATTTCTCTTAATGCATCCCAGCTGCATCCTTGCCTCATTTCCAGGAATGTGCTGTAAACCATATAAACTTGTTCTATTATGAGAGATGCAATTTGGCAAAAAAGCCAAAGTTTTAGAAGAAAATAAAATTTGGCATCCAAATCAAAATTCCTAGTAACTTTTTGCAAGCAGGTCCCAGGATGTAACATAAAAAAAGATGGAGAAAGTGCTAAAGATAGGGCAGGAAAGAAGAAATCCAGCAGAAGTTCCCCACTCACATATGCCATGGGCAGGGCACAAATATGCATGCTAAGTGAAGCACAGGCTGTGAAGTGATGGGGTGGCAGGAACTGGAAGCAGGGTTTGCTGAAGACAAATGAGGTAGAGTAAATGTACCAGAGTGAACCCCAGGCTAGATATCCTCACCCAGGCCCATGGTCATGCCAGGGGCAGACAAGTACTTCTCGGTGCCCTATTTAGTAAACCCTCCCCACCAAATATGGACTCTCTTTTCGTTGTATGGAATTTTTACTCATCACTGATTTTCACATGGATTTATTCCCCCTGCATTTTTTAGGTCATTACAGAATGCTAAGCCATTTATTAAAACAACTTTTTTAAAAAAATTGAATAAACTGACATGTTCCTTTGAATTCTTGTAAAAATATGTGCATTTCAACTTTCATTTCTGAAAAGCTTCTCCTGTGCATCATGGTTGTGAAGATGAAATAGTTGACTCAAACATTTCCTATATATAATAATATAAACTAGGGAAAAATGTATATTTATTCCTTTTAGTCAAAACTTGAACTTTAAATGCCTAAAGAAGCATGTTTGAACACTTGAAATATTACTTCTGTATTAAATGCTGAATTTTCTATTTCTAGCTCATGTTATTTGCTTAATCTCACCTTGAACTCTTTGATATTCCTTGAGAGACTTCTTGTACTTAGACACTTTAAGTCTCTTCCCATTTCAGGTCCTTTCTTGACTGAGTATCTTTGAGGTCACCATGATGATTCTTGGACTTGTCTCTTCTTTCAATTGATGCTACATATTACCCCTTTTCCTCTTATATTCATTCAAGTCACTCCATCTTGCCCTGTTCCTTACTCAATGACTCAGTTTGAATATAGCTATTTTCATAATACCTGTATTTACTCCTGCTAGAGTAGTGTCCTCCTCTTGAGAGTGCTCTTATCCTCTCATTTGAAACTGAAATTCTTTACACTAAGTTTAGGTCATGTACAATGCATTCTTAAATGGTCATATTTTACAAAGTGGCATGTTATAGAAGACGTAGCAGCAAACCAAGAGAGTATCTGGTGCTTAGATTCACTCTGTTGAAGTGTGATAAGTATTCCCAAGGGTGATAAGCCTTAGTGAAGGAGAGTCACATATATGAGTGAAGGTTTCTTTATTCTTGGCCTTTGGTAATAATAATGTAGGAATACAATTAAAAAACTTTAATTATAATTAAGTAATGACTTGTTCTGTGTGGTATGTGCTAAACTACTGTAATATATACCAGCACTTTCATATTACCATCCTCTGCTTTTGGGGTTGTTCCACAGCGGCACTGAATTTTCATATTTAATTTCATTTTCCTCAAACCTAACTGCTTTTCAGAGACTAACTGCAGCTTTGATAAATGTTCTTTCTAGACTAGTTAATATCTTAGGCTTATAAAAGGTATTTTAATAAAAAAAGTAGCTTCCAGCTAGAGCCCAGATTTCAAAAGATAAGAACATCTAGTTTTCCATTTCTTTTTTTCTGAATTAGTCACTTTAGTTTAAAGACTTTTTTGCCCAGACTGATTAAGAAGAAAGACTGACAAATTAAACTTCAGATTTACTCTTTCACCAGACTGATACAAGAAGCAGGTAATGAGATCAACTCATTGTTAGTCACAAAGAGGTTTCTTTGAAATGAAACATGTCAGACATACTTATTGCTTTAACAGTCACAGAGACTGATACAAACAAAAGCAAGACACTTAGGCCTACAGTTTCTTCCATAGCTGCTAATGTAACTAATGTGTATCCTCACAGCTTCTCAGAACTGACACCAATCGGACACCAATTTAACTTCTTAAAACTGCATCTCTTAATCGTAATTTGCCAAAACTGTACTGTATTGTTACTGTGTTGGTGTAGAAATTTCATCTCTCTCCTCTCAAATAATTAAACCTCAGCTTTCATTTTTCCAGAAGACTAACTTTTTTCTTTGTATTAAAATGTAGGAATAGCAAAGAAATAAAAAAAAGGAGCAGGGTTCAGCACCACCCCCTTGCCCCTCCAACCCCCATACAAACTGATGAGCCAATTGACTTTTCCCTTTAGCAGACAAGTTTTAACCATGTTAATACAGTGTGCTCATTTACAAAAGAATCATAGAATCACGAAATTAACTAGGTTGAAAAAGACCTTTGAGATCATCAAGTACCACCTATGACCTAGCACCACCTTGTTGACTAGACTATGGTATTAAGTGCCACATCCAGTCTTTTCTAGAACACTTCCGTGTGACTCTACCACCTTCCTGGGCAGCCCATTCCAGTGCCCAATCATTCTTTCTGTAAAGAGTTTTTTCCTAAACTTACTCTTCCTAAACCAGCCTTGTTGTCCTTCTCTGGACGCCTTTGATTCTCAACATTCTTCATAAAATGGGGCAGCCCAGAGCTGGATACAAATTTGCCCTTCAGCACTGGCCTGGCAGATAAAGACTATATTCCAACATGAGGAGTTAAGTCACATTGTATGACTTTCCCAGGTTCAATAAGACCCACCAGCCTTGGTATGGGAGGAAAACTGGTGAGCTATACAATAGCATGAAACAATTCAGGAGACAAGTGGATGGTGGGAAGACCTAGTTGACTGGTGATATGGATGGTTAAGAAATTTTAAGAGCTCCTCCACTGAGCTTTCTTCTGCTACACATCCTTTAATGCTATAGGAAGAGACAGAAGGATACCAGTAACAAATGGAGAGAAAGACAAGATGGTTGAACTAAGTTCTTTACTATGAACTATCATAAGTAGAATCAGCACTCCTCTGTCACTTCCCCTTCCCCTTCCTCATCCACACACAAAAGAAAATGTTCATAATTTGAAGGAAAATTTCAATGAAACCACAAAAACCTTATATACCCGTGAGGGATAAAAATATTAAATTTTGCAGGCAAAATATCTGATTTTACTAGCTTTTCCTGGGTTTGCTCTACTAAAGAATTTATTATCTCTGTCCACCAAGAACTTCTTTCTCACCTAACAGTCCCTTTTTTTCTCCTCTTCTGTCTCACCTGGCCCTGATTTCTGCCTCTCTCTTACTGAGAAACCTCACTTATTTGCATGCCCTTCATTCATCATGTATTCACAGTATCCATAGCTCTGCTTTTCAGCAGAAGAAACTATATCTCTCTCTTTGATTATATCAAACTCCCACCAAAAGACAGTTAAATTGCTCCTTTTTTCCAAGAATGCATAAAAATGAGGGACTCACCTATAGCATGTCTGAGGAGATCTCAGACAAGCAGGACATATTTACTACGTGCACACTATAAACACCCTTCTGAAAAATAAATTTTGTTTCAGTAGCTGACAAAAATAGACTGACCATGAAGAGTTTGGGGAGCAAAGTTCTGATAATGTAATCAGTTGTGGAAGTTTTTGGGATATCCTTTTGGTGATGAGAGGTTGTTATTTAGCAATTCATCTATCTTTGCAATCGAGGATGAATGAGACTATCTTAGTTCAGTCCTCCTGTGTTGTGGCCTGTATTTATTTCATTTAACAGGCTTATTAAATTTTAATGTTAATGGTTTGTTCTTACATTCCCCTGTGTTCTCCCTGAGTCGGTTTATTCCTGAAGTTGTTTCCTCCCCTAAGTTACCTTGTATGGCATTTCCCCACCCCTTGGTCCAGCTCCTTCCCTGTCAATCACTGTTACCCTGCCCCCTGTTCTGGTACCTTCCATGTCACTCCAACCCTGAACCAATCCTTTGAGCATACCTCCTCCTGGGCATTCCTGGGGGTTTCCTAACCCTTGATGCCCCACTGGACCATGTGCCCTACCCTCTGCTCCCCTTTGCCCCAGCTGGTCCCAAAGAAATGCTGTAACCCCTTCACTCTGCCCCTGCTGATCCTTCACTGGCTTGTGTTTGGTACCCACCCCTTGCTCTGGTGCTGTATAAAATCCTGAGCACAGCAGTGCTTGGGGCTCTTTGTTCCTGACCCCTTCAATGTGAATAAACCTCCTGTAGGAACCTCAGCACCAGGGAGCCTCCTCCTTCTCCTTTACCCACCCCCTGACTGCAGTGAGAGCCCTTCCACTGTACAGCAAGTGGCTCTAAATGTTCAGCTGTTGACACAAACCCCATGCCACATTTGTTCCCTTACACCTGGAGCAGCACTGGCATTCTCTGAGCTACCTTAAACTTCAGTGGGCTGTGTCACTCCTGCTGCTCTATTGATACACGATGTATCAGTCTTGCTATGGGAATGGGTGACCCGGCCTGTTACAACAAAATCCACATCTGCTTTCTCCTGCTGGGACGCCCATGCAAAAATAAATCCCAATGGCAGATACACAGTTTCTTATTGTCCTCCCTTCCATTGTGAAACCATAAAAAGACAAAGTGCAAGAGAAAAATCTGAAAATCTGAATCAGCATCACTATAAAAATACTAATTTTTTTTCACTTTTTTTTTTTTTTTTTAAATCAAGTTGAGAGTGATTATATTTCCATTTTGATGTGAAATGGTCTCTGTTTGGCCCTTGGGACTGGTTGATTTTTCTTTCTTGTGGTGTCTGTAACTTAAAACAAAACAATACAAGCCACACCAATTTGGAGTAAAATTCACCAGTTGCTCCTATGAAGATAGTCAGCCTGAACATTTCCAGTCCTCCCTGAAAAGTTTGTGTTCTAGATTTTCTGGCAGTTGGCTCAGCGTACTGTTTCTCTTGCAAAGTACACCTAAAATGATGCAGCACCCAAGGAACTTTTGTGATATTTAAAATTGTTATGAGCGGCATAATCTGATAAAATGACTCTGAAAAAGGTACCATTTAACCATATTGTATTATATGTCTATTAAGACATTAACTTTCAGGAAAGTGAATATTTTTCTTCTCCCTCCCATTCCCTCCACACTTCATTTTTTGAGAAAGCATACAGGTAGTGCTATGTTTTTGTGCTCTGTTGGAGTTGGGGTATGTGAGAAGCTTTTCCTCCATTTCAAAAGAGACAGCAATATCCTCAATCTTTTCACTGGCAGCAAACTCAGATTCCCTCTGGTATGCTACAGTGTGTGTGGCATTTGCATTCAGTGGTATAGCTTCTCCCACAGCAAACTGCTTGTCATGGGTTGCAGTGCAAAACGTAACACAAACTCTGTATTCTATCACCATCCAATGAAACTGGGGTGGGGGGTGATGTAATTGTCTGTCAATGGCCAACTGTCAATAAACCTGCTGGGGCAGTTTTCTTCTCTCTTCCACAACCTATCCTCCCTCCAGGGAGAGATCTTCTGCTAATGGGTCATTGAGTCTCACTGACAGAATTACATCATCCCACTGGGAAATGCTCCAGCCAGGGGGAGGAACCAAGTATTCCTACCTGGATAAAAATCTGGGAGTTGGAACACCAAGGCAGCCTTTTCCACAGGATTCTCGGAGGAAGACCAGGCCCATCTATCACCACTGGACCTTCAGTGAAAGAACTCCACTCTTTCTACAGGAGCATCACTTCACCAGAGCCACATCTGCCACTGGGACTGCAGCCACCATTGAATGGGACTGCCACCAACACCCACAGGGTGTCAGGTTGTATCCTGACTCTGTCAGTGGGGTTTGTTTGTTTGTCTTACTGCAAGTGTCTTTGTTTTATTGTTTATTTTAGTTCCTCTAATAAAGAACTGTTATTCCTATTCCTTTATCTTCGCCTGAGAGCCCCTTAATTCCAAATATTACAATAATTCGGAGGGAGGGGGTTTAAATTCTCCATTCCAAGGGAGACTCCTGCCTTCCTTAGCAGACACCTGTCAGTCAAACCTTGACACTGCTTCCTTCCCTGTAGTGGTGTGATTTCAAAACTTATCTAGGATGCCTAGTTCCTCCCCTAAAGATTCCCCCCCCCCCGCCCATGTGTCAATCAGCTTTCCTTTCCCCACCCTGACCCCTGACGGGCTTGTCTATCAACACTGGAATCCCAAAAGGGCTTCGAGTGGTTGGTAGATTTAAAAGATACTCTGTACCCTTTAGGAATCAGTGGGCTGCCCAGGTGTCCTTTGTCCTTAGAAAACTCCCCTCCCTTACCTGGTTGGTGGACACCATTCCCCTCCCCTCTCCCCCTGCCCCCAGGTAAAAGGACTGGGACCATGCGGTTTCGGGAGTTCCATCATAGTTATATCGGCAGTTCCATCATAGCTTCATCTGGAGTTCCATCAGCAGTTACAGCAGCTACTGTAGCCTCTTACAGAGTTCGGCTACAGTTCTGATAGATTCTGTTATTGGACTTTATACATTCAGAAGTATGAGTGCTGGAATAAAAACCCTGGATTAATCCCTCAATCAGAATTGACTCTTTACTTCACCTCCGCCTCTAAGCTGTGCCATGGAAGAGAAATCTGAGAGCTCAGACAAGTCTGGACTTGCCTCCTGTGCCCAGCAAGACAAGAGTGTCTCTGAGGTAACACACTGCAGTTGCCGCTGTTTGGTTCAGCCAGCCTCAGGGCCAGGAAAGCCAGGTTCCATCCTGTTTGTGATATTGGCTAACACCAATATACTTCCCTGGTTGGGGAAGGAAAGAAGGAACATCCTTAGTTTACACGTGGGAACTGACAAACAGTAGATGTGGTGTGTCCTTTCTTTTTTCTTTATCGGTGTTTAGGCTCTGGAAAAACATATTCTGCAGTACCACCAATCCCACCAGCATGGGGTTTGGGTATGTGGGGAAAGACAGCAAATAGATGTCCAGTTTCAATTCTCACCTTGCCTGTTCCTTAGCACTACTGCAAGGAAAGCCCAGCCTGGCCATTCAGTTGTTTTCCCTTCACTCTTCATAGGGTCACAAATTCTCTGTCTCCTCAGAAGTCTGCTAAGGCCTCAGCTGCTGGAACAAGGAGCACCATGCTCCCAGTAGACCCCTTGGTGTTGTAGGAACAAAACTAAGTTTGTCTACACTGTTAAAAGAAGACTTTAGAGAACTCTGCCCTCATATATTGTAATTTTTTGCAGCATGAAAACATTTTGCTGCCCCTTCAGAAATATTTGTGTGGTACCAGAATAAAAATGAAGTTTCAGTGAGTTGGATGTTTTTTTACATTCACTTAGACATATTTTCCCTTCATACTTTTAATTAGGAAAACCAACTAAAATCTGAAATAAAGAGCTCTTTCAGATAAAACCACACACAAAAAAAGAACACTCTGTTACATAGCTTTTGGAACAAAAGGCAGCAGATACTGAACCTTTCTAAACTTATTTTCTGATGAGTCAGTATTTTCTCACAAAATAACATTTCCCAGACAATTTCCCAAGGGGCTGTAGAATCTTGGCTAGATTGTGCATAAAACCTGTTCCTCAATATAGCACTAGCCCTCAGTGTTATGCAAGTTTATCTGTAGAATTAGTTTCATGGAAAATATTTGAAGTTCTCTTCTAAAATATATACTGTATTTTGAAGTTTTGTTTTTGTATGGCACTACCTCTGCAGATGTTAATCTGTACACTTCTCTATTCAACTTGGCAACCATAACTGTGACTATATGTTTAAAACAGAATAATTTAAGTAATAACAAAACCCCCTGCTTGCTAATTTTTGACACTGGAATGTTAGTAATGACACAAAACTGGCTTGCTGTGTTGCCCCTTTGTGCTGGAGGACTGATAGGCTGCCATGATGAGCTTACTCTTTTAAGCCTAAGGGCTTAACATTAGCAGCATATGACAATTTTCTTATCAGAGTCCGCTTTGCAAAGCACTCAGGGAGGAGGGAGTGGACTGTCATATATGGAATGGTGTGGTAATTAAGCAACACTGTTCAAGCATGGAATGTGAAAAAACCCAAGGGCTTCACTGTTAGGCTTTGCTCATGACTGCAAAACATGCCAGTGCAAAGCTTTTTCTGCCTTGCAATAAGGGACTTTTTATTTTTGAGAAAAAAAAAAGAAGCAGTTATTAAACTCAGCATGGAGACAATCTGAAACAGGATCTTCATCAATCAGATTAACTACTTTCCAAGATGAAAGTAGACGAGGCACAGTGTGAGCCTGAGAAGATATTTATCAAAACCCATATTAATAACCACTTTCAGCCTTCTCCTGACAGTTTCATCTTAGCTTCCATGTTTAACATTTGAGTATCATATGTTTTTGTCAGGATGAGGCTGCTAAGAGCATCAATTAATTAATTCCTCTGAAGTATGGTTTGGAAAGGTAATAAAGTAACATTCCCTAAGGCCAGAACCAGTAATGGTAAGCAGCATCCTGGTGCTGTGCAATTCGTTACTTCAGAAAGAAATTAAAAGCATGGAATCATTTCCAGTTTTAAAAGCAGAAGATATTCAACTTTATTTTAATAAAATTGCTGACAGGGATCCATTTTTTAAAAGTAATATTTTCAAAGCTGATAAAAAATGTTGCTGCTTTTTATTTGTTTTATTTTAATAGAAAAAAAGTGGAATGCCTCTGGCAAAATAAAAGGAGGAAGAGATGACTGGAATATGTCTTAACACTGTTATTTATTTGCTAACATTATTATGATTTGCCTTTTTATTTGGGTCTTACTGTTCTGTTCTGGAATTTTCACTGTGGGATGAAAGAAGCCTGCTGACAATACAGAGAAATTAACCGTCTCCTTGTTTCTCCTAAAATTCTCACTGGGAATTTCAAATATACAATAACTTGTCCATCCTTTCCTCTGGTTAAAACCAGTGACATTCTTGTTTGTTTAACTCTGTAAGAAAAGAGGTGTTTTGTCTTGCAAGCAGTGGGAGAAAAGCAAGGATAAAGAGCTGTTTGGTGACACAGGAAAACATCAAGATAGTTTTTTTTGAAAAAAACAGAAGCAGATAGTTGTTGAACTTCCATACGTTGCTTTAATCCTGTGAAATATATGCACTCTTTTATTTCCACGTCCTTTTAGTCCCACCACAAAGAAAGTAATGCATCTATGCAAAAAGACATATGTATGAAAGCTGTTGACAACAGTAGCTCTTTTCTTGCTGCCTGTGGGAATGTCAGCCTGTTTAGTTAGTGTGTGTCCTAATGACTGCCTGAGCCAGATCAAAATATTCTGCTTGCTAATTACTAAAGAAATGTCTCCACATTTTTATATTAGTGTATTTCAGTCTGATCTTGTCAGAGAAAAAGATTCAGGTGTTCATACTTTACATCTGGTGTGTGAATTGTGTAAATGTGTGTCTCTGATCCCTTTGTCTATCAATTCTCTTTTGTAGTAGTCCTTTGAATACTCAGTTTTGGGGTAGTTCTGAAGACATTTATGTTCATGGGAAATAACTGCTTTGTCCTCCAGGATAGCTGGAGAGGCAGTCACTGCAAAACAGGCTGAGAACAAGAAACTTGGTGAACTTTCATAAAAATAACAGGACAGGTACGTTCACTCTTTCCCCCACTGGAACAGGTCAGAAAACCACCCCCAAACAACAAATGCTCTTGACATCCTATAAGAAATATGTTGATTTATGTTCCTATTCTGCATGGTGGGGCTTCATCTGGACACCATCATTTAGGTGAACAAAAAGACCAAAAGAGCCTTGAGTAGCATCATCTTCTTTCCCCAAGAGTGGAGATCAGTAGCCTGCAAGCTAGACCTCCCATCAGGGAGTGTCATCATTTCCAAAATCAACTTGTTTATTAAGAATATGGACACTTTTGTTATAAATTTTTAGGTAGTCAAATACCCATAAACATGGTGAAGGCATAAATTTCACCTCCTCTAACCTTCAAGAAAATGACACTTTTCCTGCATCTGGGGAGGAATATCTATCTGCTTCATTGTTCACATTTGAGAGAAAATGGCTCAATTATCCCATTCCTCAATGAGAGAAGCAATGTCTTAGATCTTGTAGAATATGGAATAAAAAAACCAACCAACAAACCAACCAATCAGCCATAATATCTAAATTTAGCTGTAGTTTTTGCACTTTCATTCTGGCAGTTCATGGGACCAGTCATCAATAATATCTGGAGATCTATTCTGTAGAGATCCTATGGCATCATCCAGATAAACTCAAAATATTTTGCAGGATCTGCAAAGAACTTGCTAAGTTCTGACTCTAATAAACAGCTGAGCAAAGCATTTAGCACTTGCAGCAGAAAACTCAAGACTGGAAAAATCACCTCTGGCAAGTAGGGATCTGTGTCAATTCCCCTAGCCATGGCAAATCTTAGGATCTGCTTGTTCCTAGTCTTCTGAGAATTACTCCAAAATGGCCTATGTGGACACAGATTGCTGATGTACCTCAGCTTTTCTGTTGCCCTGGAGATGGGACTCAAGTAAATGCAAGAAAGGGGAGAGAAAAACTGGAAACAAAGTAAATAGAATGCAGAATTTTCTTATAGAAAAAGTTTGACTTACATAATAGATAAATTCCATTAGCTGTCTTCTGAGCTATTGAATGTTTCTATTTGGTTGTCTTTCTTTATTAACTGATAATGTGGAGGATTTATGCTTGATTAATGAAAATTAAATCTAAAACTTTTCACATAGAATAAAAATTAACTTTCAGATTTGCAGCTGGACTATGCTCATATACTAGGTCAGGAGTGAGGGGCAGACACGAAGATGTTCTCTGGCCTGTCAGATGAACTGGAATGAATCAGATTCAAAGTCCTGTGGAATTCCTCTTTGCACTTCTCCATGTGTAAAATTGCTATTTATGTATTCAAACCTAAACATCTCTGCAGAAATATACAAGTCTGAAGTGGTTTGGTGCAAATTCTTTGCACCATGATCTTTTCTAAAGTGTGAGGTAGCTATAAGTGAATTAGGGAGCATTTTCTGCGTAACACATGGGGACTTTAACAGGAGCGTGAGAAGATTGTTCAGCAGCCAGCCAGAATCACCAGCTGAGGTCCCTTGATTTGCATTCAGAGGTTACAGAGCACACAGCTAGAGGGAGGATTATGGAATTGAAAGGTCTTAGGCACAGGAAGACTGAGCCTGTAAGTGCTGTAAAGAAAACTGAGAAAAACTCAGGAAGCTGAGAGTTGAAACAAAACTAGTTTGTCTTATGCTCTAATTTGGCTTCAGAGATTTAAGGGTTGATCTCTGCTAAACCTCATAGACTGCGGCTGAACCCTCTGAGTGTCAGAAGATCTGCTATTACTGTCTTCCTTGCTAGGGTGGTTGTTGTTGGTGGATAAAGAAGGTGTACATCAAAGCAGAGGGATTAATGTGATTTAATACCACTATTCAATCTGCAGTTCTGCACATGGAATTGATTATTTTGGTGTTTACAACTGTGGAAACTTAACACTTGGAAATGCACAGCACTTTCTGGTAACGTGCTAATGTTAAAGAAACATCATCAAACGTCCACATGCTAAGCTGACCGAATGCTGTGTGACCATGCTGAAAATTAAATTTTGGTAGGTAAGATCTGTGAGGCACTAAAATGAGTATACTGCTTAAGATCAGTATAAAACACTGAGGCTAAGATTAGACTCTACATCCTAACTACAGTTAACACTGCAAAGAGACTTGTAAAAAAAATACCAGCCTACAATTTTTACTACAACATCCTGGGATTCAGAGACCTTTTTAAGAAATACTTCTTTTCATGAAGTTTTGTGCTTTGCTCTACAGGATCATTGGGACAGGTCAAAAACATGATCAAAAATATCTTCTCTGTTTCTCCTGCTTTGAAAACATTTCCCTGCTGTTTGCTGACTATCAGTTCTGGTTACTTTGTGTTACTCCCAAAGCATGAAGAACGAAACTGAAGACCAACACAATGCTGTTAAAAACACACATAGGCAAACAACTACAAAAAAGAAAAAAAGGAGAAAATAAAGCACTTCTGCAAATCTCTTACTATTATTGAGGTGTTGAGGTTGCATGTGTACTACATGATGATGCATGTGGGTAGCAGCATAGTTCTACCTAGTGGTGCCACAATACAGAGGATACTGATGTGTCCTTATAGTCGATGACTACAGTCTGACAGCTCCTAATTCCTGACCATGATAATGTAGGCTGTAATTTTTTTGAAGACCTGAATGGATTTATTGTGTTTAGTTTTTGATCCTGCAGAGGTCTGTTAATATTCAGGATCATTTGTGGAGCAAGGTTTGTATACTTTGCTAGTAGATAAGGTCAGTTTGTGGTGAGTTCAGTCCACATCAGTTTACAGGGTTTGTCTGGTACTTCAAGCAAATCTGAAGCTCCTTTCTGTGCATTTTCGTTCTGTTTGAGAACCCGTTGACTGACAACATAATTTTGCTAGGTCAAAATGGATGCTTCTTCCCCAATATTGTTTAAAAGCCCAGCTTTTGAGCAAGTAACTCAGGGTGGCCATACATTCAATAAATATTGTACTGCCCTACTGCTATATTGAAACACAGACTTTCTATAAGCAAAGGCTTGCTAGGTTCAAGTTGTAGTCTTGCACAACTAGCCCATTGGTTTGTGTCTGAGCTGACAACCAGAAAATGGTCTTCAGTCTTTCCTGACATTTGCATGGAACTGTTTTCAGTGTTCATGTCCTTGGTCTGACTCTTAAGTGGAAGAGAGTTTGTCTGGGGTAACAAGACTGTCCCTGTTGCTCATACAGACTTTTTGGCCACTTTGCTTTCTACATGGACTTTTAAAATTACATTTCTTCCATTATTTTTATTTCATTTTTATTTTTAATTTGCTTCCAATAATTTCACTACTCAGGACAGTCTATGTAATCCAGCTGACACCACTGTGGTTCCTGTTCGGGGTTTAGCCAAGACAGAGTAAATTTTTTTCTCAGTAGCCGGTGAGTAGGAGGTGCCTTGGAGCTGTGTGGGGGTGTCTGGGTTTGTTATTCCACATGAAATACATAATCCTTTCTGGCAGAAGGAAGGGAGTTCCCTTCTGGGAAAATGGGCATCACTTTGGTGGAACAAACTGTGGCAGGGTGGGGAACCCTTTAGCCATTGTTCTTTGTCTTGGGTCAAACTGCCTTAGGTCAGGCTGAGTGAGCATTTTTCATGTAAATCACTCTCTCTTTTGTAGACTTGCTGTTCGTATTGTTGCTGCTGCTGTTCATTTTCTTATTTCATTGCTTTTTCCAGAAAGTCATTCTTATCTCAACTGCCTTTTGTCTCGCACCAGAGGGGGAGAGGGTTTGTGGTTTTCTTTGTAGTGAGAGTGCTAAATTGGGGAATACCATTCCTAAACCATGACAATTCCATATCATGCCTCAAATAAAGATGAAACTGATGAGGTCTGTAATTTTGTATCATGCCATTTTTCATAGCTTGATGTACCTTTTTTTATTGCCCTATGGTTTTGAAAGCTCTAATGAGGTTTTTTTATCCTTTTGCTTCTAGTTTGCACACTGACCTATGGCAGTTGTGCTTGTTCACAACTGCATACTCAGAATGACATAAATCCCTTTCAAAATGACTTATCTTATGATCTGGACATGCAAGTTTCATATATTCAATTGTAAAATGACAAAGAATCTCCTTGCTGCCTTCTCACACGGGAACTGAAGGTTGTCCTATGTTTTTGGAGAAAAGATATTCTTTTGCTTACTTTTACCAGTAAATAATATATGCCCTGAGAGGAATAGAATTTTTGAAAATAAGGAATTTACAGAAATATTGTCAGTAATGGAATAAAAATTGTACTGTGATATGCAATCTAAAATATCCATGTTCCCCATAATTCTGTAGAAAACAACTATTTTGTATTACTGAACTTTTGAGAAAAACTCACAGATTATTCTTCCTGCCAGAATCAATAACAAGAAATAAAATGGAATGTCCCAGCTGGTCATTTGAAATTGTTTTCTTACCAGTTAAAGTATTGGAATTAGACTGAAGTGTATTACTGAATTTTTAGACCGACTATAGGTCTCTGTTTAACAAGTTTTAAAGGTAGTAGGAAACCATTTCTGTTATGTCCTGGCTGAAAACATTTCACTTGAAGGAATTAGCCCATGCTCCTTGGACCCAGAATTATAATGCCATCTGGCAGATATTATTTCAGCACCAAGTTCTTAATGAAATAAGGTCGAGCAAAACATGGATTCAGGGTACAAAAGAATTTAATAATCTTTTATTCATTATAGTGAACATTTGCATATACTTTATGAGAACAGTTATTACAAGAAACTTTTCACCTTCTAGCATTCTTTAAAATATTTTGGCATGTAGGTCTTTCTAAAAGACCCATAATGTTTTTATTCCTTTTTTATCCCCCTGTATTTAGACTCTTGTACTCATCTATTTGAGTTCAAATTTATGTTAAAATAATTGCATTATGTCACACATAACTAAACATATTTTATAATCTAAGGCAAGTAATAGTAGAAGACTGAAGATCAAAAATTCTCATTTCTAATCAGTGCAGGTTAGAACAGTCAAATATTTGAAAATTTCAACCCTGAAGTCCAATTATTCCTTGTATTACTGAATTGGGCATATTGCTATAAGCAGACAAGGATGCAGTTTGTTTTCTAGGGATGCATCAAAGGCAATAATCTGCTCAAACCTAGATGGCCAGCTGGTATAGCATTGGTAAGATACAGCAGTTCTTTTACACCATGTCACACAGGGAACAGTATATTAGCAAAATGTCTGCTTGCTCTCAACTTAGCCATGATAAAACTGAGGGCAGTCTTCAGTTCAATTTCAGATGAAACAAAGAGATTTAAACAAAAAATGTCTTGTGCAGCCATATCATGTACATTGTCTGATGTAGCTGTGAATATTTTCATTATCCACATAATGGAAAGGGTCTAGTTAAGATTATTCTTGCCTTGGTTACATGTAATGTATCTGGCCATAATTGAATTAATTATAATTTGTCTTAAAAAATAAGTCCTATTAGAGTCAATGAAGATATAGCCAGTACAGTCAATGGCGTCTAGAGAGCAGTTCATCTTGTCCTCAATTTGAATTGTTCTTTAAACTCCATTAACTATATTGATTATGTCCCCAAGAATATAATGGAGTTCGGACAGTAAGTTTGCTTTGAGCAGGCTAGATGGTAGATACCTAAAGTGAGAATTTCATGCTCTCTGCTGTTGTTCTCTGCAATGGAATGTGGTTGAAATAATGGTGACATAGCAGCATTTCAATTTAAGAATAATATTCAGGTTACAAAAAACTTCATTGAGGAGTAGAACTTTATATTGCATCTCTGACTGCCTAAATGGCAAACAGCCTTGGAAGAAAAGATCTGATTTCTGTTTGCTCTTTTGGATTTGTGGAGAAGCCCACAAGATACTTTTCTGTCCAAAATCTCATATAATTGTGGAGGGTAGATGTTCATCATCAAATCTGGAGGGACTGTGGCCACTGTCTGAATGTTTGCTATGTGGCTTGTTCAGAACAAGTGTCCTAACCATGCAACCAGCTCAGTAGGTTACTCACAGCTACTTCATTGTCCTTCACTGCTGACTTGCCTTCTTGTATATTATCTTCAGAAATTCTAAACTTACAGAGCCCAAAGAAATTACTGTAACCACCTAATAAGTGAACCACAAACTAGTTTCCAGACCAATTTCAGATAAATTTCTGTGGCTAGTCAATTTAATATTTTCCATGATTACAGGTAATCTTAGCATATTTCAAGTTAATTTGTTTTGGTACATGGCGTTAAAAAAGCAGTATTTCTACTGTTTATTTTAGCCTTAAATTTGCCTGAGTTCATCTTCTTTTTACCCACAGTTTCCCCTTTTCCTGTGTCTGTTCTGTTTGCATTCTGTATGAGCAGTTCTGAGTGGGCTGATGGACCCCTCTGGAGCAGACACAATCACACCCTTTAAGGTTTATTAGTTTGTGCTGATAATGAGGTGAGGTTGGTTGTGGCAGCCTGAAGGAGCTGTGGACAGGCATATTCAGCGATCTGCTCTCAGTGAGAAGATGTGAGAAGGGAGTATTGGTAATAAGGACTTAGAAAAATCTCATCTTTCAATAGTGGTGGTGATTTGTGGGACAGAATGTGTGCAGAGATTGAGTCTAACAGCAGAGAAAACAGTATGGAATGCAAGACATCAAGACCCTTGCAACCTATATTTATCATGAGAACAGTTTTTTGTGCTGTGTGACTTTCCACTATTTTATCTGAATTAACAAACTGAGGAGGAAGGACGTGAAGAGATTCATTGACATGATGTTCCTCCTGTGTTAGGGACAAAACACTGGCTGTAATAACCCATCTTAAGACTGGGGATGAGTTCCAGAGTAAATCAGAGAATAAAGGAACTACAAAGAAACAGCAGAAGCTTTTGGGAATTAAAATGAAAATACTTGGTAGAAGAGAAAGCATGCAGTGAGATTTCATAAATATGTAGTGAAATATCCTGTCACAGTATACTGTATAGTTAACCTTTCTGAACCACTGGAGACTTATTCTGGTTGGCTAAATGTGAATCATTTAGCAAAGCTTAGAGATCAAATAACTAACATTACCATTGAACACCACTTATAAACATCAAACTCAAGAAAACTTTAAAGTCTTTTAAAATTTGTGATATTTTCCCCTTTTGTCACTATTCTTAAAATGCATGAACATACATGCATTATAATGCATTACAATACAGTAAGTATTAACTGAATCTTATCTAGTTTGCTTTGTGGGTTTGTTTGTTTGTTTGTTTGTTTGTTTTTTTGTTTTGGTTTGGTTTTTTTTGGTGGGTGTGCTTTAAAAATTCTTCTGTTGATTTTGCTGTCATTTTTTGTGGTCTCTGCTGTCATAACCTGAGCAAAATATGGGCATTCTCTGTGTATTTATATACCTCAGAGTTGAATACCAGACATTAACATATTTTGGCAATAAATAACCAGTCCCATGAAACCATAGATACATTTTAGTTATATCAAATTGATTATTTTGTGCTTTTCTCTGTTATCCATGACCTGCTAGAACTTCAGACTAATGTGAAGGCCTTTGCCTTTAGCTCATGAAGGCAGTGTTTTAAGGTATAATATGTAGTTGTTTCAAAATATTAAAAACCCCTGAATACTTTGTTTAGTATATGTACAAATACAATCTTTTCTATGTGCACTAAATTTCATCATTTAACATCATTTAACATTTTGATAGAAGAAGAATCTATAGCTTTACATTTCTTCAGATTCTGACCTGGCTTTTCTGTGGCTGTACAGGGCAGAAGCAGCAGTGTGAGTACTATCCAATGTGGTCATGGGCTCTCCTAAAATGTTATAATGATGTCTTCATGTGGTTAGCTGGTTTTCCCTTCTCCAGCCAGTGAAACAGACATTACACATTCAAGCAGGATTACACATCTGGAGGTCTAGGCAATATTTACAAGGGATCAGGCTTATTTTCTTATAGCAGCTGTAACTGAGAGGATTACTAAAGCACTGAGTTGGTGTCAGAGACTAGGATTTATTCCTTACTACCTGTATCACTTTGGGCAATTCACTTAATCTCCCAGTGCTTCAATTCTCTGCTCAGAAATGGGACAAAAATGCTTCTTACCTTACAGGTATTTCAGATGTTTACATGGCAAAAAAGAAACAATGAGGGGGTGATTCTCAGTTAAGGGGTACTCAGGATCCCATCTGCTGGTCTGACAGGGAATCATGAGAGATGTCTCCTGCCTTCTGGGACATAAGGTCCAAGATGTGGTCAAGAGGATGATACAGTTTGTCAAGAGCACAGACTTCTGTCCATTGCTACCCTTTCATGTGGAAATGAATGATACTGCAAGCCGGAACCTGGACAAAATCAATGAAAGTTATAAAGCTCTGGATGTACAACCAAAGCATTGCTACCCAGGTTATCTTTTTCTTTTTTTTTCATTTTACCAGTTAGAGAAAAGGGTCCAGCCAGAGACAGACTTATTGGGCAAACAATCCTCTGGCTTAGTGGTTGGTGCTGTATTTGGCCGTTTAAAACAACAGGACATTTTTTGATTATTATAGCCTATGAGGAGGAATGGGATACTTCTGTCTAGAGGAGGCAAGGGAACCTTTGGCAGTGGGATGTCTAACCTGATGATGGGTGCTTTCAATGGAAGGACTTAGGGGCAAGGTTGAAAGATCTGTCATTTCTTCTAAGGTGATATCACCACAGAAGACCATAATGGGTTACCATGCCTCATTTTCTTGGTTAATCCATAGGCTAGGACAGAAGAAGGAGGTGGGTAATAGAGGGGGAGGACAGAAGGTGAGAGCAGGTAAGAAAGGATTGTTCTCTGAGATCTGAGAAATCAAAAGTTCTGATAGTGAATGACCCAGGAACTCAGGGCTAGATGTGTCTGTGGGGTTGTTTGATGGTAAGAGAGGACAGTATAATCTCCCACAGTCCCTGCAGAGCCGAATGTCTGGAGCAACCCTCAGCTGCCATTCTAACACTGGGAGAAGTAACACAGGCTGCTGTCTCTTGGCTTTCTGCAGTTCAATCTTAGGGAGACCTTGACTGGACAATCAACTTTGTCACCTGCAGAGAACTGTAACTTAGGGACACTGAACAAAGCAAGGATAACTTGTACTGTCAGGTTTCCAGAATCTCCAGAGACAGAGATTTCACAGCTTCTCTGGGCATCCCATCTTCAGCTTTATTATTGCTGTTGTTAGAAAAAAAGAGAAAATGTCCTTACCTCAAAACACTTTGGAAACCACAGTAGTGGGCATTAGTAGACTTCCCCCATACAGTTTGGATTTGGGACTTTCCAATTACACATTCAAAGATTTCAGATTTACCTACCTGGGCATCTTGACTGTGTTGGTGCCAAAGTGGAATGAAACTCATAAATTGAGTATAGAAGGAAATGTGCCTCACTGAAAATTGTGTGAAAATCTCTTGCGTCTGGTGTTACAATCATTTTTTATGAGGAACAACCTGTCACACTACAGAGAAAACATAGATGCAAGACTTTCTGGTGGAAAAAGTATGTTTATGGAATGAAACTCTGTGCCTTCACCTCATTGTAGTGTGAGACTACACTGTCTCTCACATAGAAAATGTTCCTATAAATTGTGCAAGTAAACATGGAAGTTTACAATAGAAAACAGCAAATGGAGGTGAAAAACTCTGCTTAGAGTTGTCATTACAGTTAAAAGCTGGTTGCACAAGTAGTCTCTATAGCAAAATCCTCTTTTCCCATATTTTTTTAAACAAAGTTTTAATTTAGTTACACTAATCTCATAATATGTCTTCTTTAGTTTTGTGGTGACCTCGCCTGAAATAAGTATTAAAATATTTTGCTTATATCACACCAAGCATTGATGCCTCCTAAAATTTATTAGATCCTGAAATTTATGACATACAGTGAAGCACAAGAATTGTGAATGTGTGGCTTTGAAATTACCATCTTCTGAGCTGCCTTGCTCAGTGGAAAGTCAGACCGGAAAGAACATCTCTGAAGTAATATTCCCTCCTTACCATGTCCTCATTTTGGTTTTCCAATCTCAAAAGTCAGCATCAGGGTAAGATTTAATATTAAAATAGTTTGCAATTTGGTTAAGTAGTTTGATTCCATTATTAATGGAGGTGTTTTCTTTAAAATTTATTGGGGTTTATCCGATCTAATGTTACAAAGAAAGGAGATGGCCTAGTTTTTTCCCGAGAATAAAGGGTTAGGGGAAGGGAGTTATTTTCAGAAGTTCATGTTTGTTCCCACAGATGTTTTTACATCTGATATATCAACAAAACTTTTCTGAGTTAGTTCAGCCAAAATTTGTGTGACTGACTAATAGTACTGCAAAGGGTCATACGGAATTTTTGATAGCTATTTTTTGACGTATTAATGAACAGTGTAAGAAAAGCATGCCCAAACTTTATTTCAAATGCTTCTTGTTTTATTGCTCACAACTCCCATTTATTAGATACACAAAAAACAGAGTGGTTGGAATATGCTTTGGTTTTGAAGGAAATAGGTGGTGTATAAAAATTACTTTCATGCATGCTTTCTACTTTATTTAGGAAATGAAACCAAAACTAAGTGAAATCGTATTGGTGGAACATGTACACATTAAAGGCTTATCAGCAAGAGCTCTAAAGAATATTTCTGTTTCTTTAATTTCTTTAATTTTTTTTGTATTTCTTAGTACATTTCCACTGCATCTATGAAGCAATATTTTATATCACAGACTGTGGTATATGTAGTTTTGAACCAGGGCTTAAAGAGCTCAAATCCAATTAAACTATAATGGACATTATAGTTTATGGTCACATAAACATGGTCATTGCATGTGATCTATAGAAATTAGAAATAAACATTTGCAGTCAAGCCATATTTTGGTCACCCGGGCATGTAAATGAGTATTTTGGGATAAGACAAAGCCCAGAATATTAATATATTATAGAATATATACTTGACACTATGGATAATATATCATGTGTACACACCCCACATACTCGAACATAATTTTTATAGATTATGGAATACAGAATGTTCAACATGAAATTCAGGTAACTGAATAAATATACTCAGACAATAGTAAACACCTGCAAAACAGTAAGAGCTGGACTGGTCTTGTAAGACCAGTGTTGTAAGAACACTACATTTTTATCTGTCAATCTCCTTTTTCTGCGGAAGCTGTAAGGCACCTGACAGCTGTAAGGATCTGAAGAGAACAGTGGAGCTGATGTTCAAGCATGCTTGAAGAAAATGGGAAATTACTTTGTTCCCTTGGATCTTACCTGATGTGGAGTTGGCTGGAAGAGTGGGGAATGTATGCTGTAGTACCAAAAGGAGTAGCAAGGACAAATAGCAATAACATGATATTTTCTGGGTATCCTTTAATTCCAGCAATGTCCCTGATGTACCTTTTCGGGCCACTTTCCAATGCAGAACAAAACTTTCTGTACCTTCAGCTTTAGGTATCTTCTCCAAACATTTCTTTGGAAAGGAGACTGAAAACTGAATAAACTGATAACTCAAATTCCACTCACCATCAAGAAGTACATCTTCAGTCAGGTTCTAGGAGTACTAAAAAGAAAGTTGAAATTTAAATCAACTGAACAATCTTCTCTATTAAAGAGAACAGCAAAGAGAGATTTCTGGATGATAGGAATACGTTGCAAGCTATACCTGCAGTTTATCTGTGTTTAATTCCTCTACTATTCAATATGTTTTGTTTGTATATAACTCTACTTGATATTTGGTAACTGTATGGTAGAACTGAATCTAGTTCTTTGGTAAAGTTGTAGTCCCCTTCCTACTCATTGCAAGGCAAAATTTGCAAAACTAAACATTTCTGGATGACAAGTTTAGTTTCACTTGTGGTAATTCCTCAACTTCCCCAAGCTCTTTTTACATGTTGGCTTAATATTTTGATGGCTATATTTAAAGAAAAATTCTTAAGATGATAAAGAAAGAGAATTCTTGGTTATATCCAATTCATCAGATTGAAACTGAAAAACTATATCAACTCAAGACAGTTGGCTTCTTCCACTGAATTTTAAGTAGCCACTGCCATTTTTATCAAGAAATAGTTGGGAAGAATTTCTACTTTGTTCCTTGATGAAGATGTTCAGGATATGCAGAAGTATCAAAACAAACAATCAAAACACCACCCACCACCCACCACCCACTAAAACACTCAAAACACATTAACACTGTATTTCAAAAGTGAAAGAAGAAAGATTAGCTCCTGAATATATCAATATATTCTGATCCATCCAGAGCTATATTTTCCTCATAAAAACTTAAGAGGCTGAGCATAAAGATTCATTTGAAATCTTCTAACCCATAGTTTGCCTATTCAAGTACACAATGTACACAATGCAAGCATGGTAAACGTGTTCTTTTGAGCAAGACAGAGAGAACTCAATGCAACAAGAACATATGTGAGTGCCACTAGCCACTGAAGGAACATAGCTAGTCAAACTAGAGGATTCAATAACTGTGGATGTTTTGTAATTAGCTTTGTTATCTGGAAGAGTGGACTGTAACATGTACAAGGGAAGGCAACTGCAGACTGATACCCACATATCATTACTGTCGACATAAATTATTTAGCTGTAAAATATGTTCCCAGCAGTTTCTCAGGTCATTTAAAGCAAATTAATGAAGCATATGCAACAAAGGAAATCATAAGCCAGCTAAGCTGACACATTGGCAACAAGAAGACTCTCATTCATTTGATACACAGATGTTTAGGACTAAAGGAAGACTAAGATTAATAAATATGTACATTATTATAATAATGGAAAAACTTTTTTGCTTCCACCCTCAGCCTTTTTCCCTTTATTTTGATTTTCTTCTGCAATTAATATACTTTATCTTTCAGAAAAATTGGGCTCCAGTTTTCTGTTGCAATATGACTTACTCCCAGACACTGAGCTGATAGGTGACCTAGAATTTCTTGAGTGAAATAGCAGATTTATCTCTGCCACATCAGAGACTGTATGTGTTGCTAAGCTGGGGGCAAAGGAGAGTTTGTAGAATAAATTTCATAGCAGACTATGACATTATGTACAGATCTATGCATGTTTAAGTTGTTTTCAGCTCTTAAAATTTTGGCTGGCAGGCAGGTGTAAACTGCAGAAGGTGATAAATGCTTTCCTTTCATCGACGCTAAGTTGACTGCCCTTTGAGGCCACCAGCAAGTCATGTCTGAAGACAGAACATTATTCAGTCTCAGGAAATGATGATCTGCATTTCCAGTCGCCATCTAGTGGTTTCCTGTACAACAACAGGTAATTTGGAAAGGATGTCATGAGATTGTTTTTGAGGATTGCAGGGAATGCAATAAGCATTGGTGTGATCGATTCCCTGGCATCCCAATATGGGAAGTGTGTGTCCTAGACATGAAAGAATGCATCTACTTATTAAAATACATTTTTGAATTTATATATAACTAACTCATTAACTGAGATTTTCTCTCCTGTTAAGCACTTGGTATCAATAGAGGAATCACAGCATATTCACACCTATCTGAGAGGTGTCTTTGTTCTTTTGACAAGCCTGACTATGGTGATCACATTAAAACATTTTTCAACATACTGCTTACCTTTTTTTCCCCCTTCATTTTATGGAGATCTTTTTCTGATTTTTTTTCTGTGTTGACATGATTGCTTAAGATCAGTTCCCTTATATATTATTTTGATAACAGTGAACAGAATTTTACAGCCTTTCCTCTTTTATCAGGAAGTGTCTTGGAAGCGGAGAGGTCTTTTTTTGGGGGAGATTACCTTCTCTGTTGGTATTGAATAGGACAGCCACATTTCTAGTCTTCAAGAACATGATGAAGCCAAAGGTCCATTGAAAATAACTTTTTCATATAGGCAGGTTGTCAGGCCTAGATATGCAATTGAAAAACTATAATTAATAAAACATAATTCCAGCAGTAGAATATTTCACTGGACCTTAAGTCCTTCAGGAAAGATTGCGATCTTGAAGAGGATTGTTCATCAGCAGCCAGTAACTAGAGGATGAAACTGATAAACCATAGCTAGATTATTTATTTACAGTCCATATAAGTAGAATAGGCCTTTATCTAGGAGAGACAATGTGGGAAACCTGGAGGAGAGGCAAGGGGCTAACCATTGAGGTTAGAGATTTGGAATAACAGTAAAACAGATGTGATGGGACCGTGTGTGATAGCACTCTCCAAACTGGGAGAGTTTAGGTAGAGTCTGGATTCAACTCAGAAGCTAAGCAGTGGGAAAATAATGATAAAATGATTCTAAACAACACTTAACCACTCTCAGATAAGGAGTAGTGCTAAACATTCAGAAAGAAAAACACACAACTGCAATCTGTCAAAGAGCATAGTTTTTTCAGGTCTTGTCAGTTCTGATTTTAAGCTGAATAAAACTTATTTGGACACATTGTTTTGCTTTCAATTTGTGTACAACTTGCAGGTATTGGTACTCTTATGGAGTAAAGAAAACTGAATGAGTTACAGTATCTCAATGTGGGAGTGAAGGGAGTTTAATGGTGTTTTGAGAGAGAACTTGGTTGTTTGTAATTACACAGTACTGACTCTGTTTATTGTACAAATATTTTTGCATAAATTACTACAAGATTTTATCAGTGTAAGAAGTAGAGCAAATAGGAAAAACCTACATGGATATAATTGAATTGTGTATCTGTTTCTTGACATTATCATAAATAACAATAAGCTTTTAAAAAAAATATTTACAATATAACACAGAAAATCAGTCAGTACATAGGTAGGCATCTTGCATAGTGGTATAGTGTCAGTATATATCAGGCTTGATGTGATTTCAGTAGATTGAAAGCTTATTATTTTTTTATTTTTCTGCTTCCTTCTTTTGCATCCTGGCATAATTTTACCTTTAAATAATTTTCAGTCATAATTTATTGAAACTTGTAATAATATTTTGCTCTTTCACACTGATTCTAACAAGGTTCTGACCTGAATCCTCATGTGTTCCACATCATTTCCTTCTGGAGATTACCAGGCCAAGCCGAAGAGTAAATGAGTTGTAAGGTCAAGAGTTTCTCACTGTGAGACAACTGCTGAATTCCTGGTAGCTATGATTGCATCTTTCTGTTACACCTTAATCACTATTTGACAAATTTCAAACAGAGATTGATAAATTAATGTGACTTATTTTAATTAAGGCAATATGTTGCTTCACTGCTTGAATATTAAAAATACACAGACCTTGCAAACAGTAAATATGTCTCAAAAGGATGGTGAAATTATGGAGCTTTAATCATGGGCAACTTTTACAGATATATCTTCTTTGATTTAAGAGTGGGTGCAAATCATTACCTTACAGCAACAGGAGAGTAGATTAGAAATTTATATATTTTTTTTTTTTAAATCTCCAAATAAGCCTTCTAAGCCTTTAGAAATAAAAGTTTTAAAATCTCAGAGGAGAATTTAATGACTTCACAAACGTTACTATAAAATATATTTTAAAAGCAATAACTCCTTTTATTTTTACTCATACTATTACATTGCTAACAGTTCAAATGTAGTTGATGTGAATGGCTATGTTCTCTTCAAGAATAACATCATTTGTCCAGGTGTCTGGGAACAAAAGAGTCAGATTCAGAAATCCCTATTGTACATCTTATTTCTGATATTTCTGCCAGAAGTATTCTTTGTACGTAAGGAAACACCCAGTCCTATACATTTTAAACAGCAGAGTTTTGGTGAGGTTATTAAGTTCCAGAGCTGTTGAAAATAGAGGGACAAGTCTAATATTTGTAGGACACACTAAAAGATTAGGTATACATTTAACATTGAGATTTGGCAGTAAAAACAGAACAAAGCTCTGACCATGCTTCTGGTATCACCAAGAGGAAAGTGCAATCACTCTTTCACTACACTCACTATGGGAATACCTGCATGTTCAATTACCCATCAAAAATATGCTTTATATTTAAGATCTTAGGCAACTAAGGCCAAAGTTTTATTTGATTAATTTTTGCCAAATCTCAGGAATATATTTGTTATTTCCATGTTGCAAATGCAGAAGGTTAAATACAACCTCTACCCAAATTTTCATGGCTGGCCCTGTGTAGGAATACAAGGGATGCAAGGGATGTGTTGTCTGGTGACACTTTGTTTTCCTAGCAAGGTAAACACTATATTTTCTAGAGATTAATATAAAGCCACCACCTTAATGAAAACTAATTTTTGAATAGTAAATGAAGTCGATTCATAGCACAAGACAGTAAAAAGATCTAAGTTTATGATATTACTTAGACAAATTGTTATAAATATTAATTTCTAAGGTAAAATTTTGTTTACATTACATCAAGATAAACAAGGGATGTCTTTAATGCTGTCAGACTTCTTGGAAATCCAATGAGCTGCTGAAATAGTTCCTCTGACAATATACACTATAATATCAATTTTCATTCAAGTCTGCTGTAATCCATGTTTGCTTTAGAGATTATAAACATAGTTGATGTGGGAATGAAACGCCAAGTATAGGTCAGGTGATGATTTAAGTTACTAAACCTTTGTAGCTCTCTTTCTATCAAATCCTTCAGTAATATGTGAACTCAAACATCTAGATTCTAGTACAGCAGTTCAAAATTAATCCTTAAAACAGGTGGGCCTAAGATTGACTTTGATATAAATGTAGAAGCAGAGTTTGTGTGTAGATGCAAATATAATTTCAGTGATTAGAATTCACAGGACATCCCACTCAAGATTAATCTGGAAATTGAGCATGTAGGGCATAGTTGGAGGAAGTCAGTTATTGAAATAAAATACATTTTCAAAGTAACTAAAATGTGCTGATGACACAAATGATAGGGGAGGGATATAGAAGAAGGGAAATGTGCTGCCTAATTCATAAGCAGATGAGTGATAGGAATGTCCTCCATTCTAACAGTAAAAATATCACTGTAATAAAAAAATATAATTTTAGGATTTGCAAATAGGAACAACAAATAGATATGTCCTGCGGTCCCTGTTATCTAAGATAAATGCTCCATTCACATTCTGATCTTGGACTCAAACCAAATTCAAAATACTTTCATATCTCGAGAAAGGCCATTGACTTTGACTCCATTAAAAGATGAAATGCAAAGCATTTCTCCTACCTGTAGGTTGATACTAGTTGTATTTTTTCCTAGATTCTAGGAAATTCTAGCATATGCTATCTCTGTCATAAAAGTTTACTGCTTAATTGCAAGTTTCATGTCTGTTTCATAAAAGATTTCATGTCCAGCAGAGTACAAAGTGAAATCTTACTAATGCCAGGAGGTTTCAGCACTGCAGTGATTGGGACAACTTGGTATCTGTTTGCTGCTCCGGGGTATGTTTAAACTGCATATGTAACTTGGATCAGAGCTCTAGGAATTTCCCTTCTGAAATGGACTTGTGAGCACAGGTCTCCTTAAAAGAGAAAATGAAGAGAGGAAACCAGCAGCAGGTATTTACAGGGTGATTTACAAATACCTGATAAGTGGTATTAGAGTTGTGCTACAAAGTCACTATGTGTCTGCTGCATTTGCTGTCTTAGGTGGCTCAGCTAACAAACAACTGAGAGCTTCTGCAGTAAACAGAAGATGGATAGTCATTCAGAGGAAGCTGGAGAAAAAGATGAGAGGCTGAGGGGAGGATTTTGAGGTTACACAACATTACATTTTTTAATTAGGGAATATTAATGAATATGTGTTCAGTGCTGTCATCTCCTTTAGTTACCAGTAAAGTGTTAAACCTCATTGCTTTGTGCATACCAAGAAGACTAGATTTCTGCTCCATGATAACCAAAAATGCTTTAAAACTCTGCAGAAACTATGCTTACATTTTAAAAAATGATTGTTCAAGGCAAGAACTTGAGATGAGGAGGGATGAGCAGTGGTGAGATACTGGATAAATCCTCTTTTCAAACGTCAGTACAGGTGGTAACTAGAACACAAGGAAGAGTACTGACCCAAACACACTGAAATTAGGCTGACTTTTGTATGACAGAAGTGGAATGATCTAATTATAAAGTATTAACACTGTCTGCAGACGCAGTTGATGCCTTCCTGGGCTGAATTAAGAGCCCAGGGTGAAAAGTGCTCATGACTTGTTGTAGTTTTTTAACAATCCAAACATAATGTTTATGAAGGAATGAACCTAGGCACTACACTTCTCAGCTTCCCCATTTGTGAGTACTACAGCAAACAATATTGCAGCCAGTATGGAATCCGTATTGTGCATCTAAAAATAGTATTTCAACTAAGTCAGCATTTGGACAACTGAATGTAGTCTGAGCCCTGATGTTATTTGGAAGAGATTCTATGGTGGCTGTAGTGTAATATACAATCACTTTTCCTTGTATAAGGTATGCAATAGAAGCATCCTTAAGTTCTTGAGTTACTTTTCCTTTTCCCAGATGATGGAGTGTGGCACTATGTTGTGTTATCAATGCATAGAGACACTGAAATTGCATTGTCTTGGTTTTGCTGCTGTATTTCATACTGCTGTCTAAATTGCTTTCTACTATCTCTCCTGTCTAGACTGTCTAGGTTTCTTTCTGCCTGGAAAATTTATGGTTTATGTTATTTTGTCCCCATCTAATTGTATTAGCTTGAATTTTTCTTCTTTTTTTTTTTTTTTTTTTTTCATTTTGTGTCCTGACCACATTTCTAAATCTTGAATGCTTTTTTTTTTCCCCTAACATCCTGTCCTCTTGTCGTTTCCAGTTCATTCTTCCTGTCATAGGCTCATTTTGCTATTCACAGGTGGCAAAACTACTGAGGATCAAAATTTTAAGTAATTTATTAATTAGTTTTTTAGAATGAAGGGGGGCATGCATCTTGCTGCAAACAGATCATGAAAAAAAATCTGTTAGTGAACAATTCTAGAGCTCCTTCAGTACTGTTGAAAATGTTACTTATAGAAAAAAAAAAGCATAAAGCATAAAAAAATAGCATAAAATTGTTAATGTGAGTTACTGAAAAGACACAAAGAATTGGAACATGGACGATGCCCAGAATTGATTTGCTTTACACTAAGTAAATGCAAATATTTTACATAGTTTATATTTCAGACAGAAAATAATGAGGTTACAAAGGATAAATAATGATTAAAGAATAAACAACTCACATGGGCATCCAGATGAAAGGTATAGCCAAGTAAAGGTAAAAAGTACGATGAACAAGAGAGTTAATTCTTGAAACTAAGAGAAATAAAGAATCCAGTGAAAATAGCAAAAAGAATAGGAGTTTTTCACTTATAAATAAAAATAAAAATGCAGCCTTCAGTCACATAAATAATAAGATAAAATGTGAAGGCCTGTGCAACACATTACAAATATCAGGGATGTGTATAAGGCTAAAACAAGTCTGTTAACCAGAGTGGAAATGAACAGTTTAATTACAATTCTAATGCAGAGAGTACCACACATATGTAGTGTATCTAAGTATGTACTCACGAAACACATTGAGTAACAAGAACTATCAAATTTGGGATGAAAACACTCATCTAGAGAGTCTGGAGAGTAAGTCTGTGAGGAGTGGCTGAGGGAGCTGGGGGTGTTTAGTCTGGAGAAAAGGAAGCTCAGGGGAGGCCTCATCACTCTCTACAGCTGCCTGAAAGGAGGTTGAAGCCAGGTAGGAGGTTGGTCTCTAATCCCAAACAACCACCACCAAGACAAGAGGACAAAGCCTCAAGCTGTGCCAGGGGAGGTTCAGGTTTGATATTAGCAGGAATTTCTTCATGGAATGTGTTGTTAAGCACTGGAAGGGATTGCCCATGGAGATTGTGGACACACTGTCCCTGCAAGTGTCCAAGAAAAAATTGGATGTGGCACTCAGCGCCATGGTCTGGTTGACAAGATGGTTGATCAGTCTAAGGCTGGACTTGCTAATCTTGCAGGTCTTTTCAAATCAAAGATTCTGTGAAAACAATATTTGGGCTACTAATTGCTTAAAGTCTAACCACCTTTTAAAAGTACTAAAACAACTGGAAAAATAATTTGCAAATCAAATAGTGATTATTTCAGTTAGATTTATTCTAGGGAATTGAACTTAGGACATAGAAAGCTACAAATGAAATACTAAACACATTATTTACATTTGAAAAAGGAAGTAGTGGGGAGGTGGTCAGGAAATACCTGCTCACTGTGGTTTGAGAATGTTTTATATATAGGAAGCAGGTGTAAACAGAAAGTAAACTAGAAATTGCAATGTTTTTATGAAGGGTAATTTCTAATAAGTTAATTACTGCTAAGATAACTGGTTTTGTTTTGTTTTTTTTTTTAAATGGCATATTTATTAGCTTTCTTTAGCCACGTTTAAGGAAGTGCTTTTGATTTAATGCCCACAAGTAGTTATTGAAGTAAAGACAATGGGGTGCAGGGAATTTGTTTTATGGTGAATAAAAAGCTGGATAAGACAAAGATGATAATTCCTTGATACTAATTACTAAGGAAATGGATCAATCACTTCTTGTTTCCTTTGTGTGCTGGGTGTTTTTAAAATCTCTGTTCAATATTTTCCTTAACGAACTTGATGTTTTAGAAGAGTTTATCAATCCAAAACTTTCTACCAGTGTGAGGAACCACATGGTTATCATGTGGTCTGTCTTCAAGGAGTGGATAGCAATGAGACAGAGCAGTACTAGATCATGTATTTTGGAATGGATAGTATAATACTTCTTATAAGCAAAAGTAGTTATCAATTTAATGTGATGGAAGAACAAGCCTCAACGAAAAAAATGATGGTTAAATTTCAGCCATGGAAAAAGGTGGCAGTTTTGCAATATATTGTGTGGAATATTTTCAGAAGAAATATTCCAGGCACTACATAGTTGCTTCACAAAGCTATTAGTAGGAGCACGTTTAAAATACAGTAATACTCCGTTAAGCAATCTGTGTTTAAAACAAACTATCAAAACCCTCTGAGACTGGAACAGGAGCAAAGGAGGACTCCTTGTATAACTAGGGGAAATGGAAGATTTATCACATATAAAGAGATTAAAGGGAATTGGTTTGTTCAGCCTAGCAAAATAAAAGTTGAGAAGGGTATGATTATTTTTCATAAATGCATTCAGGAAATAAATGCAAAGGCATAAATATGGAAGGATTGTACTTACAGAAAATTAAATGGATACAAATGTATAAATTTAAACTAGAAATTAAAAATAGTTTCCTAATCAACCAAAGAAAGATTTGGAAAGGCTTAGCATGGAGGAATCTAAATTGCTTCTAAACTTGATGAAGCTGATGAGTTCATAGAAGGTATTTGCAACATGAAAGGAATGATTCTGACGTAAAATGCAAAGAAATTTTTTTGTCTGGCTTTTTTCATTAGTCTTGCTTCACTGAAAACGCTTTTATTCCATAGTAGTAGTTTTAATGAAAAAACACCCAACAAAACTTGGGTAAAGTCATGAAAGTAATTTCTTCTTCCACTTTCAAAGCTGTCCTAAAAAGTTGTTCCATCTTGTCATCTCTGAATAGCAGATATAAGAAAGAATACAATTCTAATTAACTATTCTATTAAAATGTAGATGTGTCTGAATGTCAGCATGATTGTGTTGGGTTTTTTTTAAATGCCTTTATTTCCGTATTTACTTTTCAGTATTTTTGCTGACTCAATCCATATATGTTACAGAGATAATAATAACCATTCTCCATTGGTTATTAGATATAGGTTAAGAAAGCTTCAAAACAGAGAATATTGTTTAGAGGCACAAAACAGAAAAACAGAAAGAGAAGTGTAGCATGGTCTGGTACTTGGAAGGGAGAATTGAAGGATTTGGAAAACTGTTTCAGTGATACCATGTCACCCTTTTGCATGACTTCTTTTGATAGGGGAAGACAGAGAAAGTCAAACACCACAAATGAACACTATGAGAGGTGACTATGAAAAAGTGTCTATTCCTGTCCAGACTTGCATTTATAACTAACCAGAGTAATGGCCATTTATAAGTACAGTGATCCAAACTAATATTTCTAGATCTACAAACTGTAAGGGACAGTAAGATAACATTGTGAGTAAGCTAAAAGGACAAAGTTGAGATGATCATGCAATGAACATACTTAGGTATACAAATATTTCGGAGGACATAAGTTAGGAATCCCTAGGTGTGGGTACCATTGAGGAACCCTTTTGAGTTCTATACACTGACATATTTAGACATATAACTGTCAGAAGAAACATAAACAATATGAGAATATAATTCATAAGTAAATTAATGTTTAATCCAAATTTTGTGTGTGAGCATCAAAAGTCATCTAAGTTCCACTGCTGAAAATCAGACATTGGATGATAGGTATCTTGTTTGGTAAAGTTTTAATTTTTTAACATGGCCGATACTCTTTTAATACAACAGATAAAATAAAATACAAATAAAAGACTGAATAAATAAAAAGTCAATATTTTTAGATATTGACTTATTATGTATGTTCTCTGGGCAAAAAAACGAAGGGAGAAGGGAGTAAATTCACCTAAGAATAAAATTGTCCACAACATAAAAAAGAAGTGGTCTGTTGAAGTACACAATGGGCTTTGAATTCTGATCAGGAGATTCATGAGGACATAACTAAGTTTGGCTACAATTTCATAATTGGGTTGAGTCCTTATTTATAATTCAATGCATAAGAAAGGATTGTCACAATGTTCGAACCTGACACAGTGGCACAATGCAATTTTGAAGAGGAGACTTCTGTCAGATATGCTGATCAATTCTGTCCCCTATTAGAGTTGACAGTGCTAAATAAAAAGCTTTTAAACAAATCTTAATAATGGCAAAAACACTTGAAATACTATGCCAGGCTATATCTGTCAATAAAGGAAACAGCTTCTGAGTGGTAAGAGGTAAATACCCACAATATTGCCCATCATATTTGCACTGAGAATCAGTTCAGTGCTTTCTGACAGGAGTCTTGTCTTACTTTCATATACAAATGGGATTTTGCTAATGGTACCACAGTGACACTGAACTCCAGAGTATCGCTGATAAAAAATACATGGAACACAAACAGGCTCGCTTAGGCTTCTTTGTTAGGCTTTTGTCTTTTGTTCTTCTGAATACACTTTCTTTCATCTGAAATAAACAGTATAATTTTGCCATTATTTAGAGGAAAATATGGTTTCATGTTCTTTGAAAGTGTAAAACTATTAGGAGAGGATGAATATATCTTTGAACATATGGTAATATGGGTCTTGGAAATATGAAAGTATTAACTGTGTTTATCATTACAGCAATCTCTATTGCCTTGAAATAACGTTCGGGTTGACAGTGTTGCTTTGTAGGGGTCCATATAAACAGTTATTTGTTTCTTGTACACTTAGAATAACATCTGCTGATTTAAATTTTTTCTGTTGTCTTAGCAAAATTCTTTTAGAACTGCTGTCTCAAACTCCCCCAGTTTCATATGATGTCCAAGAAAACATACAAATTTGATGTATTACAAAGGCATCACATGCTTTTTCGAGACTTGAGATTCATGAGCTCTGAAGAATGTTTTTTAAAAAGAATTTTTCACTTCGGAAAATTGACTAAAAGTTGAAATACATTCTAGTTTAATGTGCAAACATTATGCAGATTTTTGTTGTGATAAGGAAGGGCTAAGGTTGTAGAAAACATGGACATGAAATTATTTCAAGCTAAGATTAGAGTTAGCATGGATTTTCAAGAGTCTAGGTAAGGTTAGGGACAAAAATTCTTAGAAGGATATAGTAAATAGCTGCATGTGAACTATCAGAAAGGAAATTAGAGGAGACAAGCTATATATGCTTTAGACACCTCTAATTAAGGAATCCTGGGTAAGTTACCCAGCCTATAGCATCATTGTCCTCATTAGTGTACTGTCACCATCATCATCATCTCCATCCTACCTAACAACAAAGCCTGAGGGATTTGCCATCACAGTACTGGGCATCCCATTTCTTTCATTCTTAGGCTGCTTTGAGACAATGTAAATCTCAGCTGCTATTCCCCAAGGAGCCTATTTAAAAAGCAGAGCACAGGAGGGGTTCTCTGTTGTTGGCAGCTCTCATGGCTTACACAGATGGTCTACTGCTTTACAGAGCCCACTGTGTCTTTTAAAAGTTGGTTTCATTTCTACATGCAGAAGATTAAAGTAAGAAAGTGTCAATCACAGATGTGCAGATTGCCAAGTCTGAATGGCTTTTGAGTTCCTGGGTAGCAGCCACTCAGGTATCAAAAATCAAAGAAAAACTAATTAGCAGAGAATGTATCTACACCATGACCATGCAGATCCCAGAGAAAAAATTCTGATGAGTGAAGAGCAGAGACACTCTTGTGCTGGAACTGACATGTCAGCCAGCCTGGGTCCACAAGCAGTGATTGAAACTAATAATTGTCTCAGAGGGTCTTTTTCACTGAGATGTGACAGTGTGGAAACATAGCCTGTCTGCAGAAACTTATTGGTTCTTCTGAATATTGTCTTATGAGTTCAGCACTTTGTACATGTGCTGCATGTGTAGTGTTGACCTGTTGCAAAGTTCTTTTATGCTCTCCAGACATCCAGTACTCCCATTGCTTAGACTTACCTGTGTTTATTGTAACTGATACAGAAAAAACAATGAAAATATATATAAAGGACAGAGCTACTGGGTTACGTATTTTAAAATTGTCTGTTTTAAGGATTATTCCCATTTAAAACTGCAAAAGATTAAGACCATATCACAAGGCTTTGAAGTACGTGCCTTGTCCTGAATTAGTACTCACTACAGTACTGTGTTTCCACAATTTTTAGAAAGTCCTCTTGTGGAACAATTTGACAGTGGGAAAACAGTTATGTGTTCAATAAAATTGACCCATCTACATCAATTTCACAGGCCTTTTTTACAGAAAATAATCAAAATCTTTAGTTTTTATGTGATTAGAGCAATCATATTGGTTTATTATATGACACTTCAACAGTTAATTCTTTTCTGAAGTGGGTCACAGTATAATAGAAAGTGATAAGGTAAACTTGAAGAGAATGCTGGAGCTTTACTGAAGCAGCATTTTTTGAAGTTAACATATTTATAGGAGAAGGAATTTACTTTTTAAAAAATTTATTTAATCCCAGTTTGGGGAGCCAACAAGACCAAACTGTTTATAAGTAATTCAGCTTGACCTGCTCTGCTACTCAAGGAATAAATGAATGCTCTAAGGGAACAGTGACTGTGGAGCCAGTTCTTTCCCTCCTGTCTTTGTAATTTGTACTTAGCCATGTGTAACCCTGCACATTATGGGCAACATGTGATGTCAGCAGAAGCAGCTGCCTGATTAAGTGCTACCCACTGCAGAAAGTGGGCCCTGGGCAGGGGCAATACTGATCACAGTGAGATAACTACTGTGTTTACTGCAACTTGGAAGGTGTATATAACATTTTTAAAGGCAAGGAGAGAAATAATACAAGCCTCATTAGTATCTACTTGGCAAATTCTGAGAATATATCCGTATACATCTTTGATATATCTCATCCTGGTATCTTCAAAATGCTTCTAGTTTGAATATAGCTCCACCTTCACTGTGACTTAATAGGATAAAGCTATATGTCAAATCTGTAGTATCATCAGAAAGATGTTTATTTTACTTGAACTGATATAAAACCTTTCCAGTGTCCTTTCCTCTCCATCTGAGATATAGGAAATGGCTGGATTGCCATGTTTAAATAAAACAAAAACCACAGAAACATTATTGGACTTATGAACTGGTGTTTTGAGATGCTGTTGCTTTAAATATGTGATAAATTTCTGGTTTTGCTTAGTAGCAATGCTGATCTTCTGAGAAGTAAGGAACAAGATGATGACACTTAAGAGTTTGCATGTGGGAATTGAATAGCTTTCGTAACTGTTTTAGCCTAACTCCCTGGAACAGACAATTAGAACCACTGTTCTCTTGCCTCTCAGCCTCCCCAGGTGTGCTTCAGTAAATCTCCTGGGGCAGGAAAGTGGGTGAAACCAGGCTCTGATCGTTCTTTGTAGTCCTTCAATTTTCTGCTTTGTAAGAGGCTAGTGAGGAGACAGTATAAGAAGGCATGTAGAGCTTCCTGATAACGTACTGCTTTATAGCAGACTCAGAGTGCAGCCAGCTAGAGGTGATTTCCAGCTGCCTAGGGAGTTGTATTTTCAGGGAATGTGGTTCTATTGTAGGTGGAAAAGGCTGACTGGGTCAAGGCTTAGACCTTGGTCTACAGCCACGATGGGTGCAGACGCACAGTTACGCTGCACATATCCTGCTGAAAACTCTCTGGTGCTGCTAATGCAGGAAGGGAGGCAGATCAAGATGACCTGGTGACAAGTTGAGGCCTCAGTTTGTGCTTGTAAAAACTATGTGAAGCTATGCATTGCATCACAATTCATAGTCATGGTGTCATGAAAAGATCCTATGTACCAGTGAAGTTCAATGGCCTACACCTTGAGCGGGTACAGTAGCGTAACAGGATGTTGATGCTACAGGATGAAAGGAACATATTTCTCTTTCACATGCTACCTCAGTATTGCTCACCACTCACTGGCATTGTGTTTTGCTGATTTTTTTTCATTCTGCTCAGTCTTGAGGACTTTAAACCCCTGTCTGAATCTACATAAAAGCAATTTTCCTGAAGTCTGATTTCTGTGTCCCTAAGATCATGAAAAGGTCTTTTATCAAAAGAAAACCCCACAAGTCTTGAAAAAATGCCAGCTCTGGCAGTTAGAATCACTTCTACCATGATGCAGCAGGATGAGTCCCTGGATTTTGTGGTTCCACTTGTGTCCTTGCTGAGTGCAAGTCATGCCAGCCAGAACAGGAGTCCAGAGACAAAGTCTCAATTACAGCATGCATGTGGAGTAAATTTTATGTAAATTGTACCTGGGCACTTTTACCAATAATCCTTGCTTACATAGAAAGTGGAGGAGAAAAGTGAAAAAAAGATGAGACAAAACATCACAGCTTCCTCTTGCTCTCATGAGGTCTGCAAAGAAATTCTCATTGATTTCAGTGGGTAACTTTCTGTTTGCATATGGCTTGTGCTAGCCATAAAAGAAATTATGAAGTCCAGGTGGTTTGATGATTGTCCATAAAGAAAAATATTTTCCCAGTAAATTTTGGAGATTTTACATTTGCTGTTTTTAGGAACATACTTTTTAAAATAACCCTAATAGTTCATCTACTGTTTGTGTATTCATTCAGCCTTCTGTCTGTGAAAGTCTGCTTGCCTTGAGAAAAGATGTGTAATGGTTTTATGTGGGATATGAAATTTCTCTCATAAATGTGATATGATCTAATAATTAATGAATGTCAGAAGACAAGCTGGAAAGCTTAAAGTCTAACAACTTCTGTCTGAGTTATTCTATCTCCTCACTTTCCATCTTTTCAGGCTTTCAAACAGGTCTGGGGTTTATAACTAGATAGATATTAAAAGTCCAAATCTCTTTATATTGAAGTCCTATTTCTCCCTTTACATGTCTCTTCACATATAATGTAGCATCAAAATGCGGTAAATGTAATGTAATGTATTTCCAATTTAATGTTCCTTAAAAATGTAAGAATGTTGTACAGTCATATCCATTAATCCAGAATCTTGTGTCTATAAATTAAAGCTAATAATAATGATAGTAATATTTATATACTCATCTAAATATGCCTTTTTTTTTTTTTTTTTTTTTTCTTTGATGGCATGTCTGGGGAAAGTGAATTGTAGATATTATCAAGAATGCAGCAAATTTTCTGGACAATAAAAATCTAAAGGGGAGTTTTAAGTTTCATCAAAAAATGATTTTGTATGAAAGAAATAGGATGTTTTCTTTTGATTTTAATTTATATTTTTAATTAGTTTGATAAATTTATTTATGTTAAAATTTAGATTTAAAATATACTGAGTTGATGGGGATCAGTCAGCAGAATTTTATAAAGCATAGGGCTGACATATGATCTAAATAATTTTGCAATTTTCTGTGATTTCCTGAATATAAAAATTTCAGAAATATATTATTAGACAGGATTTTCAAAGTCTTTACATTCATAAAAGGGAAACAGATAAAGGGGCTCCTACACCTCTTAGAAACTGCACAGATGGTTGTGAAAATTGACATAACATGGACTATTTTTTTTGTGCTTATATGCTTCAGTGATACATGTCTTTTGCAACTTTCTAGACTTGTTTTGCCTCACTTGCATCAGTTTCTTCTCTGCTACTGCATATTTTACTCTCCTCTTCCTCTTCCTCTTCCTCTTCCTCTTCCTCTTCCTCTTCCTC